>CM053987.1:13900078-14605078 GCA_028641955.1 Protonibea diacanthus | reverse complement strand
AAGAAATTTTCTAGCAACATTTATGAATACGCTGACAGGAGGGGATAGGGGCATATATATATATATATATATATATATATATATATATATATATATATATATATATATATATATATATATGCATTCTCGAAAAAGCAATTTTAGGGTAATTTCATGATTTTATGATCTAATCTAGGTAAATAAATAAACAGATATGTGTGGAGGGAAAACCCATATGGCTGTAATATTCTTAAAGGACCTCAGCAATCTTCACTGAGAAGCTACTTTAACAGGAATCACTGTGTACTCTATGCATGGACCAAGTGCATTGTTTTCTAACCTGATGCAGCAGAAATGGAAACAAAATCCCTTGATTCGCTTCCTGTTGTTTAGCCAAGACATATTGGCAATGCAACATCTGTGCAATGGCTTGAATGTGGGCTACATGGAGATTGTATCACATTTCCCCGTCAGTAAAATGAATCCATGTTCTAAGCAAACTCAGCTTGCATGCATATTTTGTAACATCAATGCCTCCATAGTGGACAAACACACACACACACACACACACAGTGCTGGCACATCAGCCCTTTTTAGCATGCACAAGCACTAGTGAACGTGGCCATTTTGCATAACTTAACACTCGTGCGCACACTGATCAACTAAAGCATATATGTGCGGTAGAAGATGATATGTGTGTGCGTGTGTGTGTCCGTGCGCATGAACAGAACACATGTATTCATCTGTCTTCAAGCGTGCATGCGTCTGTGAATGGATGAGTGTGTTATCGTCACGTATGAAAATGAGTGCTGAACGTAGGGGTGGAACACTGCCCGTGAGTACCTATTCAAATGGCCAGCCCCTCGTGTATCCAGCCTTGGAGAGTGACACTGTAGTAGTCACGCACATGCTCCACCCAGGATGCATTTGCGGTGTTTTAATGAGAAGCAGAATATTAATCCTGTCCGGCTGTTTATTGTGTTTTATTTTTTTAATTATCTGTTTTCACTTTTGTTTAAGCGCTATGCAAATGAGGCATATGCATGCGTGTGTATGTGTGAGTCTCAGGGCTGTGTGAATGCGGTACTGGACACTTCAGCATGCCTAATGGATACAACTTCATTGGATATGGTCATTATCATGGATGTTCAAGAGCGATGTGACCTCACATTATCACAATAGATCCCCTACTATTCTCATCCACTGTCTAATTATGTATGGGTGCTGGGCACAGTGCACTATACCCACAATATCCACCTCGCCATGGCCGAATTGATTTTTATCACAGCTGGCAGACTGTTTTTGTCTGCTTGGTAAAAATCCATGACTTTGGATGTAACATCAGGCTAAAACGCTGCAGTCGGTAGCAGGTCAACTTTATTTATTACTCAGTAAAAACAGAAATGTCAGACTAAGCATCAAAATTGAGGTTTCAGACAGTATGAAAGCAAATGTAACACTAAGTTTAGACTGCTTGCCGATCGGTAACCCAGCGGCTGTAGCCTGAACATGGGGAGTCGCGGAGCACAAAGGCTAATCAATGTCAGGGTGGAAGCGGAGAATCCCCTGGCCCACCCTATTTGACTTAACTGCTCCGTTTGTGCTCCTACTGATCCTGTGGTCTTTGTGTACATTGTAATGAGTGCTGACATAATCCTGCGGATTTTCCTGGAGGCCAAACCTTTGCCACCCCCATCAGGCCTGGGGTTTCTCCTCCGATCAGGAGGGTTGCCAGAGGGGGGAAAGACAGAACCACAATGCCCCCCGACCCCCATGAGACACTTACATTTAGGGATGGTTTGAAGCTCTCTGTGATTGAACTAGTAACCCATTTTAATCCTATTAACACTAGCCAACAAAAGCTAAATCTGCTGCAGGACAGGCAGGGCTTGGGCATGGAGGCTGGGCTGAGGAAAGAAAGCGGGGGCTGGGACTAGAGGGAGATATTGTGGAAGTATAAAAATTGTGTAGCAGAGGGAATAAAAAGATGCTGAAATGAAAAGCCTGCCCTTAAGGGTACTTCTTTTTTTTTTAGGAAAAGAGATGGGGATGCAGGAAACAAAGGACAACAAGAAGAACACAAGAGAGAGACACAGAAAGATCGTGAACAAAAAGTCCCTTTATGCCAAGTCAGCCTCAAAGAGGTGGACCACCAATAGCCACTGTCAAATATACACAAGGTTAACTCATTCAGCAAACATCCATCTTGAAGCTTGAAGGACATGTTATTGGCAGAACAGGGTAATAAATGTACAGCAAAGTGCAGCACAGGAAGTGAGTCCAGTGCCTTGTGGGTGATGGTACCTCGAAGGTCGAGGAACAAAAACTGGGGAGACTCTCAATGCACTTTTGTTTTGGGTGCATCATGGGGCAAAGGGGCCAAGTATGCTGGTGGTCCTTGCCCTAGCCCCATCAGAGAGGGAAGGGTTTTACACATCTAGTGTGGCAGCTTAAAACCCCCCATTGTAAGAAACAAGAGGGGAGTGACAGGGCCCATACAGACAGAGAGTGTTCTTTAGCCAAACAGGGCAGGATATGACTCTTTAAGGGGCAAGGGGGTGAATGAACAATAACTTGCGTGAAGAATGAGACCCTGTGTAAGGAACACTGATACTGCAATTCCTCACTAGGTGTCTTCAGTCATCCCTCATTGCTGTGCTTGGACGTATTCCCCTGCTCTTGCCCTCCTCCTCTGTTCCACTCCCCAGCTCCTTCTCCTACCGTTGCGTCTCTCATCACCATATCAATTTGTCATAACAGTGGCCTGATCCAGTAGCAAAAGCTATATATATGATTATAATTGTCAGTGTGGGGTCTAAGTGATGAGGTATGATATGTCATTACAGCAGTGTGGGGTAGTCTTTGACATGGGTCATTAGAGACAGGAGCCTTAACCAGAGAGGCGGCAGGCCATGAACCAAAACTCCAAGGGGAATAGTGGGCACCCCTGTTCATGGCTCCAACATCATTATTTAGACACGACAACGTATAAAATCCTGCTTCTTTGCCCCTTTCCCTGTGGAGTATCTCCAGTGAGGTCTGGGAAGTGTGCATAATCAGTGAAGTGAGACACGGGATTGGCTGACTGGTTGAGACAGACAGTCAGCTCCTGTGAACCTCCTGTGAGGTCTGCCCTTCTCTCTTCCCAGGGCGAAGTCCTTTAAGTATCCTGAGATCCTTCTCTGAGATGGGCCACACTTGCGGTAGCCTAGTATACATTTATGTATGGCTCTGACCTTTCCTATAATGAGTTCACATCATAACCATTGACCTAAAACAAATTCACAAATTTTCTCCACCGCTGAGGTGCAGTTGAATTTAAAAAAAAAAAAAAAAAAAAGAAAGAAAGAAAAAAGAAAGTGTGAGAAAATGAAATATCACATCAGTGAGCGGGGCTAACATTGTTCTTGTGTAAAGTCCCATTTTACAAGCGTGTTAGCCAGCAGCTAATTAGATAACAACTCATCTCTGCTCTGTGATGATGAAATGAATGTGTGATAAAGATGGTGATATTTACTTGTAATGATTACTGGGCGGAAACTTAAAGCACATGACGATTTAAATTGTTCATGTTTGTATGTGTAAGGTTTCTAATGGCATATTATTCTTATATTTGTATTATTTAATAAAAATATATATTAAATTAGAATAGTAATTAAATATAAAATAATGTCAGAAGAATGTAAACATTTCACATCTGGTTGATGATCATTCAGGTTTGTCAGGTGTTGCTTCAGAAGGCACTTTTTGTTCAGGTCAGTTTTTCGTTTTCGTATATATAATAAGTAATACAATGAGTACATAAGTATATATATAAACAAAAATCAAACTTACTGTACCTGAGTGTCTGCAAAACTAAAAACTAATAAGAATTGTGCATTTTCATTTTTTTTTGTCTTACTAAAAAGCTTTTAAATATTAAGGTTGAATTTGTCATCACTTGTTATACACTGTAGGTCAGAGATTCTCTCTCTACTCTGTTACTCTATATAATTGTATAATTATATTATATATAATAATAACACATTGAAATAAATAAATGACTTTAGTGTGAGGAATCCTAGTTTGAACATTTGAATCACTTTTGTATCATTTTATCCAACAAACACTTATTTTACAATAGTACAAACAACACAAACTTACACATGTGCATTCAGAAATTGCGTATCATTCCTCATCCCTATGGTCTTTTTTTAAAACAATTATCATACATACTTTATCGTGATCATCGTGACAAGTTTAAGATTTTTAATCCAGATGCCACAGAGTCCAGCACAGAAAATAATATTATTACATTCTGGGTGACACACAAACTGTATGATATCAAATTCTGATATCTGAAAATGATTCCAGTGAATCAAAAAATTGTGTCTAAAATAATATGTGCGTGTGGTGTGTGCCTGGTTATGTGTGCGAGTGTGAGAGAGAGAGAGTAAGTAAGAGAAGGAGAAAGAGAATAAATAGCTTCTGTGGGACACAGAGTGAATGTGGGCCTCTGAGAGAATACCTTGACAACTCAGTGTGTGCCCTGTTCACAATAGAAGAGACCACCCTACCAGTTAAGATTGCAAATTCAACCAAGGGAAGTGAGCTTGGAGGAATTGCTTGGCTATATTGGATATGACCTCCTGGCTACAGGTATATGATAAGCACTTATCTGTTTGCACTAACAGAGAACATGCATTCAGAGGCTTCTTTCCTTCGTGCTGGAGTATTTCTTCCATGTGCTGTATACACCCTCCAATGGCGCACACATACACACACACACACACAAGCAAACACATACACAAATGCAGCACAAATGTTTACATCCCAGAAATAATATCTCCATACAATAGAAAGAAAGCAAAGCAAAATAAGTAGCTGCCCACCCTGCTCCTCACCCCGGCTCATCCTTCTCATAATTAGCTCTCTTGTGCTGTTGTGCGCCGCACACAGCCACCACGAAACAAGTGCTTCATGGGAGGAGGTATTTATCAACATTTCCATTTACTGTGTACAAAAAGGACATAAGCAGCACATTCTCGTCAGTTCACGGACAAACTCTTTTAATTCAGCGAGGAAGCGAGCAGGTTTTCAGCACACACGGCTAGACAAGCGTATCACAAATAGTGCCAGGCAGGCAGATAGGGGCTCATAACAAGAGATCATCAGTAATTTTCAAAAGTACTGAGTTCCGCTACGAACGGCGTTCAGCGGGTCAGAAAGTGTACTTGACAGGAAATATGCATACTGAGTGGATCCTACTCCCCTGCTTTTCATTTGCATTGTGTATTGATTTTTTTGGTCCCATTTAATACAATATTATGTGTGGGTCTACGGCGGCTTTTAGGTGTCTCTGGAGTGGACCAGTTCCATTGGAGGCTTAATGATAATTGCAGCTGGTAGAGGCAAGCTCAGGCAGATTTCATTGCAGGGCCATCAGGGCCCTCTCGCCCACCTCTACTTCCATTCCCATACCCCCTCCTTATGTTACACACACACACACACACACACACACACACACACACACACACACACAATCCCACTAGAAACGGTGGAGAAAGAAGGAATGTATCAAGAGAGACGAAAAAAATAATAATGTTGATGATTTTTAAAGCAATCACCAGTCCCTGTTGTTAGTTTGAGGGAGGCGCTCAAAACCCTTTAGGTTGCTTCTATTCTTCTACCAAAAACCCCTTTTTTTAGAGCATGTACTGAGAATCTACTATGCATACAAAGATATTAACGGGAACTGTCAGCTGCTGCGATGCAAATCACCTTTCTCCTCCTCCCAAGAGACCCTGATTAATTCCTTTATTGTAATACAATTGGTCACAATGTGGCTTCCTTTGAGAAAAATAAAGTCAAATATGTAACTCCCTAATAACATGATACTTATCACCGGGATGGCTTATAAAACTGTTAAACCATGACACCAAAACACACAAATCATATTAAGGTCCCGGTCACGCTCTCTCTTACACACACCCACACTGAGGTTAGCGATTATTAAGCTGTCACAGACAGTGGGAGTGATAAGCAGCTATTTGGTCTACAAATTAGGCATAATTAAGGAGACATGTTGCCAAACAGCGCCGGCAGATATCTTCATCTGGCCCAAATATGACAGCATCCAAATCTTATGCCTGGATTTACAGAGACAAATCGAACTGGGGATGAACTCAGGTGTTAGGGAGCAGATAGTAATGCCTGTATGCTTTAAGTCTTTCAGCCGCTCTGTGTCTTGCTGGCTTAAAGGAAGCCGACCACAGTTGTATATCTAGGGAGGAGGCCGATGGCGTCGATGACGGCCGTCTTTTTTTTTTTTTAAGGGCTTAATGCTCATCCCTTGTTTATATCTACCGCCACCAACAGACATGCACAAACATTAATGAGATTAAGAGGAAGCGCTGTGCAATATTTATTAGGCTAGACAAACACTTCTGGGCTTTAGTGTGCTGGGAACAGGGCTCTCTCCAGGCGCCGGCGTTGGCACAGCCTGCCCAGGCAGGAGAGGCAGATGTCTTGAATTGCCAAGAGGATCTGCCTGCCTGCCACCCTCAAGATTGCTGCTCCACTTCTCCACACAACTTTAAAATACACTTGATGTGTACACGCGCATGCGTGTGTGCGTGTGGTGTGTGTGTGTGTATGCTCGCATTCTATGCGCGACCAATAAATTCACTCCCTCCTTCTCGCTGCTCTTCATTTCCACTAGTTGCCGCCTCCCTAATTTTTTATTTTCTCTGTGACCGCTCTTATAACTTAAAATTGCAAATGTGTGGATTGTTGTGATCATTGATGAGGACCTCTTTGTGTTGTGTGTTAACCTCCATTAGGCAGGATTACAGGGACAGAGGCACACTGGCATTTGGTCAGTGTCACAGTGACAGCACTTGCTGCTGGAATGCCCGGCTGTCACAGTCAGTTTTATCACTGGGCTTTCTCTCCTCCGAGTGTGAACTAATAAGCCTAGAAATTACAATTGCCTCCCTGCTAAATCCCTGATAGGCGGAAATAATGATATCAGTGCCCTGCTAATCTTCTTGGCTTGCCGCTTGGCATCAGCCTATTGAGGCACCAGTCATACTTAGGTCTGATGAGATGAATTTAATCTCTCTGTCCGTAATGACAATAGGGGCCATTTTAATGTTATGGATGATATTTGTCAAGGTTCTGTCTTAGTCTTTTTTTTTCCCCCTCCTTCTAGCACGTACCCTATTTGAGACATTCTGTCAAGGTATCAGAACACTTGGACATTAGCTAAAGCAGACACAGATAGTAAGTCTTTCTTAATTTCCTTATTTCATAAGGAAACCGAGCGAGTTCCAACAGCGGTGCAGTTTTTGAATTTAAATGGATACTACTACTGAATGTTCCTCAGAGTAATAGGATGTTAAAAGTACTGACAGCGCTAAGCAGATGCAACCAGGCCTCTGCCAAAAAAAATTATTTTAATTTCTCTGCTGCTAGCTATTACCCACTGCCACTGGGTCATTCAGTGCTTCACAATGTCCTTCAACTCATTATAATCCAAAATACATTTGACAATGTTCAGCATCCTTGCAATGTTATTGCATTGCATTATGAGGGATGTATATCATCATAAAGTGTGTTTCCTCTAACTGAAATGATTATTTTCTTTTACTCTTTACTTTTTTTTTAACCCTGGCATCCAAGGACACCTTTCCAAGAATACTCCAAACTATTATCTTCCACAACCTTAAACCACATAGCTATTGTTATGACGCATCAAGGTCCCATGACAGCCATAGCGGTGACCTGTTTGGCGCAGCAAGAATGGAACGGTGGGAATTTAGCTAAGTGTTTTGGAGAGTTCAAGAGTGGAGATATTTCTGACTCCATTTAGAGATGAGTACTAAAATACAATACTTAACTATTCCCCCATACTCTCTCTCCCGCAGCACACAACACCGAGCCTTTCTCAACTGCAAAAATATCACCATTAATTTGGTTTCTTTTTTGTTACTTATTCACAGGAGTTAAAATTTCGCGAGTGACCTGAGCCATGACTTAAAAGGTGAAGAGAAAGACTCAATGAAGGACGTGGCCTCAGTAATTGGTGGTGTACACGATGTCTTTAGACCTTGTAGGTGTGCATATTAACATGAAATTAAGCAATAACTCCTTTAGTTATGTTACCGTACTACTGGGAACAATATGAAAAGGAAACCACATATTGAGCATCATTTTGTTAAATTATTCCAAAAGCAAGTTAAGAGGATGAAGTTCAACTTTCTATTCCTTGAGTCCCCCTTATAATATTAGACAAAACATATATTTTTACATGGTGGCTCTTACAGGAAAGCTTTAAAAGATCCACCTGCTTTAGAAAAAACACCAATTTCCCTCAGTGAACGCAGACAATCTGAATAATTGTGATGAAAATGTCATTGTGCCAAAGATGTTGTTAATTTTTAATTATAAATAAATAAGACTGAAAGCTTGTGGCAGCTTAAGAATGTATTAAAGTAATACCTTTGCGGACAAAGCCTGCACATAACCACAGAGCATTGCTGTCTCCTGTTCCTGAATGTGTTTTACTGTGTTCAACTAAAACAGCTCGTCATCAGCACACACACACACACACACACACAAACACACACACACACACACAGACACACACACACACACACATACACACACCAGGCTGCAGGAGGATCGATTGTCGTCATAGAAACTCTGTCATTAGATAAATGACTGCTTCCCCTGAGCTGTCAGATTAACTTTGACAGAACAATCAACACTATGTTATTTATGCCTGGCTGACAAAGAATCGTTTTGGCTTGGCGAGAACTGAACAATCCCACTGTGTCCCTAGTTGTCCTATTCAGGAAAGTACGCCATTACAAGGGTTGAGTTATGGAACATTGGACTTCCTTTACTGTCTGTTTATAGGCCAACATTTGAATCGTTCTCCTATGTAATGGAAATTAGGCTTTAGTTATTCACTGGCAACTTGTAGAAATGGGCTAGTCAAGCTGTGAGGCCTAAACTTACAGTTTTAAATAAGGCAAATAAAAAAAAAATGTTACATGTTACATGTCATCCTATATATAAAACAATACCAATAGCAACTTTTCACTTCTTGCTGTATGGTGCCAATTATTTCAGCAGGGACAGAACAACAGATGTATATTAATATACAGTGCATATACAGAGAATGTTTGAAGTAAAGAACAGTGGGGGAACATTAATTATCATTATGATTTGATGTGTCTGCCATCAACATGCGCATTGTGCAGATAGTAAGTTATTATACACGACTCTATTTCAAATGGATGCCTCTTATGTGAAAAAATAAATAAATAAATAAATAAAAGATGCAGATTACACCAATAACCGTGGCCAAATGTTCAGTCACTTTAAACCACTGCTAGTGTACACAAATCCCGGTGCGTGGGAACAGAATATCGCCACACCGTCTGCTTTGTTTCCGTCCTCAGTGTTTTTCCAAACTGATTGCCTCTCCGCTTTATGCTCTAATTTGAAATCTGTTTGTCTTTCCTGGAGGAGAGTATTGTTCTTTCCTGCACTGTGCTGTTAATGAGTATGGTTAAGAACATCATTATTTTTTAAGTATCATTTGGGTGTTCACAGTGGGTGATCTCAACAATAATCTGTTTTCTTGTTTCATATCCAGAGTGACAGCAGTGGGTGCCTCTTTAATACCCAGAAAATCATTAGCGCTGAGAATCTTTGGTATGCGGGAGAGAGAGGGGGAGAGAGAGAGAGAGGGAGAGAGAGAGGGAGAGAGAGAGAGAGAGAGAGAGAGAGAGAGAGAGAGAGAGAGAGATTGAGAGAAATTGTAATGAAGACGTATTAACTACGGGTAATTTGGTTGTTCTTCAGCTCGAGTTTCCCTTCGCTCTGCTAGTTGGTTTTATTTGCATTGATGTCTCCTCAGAAGTAGTTTGCTTCTTGAACAAAGGGGCTGGCGTATGTTAAGTGCTTTTGAAATCACAAGCGTTCCAGCCACGAGGGCCGGGCCTGATGAAAGGGTGTGAAATACAATGTGGAAATCGATTTCACTATCTTCTCATTTGGCCTTGCCAAAGCACAGTTTTGTGTCAAAGCAGCAGACACGGGGCTGCTGTGTGCATGTGCGCACATTTAACACACTTCACGCAAAGAAGGACTAAGAACAGGCGGTTTGGCTTTAAGCCTAGTAAATTCATGCAAATTCCAGCTATGCTATGGACGGAATACATTAAAGCTGTTTAGGCTTGATATGAAGGCTTAAAAATTGTGGAAAAAAAATATAGCGCGAATGCTGGCATGAAAGGGTGCACCATCAGTCTGAAGGCCACCACAGCATAAGACTAAGCCACTTGTAAGATACAAAGGTCAAATACTTGATTTTCATTTCCTCAACAACAGGCACAATCGTATTACAGTTACACTAATGTGAATGCTGTCATTCAAAAAGAACGATGGGTGGAAAAAGGGGCAAGTCCCAGGAAGTCAGGGGTCCTTTGATAGTGTATGCACGTCATTATGCTCATGGCAATCTGTCAGCGCTGCACCACGCTGGCATCATCAATTTCTTTCCATTTCCAGAAAAACTGCTTTTTGTTTTTCCAAATAGCTGCGTTGTTGCCATGACTCGGGTCATCCATCCATTGGAGCGTCCATCCATCCCCAGTGTATGTGTCTATTGAATGTAAATGACAGCTCAATGTCTATACTGTCACAAAAGGGCCACAGAAAGCGGGGGCGATGGAACAACAGTGTGAGAGCTCCTCTGTGGAGCGCTGGCAGTACCATCTGTGAGGATGGGTAAACAGGAAACACACACAATGAAATTATAAGGCTTTCTCTCCGTCTCTCTCTCTCTCACTCTCTCTCTCCTCTCGCTTTTGTGATTAATGGCAGTGATATCCGTCAAGCCGTTTCACCATATTTAACACTGCTACAGCAGTTTGCAGCTGTTGTATTTTTTCCGGCGCAGGGACAGAGAGAGAGAGAGAGAGAGAGAGAGAGAGAGAGAGAGAGAGAGAAAGAGAAAGTGTGTCTCAATCAAAATACAGAATCACTCCTGGTCGTTTTTCTGGTACCTTGACTCCGGACACGATGCCTAAAAACAAACAAGTGCACGAGGCCATTTGACACAACACCAGCCAAAACAAGATGAAGAAAAACACCTCATTGCTGGAAGCTTTGCCCTGTGAGACAAGACCTCTTATTGGTTGGGTGGGATCAGTGAGACTCCAGGTCAGGCAATGAGCTAGGGGAGTCAATTAAAGGAGCTCCATCTTAATAGGGCTGTGATGTGGAGCCATAACAGCGTTATCTTGGCTCTCGCTCGAGGTGGCCAGATCTCTTTTGTGACATGAGCCAAGTAAATAAATAGCCAAATGAGGGCACACAAAAGCATCGGCAATATCCCAGGGCACCTATTATGCAAGGGGCAGGGGAAAATTATGCCCTCAACAAATTGCTAATGATGAGCCAGTGATGTCTTGTTAAGCGACATTGTTTTCCCTCAGATCCCTTTGTGTCCGTGTCGTGTTCTCCATTTAACGAGACACACAAAAAAGCAGCCGAGCGGCTCTGCGATCCCCCCCCCCCCCCACCTTTCTTCTTTCTCTTCTCTTTTTCCACCGTTCCCTTTCCCTTCTTCCTCCTCCTCTTCGTCTCTCCTTTGCAGTTAACTTGTGTCTTTGCCTCTGTTTGTCCATCTCCTCACATCCGCTGCCACTCAGAGGGCCTGATTTGGCGCATGAGAACATGCTAGAGTGGGCCTGCTCAGCAGGGAAGGGCCTTTTGATGCAGACCCCCCTGGGTTCCATCCACTGAACCAGCAGTACGTATCACAGATGTGACAGCTTTCATCTAACAGTTAACTTTTCCTAATTAAAGTCCCAAGTCTAATTACACACCAGCCGATTTGATATTTCTGAGATGGTCATGGCAGTTCTGGGGGCAGAGCCCATCAAAGATCCAAGCATTGGTGATTGGGAGGGTGGGTGTTTTTTGGAAGGAAATGGAGCGTTTCTTGTGCCCTGTGTGGGCTGTGGGCTCACCTGGGTGTGGGGGGCCGTGAATGCCAAATGGCAAGGCCTCATCTCATTTGCAAAGATACTGCCCCTGAATGTGGATGTGCAATTATGAATCAGGGAGGGAAAAAAATGGTTAAAAGAAAAAAAACATTCCATAATTAGCAAGGCAACTCCAAGCACAAGCAATGGAAATTAGTCCTGGTGCAATAAATTAGCCTGTGCATATATTACATGAGATGAACACCCTTGGGGCCTCGTATTAGCAGTTTTGGCTGTACACTCCTGTGTATTTAAATAAACCAGTCACTCCTTCGTTACGGGCCCAATGACAGACATTTCTCTTCAAAATCTATCTTTTTTTTTTACAACTCATCCCCACAGTGTCAGCTGGGTGTGGTCTCTTTGTCCCCATGATACTACATGGGCTATTGCATCCTACAGCCTCAATTCTCTTCACAGTCTGGCAGCCTTCGTGGATTCGTAATCATCGGATATTTCGTGTTCTATTTTACATTGATTAGAGTTACCCATTTCTCCCTAGCTATTTTCTCGAGCTCTGATAAACAAATGTGAAATTAGAACCAGTTGAGATGAGCTGGGAGGAAATTTGCATCAAAATAATACAGTGTGTAGCTAACAAACCAAAATCAGATAGCAGCAACAAAAGCTGGCAAATTGCAAATTAAAAGGCATGATGTAAATGGTATTTTGTCATTAAGCTTCAGCAGCCATTTTGAGGGCGGGGGGTTGAGGGTGGTGGTGGTGGTGTGTGTGTGTGGAGGGGGGGGGCTTCAGCCGCTGGTTGTGATGAGTCTTATCCAGAGCGATTATTCATACTTGTCCTTCTGCTTGAATTAAAGCAAGAGTGCTGGAGCCAGTTAAAGCCAAATACTTGAATGGCTAGTGAACTCTCACCTTCACGCGCATCCATTTAGCTCACAAATGAAAGCCAAGTACAGTCAGTGGAAAGCCATAATGGGTCTTTCTTCTTGCAGAGTGTGGCCATTACATACTAATTTCTTCTGGAGGCTCTTCAGGAATTTAAACACTTGGCTGGAGCCGCTGAGTCTTGTGCTGAGACGAGCAGACCCAACAATGCCAACACACAAGGTGTTTGTGCTGGTCACATTCATGTCGACTGACCACAATTGTGCTAAATTGGAGAGCTACAGCATGTTGTTGTGTCTGGATAAGGGGCTGCATGCTTTGTGCAGGAGAATGTTTTTTTTTTTTTTTTTTAAATCATTTAGATATTTTTACTAGGTTTGAATTTATGTTTATGTTTCCTTAAGGCTCGTTTTATGAAAATTCATGTAAATATGATACACATTGGTCTATCATGGAAGAAATGCTTAAAAATATATATATATTTATTTATATATATTTAGAAATCTTCACAGAAGGAAAATGATTTCAGTCGCATGTTGGTGAATATATTATTTCAAGTACTAAAATGGAGTGTATTTGATAGCCAAACATGTATTTGCATAATTATGAAACAGAGAATATGGTTTTAATTGTGTATCAATCTGAATAGCTTCTCACACGAGTAGCAGCGCTGATAATACTGTATCGTTCCATAAATAAAACCCTTTCTCCAACGTGCCCCCACATGCTGTACAGTTCATAACGGAATGGCGCAAACTCACCATAACCTTTTGTGTATTAATGAAACAAGTTGTCCTTGGTGGGTTGCTGTGGTCCTAGCCATCCATTACCATTATCACCCAGCCCACATTGTTGATGAGTGGTATTTTTGCGCCAGATTACCCACTGCACATCAGTAACACCCAGGAGGCAGTGATTTAATTATGCAATTAGTGTGGTGGATGATTAAATGGCTTAATTAATAGAGGGAGATTGGGAATTTGGCTAGAGTTGACAATATTTAACTAGCTCACTAGTTTGTGTGGATCTTTCAATAATTAGTCTTCAGCTCTTTTGTTCAGTGTAATGCAATGACATGATGAGTGTGATGATGGCAAGGCACTATTGAAAGACTTACCCAACACCCAACAATAGTTGCATTCATTTGGCTATTATGAATTATTTTTTTTTATTATGAAGTGACACTCTTTTAAAACTGGCTTACTACAATAATAGCTAATATTTCTGGTAGCGACTTGTTAACCATCTAATGTTTCCACTCAGTGAATCAATGAGCACAGTCGTCTATCATCGCGGCAAACGTTAGCAGCTTCTTTCTCACACGCAGGCTCAGCTGTTCCTTGCAAAGAGTGGGATTTCACACTTCATGCCTGCTTTGGAGTCACTAGATTTCGGTTCCTTTCTGCGTTTCTTTCCTCCTGTGGTTTGAGACTGGATCTTCAGACAGGATTTTTCTCAGGTCGGGGCTTTTGTTGTATTTACTGGATTAGTTCAGCTCTGAGCTCTCTAACACAGCATAGTGTACACTTGTCCGTTTGATTGACGGCCTGCGGGGACCGAGCGACTGAGTTATTTACTGCTCGTTTGTTTGCTCTCTCACTGAGATATATACGAAAGATACCAGATTGTGAGGTAAAGTCAATGCTGAGTTACGGGGGCCTTTGTCAATCACAAATAGTTGTGGCAAAGGCACAATCATTGGAGCATGTCATCTTCTGAGTCGAGCAGTGCTTGCTGTGAGTGCATATTGTTTGCAGCACTTGACGATACAAGGTGAAGCCACACGTTCTAGTGTCAAGTTCACTGGCCCCCGTGCTCAGAAGTGTGATGTTGTCTTGTGGGCAGAGAAAGACGACCCCGCCGACTAGGATGCTACTCAACATAATTGCCACGAGTGTATAGCAATTTGCGTTATTTTTTCTTCTTTCTAAAGCCTTTTTTTTTAAAACAGTTTTTTACTGCTGTCTGGAGTGGTGCTTTAAAGCTTCATGTTCGTACATTCTGAAAAGGAACATTGTGGTAGAAGTCAATAGTTGTCTTTTTAATAGTTTAACCCCTGCTGCACTGTAAAAGCTATGTGCAGTTTGAACTTTTAGCTTGTCTGGGTAAATCCTTTTCATGGATCAATTTAGCAAATGGAACATTTTATTAATTTACTGCAGTATATGGTATTGTGTCTAGTCAATCAAACTGTCACCACAGTTACACAATTGTCAGATATTTCAGTGTCTTGTTCAGAGCCCGAATGCAATACAGTAGATATAATTACACTATTTTAATCACACATACTCAGGAGCCATAATCAAATGGACAAATTACTAAGTGTGCAATTTTCCATTTGTTCGTACAGAATTGCACTAATAGAGGCTTTAAAGCTGGATATAATTATTTGCTTTTCATTTTGCATGGTTACATTATCCCTCTCTATTTTGAGCCTTCTTTCAGTCCAATGGTAGCCAAGCATGGGGTTCTACCCACTCCTTATTCAATAAAAAAACACAGCATCTCACTTAATAAATATCTGATTCTTTACTGACGCTCGGTGAGGTCACATTGTGGTCACCGCTGTAAATCCAGGAGTCACTGTCTGTTAATCAAAGCTACGGTTAGCACTGCGTTTATTTTATAAAGAATTTATCAGGGAGACACATCTGAAGAGACTGGTCCTATCCATTTAAAAAAAAAAAAAAATCTGTATTCATTTCTTCCTTCTTTCAAAGATGGATTATTTATATTTGCACATTCATTATTTCTTCCATTCAAAGGTCCATGTGGAAATGCCGTTGAAAGTGCAGAATGATTGAAAGGTCTGCTACAATGGTGCATTTATGTGCAATCTTCTCAATCCTGTGTTTATGTGAAATCAGTGCTGTTTTTCACCTCTCACTCCCCTCCAAGGTTCATCTGCAACACATGGGAAATGGGTAATATAATAATCAATGTCATCCAGATCTACGGTAAAAAAATACAGGATCTTAGTCGAGCAAAGTTTTAATGATTTCCAATTCAGTAAAATTAAATGAGGAAGATGAAGATGACAGTATTCAAGAACAAATGTCAAAACAAGAGGCGGTGTTACACTCAGACAAATAAATGTACTCAAATAAGATGATTCCAAATCTCTGTTTCTAGCAGTTAAAAATAAAGTGACATAAAACTTTAATGATTTAGCGTTTTCGTCATGGACAGCATATATACGATGAACCACTGTGCAAACTTGAAGCAGATTCCCCATACTGCTGCCACTGCCAGCAGCCTGCCTGTCATTCTGCCATGCTGTGATTGAGACATCAACCTAATCCATGTTTACACTGTCCTGCACGTGTCACGCCTAGCCGTTAACCACACAGAATTAGGCTGTGTTTGACACCTCCTGCAACCCGCCACTTGAACCCATCATCGACTTCAGGCTCAAAGAGCAGTTCCAGTGCTCCGTAAGCAGTTACTGCATTGTCAAGGGCCGAAAAAAAGCAAAAATAAAGCAGGTGGCTATAAGGGGGGATCGTGGGGCTGGTGGGTGGTGGTGGTGGTGGGGGGGTGGGTGTGCAAGGAGAAACGATGGATGGCTGTGAGTAAGTGCCACTCCTTGAATATCCTCTCCGGCTCCCTTCCCACTCTGCCTCTCTCCCTCTGTCCTTCATTCTCCTCATGTCTCTCCTCCTCCCATCTCTCTCCCCCATTCTCTCTATCTTCCTCTGCTTCCCTCTCTCTGTTGCTTACTCAGAGAAGCTGCCAGTGTTTGCTTCTCCTTATCCAGGTTTCTAATCCGCCGCCAGTGAAAGAGGGGGAGAGGGACAGGCAGAACCATTAGAGGAGAGTTTATCAGAGTCGCTCAATCTGTTATCACTCCTGTCCCTCTGTCCCTCCTGCTAGCCACCACCTCCCTGCCTTGTCACAGAGCTACTGATTGTAGCTGCTACCAGTCCACACACACACACACACACACACACACACACACACACGCGCACACACACACACACACACAGCCCACCTCTGAGTACGCTTGTGCGTGTCTGCTCAACAGCTTTGTTGCTGTGCCTTGCCATAAGTGAGCACATATGTTGTTGTGTACTGTTGCCCATCAATTTCTGCACCACCTGAAAATGGCTGCAGCCAAGAATAAATAAAAAGCCCCCACTTCCCGTTTCATCAAGGGTCTACCCTCAGTTAACTTCCTATACCTGATCACAAAGGGCCCAAGAAATAACATCAAATGTGGAGTATTTCACCAGAAACCAGAAGAGAGACACTGAGTGTCCCAGAGGGCACTTTGAGGTGTGAAGCGGGTGCTCTAAAATATGCCTGCGCTGTTTTGTTGGCACGGGTGCTCCTGGGACTGAGAGGAGAGGGCTAGAGTTTACCTAAAGGATAAATGTCAGAGGATCAGCTAAATTAGATCCTGCCTGTATTAAGACATCAGCTGCTGCTGAAGTGTGTGTAG
Organism: Protonibea diacanthus; assembly: GCA_028641955.1. Classification (NCBI taxonomy): domain Eukaryota; kingdom Metazoa; phylum Chordata; class Actinopteri; family Sciaenidae; genus Protonibea; species Protonibea diacanthus. The sequence goes on along the minus strand of CM053987.1, from coordinate 14,587,765 downwards.
TGTATGTGTTTTCAGTGTGTGTCCCCACCCACTGTCAGCTAGACTGCGGTCCTGGTTAATAGCTCAAAATGGAAGTGGCAGAATAAGCCGTTTCCTAGAATACGGCGGAGCGCCGAACAAACCGGAGAAGAGCGATGGTCTTTGCCACACTTTGCCGCTCCAAATGAACGCCACTGCTAACAACACCATTTTAAATAATGATCATTTGAATGACAAGTAGCTTTTAGTAAAGTGCAATGACCACTCTGTTCATTTTCCTATGAACCAAAACACACACACACACACACACACACACACACACACACCGTATGAATGGTCAGAAAACATTTAATTTGCTGATACTACAAGGCAGTCAGCTACAAGACTCTTCAGTCCAGTGATATAGAGTGTATCAGATCTCCTTGACCACCATAGCTGGAGGCTTCCCTAGCTTATCTTTAATTATCATTAGGGTTATATAGGTGGACACAGTGTAAGTAGTGCTGTGGCCCTGACTCCACGAGACAGGGAATAGGATGTCTGTTGATGTTGGCTATAGTCCCAAGCTGGAAGCTTCAACACTCATCACACCTACAGCTACCACCATTTGTCCTTATATCTGAGGCTCCCCAGAACACAGCCTGAGAGACATGCTGGCTATCAATTTTATGTGAAAATACAGACGGGGAATGACTGCATTTGGATACTTTCTGTGGGTAATTTGCTGTGAAAACATTACCGCTGGCTTTATTAGAATTTGTGTTTTTCAAATTTTGATGTCTCCATCTTGGTTTATGGCAGAGCACAGCGCAGCGCAAGGCAACAACAGGAAAATAGCTGGTGCACGGTGACATTTCTGTCACTTCGTCCATGTTCCGTCATTTAGAAGTAATGGCCGTGACCACTGCCTCTGTGTTTACATAGCAGTGGGCTCCCACCACCCAGCCTGTGACAAATTATAAAAGCCAGGCCTCTGTAGCCGGGCTGCATTTCATTAAACTTTAACTTCCCTTATCTGCAGCGACAGAGGACAGAATAATAAAGGCTGACAGGTATCTAAAGATGTATGTTTGGACTAGGGGACAGGAACAGCATGAGAGCCTTAGCCAGCTTTGTCACCAAAGAAGGGACATATGTTGCGGGCTATAAAAACTGAAGGCAGATGTTACTGTTTTACTGAAGCTGAGAGAGGTTGTGGACGCTGATGGTGCTTCGCACATATGTCCACAATGAATGGCTGTCTGGTTCACTAACAATGCTGCCCACAGCTCATGACAAAACAGAAAGAAAACAAATAAATACAGGTGTTATTTGTTATCTGATCAAATACGGTAAAAACATACTATTCATAAAACATATTTGTCTTTTTTTTAATTTTTTTTTTTTTACAGCCCATCACTTTAAACATTTCTTGTCCAACTGAAAATATATAACTGTTGCTAATCTCTTTATAGAGGTGTTGTATAGAAAATATCACATTGAACAGGATGTGAAACATTCAGTTCATGAATTGCTGAAATGCACGGATTGTATATACGTGCTAGCCATGGCCTCATGCAGCACTCATATTGACTGTGTGAAGTTGAATGTAAATTAAAGTTGACTGATTTAAAGATGTTTCTTTGACTGAGGTGAATAAATGAGTCACAAAAAATATTTGAGGTATGCTGTCATTCATTATTAGTGAGAACAATATGCCTCAGCCTTGCTTGTCTCTGGTTGTGTTTTTTCCCCTACACCGAGGCCTCTCTGAAATCCACTCCACACAAAAAGACCCCTCAGAAAAGAAACTTGGATCTCAGGCGCAAGTTGGATGAGGTTTATATCTCAAAAGGACAATGTGGCAAGGCCAACATTAAATCGTGTTAAGATCTTCTAAGAAAAGCAGTTGATTGATTCCATAGACCTTGTTCATCAAGGCCACCAGGTTTGAACCAAAGATATTTGAAATGTGAGGAAGAAAGAGGTAGTTACTGCAACAAAAAGCTGCTGAAGCAGCCTTTCTAAGTATCTGAAAGGACCTATCTACAGCTAGCTAGGCTCTCCCGTTGAGCAGACGAAAGACTACCATGTAAATAAAAGCCAAGGGTGAGCTCACAACTTTGCCTGCATGAATAAAAAAGCCCACAATAACATTACAGATGCGTACCCAAATAGAGCCAGCCATTAATCTTCTTGTAATACTCAGCAGGCGTTTCTCTTTATTCAGTGCTGCCAAAGTATATGAATTTCTTGTGCAGTTTAGTTCAAAGTACAAAAACAAAATGACGATTTCCTATTTACAATTTTCTTAATCACGTTGAAACATAGAACTGATTTTGTGAGATTATTGATTGCCTAAAACCATTTTCTCACTCATATAATCTCACTATAATAGCCCAGGTGCTGTACACATTTAAGTGCTGCCAATTTTGTGATTTTCTTACACTCTCCATGAAAGGTTGTTTTCCGTGCCTCTCTACCAGTGTGTGTTGCCAGACAGGTGCACACATGCTGAGATAAGGTCAGATATGGCCTTCCCCGTGGGTGGTGGTGGTGGCGGTGGTGGTAGAGGGTATCGGCCAGCCTGAGGAGTGGACGAGGTGGCTGAGATAGCCTCCTCCTGCAGGCGAGTAGGTCTGGAGTGCTGCTGCTGCTGCTCTCTCCCCCCCCAGCAGCCATGTCCTGTTGGAGTGAGCCCCTTCACCAAAGCTTTGTCTGAGAAGAGAGTAGCCGAAAGGGCCCTCTGACACACTGGACAAGACCCTTCAATATACAAGCGCCACCTCCACAGTCTCGTAACCAACCTCGACTACACGCACACACACGCACACATGTGCGCACATTCTGCATACGCGCACGTGTGGCACCACACGAGTGCCGATGTTGTTTTATCTGCTATTTTTGTGTGTGTGTGTGTGTGTGTGTGTGTGTGTGTGATTTTAGAGCTAAGCTCAAACACAAACATTGGAAGCCGGAGGCGAGAGCAGAGCGCCATCTGCCCCGTTCACGGCCTATCAGGCTTTCTCTGTCCATTTCCAACAAGAAAACCTCTGCATTCACTGCAAACCAGGGGAAAGAAAAGAAGCGAGATAGAGTTGCACATCGCCTGAGTAAGTTTTAAATAGTTCTTTATCTACAGTGTTTTTGACTGTGTCTCTGGAAGGAGAAACAGAGATGTAATCAATAATGAGCAACCTTGAAAATGGCTGTAAACAGATGGCCCATTGAAAAGATGTTTTCACCTTCTGTACTTTCAGTCTGTTATTTGTGTTTTCTAATTTACAATAATAAAAAAAAAGCCTCTGGCTGACTCTGTTCCCCAAAAAAAAAAAAAAAAAAAAATTGCAAATCTTCCAGTCAATACCAAAACGCAATTGTCTTTCATGTTATCATACATAATAACCCACCTTTGCTTGTCTCTCAGCAGACATTCTCCCAAGTCCCCACAGATAACTCGCACCATGTGTCACAAAGCGTGACAAAACCAACGGTGTGACATATCTAGACTACTCTGAGGCAGTGAGGAGAGAAAGAAGAAAGAAAGAGGAGAGCGGTGGGGGACGGAGTGTTAAAGAGGAATGTAGTATAATGTATTGTGGTTTTGTCCAGGTAACTGTTGGCTCAAATGCTGTTGTGACATATCTGAAATTGGCCCTGGCCTGCCCACAAAGACGGACAGAGGCGCTGCAAACACTAGCCAATCCATACTCTCCAGACACCTGCTCGGCTTGGAGAATCCTCAGATATTGACCTTCAATTCAGCCGGCATTCAGAGTTGATGAAAAGAGATAAGCACTCTAATCTGTCCGTCGTCTTTGCGCTCCCATTTATTGACTAACTGACACAGACTTATTTTTGCTCCGGCTGCATGCTGTCGCCGCACACCAATGTGATACATAAACCTAATAGATGTTTATTTGAAAGAGGCTAATACGAAAATTGCTGCTAAAGACACATGAATCAATTTTCAAAAGCAAACATAATTGGATATTCCGGGACACTTATTAAATGTGAATTGGCCCAGGTCTTCTTGTCTGTCAGAGAAGTCTGCTTCTCTCTCCCCTCTTTGCTATGTTTCCTTGTGTGACATGTTATTATGCTCCATTTCCCTCTGTCATTCGTAGCCATTTAACAGATTGCCTGCCATGGAGAAACTGCTTTAAAATCTCAATGGAGTGTGTGTGTGTGTGTGTGTGTGTAAAATGAATGTGTGTCTATCATACCACGTGCTTTTTATGTGTATAGTTACATTCACACGTTATACTCGGGTAGGTCCTTTTCCTTACTCCTCCCACATCGGTCCTACATTTTCACACGACAGTTGTAGGCTGGGTGTTAGAGGCACTTGACAATGAGTAGGGGAGTAGGAGGAAGTGCTTACTGAAAGCCTCTGTAGAGAAAAGTGATGCCCACATACCGTCTGTGTCACAAACCTGCCATGAGGGCGACCATGTGGACAGACACACACACGCACATATATAATCAAACATGCGAACACAAAGCAGATTATTAAAAAAGATTTGCACACACCCGGCCACGTGTGGTCACGCACCCCGTATCAGAGAGTCATCTGGTCATTTTCATATTCATATTTACATGTATATGAGAGCCAGTGCATCCTAGGAATGCAGATCTATTTAAATTCAGACAGAATCTGTAAATACCCACCTTCGAAGAGCCGGGGAGAGGGGGGAGGACGGAGGGGAGGGGGAGAGAGAAAGAGGCCAGTATATTTATTTGAGTGACATTGTCTAAATTGAAGTTTGACACTCTTCACCACTCTAACCTTTATGCAAATGTGAAAACATCTATATGTGATGGACAGAATTCAATTAACTGAGATGACAGAAAATAATCTAGTGAACTGAATACATCATGCAGTTGAAAGTAACATAATCATCCTAGTAGGAAAGGGTTGGGGAGGGGGGGGGGGGGTCAGTGGGAGAGAGACAGGGAGAGAAAGAGAAGGAGAGAGAGAAGAGGGGGTGGAGGAATGGGAGGGAGGGCACAAAGGAAGTAGAAGATAGAGCCCATTTCTCTGCCGTCTTATCGAATGGCACAAGCTCTATTTCTCCAAAGCGGAGTCTTCAGTCCACTAAACTCTTGATCTCAAATGAGAGACCCTGGAACACTGTTGCTAAGCAATTAGGGGGACTTATTGAGCAGCTGATTCCCGCCGCTCAGTGTCCATCATTACAATTTTTCCTCACCTCATAGACTTCCATACTGATGAACAGCGGCCAGCGCCCAGTGACCACACACAAGAAAATGGGCTACTCCGGCAAGGCTGCAAATTACACCGCCTCACACCGCCATCCTTATTTCACCCAATACAGGAAGACTCTCCCAAAACAACTGTTGCTGCATAGACCCTGAGGCTGTGTGTTAGAAATCCTTAAGATTCTGTTGCAAAAAAATAAAAATAATACTAATAAAAAAAAATCTTCCACAACTCCTGGGTGTTTTCTGTTCTCTTAAATTATAAACACAAATCATCACGTGTCTGAATTAACTAAACTCACCTTATGCCTTATGCAGAATTAGCATAGTACATACACAATCTATATTAGCTAACAATTAGCCTTCATAATAGGAATCAGTGCAAAGAACGAGCAGTGGATAGGATAGGAGGAACCAAAGGAGCAACCAAACGGCCTCACACAATCTGTGAACACATTAGTGAGCTGTTGGCCAGATGGGGGCACCCTTAACCAAGATATGAGAAACCATGCTACACTGGTGGAGCACAATGAAACAACAAACTGTGATGGACTGGGAATGTTCGCTGTTACACTTAAAACTAATCAAAAGTTGAAATACTATACTTAACAGTATAAAGCAACAGCAGTGTATCCAGAAACAGTTGTTTGAATGAACTGCACACCTTTCCGCATGTTGCTCACTGTGATGTCCACCTAAGATGGATTCTCTTAAAAAAAAATGATCATGTAAGGCCATAAGGACTTTTGTCAGTGTGTTTTCTGTCCATTCAGTGACAACAGTGTACCTACGGCTGCTGAAGGAGTCTATTGTGTGTTGAGTGCTAACACTAGGTGGCTCTGCGCTCTGTTAGTGGTCCTGAAGAGCCACTCAGTCTTACTGGATTGGACTTGTGTTTACACACTGTGGACATGAAACACATCCGATATGAAATGGAAAAAAAAAAAAAAATTATATCCTAAAATTAAAGAAACATTTATGTTAAATCACAATTGTAGATCATTGCTCAACAAATAACGTATTTTAGAGAGCACAGAATGCTACAATGTCATGCAGCAAAGTAAATAAATGATATTAATCAATGAAATCTGCCTCACTGGTTTGTAAAACTCCTCTCAATTCACACGTCTTGGCTAAATTGTATTAGAATGCTGATTTAATCCCCGTCATTTATATGTGGCTAGAAAACGGTGCTGCAGAACTGAAACCACGCTCGTAATGGATGGTTAAGTGACTCCTCACCAGATCTCTTACATATAATATAAGTTCCATTAGCACCGAAATGGCTACTGTATGGCATTTAATTAAATATAACCTTTCAAAGAAACCCACGGCAAGCAATTTAGAGTGTGGTTACATTTGAAGCTTGTGTGAGGTTACTAGTGCTTTTAACTACTGCACCCACTGCATAGACTGTTAATTAACATATTTAGAATGAAGTAGATTTGCCATGCACTAATCATTCTCTAATTCACTAAGAACTGCAGCCTTTCAAACACTGGACAGTAATCAACATGTCGGCCTAAACATTACATAATCTGTAATTATGTTTCACTGAAGGAAAGAAAGAAATATATAAATAAATATACATAAATTAACCAAGCCTATTGATGTGATTGGTTAATGGATGCCTTTACATGTTGTAAAGGCTAGACTACACTGAAATACACTCTGTGACCTACAATAGACACATTTACATGAATGTTAGAGAGGGAGAGTCAGAAGACAGCGTACGTTCTCAAGTGCTCTTAATAAGTTTAAATACTGAAAACCAATTTCAAATGTAATATTTTCTCCTCTTTAGAATTATTTCTCAACCGCATGTGAATTAATAATTCACAATAATATGCTCCCTTATAATGACCATGAAAGAAATATCTGTTTATCACCGTCAATATTATGGAAGTGAGTCTTCCCCGCCCTGTATGGTGCAAGGGATGGGCCTGTCCCAGAGACCCCAGTGCACCTTGGGTATTGTTCTGACTCCTCAGGTATAATGAGGGAGCTGTGGCTCGGCTGCTGAGAGGGAGAGTGGCATGGGAAACCCATCATGGGCTGAGTTCCGCCTCACTCACAGCTTTAGGGATGAAGAAACAAACAGGCCAACTACTGCTGCTCAGTATCAGAGGAAATGTACCTGTGCCTGTGAACAGGTTGAACATACATTTAACAAACACTCCTTCTGCTGTCAAGTCTCTTGGCTCTCGCAGCTTTTATGGGATCACCTGTATCTACATTAGATAGGACTGACAATTGAGATGTAAGTACCGGAGAATAAGTGAGATCTTTGCTAATGCATTTCATTTTCAGGGCAAGAAATTGTACCAGGCATCCTCGTGTCATTACTCGTACCAAATATAGGTCTTCATTTTTAAGAGCTCAGAATATACAGCTGCACAAAAATGGTAAGGGGGGGGAAAAAAATTCAATTCTTTTCTAATTTTCTCAGTCAATGGGAAAATTAGCCATGCAAATTATGACTGTCGAATCCGAAAAAACGTAAATGTGAAGCTTCCAGGAAAGTAATCATTGCATGCATTGCTTGTGACCCTGGCCAACAGGAGGTAAAAGCAATGAGCAAACCTCCTGAGATTCAACAGTTTTGTATGATTAATTACTTGTGCAAAAGTAGTTACTTTTTGGGTTTAGTTTGGTTGCATCACACATGGGTACTATGAGGATAAAGCACAAACATATTCTGATTAAAAGAGTAATAACCAGAAAACTTGTGGGGGTTCAGATATATATATATTTTTTCAACATCGCATTACTTCCATCCCAGAGGCCTGTGGTTCAGTCACATGCACATTAGGAAAAGATCACACAGCAGGCAGGCAGGCCTCTGCTGTACTGGCTGTTGTCAGGTGACTCTCTCTACAGCTTCAACGGCGGTAGATCCCAGCAGGGGACGTTGCTGATTGCTGACCACGCACACAACAATGTTGCCTGTGAACCCACCGCTTTATGGCGCCCCGGCTTTGATGCAACATCTAATTGGCCGAGATGAACTGGCTTGGGGCCCAGCTCCACTGTACGCCAGTCCACACAGTCACTGTCTGCATTTAATTAGGTCCCCTCTGCCTCTTGTGTGTGTGTGTGTGTGTGTGTGTGTGTGAGTGTATGTGTGTGTGTATCGATATGTACATCTGCCTCTATGTTTGCAGCCACTTCAGTGTATCTGCTTGCATTTGTCTGTACAAGTTCACTAATAAAAATTAAAAAAAAAAAAAAATTTATTATTTGTTGTTGTGAGAAATAATCAGAAAAGTAAATAAATTATTTTTTTAAAAAAAGGAAGGTTGGTTGATTACACCGTATATGCTATCTGTGACATGATGAGGTAGAATTAAGATGAAGAGGTTTGGGGCTGTATTGCCCAGTGGGTTGGTTTTCTCAGTTGCTACCGTAGCTTGAGGTACTACTGATTGGCTTGGACGGTGACAAGTTGCAACGAGTAGAAGAAAGCGTGAAGGGTGTCGTAGTGGTTTGTTTTCGCTGACCCTTCACTTCTCAGCGTTTGGCGATGGGTCTGGAGCCTGTTGTCGCCACGGAGGGGCTGTGTGTGAGTGGCGCTTTGTTTAACTTCCTCTCAGTGCTGGAGAAACCAGCGGGACCTGGTAATGAGTCTGCAAACAGGACTCACGAGGAAGAGCACCGTGTTCCTCATTACTAATTGCAGCGACCGATGGCAATGTGTTGCTCGGTATTTTAGCAAGAGGTTCAGTTTAGAGGAATACAGTGTTGATCAAAAGAAAAGATCGTTAAACTTCATGACAAACGGCAAATACATAACTCATATAGAAGCACAATCGCAATCACTCATAAAGAAGCAAAGGAGCTCTTAGCTACATGAAAGTTGCGTTGACAGTTACATGCCAACAGACATTTTCATGTTAAAAATGGATGGCAATTTCAGAGACGGTGCTGCTTTGTTTATTTGCATAAAATTGAAGAAATACCACAAAGTATCATGTGTCTCAGCTTGTGCTGAACTCACCAGTGCACAATGACTGATTATGGCAAATTACTATCCCTGTACGAGCTGCCGAGAATCCGCTCTCTGGCTGTATGCAGCCCTGAAGCAGGGGAAGAGAAATTGTTCCGCCCAAGTACCATAAAAACAGATTGGAAGCTCGGCACTGTGAATTAGCTGCACAGGAAGCCCCCTAAACCCCCTGTTTTATTCATGAGCATGAAGGCTATCGGAGTCTAAGAAACCCCTGTGGTCTCGCCTGCTACATCAAGGTTGCATGCCTCGTCCATGGAAGGTTGCATTTTTTTTTTAAAATGCTACATTAAAAAGCATCAGAGATTAACTGCTGCTGCTATTTGAAAGCATATAAACAAATTCTTTACTCTAATGCAGCGAGAGAGATCCACCCAGCAGCCATGTTAAAACATTTTAATGAGCAAAATATCATTCAACTCATGGAATCCTGCTTGAAATGTCCACAAGTTACATTTTTGGGGTTTGGGGCTTTGTTTGGGCAGCCAGGGGAAGAGTTGGTGTAGGAGGGGAGTGGAGGAACTTTGCACAACTGTTGAGGAAATGCATTGTTGTTGGTAATCCTTTGGAAATTGAAATAGGGAGAGGGAGTGGCTCCTAAGAGAGAGAGTGATGCCGTGGACACACACATGGCAGCGCCACACTGGAGCATTGCAGAGCCTAAGAAGTTGGTGGTAGCCTCAGGGGGTACAATGGATAGGAGCCACGTGAGAAGAAGGTGAAGAGGCCACATCTGCCAAAACTGCAGAGGAGCGTACTAGAGAAAGAGACTAGAGAAATGAGCTTTCAAGTTACTAATGTCTAATGCAGTCTGTTGACTGCTATTCCTACAACAACTTCTTCAAGTTTAGTTATGTAAACCATGAATATATAAAGGTAGAGAGACAGTAACAGGGAGATACATATGATATATATATATATATATATATATATATATATATATATATATATATATATATATATACTGCCCCTCAATAAGCATGAAATCAAACATAAATTACTTACTTTATAAATGAGAGGGAATGAATTGGTCTATTTCTCATAACTAAGCAATAATAGTTGCTACTGTGACAAGAATGACGAGCTAGGTACCTTTTTTTTTTAACTTCCCTTAAAAACTTTTAGGTACATCTCACAATGTCAAACCACAGTATATGTACAATTCAATTCAGAGCCATGTGTCCTTGTTTACTTGGTTTGTCTGGGTGCCAGCATTTCCTAATTGTCCTCTCTGAATTTAGCAACTTGGTCTCTTGTCATTACGGTGGCACTGAAGTCCTAATGAGTGGAATTGTTATCTGAAAGATGGCTCCCTTTTTTCCCTGCTGCGAAAGCACATTAGATCCAGACAGCTCATTTCCATTCCCCCTGTCATCTCTCTAGAAATGACGTGCAGTGCTTGAAACTGTTTATTTCCAAATTCAGACCTCCTCCGCGGCAGCCATCGGCTTCAATTACCAGTTTTTCCTGAGCGGAGCCATCAGGCAGCCTGACACTGAGGTCCAACCTAATTCCCACCTTCTCCAAAGTCAAGAGCATAATGTGCAGATAAAAAAGGTGGAAAATAGCCTGCCACTCATTAGCATGCAGCGCCTGCCTGTTCATTTGCTTGCTGCAAATGAAAGTTCTGACACTCAGCGCCTTGTGCAATACGAGAATAGTCCTCTTCAGACTGCCTCGTGTCCTTACTGCCATGGAAAGGTCATCGGCAGAGGTGTGTGCTCACCAACCTGGCTTGCTGCTCTTCACTGGTCCACCTGGGAGAGGGGTTAGCTGGGGGTATTGATTCAGGGAGAACCTCATTACCTGCTGAATCAACATATTATTGCCATGTTTCACCCAGCCGAATTGTTTACAAGTGTCTTTAGCGCGGGCAAAAGCCTGCTCTGGTGGGCCATGACCGCATTCATTAGTCCCTGACCCCGGTGATTATGTGTTATCTGATACGCTGCTATCTGGCTTGGCCGCATGAGCAGGGCCACTGGCCTGCATAGGCCTGGGCCCATTACAAGCCCTCTCCTTTCCTCTCTCCGTTTTTCTCTCCCTCTCCCCCTCGATCCCTCTTTCCCTCTGTCTGTGCTCCCTATGAATGTATCCATTAGCCTGCCGATGTGTAAATTGTTTTCACCTGCACTGCGGGCAGATGGGGAGCAGTGTCTCTGTCGTGATTTCCTATGCATGAGCTTTCTAATCAGTCAGAGAGTAACATGATTCCCTTGCTCCTTGCTAGAAAAAAAGGTGAGCTTGCGCGAGCATGCACACATACATTACATACATGCACACACATGCACTCCACAATCTACAATCAATATGCACGCTGTGTTGTGAGGATATTGGTGCAGCGGTAGCGGTGACAGGGTTCATTATATGAGCTCGCCTTACAGCGCGGTGATGGCTTAATACAGGAGAGAGGGCCTGGGCCCAAGCTGATCCTTGCCTCTGCCATTCCCAATTTCAGTTCAAATCGAAGGATAATTTGACCTGGATCACTAAACCCACATAAGCGCAATGACATCCAGTAGCAGTGTCAACCGAGTGTGACCTATGAAAGAGACAGGAGAGGATGCCCCTCACGCAAACAAATAAAACAGTCCCTAATGCCTTAATGTGAATGTGACATGTGCCCTGTGGGCCTCTCCTGGAGAACAGGATCAAATGGGCCATCCAGGACTGGATTGGCTCTTTGGGTACTAAAATAATGAGTTGTCTATTCCTGGCTGCATCTACTCTGGACCCTCAGACAGAAAGTTACGCATCTTACCTGTATTAAAAATTAAGATACCGTGTCAGAATAGCCAATTGGCTACCATTAATGCAACTTTACTTCATATGCAATGTTTTTATAATCATGCTTCTAGGTGGAGTTAAAACAAACCCACAACCTCTACATTCTATCAGGGGAACATTGCTTATTTAAAGCCTGGGTATGCATTATTTCAACAGACGGAGTAAGACAAGATCAAAAACAACACAAGCTACTCTGTAGTTTAGCATCAGAAATGGGTTCACTTCAGTTTGAGTCACCACCTGCACAGCAGCCTGAGCTAGTAAATATGGAGGTGGATAGGCACTGTCTTAACAAGGCCAGGGATCACTCAGTGTAACCAACCAGGCCCACTACAGGTGCAAACATCAAGCCCTGGCTATCAGATGCCTGACCCAAACAGCCAAACCCACACGCATCTCATCATCTGACAACCACACACGCTGTCCTTATGCTGCTGTGTACCACAACGCCCCTGCTATCAGCTGTCGGTCAAACTCCAGGCTCACAGACTCTTGTCAAACTGAGAGATGATCCTCTCATTCCTGTCTTTCTCGCCCACTGACAGGATCTGCGATGTGGACGGCAAACATGTGAAAATGATTGGAAAGGATCTGGATGAGACTAGCAACAGATGCCCAAAGGAAAGAATAAAAATAAATTAAAAAAAAAAAAAAAAAAGAATGAATCCACTCTGCAAGCTACAACATCACAAGGCGTGCGTGTGCTAACAACGGGCCACTGTCATTAGACCTGGAGTCTTTGTTCAAAACCACACTGAAGCATTGTGCTCTCAGACAGCACTCGAGACTGCCCTGATGTTTATTCAAATACCCAACAAGTGCAGCATCATGGTGAATCTGATCTCCTCACTCATCCTTAGTGAAAGAAAAGACAACATCTACAGAAAAAAAAAATTAAGTTTAAAGAAACAACTCTACATTTGTAATAATAAGAATAATAAAAAAAAAATGAGGTTCACAATGTCTTAATACAGCTTAGCACAGCCTCTTGGTGTTCAATTTCTTCTCAAGTCGCAAATGAAAAGGCAAATATTGGAAACTAGTTCCCCTCCATCCCATTCTATTTTGTCAGCTTTCTTTTCCGTGAAATTATAAAGGGGATTTGTTGCAGCTTTTCATCCACTTGATAGCACTTAACTAATTGCTGTCCTCTCATAGACAAAAACATACTCACAAAACATAGACACATGAGTAAACCATACGCAGGCATGCAGGCACATGTGCGTGCGCGCGCACACACACACACACACACACACACACACACAAACATATAAAGATTAGTCTGTGATATTTTGTATCCTTTTTAAAATTTAATCAGACCTGGTTTTGAACAGATATTACTAATATCATCATCTGGACACATTTAATCTTTTTAATATAACTTTGTGAAAATCAAACTATACCTGTGCCAACTACAAGTGCCTACTTTTTGAAACGATTATAAAAGCCCGGTCAAATCTCTTTCGCTAGTGGTATCAGCCAATTATAGAAACAAGTGACCATTGAATTAACACATGGAACTTGAAAGCTTTTGCACTCTGATGTAGAATGCTCTCTGGAAAAAAATATGTCAGACCTTAATTTGCAATTTCACAGGCAGTCACCTGAGTTCTGGGCAAACAATAGACTTTAACTCAATGGAACCCACAATGGCATTGTACGTGTTAAAATGTGTTGATAAATGTCACAGTTCTCCTTCAACATTTTTGTAAATGCTATCCAGACAGAACTATGAATGAATAACAAATGTTCAGACCAAGTTCATTTTAAACTTGGCACAATAGGCGACTCCTACGCCTTTTTTTTTTTTTTTTCATAGATGAGAAATGAGGATTTGCATTAACCCCAAAACACTGCTTCAGTATCTAAGTGATAGTGAAAGGAGTGAAGGGAGGGCCATGAAAACCAGAGCTGTGGAAGAACAGCCACAAAAGACAGATAAACCCAACACCACAGAGAGGTGAGCCAACTGTTCCAAGTCTCACACAAGGGGAGGAAGAAAAAAGGGAGGGGGTGGAGAAGATAATTTAGCATTTGTGTAAGCTGTTTATCAAATTATTAACTGCACAGATGTTTCTGACTAGCTAGGGGCTGAACATGGGCTCTGCCAGGCAGGGGAACAAAGGTCTGACGGATTCAACGGAGATGTGCGCTGAATATCAATTTAATTTACTAGCTGTTAATTCTCATGCAAATTGTGACCTCTGTTAGGGCATATCAATGGCCATACACATTGTATGTCTTCAGAGAAGCAGCAGGCAGAAACACTGTATGAAACTACAAATAGGGAAAATAATATTTTCAGTGGAGTCATTCATGCAGTAAGATTTGAAAAATGTATGCACGGCACTTTTTTGTTTTTACCGATAAACACTTGTAAAGACTATACCTACTGCATCATCAAAACTATAGCATGCAGCATTTTGGGCTATATACATGTTTCTAACCAGAAGGGAACTATACTGTAGATAATTCACTGTAGAGTTCAAATGAATGCTGTTTAAGAGATATGTAGAAAATTATTTATGAGCTTTCTTTGTTATTCTATGCATGTGTCTATGCAAAGTAACTGAAATCATACTCTCCAGTTTAATACATGCTGAAGTTTTTCACCTCAGTTGGAGCGTCTTTACTTTTGATGCAATCTCACATGGTAGCCAGTACATCTTGATGAATGTTCTGCCTGAAACACAAAGTAGGGCAGAGCAAGACAAGCATATTAAACAGTGGTTGTGAATGTTAGATATCTCTATATCTATCTATATTGTGAACCACAATTCATAAAATAATCATGAATTGATCATTCGCATCAATCCCAGCTGAGCTCAGCTGGAACGGCAACGTTGCAAGGGCCCATTTCTTCATCACCTCCAAAGTACCGCCTTTTAGCTCTCCACAGCTCAAACAAAAAGCCTGGCAACAATATCAATTATACATGCAGGAGGCAAACAAGGGGATTTATTTCACAACAAATAGCCACATAAAGGGATGCTGAATAGGACAGATTAGCATTAGAAAAGGACAACAAAACTCCCCAGTAAAGAGCAATTTGATGGGACTGGAATTGGGGAAATTGCTTGATTAGGGCGTGCGTTTGGAGGGGCTGTCAATTTCAGGATCCCGGCAAGAACGTGTAGTGTTGTCGCTTTGGCAAAATGATGTCCTGCTGCTGTCAAAACATGACATTATGAGAACTGTCAGTGGTGAACTTTGATAATGCAAGACAAGATCAGGGGGATGATACGGCAGTCATCTGAGTAAATGAGACATCAATCTGTAGCTGACAGAGAGAGGAAAGCTTATCAAATGAAGACAAAGAAAGTCTTTTGATGGCTGGTATTTAGCCCAGTCAGGTTACAGACATATTTTTGGCAGCAAATCTACTATGAACTATGAGATCCTATTTCATCCTAGAAATATCATTTATGTTTAATTTTAATTTGTTTCACTTTGTATAAATATAGATTACCTTGATAAACAAGAAATGACATTTAAACACCGTTGAAACTTAGTTTTAAACTTCCTAAAAAAAGGGTTATGTTTCAGTAAATATTAAACAGTTCTCTTACCCAACACTTAATATGACCGTCGTGAAAGAAGAACAATTATTATTTATCGTAAACACTTTAATTGTACCACCTACACTTGCTTTTAAGAGAGTCATATCGCGTGTAGTTGCACCACGTGCTCTCTGTGTTTATCAGCAGGGATTTCTGGGAAGGGGTGGTCATGGTAACCAACGTAAACACCATCCACCATCCACCCTCCTCCTCCGCCTCCTCCTCCGCTTCTCCTTCCCCGTCTCTCGTCTCTGCAGTAGCGCCAAACCGGGCTAAAATGGCAACCATGGCTCGCAGCGAGGACCAATATTACGAAAAGATAACATCGATACAACAGAGCATGCACAAATGGTGAGTTTTCCCACTTTTCTTTGTCATCGGGGAACCCGGCCAGGCGGAGACCGCGGGCTCGAGTTGTGACATCCGCCGCCCGGATAGCTTCCTGCTGCCGTTTGCCACAGGGTGATAACGGGCTAGCTCCTTAGCTAACCGGCAGACTTGCACAGAGTAGACGGAGATAGCTGTGAAGCTAGCTAACTCATTAGCCTTTTTATTTATTTATTTTTTTAACTCGGACGTTACCTCAAGCTAACAACAGTTACACGTAATATAGATGAATGTAAAGCTAACCTGATATAACCGAAACACGTTAGCGTTCACATATTGGCCAAAAGTTATGACGAAGCTAAGCGTTTAGCTAATTGAAAGTAGCCAATTCGTACTCATAGTTTGTTAATGAGTAAGTACACACGTGTCGTTAATATTGGTGATAATTAGCCAGCAATTAGCCTAGCAAAGCACGGAGGTGCTGAGGTTGCGTGTACGTGTGTGTGACAGTTTTCTCTGACTTGTGTGTGTGTGTGTGTGTGTGTGTGTGTGTGTGTGTGTGCGTGTGTGTGCGCGCGCGCAGGGAGAAACGGCGGCTGGAGCTGGAAAGGGAGCTGTTTACTTACTCCAGATCTGATAAAAGAATGTAAGTTATACACATATGTACATACTGTTTAATTTACCTCTTTCCTGTCTGAGCTTTCACATTAAGAGTCCTCTCTACACGTGTCAGTATTTTAAAATAGTTTTGCAGGTTTACCACATGTAATGAGTATGCATGCTGTATGTACAGTATGCTGTATGGATGCATAGTGCATGCATGCATATTTCCATTTGGAAAAATAAAAGAAGGTCCTGGCGATATTGTCAATTTGGCTGAACAAAAAATTATTGTAACACACTTACTACTTAAGTGCGTTACAATACACCAGCATCCTGTTTTTATTGTAAATTGATTCTCATAAATATTAATAAACCAGGTCAAAGCAGCAGAGCTGAGATTGATAGGAGAGTTAAGAACACGATTTAAATTTAAAACATATTTATGCTTAACCTTTTCTTGTGAAAAGTCTAGGCTCTTATTTTTTTTTTGACAATGGTCTCAGATAATATTTCTATTGGATAATAGTTCTCCACTGCCTTCAGCTCACAGATAAAGTGTTCCAAACTGCGCAGTTATCTCAAGGAAATCTGTGACAGGGAAGCACGAGCGAAAATGAGAAACCTTGAGCTTCTGAGAGATGTGGAGTGCATAGAAATTAACATGAAAGAATATAGTCCTGACCATGGCCCCCTGCAACAACAAAAGGTATAACACACACGTACACGTACACGCAATTTCATTTGTTGAGTGGAATCAAGTTTATAATTATAGAGATATGGTCAGTCACAACACTCCGTACAGTGAGGTTGATCCAGGTTTAGACAAGTGTACATTTTTCTACAATATTCTATCAAATGTAATCATTAATAATTGATTCTGTTATTACTGTGTATCTAGATAAACACTTGGTCATAACAAGTGAAGCAAAACAATTAACTCACAAACCTACAATATAATAAAATGATTGGAGGAATGTATATTTATTACTGGAGCGCATTCGTCCATATTTGCCTTAATGCTGTGCTGTAATTTTAACACTGAGTGGAAATATTTGCTTGCAATTGCTTAATGTGACAATAGTAAACACTCAAACTGTGCTATTTATCACGACAAGCAAATGAACGAGGGAGAAAACAATGAGCCTGTCAGATTATCACTTAAAACTCAACGACAGTGCTTGACAGCTTAATATCAAATTAACAAAATTGGCTAATTATGACTCGCTGAGTTAATTGCCCAATATAGAGACTCTGAAGTGCTCCAGAGGTTTAGTCATTCTCTCCCCTCAAGCAGTTGGTTTATTTCCTCTTGATGCTTTATGAGTCCTGCATGTTTGTTGTTATTTTGGTTGTCCTGTTGGTCTTTGTTTCCGTTGTATCAAGTCACCTTCATTTTTATGGTCTGATGTTTTCAGCAAAACGGAAAAACATTCACAAATTCTCGAATGGACAGTGAATTAAGCGGAGTAACGCGTACGGATGCTGAGATGTATGCATTTATAAGAATTCTGGTTTTATTTAGTGCAGGACAAAAGTGAACAAATAGGAGATTTTGAAAGCTAGCTTTTAAAAGGTCTACTTCTATAAACCGCCATTATTCTGATGAAAAAGGGAGCTAATCCAAGTGCCCTTAAAGAGGCCATTAGTTTTTTTTAATTGGAGTTCGGATTAAAGCAGTTAGTCTGGCTGGTTAAGATAAATGTTAAAGGGTGTCAGAAGTTACACAGCGGACAGTCACTTGGGAAAACCCCCCTTGTGATTGACTGGAATTGACTGATGCTTGACTTTGTCACAGTCTTTAGACCACATGCAGGTAGTTTTCAGTATTATCTTTCTGTCATTTACAACTGTCATTTATAATATTATCTATCTATCTATCTATCTATCTATCTATCTATCTATCTATCTATCTATCTATCTATCTATCTATCTATCTATCTATCTGCTCTTGTATTTTGTAATTTTTGTCCTCACATCTCACAGGCTGACTTTTTCAAAAAGATTTCCATATTTATGGAAGCAAGGCAGAACATGGAACAAGAGTTTGACACAGCAAAGGTAACGCTAATATGTGCAGCATAAAATGTATGCTACTAAAATAGTAATGAAAATAGCATTCATGTTTGGAAGTAACATATCCAACATTACACGAGTAACATCTTTTACTATGTATTGTGTGTGTGTGTGTGTGCGTGTGTGTGTGTTCATATTTTTGTTTGGTTGAAAAATAGCGCTTGTTTTTTTTTTATGTTGGTTTCTTCTTTTTTGAAATGTTTACAAGGTTTATGCAAATCTCAGTTCTATCAAGCTGTGTTTTTCAGGTTTCAAATAACAAAGGAAAGTAGACATTATGCCTCGTAAATCTGTAGAGGAGTCTACATTTAAACTGTGTATCTGTAATAGCACAGGTGTCTAATCCTAGCTGGTGCATCTGTATAAGCGATGTAGTTCAAGCCCATAGCTGCTTTCTCCCTTCACTTAAAGCAGTTAAAGCTCTTTTAGATGAAATGTCTAAGACATCTCATAATAACTTGGAGCATGCTGTCTAGAGCAGTCACTTGTAACTGTGTGCAAAACCCCCGTCAGCCTGTCGATATTGTAATGAGCAAAATGGTACCGTCACTCCATTATGCATACAAGCCATTGGCTGGCAGTGTGCATGTCCCTCAGGCTGCAGCATTCATTAAGGGAAGCTTACCGGGCTGAAAGCTGGAGACAGATGATAACGGGATATGATTTTCATATTTAATACATTCCTTGGAAGAGCACACGCGTGCCGCAGATTGATAGAAGAATCAATTGCTACTTTAGTGAAACACTTTCTACTTTGCCCTGCAGCTACCGATGGAATCACTCAGCCAAGAAATTAACTTTACCTCTTTTTTTTTTTTACCTACTTTGTGGATGTGCTGGGCAGGCTGCATGGTTTACAGTGAATGTTATTAAGCAGCTAACTGTTTGGTATTTAAGACGCTTATCAGAAAAGAAACAGAAGCCATGCTTTTTGTTATTATGTTTGGAGGGAGGCTTTTTTGCTCCACTCTCTTCCCCCCTTGGTGACATTGCAGACATGAATCAAAACTTGTCTAAAGTATTTCTAATAAGATGAAAAGTTAAAACATTGATCTCGAGACAGTCTTCTGAAAGATGTTGTGAAAAGAATTCTGACCTTGGCCCAAATAAGATGTTATTCAGAATTGTAAAGTGGATAGTTAACATACTTGAGCTGGATTTCTTTCAGATTTAACTTAAACAAGAAATGAAGAAAAAAAGAAAAGAATTGTATTTATACCTACAAAAATATCATTTTTATGAGCCAATGGAACATTTTGTTAGCAAGAATGAATATATCTCATGTATTGATTTTTTTTTTTTTTTCATATTTGCAGGAGGCTGTGCACAGGCAGCACCAGGACAGCTCCCTCTCTTACCCAGCAAAGGATTTTACACAACCACCAGCGGTAATTTTTATGGGCCGCCAGACCTCCAGAGGGTCTGACGCTGAAGCTGGCACCACAAGTGTACACTCACACCAAGCATCGCGTTGTTCACCCAATCGCAGCACGCACTCCCGCGAACGTCTACCAAGTGGCCTTTTGAAGGACTTCAGAGTTGGCGGAGAGGATGCCGCCAGCAACCGAGCACATTTATCAGATGACATTTCAGGCTCAAACGATTCCCCCGACGGCTGTAATTTGAGTGACAAACATGAAAGAACGATGGTGGTGGTCCCATCTGTTCGTGCCTTAACAGGCGCAGCTGGCAATGTGCCTTTTGGAAGTGATGATGAACAAGAACCGTCACCTTTGGTGACCTTGACGGGACCTGAGAAGAATCCGTCTCACAGCAGCAGTAACCCCATGAAGGCTAAGAATTCCCCTACAGAGCACAGTGACTCCCATGAGATGGCTCATCAGCCACCTATAATGGAAGATGGAGAGAGAGGTCTCAGCCATTTGATGGCTCAAACCACTTTTGGAAAAGAAGCTCAAGACACAGCAGGTTTGCGATGCTTTTCCTTGCTTGTTACCATGTAATCTCTTTTTATTGTCTTTCCTAAAAAATTGACCATCACGAACACTCTACATTTACCCGTTTTGAAGATTTAAAATAAGCCAAGTGACACTTTGTGCTGTGTTTACATTCAGATAGACGCGAGAGCGTCAGCACACCAAGCTCCGATGTGCAGTTGTCAGAGAGCAGTGCCAGTGACCTGTCCATATCTCTTACACAATCTGAGCTGGAAGAGGATCTACCAGAGAGTGTGGCACATGAGAGGAATGCCTCTTCAGGAGAGACTGATGATCACAACCAGCACAGTCCTGAATCATCCCTTCACTCTAATGGGTCCAAGAGCACACCACAGTTAAACTGTGAATCTTCGGCTCCGGTGGTGACCTTGGAAAGGTACAGTATCTATGACTTCTGTACTTTGTTGTGTAGAAATTGGGAAAGTGCATCAATGGACAAAAACACTAACATTTTGATTGCTTTATGGCACATTGCTCTTCTTAAAACATGCACAATTCAGTCAGCATTTATTTCCAAGATTTAAAGCTCAGCGAGTTGAGAAAGGGGAATGTTCTGCATAGCCATGCTGAACCACAGAGGGCTGTTGATGATAGGAGCGGGTGAAGACACCATACAGTCCTTGCCACCATCACATCAGAGGCTGACAGAGAGGATTGTGGGAGTCACGGTCCATACCACCGCGCTCTCCGTAGCTCAGCGGCAGCTGCCGTGGTGGCAGCGATGCATCTTATAGGGAGAGCTCAGGACCTGTCGGCAGCACTATTGCCATAATCCAAGATTATGCTGTAACAGAGCAATTTTCAGCTTGAGAGACCTCAGGAAGTCCCCAATGGAGGAGGAAATTTGTGGCACCATAGAGTGTTCTGGAGGGTGGGCATGTGGACAGCACTTACAGCCACAAATCCTTAGCGTGATGATGGCCTCTGAGTTGAAGGATCATTTTGGATGGGGTTAGAGCCACAGAAAATCCCACGTGAATGTTTGCACCCAAAGCCTCTGCCTTTTTCCCTCCAATATGCAGTGTTTTAGAAACAGAACCTCTTATGCTCCTGAAAAAGACAAAGAAAACTTTATTTGGTGTATCATTTCTTTCTTTACCATATTCTGGTTTTTGTTTTCCCTCTTTAGGTTATTTACATCATGCTAATTGATGATAATATGCTTTATTTTTTAGATTAAGTACCCAGTTGCACATTCACAATCATATTATTCAAAAACAAAAATCTAATTATATATATATGTGTGTGTGTGTGTGTGTGTGTGTGTGTGTGTGTGTGTGTGTGTGTGTGTCTGAGAATTATCTAGTGTCAAATATATATATATATTTTTAAATGTCTGGTGTCTGTTTATCTAAAGTAAGTATGAAGGTTTTTCTATTCTATTATTCTCCGAGATTATAACATGTTTGTTTGTGCATCACTGCATTTCTGTGTGGTCTATTATACTGTTTATAACATGACCTCAAGAGGAATTGCTGTTAGCCTGTGCTGGGAGACGATGGTGGGGGCTGCAGCTTTCATTGTTAACACGGAGGGCTTCTGTGTATGAGGAGAAAACCAGAGGCTTTGATGTAAAGATCCGAGAGCATCCAGTCTCTATTTTCTCTCTCTCTCTCTCTCTCTCTCTCTCTCTCTCTCTCTCTCTCTCTCTCTCTCGCTCTCTCTCTCTCTCTCTCTCTCGCTCTCTCTCTCGCTCTCTCTCTCTCTCTCCCTCTCTCTCTCTCTTAAGGTTAGAGTTTATATCGCTCCCTCCATTCAGCTCACAGTCAGGAAAAACAAGTCTGGGCAATTCATTAGATTATCCCATTATATTTCTCTTCCAGCATGGTTGGGGTGAGTGAGAGTATATGACTGAAATATCCTCCAGGTTGTTTTTTTCTTTTCTGAGACTCAACATAATGGCCACACTGTGTCCCACTCTCAGGTATGTCGTCCCTGAACTACATGATGGCTCTCTCCAATTGGTGACAGTACGTTATGCAATTTTAAGGTGGAATTCTTAGGAATTTGTGTCTAAAAAATTAAAAAAT
The DNA here is from genome assembly GCA_028641955.1 of Protonibea diacanthus. Classification (NCBI taxonomy): domain Eukaryota; kingdom Metazoa; phylum Chordata; class Actinopteri; family Sciaenidae; genus Protonibea; species Protonibea diacanthus. The sequence continues at coordinate 14,565,240 of CM053987.1, read as the reverse complement.
AGTCTAAATGTTTTTGCTGTGTTATTTGGGCCTTGTGCTTTTTCCAAATATACCGCAATTGTGTCTTTTCTGGTTTTAAATTCTGGTCTCAGTTATTGCACATTGTCACACAGCACTTTGTAAATTGCAGCACGGTGTGACATATCCCAAATTTAGTCATGCAGTCCCTGCGCGCAATATGTTGTTACTTGTGGTATATTTTTCTTCTTCTCCTTTGTGTGTTATATTTGCTGCCTGCGCCAGCATGGTGAGATTCTTCTGACACCAATCACTCACTGGTGAGGCCATTCCGTGTGGTAAATCACCCCGGAGTCAGTACTGTACACTGTAGAGCAATATCGCTGCAGAGAGGCTGACCTCTTCCTCCTCGCTAACAATGCGCTCCTGATGATGTTGACACGCGGACAACAGCAGCGTCTAAAGTGAGGTTGGAGACCTTGACATGAAAGCTGGCGACAATACAATGTGCGAGAGAGAGGTTTGCAGAAAAACACAACTAATTCCCCCTCTAAAGGTCTCTTTTTGAAGAGCATTGACAAATAAAGTGGAAAGAGGAAGATGACTATTTCAAGGCCCACGCTGACGATAAGGGAGAGGGAAAGAGAGAGAGAGAGAGAGAGAAAAAAAAGTTTTTGCCTATGCTACTTCAGCCACACTGAAGAGGACTTAGCACAGACGGATTGCACACTACAGAATGTCATGGATATAATTCAAGCTGCCAGCTTAATCAGGATGTTACCAGGAAACAACCTGCAAAAAAGAGGGAGCAATTGTTTGCTGACCCTTAACCCAGGAGCCCATTACAGATTGTCATAAATTCTTTTTTGGCCCCTTTTTATGTAGGGGGGCTCAGGATCTCTCGGCTTGGGGTTTCTGGGAGAATTCAATGAGGGCCACCCAGAGCTTAATGCTCAAGAAAGAGATGGATTCCCAATATCCACATGCATTAGGCATCCATTTCTCATTTTGCAGCCCCACACAGAATCAGATTAAAGTGTAAATCTCTTACCAAAAGAAATCATCTTGAGGCCCCTCTTCTTTTTTGGAATCTTTTCCCTTACACTTTATAATGTGCAATGGTGGCAATGTTACAGAGTTGTTAATTTTTTTGAATGGATTATATATTTATAATGACATTTATTTAGCCATTTAACTGTATGTAGCTGATTTCAAGTGTTAAGTTAACAGTAGGTAGCTACTTCTACAAGCTGTAGTTTGGAATGCAGGTCTCACAAGCTTTTTCTCACACGACCTGTCATTGCATGTGGTTCTATCAACCAACACACTTAAACTAGTAGAAGTTCTGTATTGTGGTTGGCAGCACTGTAATGATCAGATTCTTTGAGCAGTCCTTGAGTAGCTCAAGGAAATTGCTTGGAAAAATGTAACTCAGATTTTTGGATCAAGTGGCAGCGCCTTCTTCTTTTTTTTTTTTTTTCACAAATTGCAGGCCTATCGATCACATGACCTCCTCAGTTTTTATTTCCTTTCACCACATTTATCGGTAATATATTTTTAGTCTCTCCCAGGAAGGACTCTTTAATCTGCTAGACAACATTGAAGGACGACTCTGCAGTGAATGGACCAGTGTGTATGAGAAATCTTCAATTGATGGAAGACAACTCAATAGAATTATCAGGTTTGCCCTTCCTGTCTTTCTTCAAACTTTTATAATCTTATCTTTCCCTGTCTAGACTGAATGCTGTGTATATTTATTTAACGGCCATGGAGCAGATCGTGCAGACGAGGAAAATCTATTTCCTTCTGCCAGGGCTCTCGCTATAGATGTCATCACACAAGTGTCATCACCGACATTCACACGTCTTTATTTCTGAGGGGTTTTCAAACACATGGGATTGTTCTAGTAACCACCCTGTTGAATTGTTATTGGAAGGGAGATGGAGGATGGAGAACGTGTTTCATTAGACTGGGCTTATTTTTCATAAGCCTTTTATATTTCATAGCATGATTAATTTATCATAATTGGAGTCCTTGTTGTAAAGTATGGCTAAATGTCTGGCAAAGGAAAGCTTTTCTCCCTCTTTTTAAACCCAGTATACTCTGATCCCCATCTGAGCGCTGTAAACGATGTCAACGAGGCCTTCAAAGGGAAGGAGAGTGGCCATCTTGTGTCATGACCCTCAGTATAACGTTTAGTTTTCCTGTTACATTATGTCAACATGTGCGTACGTGCATTGGTGTGTATGATTACGCTATGCTGTGCGTGCTAAGTGTCAGCAGCTGTCACATGTACTTCCATGTACTCCTGACCCGCGGGCTGAGCCCGGGGCTCCACGGCATTAGCTGACTGCTCTCTGTGTTTTGGACAGCCTTTGTAACAGTGAAGCGGACTTGAACGACAAGGACCTTAAAGCATGTGGAGCAGTCATCCTTCACGAGCTTCAGAGGTTGTCATGGAGCACCTCGAAGGGCTGCCTCCTACCAGAGGATGTAGTGTTAGCTCACCAGTCGTGCACTGAGCCTAATGAAATAAGGTAAGACTCTGACGTCATTTTTTTTTTTTTTTTTAATTCTGTAGTTCATTTCTGCTTTTTTTCAGCCTAATGAAATTTGTGATTGTGAGATTGTATAAAGAATCACCATGGCATAATCAGGTTAGATGTTACTAGTCATGTACGTTTGTTGTCTTACCTTTCTAACCATCAACTTTTAAGAAGCTAGAAAAAAAAATCTGTATATACAATGTGTGTGTGTGTATATATACACAGGTCAATAGGCCTTTCTTTTTTTTCAAAGAGACTGTGAACAGTCTTACAGTAAAGGTGAATTCCACTTTTTAGACCAAGAGTGGATAGCCTGTGCATTTTTTTTTTTTTTTTTGACCAGACACTGGGGGAGGGAGCACGCACTTAAAACCGTCACTGAGATATTTCACACCACCACTCGATACAGTCTCCCTTGTCCACAAATGTAAAGGTCATCTTTGGTGTCACTTTGTGCGGCAAAACTGCATGGGTGAATGTCATGAGTAAATTAAAATGCCCTATCTGTGACTTCCAGTCCTTTGGATAATGAGTAGTTATACTCTGAGCCAAATCCATGCTCTGCTTCACTACTCTATTGATTTCACTGAGACCTTCCCTGCTATATACTCAATCCAAAGAAACCCAGGTTCCTCTCTTTCCTGTGGAGATACCTATTGGCTTTTTGACCTTTTTATTCAGTTTTCCACCAGACGCTATATTGCTCTCTGTGTATATTCCGTGTTAACTGGAATTCATTAATGAAATCTCCTAAAGCAGCCTTTTCGAGAATTAAAAAAAAAAAAAAACAGTGTGACAATTCAAATTTCTTCACAGCATGGTCAAACCTATAAGCAATTTTCCTGATTAGAGAATCATTCACTGTACAGAGGTATAAGTATGGGTTATTTACAGATGTCCTACTCTGTATTCAAAAAGAAAGCCTCTCTTTCTCTCCCACCCCCACCCTCACCGCAGCGCCAGCCTCCCTCCCGATGCCGCTCGGCTGTGGGATCGCTGGTTCAAGCACGCCCTCCTGCTCAAGGAGCGCCGTGTCCTCAGCACTGAGCGCCTGGTCCAGCTGTTCACGCCGCTGCTGCTGGAGCGCCATGCCGCCTACAGCCACCAGGTAGCGTTGGAGGCACATACACAGCCTCTACACACACAAATACTTGAAAACAAGCATTAACACACACATATGACCCACAGGAGTAAAATGGCTTCTTTTTTTTTTTCTTCGTTCCAAAAAGGCTAGTGATTTTGTTTCTTTGCATGTTTTTTTTGTTTGTTTTTTTTAAGAAGAAAGCTGTACTTGGTACTGAGTGCCCTCTTTGTGTCTGGTGTTTCAAAAACAAACCCTGGCTGTCTTCTCATCAGATTGCTCCACACGTTGACCTAGACAGAAGGGAAACCCTGACCCATGTGCTAATCACAAATTACAGCCCCCAGCTTGGCTTCTTTCATCTCATGTGGCGTATTCATCTGAGAAACACTTGCTTTTAATTTGGTATTAGCCAAAAGTATAGCCATCAGCTGGGTCCGATTGAAAGAGGGAGCCATTTGGACCTTCTCCACAACGGACAGGATTATTTTAAATTTCCCACTCATTGACCTTGTGCAGATCATGCTCAATTAAACAAAGAAAGAAATTACAATTAATATTCACACTTAGAGCCCAAAGATAATGTCAAGAGATTTGTCAGGAATCCTTTTTTTTTTTTTTTTTAGAAAATGTACCATTTTGTCTGCAGGAATAGTTATATACACATGTTGTTTTTTTGTGTGTGTTTTTTTACATTATTAATTTTTTGCGGACTCATCTTGCTTGGGTTCTTGTGGCTTGGAGATCTTGCTCCAGTGTCCCCGACGCACTGAGAGAGGCAAAGAGGGAGACTGTAGAGCCTCTTGAAAATATGAACTGACAAAAGGAAGAGAGGCACTGCCATCTACATCATTGTGGCCAAGTGCATCAGGAAAAGCCTGAGTGAAAATCTTTCTCTCCCCTTATCTCTCACTCTCACTCCATCTACTCCATCTCTCTCTCTCTTTCGCCCTCTCTCTCTCTCTCTCTCTCTCTCTATTTCTCCTTCTCTCCCTTTATTTCTCTCTCTCTCTCCTCTCTGTCCTCTCATACAACAGCTTACTCTCCACACACAAGAGCAAACAGAAATTTCCATTCACGTAATGCCACACAGCCTGGCTACCCCGACAAATGGGAGCATGCAGCTCGCATGCACACACTCAAAGAGGCCCTTTGAATATTCAAGTGCTAACAGTTGCATTCATTGATATTTAAAATGCAGTGGGTCTGCGAGAGCCCTCAACCCACGGTACATTTGACAAAATCTAAAAAAAGAACAAAGACAGATATCGGGGACAAGGATCAAGACAGTTTTTATTGTGCAGGATCATCAAATACCAAGTGGCAAGCTCAGATTGGCATGTGTTTGCCTCTCTTCCCCTCTCAGAAAATGAAAGCATGTACGTTGTCAATGTTCACTGCGACCTGCTGATAACAACTTACAATGCACTTAAAGTTTGTCACTGTCAAAATCCTCCTGATCATCCCCTCCATATTAGTGCTCATTAAAAGTAGCAAATGGCCATCTGAGGCTGAGAGGCAGTCTTTGATCACAAAAGAGAGATGATGATGGTAGGATTTGATATGGGGGAGGGAAAAAGAAGAGAAAAGAAATCGGTGTGTGGCATCTCCGTGCTCCTCATCTCCCGGAACAGCTCCTCTTAATTGTGTATCCTCATCTCCCCAGAGATAAAGAAATGAGCTGGAGAGGGAGGAAGAGAGCAGTTTGTCTCAATTCTCTCAGCCAAGAGGGGAGATATCTGGAATGTGTTGCACATTAATGCCAGGGTGATTGCATTCTTTAGGCGCTTCTCTAATCTCATGGATGAGAAGAGAGGGAGAGGAGGGGGGGGAAAAAAGTGTGATTGAGAAGGAGAGCTGGAGTGAAAGTGTGCGAAATAATCTTTTTTTTTTTAAGTTAAACGAGTGAGAGAATTTGAAGTTATTTTCTCTTGGCGTTTGAACACACACTACAGCTGCACCTCTGTGCGAGCAGCCATGGCCAAAGTAAATGACTTGCCTAATCGCGAGAGTTCAATTTGACACTTCCTTCACAAAATGGGAACAATTAAGAGTGTGGTTTTAATTTGTGCCGCTCGCAGGCCAAAGTGCTGCTGAGGACACTTGTGTCCCGGTCCAGTGAGGAGTGCCCCTCAGCAAAGGACGAGAGTGACTTGTCTTCTTCGTGCGGACCTCCTTCTCTCCTGGCTGACGATGACGTGAAGCCTGCCAGGCCGGTACAGAAGCAGCAGATCCAAGGTTACAGAAGATTATTTGTATTGTTTAAAATAGACATAGGAAATTCTAACTAGACACCCACATTTGAATGCTCGATTTTTTCTTCTAGTAATGGAGAAAGATATTTTCTAACAATGAAAAACTTAGCCTTCAGCGACTGTTTAGGACTTGTTACAGCTGACAGTAGATTCCCACAAACATCCGAAACATTTCACACTGAGATGCATCTGTGTTTGCGCAGTAATATGCAACAAGACCATTATTATACCTTAACAGGAACAAATGTTAGACTACTGCTATTTTTTTTACAAACTACCTCTACAAAGAACTAAAACTTCCCTTTTATAAAAGAAATCAATTTCAACATAGAGCTTTTTTTTTTTTATAAATCCCTCACAGCCCAGTTTTCATACAGCCTTCTATTCAGAGCTAAAGAAAGACCCCCCATTCCTATTTCTATCCCTAAACTCCCTTCCTCCCTGCAACCGCTTCTCACTATGTGCTTCCCTTTCTTACAGAACTACAAAGTACTGAAGAGGACAGCCAGGACGAAAGCCCTGTGGAAAGTGTTCCTATTAGAGGTAAAAAGGCATCGCCGGTGCCCCAGCATTCACACTGTCCTTATGTTGTGGTTTGTTTTCTTCCCACTGCAGTGAATAATGGGCTCTTATACGCAATGGCTAAGGCAGGATGATCAAGGTGAATCCAGGGTCAAAGTCCCACCTGAAGAGCCGTGCTAGTTCTCTCTAATTATCTCCAAGAAAACACTAGCTATGTTTGCAGCCTGGTCTGAGGCAGTCTGGCAAAATTGATAATTCGCTGGCCCGGCATAATACTGCTGCTTTAATTGTCAGGACGCCAGGGTGGGAAGCGCAAGAGATCTGTCATCGGTTCTCATTATCTTCTAAACAATGCTCCGGCAAGGCTGGACTTGAAAAATACTAGATGTGAAGGCGTCCTGGAAGCAGTTGGTGTGCCCATCCCTAAGCTGCACCTCTGAAATGTAAAGCAATCCTATATTACCCTTGGCTATCAGATTTCCTACGGGCTGTTTCATGTGTCTGCATCCCTAAGGTGCACAGCCAGCAAAATGAGTCCAGTTTCCAATCGCTACACTTAATCAAAAGAGCCATAACCAGCCCCTCCCCTCCACCCCGTCCACCCCCTCCCCACCACACCAAAAAAAGAAAGAAAATACATGACTAAAGATTTTTCAAGGAAAGGGTTTTGCTGTGGTGAGCGACATCAATGTCACAATCAAATACCATGACCTTGGAACTGATAGTAATTGCCAAGACATGCGCATCTGTATATCTAGTGATGTTTTTTTTTTTAGACCGCATGGAAATGCGATGTCTGTAAAAAGTGCTGTGGGTGGAATAACACTGGAGATTGTCATGCACTGTAAATGTTGTATGTTTTTTTTTTTTTTTTTTATAAAATGATTAAAAGCTGTGCCTCTATTATAAAACCAAGTTACAAATGTTAAGACTTGGACCAGAATTCTTTTGATTTGGTTTGTGTGTTTTTAGAAACATAATTGAGACAACGGCCCATTTATAAAGTACTTCTGCCCAGTGCAGTCTCTGTACCCCTTTTTAAATATCATACCTACTTTAGTGTTCCGGAAAGTAATTATGAGTGTTTTAAAAACAGAAAATCAATTGTTGCGTACCGGGTAGAGGATGCTGAGATAATGTGAGATGCTGATTGCTGTCTCATGGAAACGGTTGCTAGATACTGTAGACTAGAATCAACAGCTCCGTGTTTTCACCCACTCTGTACAGCAGTGAGTCCAAAAGACTCAGCTACTGAAGCGTGTTGTCTCATCAAACACAGAAACCTCTGAAAGTTGGAAACCTGGGCTTTAAGGCTTTAAGTAAATATTTGACAGTGACTTGTGTGTGTGTCTGTGTGTGTGTGTGTGTGTGTGTGTGTGTGTCCCAGAGACCAAAGCATATCAGTTACTTAAACAATCAGCCATGCAGGAAAGGCTGCAGAGTTCTGAAGAGGAGGAGGAGGAGGACGACGACGATCCCCCAGGTAAGAGATGCGACCTACTCTGCCAGGCAAGTAGCGAGCAACTGGAGCCTAACCGTTGGTCAACAATGACCATATGTTCATAACACATGAGGACACAATAGAAAGGCCATATTTGTTGTGTACATAGATGCAAGCTAAACGACAGTCAAAGCACAAAGCTACCAGTCCAGGTTTTTTTCAACTATGTTTGGCTCATCTGTTTATCAGTCCCCAAAAAATCTCAGCCATTTAGCAATTATAGGCTTAAAGATCCAGTGTGTACAATTTAGTACAATCTAGCAATGAATCTAATCAATCTTACTGTATGCAAAAGCCTGTCTGTAGAGCCAGTGTTTCGTTTGTCTATTCTGGGCTACCGTAGAAACATGGCAGACTCCGTAGAAGAGGACCCACTCCCTCGATACAAAGGGCTCATTAAAAGTTAACACAATTCTGATTCTTATTTTCAGGTGATCATATACTAATGATAACACAATTATGTCTATTATATTCAATTTCTGCTGTTATATTTTGTCTCTTCATGTCATCTTCAAGGAGGATCTCTAAGTGGATTATGAAGAAAATATATATATATATATATATACAAATAGAAATATCAGTCCTCTCACATGACCTTGTCTTCCTGATCAAGAGCCCAGGACATCCGGGTTGAGATCCTCAGTCCTTAGCTTGTCATAAGTTTTTATATTAATATTTTATATTAATATGCATTGTAGATTAGCTTGTGATGAGATGTCCAAATCAAATGGTTTTATCAGGCCATGTTTGCTCTTTTAAGGAATAAATCATGGCCATGAAGAGGACCTGGGGAGGGCCAAACGCTCCTCACATCAAGACCCTTACCCTCGGTAAGAACATTGTTATTATTCAACGGGCCACAGGAAATGGGCCACCAGACACCAAAGTGGTTGATGTACATTTGCATGGCCACTCTCATAATTCCCTGTTCATTTCCATAAGATCAAGGGGCCGCCACCCATTAACTCGCTTACAAAGACAAAAGGCCCCTAAAGCCCCTCTCACTCACTGTTCACTGGGTTCAGCCAGGTTTTTGAAATCAAAAGCAAAACAGCCAACACAAAAAAATAAATTGGAGTCATAATATCAGTGTCTTCAGGCTTGTTGTCAGAATGCAAACAGATCATGTCAAGAAGAGAATCAGGGACAACTGTTTTGGAAGAAGGGGACTCAAGGGTTGACAAGGACAAATGTCCTTTCATTTTTCACCCTTGAAATGCATTTAGGCTGCTCAAATCAGCGCTCTGAGTGGGTTGGAAAAGAAGATCTAATGATAAATAGCGTGGTGGAAGCTAACACCATCACTGTTACATTTGAATATCAACACGACTTCATCAAATCTGCAATTGCATGTGGGGTCCTCAGAGCACCTCTTCACTGCGAACCCATTTGGGCTGTAGTAATGGCTGGGTAAACGTTATGAGGAATAATCTTCTCTGATTTCATGTGATTACTGGGCACCATGCTGACACAAGGGCTGAAGTCTGTATCTCCCTGGCCTGGCAAGCAGACGCTCCCAGTCTGCCTATTAGCCCAGGGAAGGGCCTAATGGGCTGGCTCTATTGTGGTCCTCATAGCTGCTGATGTCTGCCACTGCCAGCCCCAGTGACCACCCTCTTTAATAAACATGAGCCAATTTCGGGCCCAGACCCTCTCAGATGGTGCCTGTCTCCCTGTCATTAATGTGCATGGGAAGCCCACAATATGTGTGATTAAGCAAAATTTGCCGAACAAAACATTAAACAGAAACAGAATGTTGTGAGGAGTGAGGAGACACAAGTTGTGTACATAAGTAAAACTGGACAAATGAATCTAATCTCGCTGGGGTTAAGAAGGACGTGGCGCCAGGACCTGCAAGTCACCATCATGCTTTCTTTGGTCATACAACAGTTTCCCCTGTCTTTTCTTTGCTTCTCCTGGACGCTTAGATTTAAGCATTCCACTTACCACAGTCACTTCTTGCGCTTTATTGCTTCCACAAGTGGTCTAGAAGCCCTGCACTTAAGCAGAAGCATAACACTGCAGCATGCTCTTGCCCAGCTTCTCTCCCTGTGTCCCACTCTCTCTCTCTCTCTCTCTCTCTCTCTCTCGCTCTCTTGCCCTTTCTCCATCTCTTTGCCCCTCTTCCTCTCTGTCTTCCTGTACCCCGCCGCCCACCCCTCCCTTCTCCGTCGGACTTGTTAATTATTTGCTTTATTTTGTCAGCGAGCTGATGAGTGACATCAAAAGGAGGATGGAGCTGGACTCAAAATACAAAAATGGCTTCCTCTCTGTTGTCTTAGACAATAATTATGATTTGCCAGTTAAGCCTAGACTACAGCAGAGGGATTGTAGTTTAAAGCAGAGGCTTTGGTGCAAAAAATGCATTTATAGCCCTTTGTGAGGCTCCTCATTATGTGTGGGCCCGATTCATTAAGTAATTGGTTTGCAGTTGTTTACATGAGTATTAAGGCCTTCTATTCAGGGCCTTTGAGAGATACATTGTGCAAATGTTGCATGTTATGAATGCAGAATGAGAGGCGGGGGGCCAGTCCTATTGGTCAAACACTGCACTCGGCTGAAAAGCGAGAGAAAAGCACTGGGTGCTGCTTTGCATAGCAATGACTAGGGCCTTAATAAGCTTTACAGATTAAATACATGCAGTCTATACAAGATGCAAAGAGATACTCTTAACACATTTATATGTGCTCATTTCACTATTATGGCGTTTGAGAGAATTGAGGTCTTTCATATTCTTTTTTTCTCTCTCTCCTTCTCTCTCTTCCTCACTCTCTCCCACACAGTGTTTTTCAGTCAGATACTTTCATAGAATGCGCTGTTTATTGTATTATAACTCGTGGGGAAGCGACTGATTTGTCCATTAGAAATCTTTTGCTGTCTTTGTGAGTGGCAAAGTAAAATCACTTTGTGGTTGAGTGGGAATGAAAGGAATAATGCACGAAGGAGTGAGTCTTAATAAGCAGCTGCACTCCATGTAAAGACCACTTGTTCCCCTTTGTATGCGAGTGCATGCCACTGCTTCCTCTCGTGCAAAGAATCATTGTGCTCCTTTCTACTGTAGGCATTTCAGATGCCACTCCTTTCTTATTTTTATTTTGGGTTTGTTAATACCTTTTTATTTCCCCCCCAGTTTTTGATCCTAAAAATGCTTCAGCACATGTGCGCACGCACACACACACACACACACACACACACACACAAAGTACTGCAGCCATCAGCTATCAGCTGGTGTGATGATTGTTGTGCCTAGTGCCTGCTTGACAAAAACCTTGACTCAACAATTAGTGGTTTACAGCTTTGCCTTGGACAACAGGATGTGCTCAAGCATTCGACCTCAAATCACTCAGAGTGTCAAAATCAGAAGCTCTCGCTCTCTCATGGGGAGGCGATGTGTGCGGATCTCTGACAGCTCATTGGGAGGAGGGATGGAGGGGTGAGAGGGACATGAGCTGAGAAAAGGGACCAGAGGGGAGGGGGACGTAGAAAGAGAGGAGCAAGAGATAGAGGGAGACAGAGAGTCCGTGCCAGACAAAGAGGCAGTGAAAGATGAAGCTGTAAACTCTCAACATTTTAACAGACAATATAATCATGAGCAGTGTAAGACGTGAGAAAGTAGATGCACAATTGGGCTTGTGGAATCACTGAATCTGTACCTCCTATGATTTTTTCTTTTGGAGGATAATATCCTGTCAACAAGCAGCAACAAATTTGGCACTGACTGTGTTTCTTTTGTTGTTGTGTTTTTTTTTTCTTTGAGTTGAATTTCTTCTTCAGTTTAGCATGAAAAATAACGAAAAATGAAGATTCCAACCAGGACAAAACAGGACAAACAAGACAGTGACTGTAAAGGAAGGCAGCATTTAGAGGCTCTAACCAGAGGAGGTCACTGTCCTACATTGGCTGCCTCAAACCACCAAAGAATACCTGATGACCCTATAAAGATTTATGTTGGCTTTCAAACACATTTTGTTTGTTAATTTTAATGTTTAATGTAGCTTTTCTGATTTATTTGCAGTTTAGTACAAAGTTTGGACAGCAAAACAAGGGAAATATCACTTTCCTCAAATAAATTTGCTGTGACTGTGAGCTGATAGAGTCTGGAAATAATGTTTGGTTTTGAAATCTGTGGTCATTTATGTATTCTGATGGTGTTTTGTTGCTCTATATTGTAACCTGGTCTAGCCAGTAAAATGTAACTCTACCCTTACATAGGTTGTGATGCACAAAAAAAAAGTAACATGAGATGAATGATCTGTCCTTCAGCCTTCCCTTGCACTGGCCGTCTCCACTAGACTGCCAGCAGTCAGGAGGAGAGCGCGCCGTGTTGAAATCATTGGCCCAGCACCTCTTCCTCTGAGTTGCAGTACTTACTCATTGCCAGCAGAGAGCACTCACATGTTAGAGAGTACCCACTCACAGTGCACTCACAGTTGCCTCTCACTGTTTGCCCCCTACTGAGGGCTATATCCTGCTACCATTCAGGCCTGTTAGAGTACATCTAAACGGAGCCTAAACAATGTTTCTGCGGGGTCATAGCTGGGATGGGAGTAGGAGTTGATGGGAATGATGAGGTGATGGGTCTCCCTTTACCTTTAGACAAGCACCGCTGCGCAAAAGTGCTATTGTGCTATTAGCATTTGTGTGTGGGCGGCCAGAGCTTAAAAAAAGCCAGGGTAAATAAAAGCAGTTTTCTAGCTATCGGTGTGAGCAAGGCAGTATTAAATGCTGGGTAAGCATTATTTCCTCTGACAGTTTTCATAGTCCCTGATGTGACTGTAGGATTTTAAGCAAAATCTGACTTCAGTGTCTCCAAGACACATATTTCAGTCTTACAAGCTTCAGACTTTTATATTTCTACTTTGCATGTGCATGAAAATGTTTTTTTCTTCAGTTGGACAGGTCTTTCTTGACACACTTGATACAGTATTCTTAACTGACTGTATTTGTCAGAAATCTGAAGGAGTGGTTGTTGATTTGTTTCTTCAATAGAGATGTCTAAAGATATCGTAAAAAATGTGGCAGAGCAGAATCAGGATGCTGCTCACAGAGGCAAACAAAACAAAATGTCACAGAGGAGCAAAAAGTGTGTGTGTGTGTGTGTGTGTGAGAGAGAGAGACTGCTACGCTGGATCTAAAAGTGTAGAGAACAGTCTCACAAATGACTTTTAACTTTCACCAGAGTGCCTTGGATTTCAGTAAGCTGAGTAATCATTGGGTTGTTCTTGTCACTTGTTCTCTATTCATGGCAAAATGGTACCAATTTGATCCTTTTGTGCATCAATGTGCCTGAGATGTGTGGCCATAGGATTGTTCAGGGTTTTATTAATGCAGTTCATATTTGCAGATTGTATATCACTGCATTGTTAGCTAACATGCCTTGTATTTATATAGCTTGATTTGAAAATGATTTAAAAACATGTAAATCTGAGTTATGTAACTGCAAATGTACAAAACAAGACATAGGTTTGATTAAGGAAACACACTGACAACACTAAACATATAAACATTTTCCTCCATTCTCCAATTGTGCAATACACAAAACAAAAAGGTCGTTGTGGACTCAGCTCTGCATAGCAGACAGAAAACTGTTAAAACATGAGATAAACAACAATATGAAACAATCGCAAAGGCCAGAGAAAGAGAATGAGCGAGGCTTTGGAAAAAAAAAAAAAAGAGGACATTACAATAGCTGTAATTTGCATCATTTTACACATTACATTCACCTCTGTCTACCGGAGCTTGTAAAACACAGGCCAGCCCAGTCTTACATATTCAGATCATTGCCTCAATTAAGGGAAACTCAGCAGAAGATGAACTGGCATAAATGTTTATGGAAACGGAATATTAGATTGGTGGGGTCAGATCCAGACTGGGCTCTCTATGGTAATAGACCTGTCTTGAAATCAGTCCTGTCCCTCACTGAAGTGGAACAGCTGATAGACCATTCCCATCCCGGGGGGAAGTTCAAGAAAAGAAAAGCCTAATTTACTCTCCGTAACAGCTATTATTGTGGCAAAGGAGAGGAAGTAATCGTATAGATTATTGCTGTATTTTTGCTGCTGCAGAGATCTGTTTCCTAACGGTCGTAAATGGATGCACTAGTCCTTGTGGGGTAGTTGTGTTTCTACGTCTGTGCTTTATCTCTTACGCAGTTTAAAAAGCTGAGTGTAGCTAGCAGGTGGATGTGTTTTTTAAAACACGCACATAAGATTAGTTTACACACATAAAAATATCTTATTGTCACTTACATGCATAAAAAAAGATTTGTAATTGTAAACTCGCCTTCCAAAACTCAAAATTATGTTTGCTGTTTACATGCATATTGAAGCACAAGATTCAAATATCCAGTTATACCTCCAGTGGTACAATCACAGAAACTAGTACATGATTATTATTATGACAATGTTTTCTGTATATTATCTACATAATTTTGTATACAACCATCTGTCAGTCTAGTATGATCAGTAGGTGATGATTTGGGCAAGTAAAAAACCTCACGTTTGCTATCCCTAAACATATCACCTTCTAGAGATGTTACAAACTAAAATAAACAAGTCATAATTTTGGACTCAGAATAGGCTACACAGAAAAAAGTACCATCTTTACTACTGCATTCACCAAAGTCACAAAATGTGATCATGATTTACTAACATGAACACATCTTGGCAAACAAAATAGTCTATTTCGGCGAAACACAACCTCTATGCAGTGCACCTTCAGCTCGCAGGCTGATTAGCCGTCATTGTGTCTTTGCCGCCTTCTTTTTTGGCACTGCTTTTCTTACTGAGCCTCCGCTTTGATTTGCTAGCATTTTAAGCACCTGAGGTTCAATGTGCAAGAACCATCCAAACATCCTGCAGGAGGTCCTATCAGCATACGAATATAAAGGTTATATTCTAATGATCATGCTTGCTGTACGGTATATTTCTTTCAGCACAAAGCAATCTGTTAACGGTTAGGAATGGGAGTTTCATCCGTTTTCTCCCGTTGTGCCTCGAGTGGTGCAAAGCGGCAGTATATAGTTTAGGAGATGGCAATTGGAACACAGCCAGAGTAATTTGGTCCTTATATTCAATGTACAGTCACATGTGCCAAGACTTAGCTCAGGGAGAGGAGAGGAGATGAGGGTGATTGAGAGGATGACAATCAAAGAGGTCATGGATTTGAATTGATGCAGATGGAAGAACGCGCCGCACAAACTCGAGCTCTTCTCTCTTAAAACTCTGCATCTTTTCTCTTCCCATTTCCCAGAAAAGCATCGCCACAGCCCCGATATAGGTGCAAACAAATAAGCCATATGGATATGTATGCTAACCTGGGAGATGATGAGGCTATATTGTGGGGTTTTGAATAGGCTCTGTGATGATGTAAATTTGAGAGGAGGCCTTTAAAAGTGGAACGGGGGGCCTTATTGCATATGCATTGTGGTAGATCAAAGCCTTTTCGGAGGTCACACATTTACATACCGATATCACCAGAGCTATGGGAACCTGGCAACCCTGTCTTTGGACTATTTTTAAATAAAGAGGGCCCTGTGGAAGTCTTTTGGTGCAATTAGAACAGGAGTCAAGGAAGTTTCCTCTGCTGCGCTGTCTGCCTGACTTTTTTTCCCTTTTTTAGCTATTTTTGGTGAGAAATAGCAGCTCTTTTTTTTTTCTTTTTTTCTTTCTTTCTTTTTTTTACATTTTTTTTTTTAGGGAAAGCCTAAGGTAATAACTTTACAAGGCTAATAACTGTCTTTGTGTTTGCAGGAAAGAGAAGACTAACTCAAAGGCTCTCTCCGCTCTACAGTCAAAAGGTGAGTATACACAAAGTCACTTCAATTGTGTGTAAAGACAGTGTCACAAAAGGTTAATTACACCAAACAGATCACCATAAAGAGGGTTGTGTGTTAGCATGCATGACATGATTGTAAATTATGAGCTTCCACTATTTGATTAATTTTGCCTGTAAATGCAGCTATGCCTTTTGAGGATGTGGGAATAAAAAGAAAAGACCTTGAAGCCAAATCCAGGTTACTGAAAGCTTGGATTTAGCTCTGTCTAGCTAGGTGACAACCCCCTACCAGCCAGCTACCTAAACTAGTAATTCGCAAAACCTCTTACAGCACTGCTCAAACATTAAGCAAAAATTCATGGAAATGTTGAAGTGCTCTAAATAAATAGCATATAACTATAGCTGTGATCGGGTCACCCAAGATACACTTTATCACTGCAAGTAAACATGAGAGACACATAGAGATTATAGCACATTAGACTGTGTTAAGGGTTGAAAGTTAAGATTTTCACTGTGAAATCAAGCTCAAGGTAAGATGCCGCTACAGTGTATTCAAATCATGGAATGCGTGTAAAGAGAGTGTAGAGCTGACTGGATATGAACCATGGAAAGATAAATTCTGCTCTAATGTTATAATCTTGTATTTCTTTTCTCCGTACCTTTATGTCTAGCTTTCTGGGGGGAATCAGATGACAGCGACTCAGAGATCGAAGCAGCCTTGCGTCCTCAACCTTTCAACACAAACAACAATGACGCCGACGACTTCTGTGACTGATATTTCCGCGCAGATATTTTTTAAACGCACTACATTATATCACTGGAGATTTTCAGGCAGCTTGGCTCTCACTAATTCACCCCCTGACCATTATTTTTAGTGGTCTGCATTGTAAATCATATGCACACTGTATCGTAAAAACAAATAATAAAGTTGACAGCTCTCACGCTGGGTAAAGTATGTGAAGAGTTGTCCAACACTCTGATGTTAACCCTGCTTCAGTCTCTTTATCTGAACAACTCTCCCAGCTCATAATAACAGCTCGAAATAGATTAAACTGATCTTTTAAAGCGATTTGTTTGCACTAGGCTGAAAATCATGCATTTTGAATGCCGCAAGCATCTCGGAGTGCTCTACCTCCAGCATGCTCGAGTGTAATGATGTGAGTCACCTGTGAAATGACAAAGCACAATGGCCACTCTGCACGCTGCCGCGCGACCTGTGAACCTGCTGAAGAGGCCCATCTCCCAGGGCACAAAGTGTTGTAGCGCTAACAAACTCAGAATATTTAGAACCTCCAACAAAAACCCTCCACACATATTTTCACAGCTGCTTCTTTAATAACTGCGCTCGCAAAGACATATGTCTGAATTCTTCTGCATTATTGTGTAAATACCGCACATTGTGAAACCACACTGTATTCTTCTGCAATTTCTGATTTTGCAGCATGTTGAACGTTCCGTGTCTATTAATAACTCAGAGCTACTGTGTGGGAGGCTACATTTCCAAGTTTACATTTATAGTTCATTATGTCTGTAGTGTAAATTTTCCAAAACTGCCATTCTGGGATGTGGTAAAAGCCCCTGGCATTCAGTGTCAGCAGGATTCCATTAGTCAGCTTTAGGTGACTTTACATGCCTGAACCTTTTAAAGTAGGACTCCACATTCATTACCAATAATGGCTTCAGACAGCCCTGACCCACCACAGAAAAGGGACTGTGGCAGAATAATTTGGAGTTTGCTAAAAGGCTCCCTAACATAATATCCATGTTAAGGAGCATGTCAACAGATACTTGTGTGCGACAGATAGCTCATGGTGGAAGTGGAGTTATATTGTACTAATGTGTACTAACACAATAACATTTTTTAAAATAACTTGTCTGATTCCATGTCAGAGAGACGACGACGATGGCGACGACGGCGATGATGATATTCAGCTCATTCTCTTTAGAACGTGTGTAGTCACACTGTCATCGGAGGAAGGTTTTATCTTGCAGTTAAGGGGTGTTATCCATATAGTGACTGACTCAATTACAGCAGCTTTGCCTTCAGGTTGATATTAGACAGAGCTCATGTTCTTGCAAAAGTGGTTTTGTGAAGGTGATCCATGCTTATTATGACTCAATAGACGGTGTCTCCGGATGTAAATTGTCAGAACAATGAGGGAGGATAGGAAACTAATATTTTTATGATAATCCCACAAGACTTCTTGTGCTTCCAGTGCAGAAAAGTTTTTCATTTTGCTCCTTAACACAGTTTAAAATATGGGAAAATCCACACCTACACCTTTTGGATAATTCAGTCACTACACTTATTAATATTAGTATTAGTATTGGCATATTTTTATTACATAGATTTACATTTTGTAAAAGTTGACTGACAGTGGAATGGATTCTAAAATATATGGGTGGATGTGGACATCGTTTCTTGTGTGTACACTGTGCACAACTCAAGGTTTTGTCTCTCTCTCAGGGGTAAGGGTATCACGAATTTAGATTTGGTTGTCCTTGCAACCACGTCCCTTTCAGATGATAATAAGCACAGCAACCTAAACAGAACATCTGTGAGAAGCAATGTCAGATTCTCTTTGCTGGAGGAGCTTTATTTTTTTTTCACATTTTTGTCAAATTTATTTCATTAGCAGCCACATGGGCTCGAAGAGAATTCCCTTTCTTCATCGTTGGCTCCAAAGTTGAATCAGTAACAATTTAGAATGGTGTTTTGTATCAGTTCTAGCTTTTAATGAAGTGTTTCTAACACGGTGTTCTGTAACTCATTTCGGTTTCAATAGCAGTTGAGAAATGCTTTTTAGCAAAACGAGTAAGCACAACAATAGCATGCATAACAACCACATCTATTTGTGTGAACATGTCTCATGCTATGACCCATTCTTTATGCGCCCATAGAGCTCCACATCTACCGTATGTAACAAGGGTCAAGGTCTGGCAGTATGCAGTTTTGTTAAATGTACAAACACAATATCTGTAATGTAACATATCTGCTGCGTTGTCAAGCAACACTCCAATACTGATATAATGGGAAAACCACACATTATTAGCTCCCTGATGACAATTGCCAGTACGTTCAGCTTAACGCACAAAGAAAAATCTAGTTTCTGCTTTCCAGCATTTGTGATAAACGGTTGTGAGTCCGCATCTTTATTCATTTCCTAGAGTTTTCAGAAATAGCATCGTAGCAGTGATTCAAAACACATCATGTGGTTGCATTATGGTCCAGCACTGTCGACCTTTTGATCCACATGTTCGATTATTGAGCAATGTTGTGAGACGGTGATTGCTCTTTGGTTCTGATGTACTCACACCAGACTGAGAGAAATTAATCGATTAGTTGATCTGCATCAGCATAGAAAGGGAAACTCACAGGTTCCAGTTTTTTTCTGAATCATTATTTATATCTTTTGGGTTTGCTGTTAGGACAAAACATGACCCTGATCCCACCGTGGACTCAGAAACTGTCATTGCCGTTTTTCTCAATTAGGTGTCATTTTATAGACAAAATAATCGATTTATTGAAAGAAAAACAGAAAGTTTGCTGCAGCCCTGTCAAACACAATCTGACGTTAAATGATATCACAGATCACTGAAACATTTCTATATCATCAAAGCTCATTGTAGCTGTGCAAAACATACAGTTCAGTGCAGTTATCCAGAAATGTGTCCCCAGAATGTCATATTTGTATCGTGCATAACAGGTGCAGTGATCCCCCAAAGATTTAAGACACAACAGGATTACACAATACACAAAATGACACAAATTTACTTTAGAATGTGATCTTGCAACAACTACTATTTTTTTTTTTTTTTTGAGTATGGAAGCCTGCTCCTTTCAGTCTGGCACGCTATCAAGTACTGAGCTTAAAGCCATTCATGTTCAGTCCCACATCAATTCAGCCCTTTTTTCCTCACCAATGGCTTCGATGAGTGTCTGGAAAGTTGAGAGGAGGGTCTCGCTCCCTCACAAGCCAGATTGACCTGCTTTTTGTCCAGACAACTCCCAATAAGAAAGGGTCACTGTTCTTTCATTGGTGTCTTGCATTTGAGTCTCATGCATGCAACTAAACTGTTCATAGAAGGCACTAATAAGAGATGTAGTGGATTTATCCCTCCGTAACAGCAGATTTCATGTGGACCAGGCCTAGATGAGCCTAACAAATGTGTAACAATGGTCTCTTTTTTGAAAAGTCTGCCAATTCTCTCATCCTCTATGTGGTAAGAATGACTATTATGTATTTTGGAGTTCTGTTCAAATAAGAATTTAATGTTAGCTGCAAGTGGGGGGGGGGCACACAGATGAAAGCAAGTGGCAAAGTTAAATCAACATCAACAATGCTATGGTTTTGTTCTCATATGTTTGCGTAATATATTCCTGCTTGCTGGACAAACCGAGGCTCTCGAGTGTGCACCTTCCATTCTCCCCTACCCTACTTTTATTTTTATCAGTGAATAATCATTTAGAGCAAGGTCATTTTGATCTTCTGCCTCAATAGGCCTCAATTAAATATTCATTCATTCTGATGTGGCCTCCTCGGCAGCTTCTTTGGTATGTGTGTTAAAGAGACAAAAGGCTGTGCTTTTGATTACACAAGCTTGGGCTTTTTTTTTTTCAAAGAGATCAGGCGCCATTATATAGAGTTAAACAATCTTTTCCACTGATCAACAGAGTTGTTGGTAAAATGTTTACTTTGGCTAGGATTGGTGATTTTGCCCTTGAATGTCGAAACAAAAACAATTATTATTCAGGTTATTCAGGTTGTTTGTAATTCAAAGCTTGATCGTGCTGTGTCTTCAAGGTTTCTGTTTGACGTGTCGTGCAACGCTGCTACATCATGAATTTATCTGCCTATTGACAAGAATGTAAGCTATATTTATATAGTATAGATAGTGTATATGTGTATATATGGTATAATACATTAAAAATGACAGCAGGAATTAAAAAAAAAAAGGCAACATGCATGGGTACAGAATATAGCCAAGTTAGCGTCATGGGTATAGAGATAGCAGTGTTAGTTAGTTCTTCTGTCGATCCAGTTTGTGATCCAGGTCCAGTGTGTAGGATTTAGTGGCACCTAGCAGTGAAGTTGCAGATTGTAACCAAATGAATACTCTCCCATGTCTCACCCTCTGGCTGCCAAATTCATATCAATCCATATCTAGATCAGTTGAAGTTTGCCTGTTCTGAGCTACTGTACAAAAATGGCGGACTCCATGGAAGAGGACCCGCTCTTACTGTAGATATAAAGGGCTCATTTTAAGACAGCAAAAAACACAACAATCATTCAACAATTCATATATCCAGGTCACACTAATGAAAACATACTGATGAATATTAAATTTAAGTCTTGCAAAGAAATACTCCCAAATCTTACACACTGGACCTTTAAGTGCATCGTCACCAGCAGGTGTCTAATTCTTCAATTCATGACAGAATACCTCTAAAACTAGCCACTGAATTCCCGTCCGTCACAGCCTGATAACCATCCTGTACAAAGACTACGCTTTTTTAGATTTAACAGCGTTACACTTGGGACACTCCTCAGACCAAATTTGCTGTGGCAGACATTTTAGTTAGTAACATTAATGATGGCTAGATTCTAGTGTGACAATGAGTCAGCATGCACAATACTCTCTCATTACTCTGGGATAACACGCCCACAATGCAATGTATGTCACATTTCAAGGATTCAAAAATTATAGTCACATGCATCACACAAAATGACGAAGATTCACAGGTCTGTATTCTCAGTTTACTCATTAGTATATAGTAAACTATTGGTTGTTTAGTATACAGGGAGTAGTGAACAAGTGAATGACTGATTTTGGTCAAAGCTGGAAACGGATGCAGCTAAATGCAATTTAGCTTTTCTATTTACATCTACTTTTCCTACTGTGATATGTCAAAATGTGAAAATGTGAAAATGGCCTATCAGTTCTATTATAATTACCATGACACCCTTATTACTTTTACAGCTGATTCATTATGTATGGAATATTTTATTTCTTAAAATATTGCCGTCCAACAGATTGGCTGCACACAGAAATATTATATTCGGGTTAACCATTAGGTCTTTTTTCTCTGAATAGCTAGAGGTGAAAAGCGACTACTTATAACTACTCATGTTGAGATTTTAAAATATTTCCTAAAGTCATTAAAAATAGCTTCTATCTTACACGTTATTTTCTGTGGTTTCAAATGTAGTCGTCATAATATCAGACTGTTGTCATCACAGTCTGAATATGGCATTGTCTGTCTACTTATAATGGCCGAATAAAATCAACCTAGAGACCTTTAAATGATCTTCTGATCTGAATGATGAGTGTAACACTTTGTTAAACACTTTTCTTAAATCTTGTGTTCAACCTGCCATTATACTGTTGTGTCTAAGCACAGGAAATAGTCATTTCTGATCCGGTCAATGAAAATGTAGTATGAGAGAAGGACTGAGCTCACTAAAGGCATAAACATAGTGGAGTAAGTGCACAATTTCAAATAAACAAAAAGAAATAAATATTAGTATTATTCAAAACATTAAGTTGGCTATTGTTATAGCCGGTTGTATGAAGTTAGTTTTCCCCCTTTGGACAAATGTGAGTGCTCTGTTAAGTCTTATTTCTTTTCACTCATATGGAACATATTTCCAGCTCTGCCATTACATTTATCACTTGATTCAGCAAGTATCTGAAAGCGCAGTGGGTGAACAATAGGCCCAAGCATGATTTGCACATGAATGATGTCTGTGAATGAGAGTGGGTTACAGAGGAAGGCTGTCTCTCCATAGTCGGGGCAGGAAGGTTTGCTCCCCTCTGCCCCCACTCCAAAGACCAGGTGAGATTCTCTGACACAAAGGGCCAAGTGAAAATCTGTTCAGCATGGACGCCTAAAACCCTTATTATGGTGATGCTTCATGGAAGATTTCGGCAGATGTATATAAAAGCACCGAGTTGCTCCCGTCTGCGTCTTTATGAATTGCTGTTACGTGTCCATAAGGCTTTGATCTTTTGATTACAAGGCTATATTTTTGCCATATAGAATTGCACATTATATACCAGTCTCCATTTCTGTGTGGAACCAAGATAAAATGCAGTCCTGTACTCAGGGCGCTAACAATAGGTATTGATCCTGAACCTTTTCCACTATGCAAAATGCGTTTAATTCATCTTCAGTTCCTCCAACAAAAACGTAACATTTTCAACTTCATTAGCATAGTTAGCATTGCTAATTGAAGACAGTAATAAGGCGACAAAATGATTCCTCTAATAATTAAAATGGCTGCATTCCTGTTTGTTCTAAGCAAAAATGTTACATTGTTACTCATTTTATTGTTTTTATTATTATTATTATTTATATTGATATTGTTCATTTCAGTTACATTCACCATATACAACACACATTTTGTATGCTAGCATGACATGCATGGCCCAACCCCCACACACATCAATCACAGTTTTAAAGTATAATATAGGTATAAGTATTAGCATCAAATTATATGTAGTATCAAACCAAAAGAAAAGGTACCATTTGCATTGCAGTTAATTGATGCATTAATGTCTAAGCATCAGTAATGTCACAGCTAAGGTGGGGGCTGATTTTAACTACTTTAAATACTTCTGTGTAGCCTAACACATAATAATGCATCCTAAACTTATTAATTGATTATATTTTGTATTACTAATCTTAATCACAGTAACTAGTAACTCAGATGTAGTGGAACAAGTACAATATTTGCCTTCAAAATGTAGTGAAGTATAAAGTAGCATGGAAATAAGTATAAGAACCACTAAATTGTGCCTAAGTACAGTACTTGAGTAAATTTAGGCTACTCGGTTACGTTCCACCTCTGATTAAGCTGTTATACATTAGATATTGCAGAACCACTTCAAATATTTATCCACCAGTTTGGCTTCTGTTCAAATCACGTCACCGGTGAGCAGTTTATTGTAGAATATATGTGTAATGTTTGGACAAAGGTCCAAATTCAGCTAACCGCATGTGAATGACCCAACCTGCGCTGATGATGAAGGTGTTGTTGATTACCCAGTGCTTCTACCTGTTTTTGCAGGTCTTTGGCAGATTGAAGCTCTTTTTTCCAGAATCAATGAAGTGTTTAGTACAAACAAGAGCAGTTTGCTGGTTTGTCTTGTCACGCTGTTACAGAATTCAGCTGCTGCATGACCTCACATGCGACAAAGCAAATGCCTTGTTGTGTTACATGTGTTTCACATGAGGGTACAGTGTTCACTGAGAGTGCCGTCTTTTTGTGAGTCAATGGAATACTGCCATGTTTCCACACTAAAAATGTAGTTATGAAAAAACTTCAGAATCAGAGCTCTGGATTCTGAAATATTCCCAGGTATTGGTGCATTGACTCAGTTGAAAAAGCATGGTTCTCACCTGCCTGGAAGAAATGAACTAAAGGAGTAGGAGTCCAGGAATTAGAACAATTTGCTCCAAACATGCCTGGAGTGAACACAACCAGTGTGCCCCAGATTTACTCCAGCCTCTGTGATCCTTAGTCTGAGGGGACGAGAAGGGCCGACTATGCTGAGCCATAATGAAGAGACACAAACTGGAGCTGTGGTCAGAGAGCTCCAAATCTAGATTGCCAGATTCCTGCTCGAGATGCTTCAAATCACATTATAATTAACCGCATTTAGGATGGAGAGCAGAGAGTCCCTGCTTAGAGCTATTCCCATGATTCTCTCTCTCTTTCACTCCCTCACACGCTCTTCCTCTTTTACTCTCTTCCTCCACCCCCATCTCTTGCTGTCCCCATTTTCAGTTGGGGTAATTAATATGTAAAGATGGAAAGGCATCATATTCTACAAATTCCTATGAGATTGGCTTGCAAAAGCTGTTAAAGCCAAGTAGGCAAATTAGTATTCATGCAGGTTTTCCTGTTGCAAGTCATCTTTCCCTGTGGGACCAAGTAGTAGATTGGGTAGACAGGCAACGCTCATCCTTGATTATGTGAGCAGAATGCCACCACAGAGACGAAGCCCAGCAGAAAAAAAAAAAAAAACATTCCTTAGGCAGTAAATCAATTTCTGTGACCCGCTAAATGTAATTGACTACACTCTAATTCTTTAACCCTGTGTATGAGGGTGAAAACACATCCTGAGGTAGAATGATTACCAGCTATTATACGAATCCATGGTTTCTGTATCAGTTAATAACCATTTACAGCAAAATTATACATAGACCATGATTCAGTGGCAATAAACAATTGCTTTAATGCACTAGTCATGTCTTTGTTTAGTCAATCAACTGGATCTCAGAAAACCACCTATTATTCAAAATAGGAAAATGGCTTGGTAAAGAGTTTTTTTTGCTTTTAGATACATGGAAATTTGTATGTAAATTGAGATGTTAATATTTCAGCTTGTGCTGAATACTGGATATGGCCTTTAATGTTATGGTTCATACACCATAGGATTCACTAGGAACATTTGATGCTTTTGTCCACATTACTGTAATGTTTCAGAGCTTTTGTACAGCATAACAAAGGTTAGAAATATTTGATTATGTCTAATACATTGTCAAATATGTGTGTGTGTTTGTTTTTAGCATTCACTATCAGTACTGTATTATAATCAAAACTAAACAAACACATATTTTCATATATCCAAACATAACAGGGTACAACATTTGTCTTATTAGTATGTTCTTTCAAGACGCACTTTTTATCTACCTCGTCTTCGAAACACAAGCTCATTTGATAGTACATGTATCCCTGGTCTCAACTTGACCAGTTGTCAGCGGGCCCAGGACATGAGCTCTGACTTTGGCCAGATTAATTAGCAGTCCGTCCTCAACAGTCCATTTCCCCATTCCTATTAGACCCAGCTCAGCAATCTGGTGGAAGGTAATTTGGTGCTCCATGCACACAGGGCGCAGCATTGACACCTTATGCTTCATGATTGAAGGCAATCTCCTGGGGAAAGCGCTAAATTTATTCATGGTGCGCTCTCCCACAGCCACTAGAGACGTGGCTGTGCCCGCCTGCCACACATCCACAGATTTCCTGCTCTGCATCTTTCCCCGAATGCACAAATAATACTAAATGATCTGAGGGAGTTGTTGCAGTGTCTTATATTCCTATCCTTGCAGGGACCTGGTGATCTCTGGGCGAGCGACTTGCCTCTGCCCCGCTCATGAGTCTCTGAAATGAAGACAATGCATAATGTCAGGCTCGTGAATGTTACTGCATTTACAAATCTTCACCCTCACAACCTCTTCCGTTCTCCCGAAGGAATACATGTTAGCAAACGTACGCACACACACGTCTGGGGCTCGGTGCAGCTGGGTCACAGGAAGTGGCATTAATGTAATTCCTTGTTGATGGCTGAAATCTGTTGATAATAGAGATGTTAGCAAAGGTGATCAAAAGCAGATTAGCCCAAGACACAGCAGGGGGATTGGTTGGACTCCCTGTCATTAACACCGGCTGTTATCTGGGAGCTGGCACGCTCACTAGTCCTCACTGGGGGAAAACAGGGTCAGCCATTAGCATGGAGGAGGCTCAACTAGAATCAACAGACCTGTGCCACCATTTATTTACTGCTGAGGTTTCAAAGCCGTTATTAGCCAGTGACACAAACAGGTGAACTGTGGCTCTGCTAAGCTTTGTGGGTAGTTGCTTTAGGGCACAAAGTCACTTACAACATAACCAAGGGGATGGCCTTTTGTCATGAGCCACATGCTCTGTTAAATAAGCGTGAGGCCGAGGCATTTCATCACACGCACGACCCGGCTTTTCATGCAACACATTTGAACCCAAAGCATCACAAAACTGTGAGTGAGACACAAAGGTGAAAAATGCACTATTAGATCACAGTAGTATCGCTGAGAGCTTCATACATCCCCTCGTCTCTCACAGTGATAAAAGGAAGTACGAGCCGTCACTCCTGAGGCTGCAAACTTGTTTGGAGTTATTGAATCATCAGAGCAGAAGAGGCAAACAAGTGCCCTCAAGTCTTGCAGCGCTTGAGCTGGAAGAGGTATTTTGACAATTAGCCCTATGAATTTGGTTCCCTCGGCATCAAAACATGAGTGCTATCAATATTTGTTACACAATACACGCACACGCTGTTCTCAGACTGAGCCTAACCAATTTCCTTTGGTTAGTGACAAGATTGTACCAGAAATGAAAAAAAAAAAAAAGAGTATCATCACAAGCAAGCAGTACAGCAACATGTAAGTTGACATATTTGTGCTGTTTTGTTAGTGATCATTACATTGTAACAGGTGTGAGTCGAATCAGCACAGCTCTACAAATGTCTATTTAGAGTAAACGTTGTTTAGGGCAGAATTTGGACAGCCTGAAGGAAAGTAAGTACAATCAAAACATTAATTGCAATATACATAATGTGTACTGTGATATAAAATTAAAACACTTTATTTGCATAGTCCGCCTACAGTTTTTGTAACAGTCAACACAACACAACAGAGCACTTGTATACTTTTATGCCATAATAAATATGAAGAATAATAAGTGAGCTACTGTATGAGCCCTAAGGTTTGTACATAATTTCATGTCTTTCTGTCATTCACTCAAACGTACACAGACATGCAGCATAAAAAAGAGTTTAGTCGTGATGAACAATGAGCGTAATAGCAGACAACAGTGGCATTGAACTAGTAGTTAATAAATCCCATTTAGCTTGCTGCATCAACAAATATTTTTTTTTTTACAAAAAAGTACAATATGAACGAAAATATGATTTTATTAGAATTAATTATTAAACATCTTTCGTTCCAACCTCTAAATGCAGACCCAAGCTAATTATTTTTGGTCTGCCAGGCACAGGAAAATAAGTGCAGGTCTTTGTATGCAAACATTGACATGAATACCAACGTATTCAGTTAGTTCTCTTTAAAAGCACCATACTTTGTGAAGGAAGGCCAAGCGGTAGGGCTATTCATTAGTTCCATGCTTTCATATGTGTTTGTGCAGTACTGTATGGGAATAATGCTTCTCACAAAAAAAAAAAAAAAAAACCAAAACAGTTCCATGGCAAAGCGTGTTTTTCTACTCTATTTCATTCAATCATTCAATTGGAAATACGGTAGCCCAGATCCAGTTTTTAATAAATGTACCACAGTTCTCAAGCAGACTGTTAACATGCAGCATTGATGTCAGCTGATTTTGTAGTAGTTTGAAACTATTTTTTAGTTTAGTTTTTGGCCAACTGTAAAATGAAGTACAGTATTATACTGTTATGGAAATTACTGTTAGTTACTGTGATTTATTTTACAGTGCTACTGTATATCCTACAGTATACTACTGCATTGCTTGCTTAGCTCTTATGTAAAATAAGACAAAGGACAAATTGAAGACTCTTCTGTATAAAAACAGAAAATGTATTGTGCACATTGAACATTACAGTAATCTAATCTATTTAAAACAAGACTAATAGTTTACCAATGGCACAGGCAATCAGTGTATCAAGTGAAAATGATGTTGTCACTGGCCCCATAGACTGGAAGAAGCCAGGCAGGATATGTGGTAAAATCTTAGACTGTATGAATAAAGATGGACGTACAGTAGTCTGTGTGTGGTGGATCTGGCCATAGCCATCTTGGCAGTCCTGCTTTCGAAGGATGATTCAATAATGAGCAAAGATGTGGACTGTGGGCGAAGCTGAGGAGGGCTGAATGAAGTCTGTTGACTCAACTTAGCCATTTGTGCTGCATCCACCTGCAGTGGCAACACTATTAATTATGCATAACTGTAAGCCTTCATATTATCATAGTCAACATAACATTCAGTAACTAAATGTAAATAAAGCCAGTAATTTTAGTGGGCCACACTACAGTAATGGACATGCAGTACCACCAGCTGAAACCCTGAAGATTGTCTTTCCTCTGCCTTATTAAGAATAATGCACTTAAAATAAAGCCAAAAAGACAGACTGCTAACATTAATGTTACGAGCAATTAACTTTAGCCTTCAGCCTACTATCTGACATTTTCAATCAAATCAAATGTGCAAATCAAGTATTTTTGGTTAATCTAAGATTTATTTAATCAGGGTCTGACCCAGTGACCAGCTAACAGGACAGCTGTGCAACGCTAATGTTAGCTAGGTGACGTTAGCGGTGGGTAATTTATTGGTAATGTTCCAGAAGAAGTCAGGGGTAGCTTCTATAGACTCACGTTATGTGGGTGCACATTTTTGTTTGTGTAAAACAGGATATTGACATTAATTAGCTGGTGATTAAGTTCCTACACTAGCCACTACAACCCCAGACTGTGTGCGGAAGTTGCATGAGAAATTTCCTGATGTCAGAACAATATACAACAAAATACTGCTCTCAAATCAAGAACAGTTTTTCATTTTAAGATGGAGAAATCTTGCTTTTTGTTGTTATTTAGAGTTTTAAAAATGTTGAGAGTAATAGTAGTAATACTGTTGACAACAACAATATATTTATGCCTTGGAGTTCTGCACGTTGGTAGAGATCTATACTAATGACCCCAACGCCAGGTTATCACTATAATGTGACTTGTAAATAGAAAATTCAGATTTCAATCCACCAGTGAATTCACTCTTTAGTCTACAAATATAATGTGCATTATGTGATAAAGGACAACATGGATTTTTCATCTTTAAAATGGCGCTGCAGTTTTGTTCATCACAATGGAATTAGTATGAAGGGATGACAGCATTAGACAATCAATGTGAATCTGCTGGATTTAATGCATTTGGTTGCAGTAATGGACAAGTTCTGTTAGGGGATGAGGTTTCAGTTACTTTTAATTATTATATTAGTGAATAACTAATTATAGTTATTCACTAATTTACAGTGTTGGGCAAGTTAGGCCACTTGAACAAGTAATCAATTAACTGTAATCATTACACCTTTAATTACTGCATTCCAAATCTGCTTATGTTGACTTGAAGTCCACACTGTCAGATAAAAGCAAAAGGTAAGTAAGTGTCTTTCTATCTGTGTTCATATGTACTGTGTGAAGGATGGGACACAAACACGTTTATAATCCAGAAAAAAAGCAGAAACAACCAAGTTTCATGCAGGATTTATCAATTCAAGCATGATAAAGACTTTGTTGAAGGCAGCTCGGAGTGTTACAATATGCATTACAATTTCAAATGAAGTACTGGTTGTACAGAGGCAAGGTGGCACACCATATGTTGTTTGTCACCTGTACTGTTATTTGTAATAGTTTTCCAGTGACTTTTGTATTAAATGTAACTAGAAACATAAGACAACACCATGCTAGCTGCTCTGTGAGGCTGTCCTGAGGCAAAGCATGCTAACATGCACATAGCAACAATGCTAGCATGACAGTGTTAGCAGTTATAATGTTAAACATTTTCTAGTTTAGCCTGTTGGCATACACAAATATAAAATTTATGGTTGGGGGGGAAGTGAGGGGATCACCAAAGTCAGTTGGATACATTGCCTGAGAACCATTAATGTCTGTACAAGATTGTGTGCCAATCTGCATATAGATATTGCGATTTGATTTGATGTATGAAAAAACTGATCTGTGGCACTAAAGTCAGTGGATCACCAAAGTAATTTGTCTTCATCCTCTGTGGATCATGAATCTCTGTAAAAAAAAAAAAAAACCCATCCAATAGTTGTTGAAAACTTATAAGGAGATCCAGCTGACCACTTGACTTGACCACCTACCATCATTAGAGTTACTTAGCATCAAAAAAATAGTTGGCCTTGAGATTTAAAAGACAGCAAAAAAAAAGATATTGTGTTTGGTCTGTTAAAGAATATCCAGACAAGTTTAAGCAGACTGTTAAATGTAAGTGCTTTCACTTGAATGAAGCTGAATGAAGCCGCTGTACTGTAGTCCTGCTCTATTTTGCCCAGCAGATACGAGCCCAGATACTAATGACCATGAGTAATATTGTATATTGTATAAAGGTTGAGGATTCAAATATAAAAGCATGTGGACTGAAATGATTAATTAGATTTCTAAATTAATCTTATTTTTAAAGGATAAACTTAATGTTTGATTTCGCTCATCACTTCACTCATCAAACAGGTTATTAGATTTGTCCTTTGTTTTCCATAAAAGCCACCTTGTTAACCTTGCCAGGGGTGTCCAGAGGTTTAAGTGAGCAATGCTACAAACGTTGAAAAGCAATTTTAAGGGAGACTGAGGGACAAACGTTGTTTGGATTGTCAAGGATGTAATTAAAGGTGTTGTAAAAACACCCCAAAAACAAACAAATTGACTTTTTTTTTTGTTTTTATTCTGTCAAAATGGTTACATTGTATAGCATGCGGAAAGAGTTCATTTCAAGGTTGAAAGTTTGTGACAACTTCAAGAAGAAGAAGAAGAAGAAGAAGAAGAAGAAGAGAAATCAAATCAAAAATGTCAGGGACAACAAGAGTTTTTCCTATTATGTGTATTAAAATTAAATTAACCTAATTGCTAATAGAAAGTAAAACAAAATGAACTTTTAATTTATTTTGATCTTTATTTTTTTTTTATTTTGAAATTTATTTGAACTGCATGCTCCACAGATGTTTCACTTGCTATAAAGTGCATGTTCATGTCTGTCCCTGCCTCTTCTGAATCACCAGCTTGCCCAGACACTTCGTCCCTTACCTCTTTTATGGGGAACACTTCATTAGCAGCTTTCTTCTCCTGACCCTTGTCAGCAGAAACCCTCCTCTGAACCAGGCCAGATTCTCCACCAAACCTCAGAGTCTGGTCCACGATCAGTGCCACAGTAAACTGCCCCTTTGAGATTCAGCTGACAGCAACCTTGCCCAGGTCCTGTGTTATCTGTGCTTCAGTGAGTGAATTCTTTGATGAACTCCATACCTATGAATCAATTCCTTCACCAAAGCCCTTGCCACTGTCACGGGTTTCTGATCTTAGGTTGGGACTGCAACTGAGAACTTTGGGAATATGTCTGTGAAGAGCAGTATGTTTTCACAGGGATCACTTCAGTACTATAAAATCCTAGCAGCTGCTTCAGGTGCCTTAAATCTAGGAGCTCCTAATACAGCATCCCAGTTTCCTCAGTGTCCACTGTAGAAGTTGCACCATTTCTCTCTGCCCATGCCCGGCTGGGTTGCCATGAACACAGCATCAGCTTGCCAGGAAACCAGGAGGTCACAGGAAGCTTGACGAGACCCTCATTCACTCCACCAGTGAAATTCACCCAACCCCAACAGACTGAATAGTTGCTCAATGATTTACCAAATTCCTGGGCCCTCAGCCTACATATACTGTCTTGACAGTCCATCAACATTAGTATTCTGCCTCCGGGCTAATATTGCAACTTGAAATCAAATTAGGTTAGCTCAGACACCCATCTCTGCTCCACTGCTCCCAATTTTGATTTTGCAAAACAGTCTAGGTGATGTTTGTCCATGAACACTGTGAGTTTCCATTCACAAACCTATCCATAACTGCCAGACCCGAGTTGCTTTGATACATAAGAAGTTTTCCTCAAATCTCCTATCCAGACACCTCTACTCAGCTACTGCACTTGTTTTCTGTTGCCACCCCATTAGCAGATATTACATGGCTCAGTTATGACATCTCATGTTGGAATAGCAAACACTTCAAGTTATGACCTGTGATCTGTGACAGCACCATGCAGGTGATTGAGTTGTCGGTTTAAGAATGTGGAAAAACCACTATGTCGTCCAGGTAGAGGAGTAGAGTCTTCCCAAATATGCAGTGGCGGCTGAAACGTCACATGTTCACATTTCTTGGTGGGTGGGGTCTAACCTGTGACAACATTACGACTGGTTCAAATCCGGTTTACGGCGCCAAATTGTAATGTTGTCACAGGTTACCCCACTACACCCCACTGCCCTGAAGCAGCTCATATAACATAGTTCACACATAACGTTTTATGTGGCCTCAATGCCCCCACAGAAAAATCTATTCCACAAGGCAGCACCTAAGCTTGCCACTTTCTTTTGACATCAGCAGCAGTATGTGTGGTTACCGCAATACCCCGTGCCTCTTACAATACAGTCCAGCTCTGCCCACAATCGCAACTGCAGGAAACAAAACTCTGTAGGTACAGCATGGAAGTGAATCGCAATTATCATGACAGAAAAAAAAAATATATAACCTGAAGTAAAAAGTTTATTACCAGTATGAAAACAGCTGGTACTAAACTTTACATTTGCATTAGAGGGTTATTGCTGCAATATCATAATTAGCATGAATGGCCACAACATCCACCCCAGCTCAACTTTTACCACGTCTGCATCAAATGAATAACAATGTAGAGAGAAGGTGAAACAACAGGAAATGTAAAGTAGAAGGAGTCGGTTGTAGCAGTTAAAGGGGGTAAAAAACATCATAACTCCCAGAAATCTTTGCTGGTCATAGATTTGTAACAGAGAAGGACACCTAATGTTTACCTTAAGTACACCTCCTTATTTTGACCTAAATTGCATTAATTTAAATTTATTCTATTCAATCAGTTTAAAGGTAGAAAATACTCTCCACACGGGTTGGAATTTGAATGTTTCCTCCTGGGGTGCCCTGGTAGCTTATCTGAGAGAGTGCATAACAGCATGGCTTTCTCTCTCTCTCCTCTGCCTTTACCGTCTCCCTTTTCTGTAGATACAGTATATCAATTAATACTGCCAAGACTTCAGGTCAGATGTTCAACAAGAATCTCGCTGTAAAGTTCAGATTATGTGGCAGTCTGAACTGGAACTGTCTCCAGGCAACTCACCTCCTCCGCACTGCATAATACACCATATTCATACATAACTAACTAAACAGTTTACTTTGTTAGCGCCATAACTGATATGCTGTTAGTCTCACATTGATGTGTTCCACTGATTGCATTTGATATTGTTGCCGTGTCTATACAGGATAATACTGCTGTCTAATATTGCAAAAGGAAGTACTGCAATATTTGCCCATTAAAATACACTAGTTGGACTTGATCAGATTCTTGACTCTGATAAAATTGCCTCAGGTAAGGCGAGCGTCACTTGAGACAGAAGACTACAAGTTTTAAAATGAAAAAATCTGGGGTGTGGTATTAGAAAGAAGTGAGCTTACCAGAGGTACATGATTTGCAGTTACATAACACACCTGAACCTCCAGCCAATGTTACGAAAGTGCGTTTCTAAATCAGTAGAGTACTTTTTAAAATCGAGGGCCATAGGAAAAATCACAGAACAGCAGTATAGCTTGACATGAGAGCTAGTCAGAGATTAATTTCTTATGGGTCAGTGAAAGCCTAGAGATGAGAAAGTGCACTGAAATGACTGTTGACTGCTATTAACAGCTACCCCATCTGTCCAGTGAAAACTCTTGGTGGTCCAAGAGTAGAAGGTCCCTTGTTTGAACTTGAGGACAGCAATTTAAAATGTGTGAAACCTTCGTGGAAATCTGTGAAACAGTAGAGAACTACCAGCAGATTTAACTTACATTTTTGTTTGTCTTGAAAAAGTGAAATTGAAGAGAGGAATACATTAAAAATAATTAAAAATGCTAAATGTCTACTTATATCTCACTGGAGCTTTAACCAGTCAAGTCAGAGCCTCTCCTTAAAGCTGACAATTATATTTAACCCTAACACACAGTGTATTAGTTGTTATCGCCGGTAAGAGAAAAGAAAGAAACACCTCGAAGTCTGAGCCAGTGTACCTTGATCTTCCTCCTTTTTTGAAATGCTGTGTGATTTTACTCGTGAAGCAGTTCTGTACAAAGCTTGACAGTATAGGACTGGTAGATTGACTGAAGGGCAACGCGGTCAATCAAAGGCCACCTTTCCTCACTCAGCCCCCTTGCTATGGGGTCTTCCTGACGGTAATTCTCTGATTTGACTTTGATGTGCCAATTTGTGCCTGATGAATAATTGTCTGGTTTGCTGATAACTTGTGGGAGTCAAGTGTATTCTGGTGGCACTCAATGCAAATGGGAGATATTTGGGTCCTTGAAATCACGACAGTAGCCCCTCTACATTTGCCTCCCCGTTCCGTGAGTAAACTGACCAATTAGCTGTGTTTGAAGAAGCCATTTTTGATTAGAGCAATCAGTAAACAGCAAGGCCTCTACATGATTGTCCCCCTGATTAGATGAGTTGTCACTTGAGAAGTTGTTGGAGATTTTAATTTATGGCCTTATATCACTGGAAAGTATGGTAATTACCTAATCCATTCTCTACACTTGAGCATTTAGATTAAAATTCATCCATACTGTCAATGTTGATGACCTCATTTTTCCCCATAAAGTTTCTAAGTAGTGTCTGAATCGACTGAATCAAGCAAACAGGACAGCCACTGTTTAGGCACAGGTGGACAGCACTGATGTCAGTCGTGGTGACATCAACATGATGACCGCACAAACAGAAAGTTGAATAAAAGAACACATAATATACTTTTTAACAGATTTATTTTACTTCACCATGGTTGTGTTTACATCCTGTCACCTTTGGCAACAAGCCCATCGCTCATGAACGATCGCAGAATAATCTGCATAAGAAAAATCACCTTATTATTCATGCCCATCTTTGAGTGTCTGTGCATTAGATCCTAATTAACACTATAGACCAGTTAATTACTAAAGGGCTGAAATAATTGATAAATTACAGCGCTTCTTATGTAACAAAATTACCATCTTAGTAATTTGGTAAATACATTAAATAAGTGCGTATAGCATTTGAATGGTGTGGCATTATGAGTAATGTAAGAGCGAAACAGATACGTTAACCTTTCGTTTTATTAAACAAGTGGTAATACAACGCTGCAAAAACTTGAAAAGTTATGAGAGATGATGGAGAATGGAGTTCAATAAGAAAAATGAGTTGTGCACACAATTTTCATTAAAAAAAATCTCATTTGTTGAAAATATTGTTGAATTTTACTGTTAGTCAGAACTTTAATCGACATCAAGTGAAAAGAAAAAGGACAAAAAAATACAATGTTCACTCATTTATAGTCATAGTCCACGCTAACGCCACACAAACAGCATGTGAAAACAGCAAATTTCCCAGTGGAAATAGAATAGAAGCTAGAAAGAAGGCATTATTTATAACTTATAATTTTAAATATACACCTTATAAATGTACAGCAGCTGATCATTTTGTTGTACTTGTTAGAGAGACATTATTTCAATTATCTTAATTAGTAGTATTTTTAGTTATTTCCAGTTATCTCATTAGTACCCTGTAATGTTTTTTAACTTTGCTTTTAGTTTCATTTAATGAAAGAAAACTAAAACATACATGTGCTGCACAGCATCACTAAAGTTTTTATGATATATTTAATCGCTTGCTGAGGAGGTAAGACAGCCACCCATGTCACCTATAGAAGCTTCACTTTAAAGTTTCTCTGGTTGACATCATACAATGTTATCGAGAGCACACCTCAAGCCCATTGCAGATTCAATCAATACAGCAGACGGAGTAAGTAGACAGGGGAAGGGTGTGTGTGTGTGACACAAAGCCAGGATTAGGCCTGATTAGGGCAGTTTTAACATGTCCTGCTGATTAGGGGCCAGTGGATCTGACCGCTAATTAGCTGTGAAGTGTGGCTGGCCGCACAGACAGGACAGCGGCAGGAGGAGGGGTTGGCAGCCCAATCTCACCCCCTTCCTCTCACCGTCCCTCCCTCCCTCCCTTGTCCACTCACCACCCCCACAAAAGGGTCTGGGGCTCTTTGATTGGGTGTGCTGTATTGTGGAGAGGGGAGCTGAAAAAGAGTCCCATTTCCCTTTTGCTGTGCCACTACCCCCTGCAGGGTGGAGTCAATGTACCCTTTCTGTGCCTTCGTATGACCAGCTGGCAACAGCGGGGCAAATAAACACTCCAGATCCTCTGGCCAGTATGACTCCCATCTGAAACAGAGCCTTTGTCCCATGTGGATTGTGTCCTAATTGGTGTCCCAGAGACAAATTCTCAGTGTGATTGTTATTTGCACTGATGAGGTTTTAACTGACAGATAATACACAGAAGATACAAGTTACAAGTAAATAATAGACTAATGTTAGCCTGCTGGAAGAATAGAGGCAGACGCCCCTTGTTTTTTCAACACTGAAAACAGACAAATAGTTGAAAATCACAAAAATCAAACTAAAACATAGGAGTAAATCTCTAGAAGCATAATAAACCTTTAGTAAAAATAACAAACTATTTTGTAAAATTTTATGTTATCAAACGTTATTGAGCTAAATACAATATATCACTGGGCAGCCAAACTAGTAAAATATTCAGGAGCCCGATCCATCCAGACACAGATACTTGTGTGCGAAAGTGCAACATTGCACAAATGCAACATTTTGGCCTGTACTGGTCAAAAACTATGGACTTCATGGACAAGCTGCCCTTTAGATCAGCGGTTTTCATACCTTCTTAAACTGAAACGACTTTTCAGTTTTCATGGCCTCCTCCTATCCAGGTAATCATCTCATGACCCCTGAGAATTATCTTGCAACCCCTATGGGCGATCTCAGCTGCAGGTTGGGAACCACTGCTTTAGATTTAAGTTGAAACATTATCCTAAACTTAACCAAAATTACTTAAGCCAACCTCAAACCTCCCTATATGAACCGAACGTCATAACAATAATCCAGAAAAATATAACTTTTCATTCAGTTTATTATAAAAAACTGTAAAAAAAATAATGAAATAATAGTGATAACACTTCTAACTGATGTATTTGTGTATTTGGAGGAATTCAGCTGCGTCCCACATTCCCTTTCCCTGCCTCCACCTGAAGCCCTGGCCACAGCAACTCAAGAGGAGGAGAAGAGAGTAAAGGAACACAGGATTTGGGGGGCGTAATCCTGTTTGTCTCGGGGTCACATGCTCTGCCACAAGTCGAGATTGTCAGCAGCTACAGTCTGGAAGTTTTATTAGAAGGACAAACAGCAGTCTAATTGTAATTCCCTCTGGAGAGCAGTCAGTGTCTCCCGCTGAATGCTGGAGAGGAGACAGGTTGCTGCAAGATGATAATTGAAAAGAAAGTGGGTGGTCCTCTTTGGCCCCACTTGGCCCTCCTGGGGCCGGTTATAGTGAGACTCCTGCGTGTTTTGGAGGGGGCAGATTACCGACGTTATATTTGAAGAAATGATTATGTCCTTCTGGGTAATTTGACAGACGTAACTGTTAGTGGTGACTGTTTCTGTTGTCTTTTGCCATTCACATGTTGATTTGTGTGTGCATGATTGTGTGTGTGTGTTTGGCTGTTGCTCATTATTCATTAACTAGTTCTGAGAGCATTTTCATATTTCCTCATCAGTGCAAATATATATATATATATATATATATATATATATATATATATATATATATATATATATATATATGCTATATATATATATATATATATATTAACAAGCATGTTTAAAGCATTTTTTCTTTCTTCTAACTGCTTTGTGTGTTCACAGCATGCACACTTATTCATCCCTAATTAAAATGTATGACTGTGTGTATCTAAATACTTGACTATATGCTGAGATTCAGCTATTGCCTGTCAAAAAAACAGAAACAATAAGAAGAAATAAAACAAAGCACACACACATAAATAACTATGCCTAGCCAAGACACACTGATCTTATCCATTGCCTGCCTTCATTGAGCTGCTCTTCAGCCTGGCCTATTAACCCAGTAATCCGCCCAGACGGCTGGCCATTACTGTGGCACGGTGAGCTGGGAAAACTGCTTGCCTAGTTCAAAAGTGAAGGCGAGTGTTGTGAAGGACAGAGATGAACTCTTTTGTCCTGTAAATGTGTCTGTTGATATGAATACAAAAACTCAATTTCTTACTCATTTTCACTTGAACTCTTTACATATTTGGAGGTGACAATTAAATGTCTTTTATGTCTGTTTGATTTTCTTTTTTTTGTCATTTTGGGCAGATTGAAACCCATTCCAAGGATGGAGTATAATTATATCATGTGTGACCCTGCAGATATAACAGACAGACATACGGGAGTATTTTGAATGGCTTACAAATCTCATGTGAAGCTTGTCCTTAGTTCGCAAAAAAAAAAAAAAAAAAAAAGCATTGGCTACAGATGTTTACACTCTGTAGCCATTTCATTCAGTTGAGTTAGTCCTGTTTCATTTTACTGCACCGTTTTTGATAGTAGACCTCTGAGTCAGATCTATAAACTCAATAGAATAACACAAGTTTTACAAATATGGAATGAAGCTATATCACCTGTTTTGTATAAGCACATTCTTTTGTAATTCCTGAAATGACAGTAATAGAGATACATGCAGTTTCTTGCTGTAATAGTTTTCTTATGATGATGTTATTGTTCCTGTCTTCTCACCTCACATACCTGGTGTTATATAGTTTGTGTTCAAGAATTTTAAAGAA
Organism: Protonibea diacanthus; assembly: GCA_028641955.1. Taxonomy (NCBI): domain Eukaryota; kingdom Metazoa; phylum Chordata; class Actinopteri; family Sciaenidae; genus Protonibea; species Protonibea diacanthus. The sequence continues at coordinate 14,526,285 of CM053987.1, read as the reverse complement.
TTTGTAAAGAGAGGTCAAAATGTGTGCAAATGTTTTTAAAAAATTTATAATATTGTGTGTCGAGCAAGAAAAAGTATATAAACGGACTGAGTATAGTGTGTTTTTAATGCCACAGGCTCTCACACATGCCTCAATAATCGTATTTACACAGGAAAACAGGTCTCTTTCCAACCTCCACTGTCTTGAGTCTAAACACACTGGCATCTCAGTCAGGGCTCCACAGCTATAATAGATTCAAGAACTAGCTAAACTAATTTCAGCAAAGAGAAGAGTTTGTGGGACTTAATGAAGGCATAACTAATGGAAGTCCCACAATCATCAGCGCCATGCTGGAAGCATGGCAGGACAGACCAGCCATTGATTCTTCGGCCATGAGTTCCTAATCAGCTTCTTTGGTTGTGCGTTTCAGGCCTGACAGAGCCTATTTGTTGGCCTGTGTCACTGGAAGGTCGAGAAGTAGTTATTAGTGGCAACTGAAAACAGTTTCTCTAACTACTTATGGCTGGGTGAGACATGCATAGGGGACTTGGAGGGAGGGATTACTGGCAGGCGCAGCGAGTTCGGCCGGCACAGGAAGAATGTGACATGGTTTCTAATAAGGGGATGCACTTTACCACACGCACACACACACACACACACACTCTAACTGGTCCTCCATCCTTCATCTGCCCCCCCTTCTACAGACGTTTTGTGAATAGTCTTCAAAGGTTGCCCCAGCCTGCAATACACTCATATTGCTAAAATGGTATTCATAGTAGCAATAGAAATTAGCCAAATGCAAGTCCTGGAACAACATATAATTGTGTGTATGTGTGTGTGTGTGTGTTTGTGTGTGAGTGTTAATACGTGCATTTCAGTTCATGTTATACGTCAAACCAAAGACAACGGTAAAAATGTGGTTTAAATGTATTTACCATTTCATGAAATCTATTAAGTGAAAATTGCTTTCAGAGTCTATGACCTTTGTAAATCATTTTTCCCCACTCTGTAAGGAAGATGATTATTGCAGCTATTTCCCATTTGAAAATGACTGGGAGGTGTAGAACTTTGCTCCCTGGGGCAAAGACTTGCAGACTTGCAGTGACTCATTCTGCTGAAACCAAACAAATGAGGCAGACACAGGTTTGTCATGAAAAAAATAAGAAGACTGTCTCCTTGGCAGAATACGAGGGCAATGCACTAATTAAAATCTCGCTCTGTGTCTCAAGACATGATTCAAGTAGATTCGCCTGCACACAGTAAAATGAAAAGCGCACCTCACATACTAATCCATTCACTTCTGGGGCAAGAGCTGGTGGAAGTGGGGAAGGAAGGAGAAGGAGAGGTGGTGGAACTTGTGAATAGACTTTGAATATTACTACTGAAACTAAATGTCTATAACGATGTCAAATCATCGTATTATTTATTTGTAGTATATGTATAAATAATATGAGTTTCACCTCATTGTCCCATCTCTACCTGTATCTCACCAGAAATCTTATTCACCCGCTGTATTCCATTCAGAAACTAGGCAGACTTGCTTTGAGCTTTCCTCTTAATTGCTTCTTTAGTTAAGACCAACAACACAAAACAATTTCCTCTCTGTTGTATGTAAAATAAAAAAAAAAAAAAAAAAAAAAAAAAAAAAATGTGTACTGTATGATGAGGTTATATATTTGGCCTATGTTTCTGTGTAAACTATGCAGCCAATAATGTTAAGCCCTTGCCAATTAAGCGCTCTCTGGTTGCTCAAAGTATATGGTCAATTGAAAACATGTTAGGACTTCATGAAAAAGTTTCTCTGTGATCAGACCTTCGACATAAGTAGAATAATGGGAGAGGAAGGGGATTTGGGTGAAATTGGGGGGTGGGGTTGCAGAGACTGGGCTTAGAAACTGCTTTTACATTCATTGGCACAGTGCAACCTGCAATTACCTGAGAATAATAGTCTAAAAAATTGTTTACATCAGTAAAATAAATTATACTCCACCTCATGCTCTATTGCTACCAGTATATATTGAGATAGCGATGACGTCTTTGCTCTGATGTACATATTTGCTTTGTGTAATAGAGGCAATTTTATATAATGTCACGACTTATTCGGTTGCGTTTGTGTGTGAATGTGGGCTGCGTGTGCCACCACTGACACCGCAGCGTGTCTATCTGCATGCATGCATGTGGACATATATATGCGTGGGCGCGGATATTTATTAACACAGGCAACCTTTAAGCTGGCTCTATAACCAACACACATGGGCGTAACACCACATGGCGGCTGCCTTCCAAAACTTTTCAGATAGCAATGATGATGCCAGCACCAATTGGTGGCCACTGTCTCATATATCCTTACAAAGAGGTATCCCCCACCTCCCAATAAGCGAGGAAGCAACGAGCTGTGTAGTGATTACCAAGCATAGCCTATTAGTGCGCCATAACTATGGCTATTGAAAAAGAAAAGAATGGCTTCACCTCCACTTTCATTTCATGGTACATCATCAAAATCTTTGTTGACAGCTCATTCATGCCCTCAATTTAGAGACAAAATCCATCAGAAACATCGCAGCATCAAGTGTATATTGTGGAATGCATTTCTCTTTTAATGCTCTTATCAAACTCCTTCTGATGGGTGTCGGCGCCCAATTCAAATGTCAGGTGCATATTGGCTCATGATGCTTCCTTAGTGCAGGATGATAGCACATATACATACAGCTGCCAGTGTGTGAAGGGGCTGGGAATGGGGGCTTTCTCAAGGTCTCATTAGAACATTAGCCATCATCATCAGCACAGGGTGTCGCAAAGGGATTGAGAAGTAATTTCCAAGCGATGTTTAAATGACCACAGGAAATGAAATGTTAGATCTATTATGTCCCTGCTTGTGTAAAAAAAAAGGTTTTGAGACAGAAGCAAAAGGAACCATTTTTAGTGCTAAGTGATGACCTTAAACACTTTGGGTTTGTTTGCACAAATCTTCATCTACTAAAAGAGTTAGTCAGAATGGGAAACTTGTCTGTGTGTGAGAGAAAGAGAGAAAGAGAGAGTGTGTGTGTGTATGTGCAAAAGAACATTTGCTTGTAGTCTTAAAGTGCCTTCCATGCACATAAAATGTGGATATAAGCTGATATTTAAATCAGAAATACGAAATTCATAAACACCACATTTACTTTAGGAAGATCTTTGAGACAATTTTTGTAATTTTTGTTTTTCTGATATATTTTGTCCCGGGTTTTGTTTAAAACTTTTGTGATTAGATCAGAAATTATAACAAGAGCGTAAACAATGAAGAATTTATTTTGATTCTAAAACACTGTTTGAAAGAATCTGACGTGTTGCAGCTCATTTTGACGATAGTCTTGCCTTCACCAACAGTACTATAGTCTTCAGCATTAATGCCACCTGAAACGTAACTATCTGACATCAACGTCGCTTCAAACGCTCCAAATTCAGTATTCAGTAAAGCGAATAATTTGAATTGAATATTAATTTAAAATAAAGAAATGTATGATTGAGTTAAGAATAATATTTTTTAATTATTATTATTTGTATTTAATTACAAGTGACATTGGAAAGCTTTATTTTGATAAAAGGCATAATTTGTAAGCAGTGAGGCCTGTGCTTATGTAATAATAATAATAATAATAATAATAATAATACGAGTATCATTAAAGTTTAATGGACTTTAATGCGGTATAATAATAATATAATGCGGGGCATGTGCTCTCTTCCTTTGGATAATATATTCGTTCTAACGGTGGTAGTCATTCGCATTCACAATAAAATTGACCAATTACACTGCGGCAAAACGAAGGTCTGGGCCTAACACGGATCAATATGTCACAATAGGTTTGTTTAAAAAAATGAATTATATCAACATATGAATGCATAAATTAATGCCCGTTTAACCTGTTTGGAAAGTGTTGATGATTGGTTGGTGATTTTTAAAAGGGTGATTTCCCGGTCTGAGTCTTGCAGACATCCTCCATGAAAGCAGCCCTCAAAAGTGTCCTGCCTGAACAATACTGGCTCCCTCATCGACCTTGCTTTCAGCTCAATTTGGTCTCAATCACAACATAATGAAAATGCACTCAAAAACAGATCCTTTTTAAAAATTACGTCTTCAGGAATAGCTCTCACACTTCAAGTTATTTATTGTTAACGTTCACTTGGTTTTGAAACATATACAGCAGCCATCACGCATTTGTTCCTTTTTAACTTACAAAAGAATAAAGAAAACATAAAAGTGGACATAATAACGATTATTATACAGTTAACGCATTGCACATGTTGTAAAATATACAAGTCCCTACTTTATTTAATAGTCTAATGAATACATTAGTTACAATATTAATATAATAAAATACCAGGTCATCACCGCAAATAAGAGGTGGTGGCTTAGTGTGCTCAGACCTGATCCCACCTTTCCCCAGTCCTCCAAGAGTGAAGCAGCATTCGCTTTTGTTTCAACAACATGAAACGTTTAAAACATCATGATGAGTCCAAAACATGGATTACAAAAGGTCCAGAAACAAACATAAGGTAACAAAGGGCAGCCATTTCTGTAATGTTCAAAAATGGGCTCCCCTCTCAGAGATGTCAAGAAAATGTGCCTGATCAGCTGGTGCACTCTGTTGCCTTTGTCCCTCCAACACCAAAGAATTTATTTTTCTGCCATATAATATATATATATATATATATATATATATATATATATATATATATATATATATATATATATATAGTGTTGTTGCATGGGCTCATCCGCAGATTCACATAGAAAAAGTGGAAAGTAAGACAGTACTGTATTAAGTCCTACCACGTCCTGCCGTAGAGGAGGTTTGAGCTGACCATGTTACTGGTGTAATCTACAGCAGATGTGTCTATCTGGGCCATGTTGAGCTGGCTGTGCAGTGAGGGGGGGCTGGGCGACATCTCCTCCAGCTCCAAAGCGTTCACCTGCTGCTGGCTTTGATGCTGGGTGAGGCTGCTGGTCGGGGATGCAAGCACAACTCCGGCCCCGTTCTGTTGTTGGCTTTGTTGTTGGCTCTGTTGTACCTGTTGCTGGTTCGGTGTCGGTGTGTTAGAGCCGTTCTGGCACGGTTTACCGTCCTTTACCAGAACTGGCACGGCTACGCGCCTCGGGGACTGCGCCTGTTGTTGGCACAGGTTACCGTCCTGTTGCTGCAGCTGCTGCGCTGCCTTATCCTTGGCCTGGCGCTTCATCTTGTATCGGTGGTTCTGAAACCAGATCTTGACCTGGGTCGGCGTAAGGTGGATCATGCTGGCCAGGTGCTCCCTCTCAGGCGCCGACAGGTATTTCTGCTGCTTAAATCTCCTCTCCAGCTCGTAGACCTGAGCCTGCGAGAACAGGACGCGCCGTTTCCTCCTGGGCGCAGCGTGGAGAGCTGGCATGGATTTGGTGGCGTCTGCCATTCCCGTGAGACCTCCCATGCCGGTCATGTTCATACCTGTGGAAGGTCCCATGAATCTAGAAACTTAAAAATATACATACATATACATGCGTTCAATAAACAGAAGAGGAGAACACTATTTCGCCTGAAGTATTTATTTATTGATTATTGGCTGCTATGTGCGTTAATTAATGAAGTTGAAAAGCACTAGATTTAAAAACAATTAATAATAATAATAATAATAATAATAATAATAATAATAATAATCTTGCTTTAAAATATTTACTCATGCCAAAGATTTAAAAAAAAAGTCGAACCAGACTTGAAAGAATGATCTCCTTTTCAGTTTAACATAAAAGTAATTTTAAATGAATGATGGCTTAAAATAGTGTTCACTATTTCATGAACATTTTATCAGTAACTCACAAAGATAACAGAATTAAATAAATAAATAACTATTCATTAAATAGCGATACCTATTTAGACTTAAGTGTGTTATGCTTTCGTTCCTGAAATGTCAATTTCAATTTTCTCATTTAAGATGAAGTAAAATCATCAAAGTGTGTATAAATGTGTATAAATAGTAAATAACTTACTTGTGGAGTATCTCGGATCAGGGTTGGCGCTGTACCATCCTGTTGCTGCTGCACTATTCCGCATGCTTTCCTGGTACGACGGGAGGTCTCCCATGTTGCCAATGCTTCCATTGCAGTATCCCCCCATTGCGCTGTGGGAGAACTGGGATACGGTGTGCGGCATGTGGTAAGTGGTGGCCACGGTGGCGTTATGGCCCATGGAGTGCTGTTGCATGCCGGTCTGAGACACCTGAGGCTGTCGGTAGGCTCCCAGTGGAGAGGTTAGGTTCCCTGCGCCGTCCATGCCACTAAACTTCTTGTAGGTCTCCTCGATTGGACTCAAAATATCTGTCACTGAAAAAGGCGTTGTGTGCTTTGGGCTCAACGACATGATTCAGAAAGCAGGTAGATTTTTGTGTTTGAGCAGATCAACCGTGTTGTTGTATCGGCTCTCTCCTTGGTGGATGTCTACGTAAGAGAGTGCTTGTAGTGCGCCTGAGATCCTATTGATCGCCTTGGAGAAGGAGGCGAGCCCAGGGCGCTCTTAGCCCGGGTTTATTGGAGCCAGGAGCCAGGTTTACGACAAACACAGGGGGCGGAGCAAAACTCCTAAAGCAGCAAACAATAGTCATTGACATTTTAGGGAAATAATTCATGAAAATACACTTTGCTGTATATTAAGTTATATACACGAACAAAAGGACGCCACATATTTATGATTCTGTCCTTTGTGACAACTATATGCAGGTGAGAATAACCCATTATGATCTGCACATCAGCTGATCTGACCACATATGACTATTTTGCGTCAGTAGGGAATTCCACTCTTTCTAGAAACTTTGAGAGCACTTTGAACAGACATAAGGGCCACCGAGTATCATCAAAGAGGCACAATGAAGTTGTATGACCAGCTCATTTATGCTTCTTAAGCATCATTTTGCCCCACCAGAGAGGGACAAGTCCAAATAAGCTCAAAATGACAAAAAGCTGAAAGGGAGCGGCAATAGAGACCTGTGAGTATATATCACTATAACATTCATGATCAGGAAAGGCTATGAGACATAATACACAGGCTTATTGGATTATATTTAGCAAAACTGACCATGCACCTGTAGTTTTCCTGACACCAAGTCATCCTGAGGAGTCATATATATATATATATTTATTAGGGGGGAAAAAAAGGTTGGTTGTTTCATTGACTTAATGCAATTTGGAGACAATATTGTGAGCCTCAAGCCCTCGAGTCTGGTCACCCTGCATTAATGACACTTTGCAGTCTTGACCTGACATTGTAATCTCTGAGCAAACTGACTGGCGCCAGGGGAAGAATCAGAGGAAGGGAGACACAACAGGGGGGTCAAAAGAGAAAAGAGCTGCTACAAATTGTAATAATGAGTTAAAGAGTTAATGTAGATCCACATTATGTATCCCTTATGGATCTATAACACAGCACTGAACCTATAACCATCCAATAATAGAGATGATAGCTGTTACGCCGCTCACAGACGCTTATAATCATAATAATGGAAATATTTGCACTGTTTTTTTTTTTTCTTTTAAGACCGTGAACAGCTTGCAGCAGGCAACAACAGTCTGCTGCGTTCAGGTTATTTCCAGAATTGTTACCATCTTCCTTTATTGGAGGAAGGAAACACTCGTCTGCATGAAGCCACTAATGTAATTTAGCATGGCGTGGCTGCAAGTAGCTGTCTACCCTAATTGAGCAATTGAAGATGTGACATGGTCAGCCATCAATTATAGCGACATATCAAGAACACCAATCTCCGGTTAAGTTCATGGAATGATTGTAATAAATGATTGTTCTTATGCAGATTTCAGTACCCGAATTTGTTCTCCTTTTTTCCCCCCCACCCCACCTCAGATGTCTGGACTCCGCAGCGGATTTAATGTGAAGTAGTTGGACTTATTGGTTGTTGAGGAAAACAAAACAGTGCGTGCGTATTCTAAAGTCAGCTGGAGATGTCAGAAAGACAGCGATAAAAAAAAAAGAAGACAAGAATCTTAAAAGTAAAAATGTGTTTGACAAAAAGGGTTTAACAGGTGTAAACAGAATGCTATCAGTAAAAAAAAGAGACTCCTATCAACGCATCAATATTAATAAAATCACCTCCTTTCTTAAAGAAAAATAATATTTCCTACCTGCAAATATTCCTGTTCCACCCCACACTTCTGTGCGCCTTTTCCATTCTTTTGGCAGCGGCAGAATGGTGTCTTTTCAGGGCGAAAAGAAAGGTAGGCCTCGGCCCAGACCTCTAACATTATGTAAATGAGATAAACCTCTCAACCTTGTGGATTACTGAGTCAGAGAGCAGGACCCTGGTCCACAGACCCTCCACATTAGGATCCCATAAAAATCTGGAGCTAGTTAGCTGCATGCAACGCTTATGAGAGCTTATACTCCACGTTAATATAGTTGTAAGTCTAAGTTAAGTTTTACATCCAGTGGTTATGATGTGGCCAAGGCAGCAGGAGCGGGATTTCACGGACGCGCCAAAGAAGAGCTATGAAGAAGAAGGCCTGGCAAAGGTTTGTTCATAAATCTGACGCATTTATAGAGAAAATGAACTGAATCGCCTGATGCAGCTGCTTATGTTCATAGTTGTTATTGAATAGAGCTTGTTGCTTCACGTGTGTTTACAGGATACAACCAGTGTGTGTGACACGTGCTGATGAATATCATATAATGACATTTTTTTTCATTTAAATGATCCTACACTGACCCTTGCATTGAGCCAAAGAAAATAAGTGGTACATTGATGATTACATGGTAAGCAAAAATATATTTTATTCGTAGAATTACGCACGGGGACGGGGTGTTAATGCGCGTTTCTGTCTTGGTTTCACCTGTAAATACACGCTTAAAAAAAAAAAAAAACCTTCTCTTAGACTGCAAACCACTTAATGCAATTGTCAAAGTTTCTCCGTAATTTTACTTACACAAGCTTTTAGAATGATTAGAACGCTTTGATTGAAAGCCTAAAAATTAAAGTCTGTAATAAAAGAACGACAACCAAAGGTCCCATTATTCTATAGAGAGCTGTATATCAACCATTGGTTGCCACCGGTGATTAAATCATCTTGTGTTGTGTCTGTTAATGGCCAGACTTATTGGTGCAAAATCGTTCTATCGATATAAACGTTGCCGATTTTCGACATTTTCAACCCATTTTCCGGGATATGATCAGTAAGCGTTCGTCGAACCATTTATATGTCGCTTAGAAGAACCAATAACTGCCTATTTGTGTAGTTTATATCATACAGGCAACCTTTTTTTTTCCCGAGATCACCTCTGCCCCCCACCCCCCACGCCACAGCATAGCACAGCAGATGGACCCAATCGCATGGCTGCTGAATTGCTTTTCTCCACCTCGTCCCTGCTATGATGATGTGGAGAGATGGCTGAGAAGGGCCAGGGTCCTGACCTCAACCTCACAGAAGGCCGACCACAAGAGCAGAAAACACGGGGAATTATTTGGTGTTGTAGTCCTTCAAATCTATAACCTAACTTTTAACTTTTGAGTCGAGCAAAATGTAAACAAATACCAAGACATGGCAAGAGGGCTGCAGTTGTCTGGGAATTCAATTTCTCTTCGTGCAGCGTGGAAAGTGAAAAAAAAAATGTCTTAGTGGCACGCTGGAGAAAGTTAAATGATAAATGCCAATGCACTGCCATCATAAAACAAAAATCCCGGTCAAATCTTTCGTGCGTAATTTACGCACGACCTGCGAACACGCTTTCGCCTTTTGTCTTTGTCCCCTTCAGATTTTTAGGGATTTGTTATCAGCCACTCATTTAAAGAAAGTGATGCGTATTGGGCACAGTTTCTGAGAATGAGATAGACTTGTAAAGCATACATTTCAGTGTGGTGTACTTCGAAAAAGTGCGATTTGTGCGACACCGAATTCCTTTCTTCAGGACTGTAATCTTTCATCTTTAATTTAGTAGGAAAAACTTAAATATATTAAATCTGAAAAAGAAGCGAACGCTGTGTGGAGTCTTCCAATTATTTTGATATAAATTGTTTAATGTCAGGCGACAGGGAATACAGAGAATAACACTGGCATTATTTATATACGTATCAAACAATATCAAACAAAGCAGTTTATTAACATTAGAAATGTAAGCTGATGGCCTGTAGTTCTGTATGGCGTCTTCTTCTAAGGTACTGAAAGATTTCCTCTGCGTTTTTACGCACGAAACACAATAAACCTATTTAGTTTTCTGTGAAGCAAAAACGAAACCCCAACTTTAATTACACTGAAACCACCAATCTTACAACACCAAGACATATTAATTGTCTTTTTTAATCCAAACTTAAGATTTTAACCACATCTGTATTGTGGCTGAATGTGGACATTTGTGGAGAAAATTCCACACCTGCAGTCAGTGTAGTACCATTTAGATCAAATACTTTCTCTCCTCTTAAATCGCCGAGCAGTGTGAGAGTAAAAAGCGGGCAGGTGCATATCTTTCAGCTGCACTACTTGAAACGGTGCGGTTCCTCAGCTAAGTAGGTTAAAGGTCCTCCCAAGTGGAGAAAGTATGTGACAGGCCTCTTGAAGACCGTATTCTTCTGCAGGAGTTTGCATTCATTCACAATTAATGTCGCTTGATGGACGAAATGATGCTAATAGGGCGCCAAAAACAGAATATGGGCTTTTATGGGATGCTGACCATATAGCTGGGGGGAAAAATGGAGAACTGGAGAATTAAAATGTATAATAGGATTAGAAGTGTAGAAGTTATTCCTTAAGTTTCCCCTCTATGACGTGCAGCAGTTCATTTAACTGATTAAGTTACAGTTTAGGGTTATAATCAGACACTGGGTAGGTACTGCACCAGGTGTAAGGGGAAGCCTGTCACTGTTGCATGTAGGCAGAGAATAGATTTTGTTTCTCTGGAAACTGTTGTAGCTTAACTGCATAACACACCACCTGTTTAATTACTAAAAGCAGTCAAAGCCAGTGTGTTACATTTTGTTAAATTCTTGCCTGTTCTGATAGAAATAATGGTCTTTGAGCTCTCAAGCCACTAAACCAAGGCCATGAAACAGCAAAGAAAAAGTTACAGTGTGTGGCACTGCCTAAGTATAACAAAGCATCGTGTAAAACTGCTGATATGTGGTTGGTTTTTTTTTTGTTTGTTTTTTTTTGTTTTTGTTTTGTTTTGCTCTTTTTGAAAGAAAAAAATACAACAATACTCCATCTGTTGCTATGAAATTGCAGGGTAGAGTGGAAAGTAACGTCAAAGATGTTTGAATGTTTTAAGCTTGAGATATGATTTAAAAACGGCAAGTGTGTTCTGATGCCACTGATGATGACGTGCACTGCAGATAATTTACTGGGTTTGTCTTGTTTTACATATACTGATCAGCCGTCCATGTATGCAAAACACTAGACACTTTTTTTTTCTAAGGAAAATCAGTTGCGGCACGAGTTAGAACCGTCATGCTTATGGAATTTCATTGTGTTTATTATGATTTACATGAATACATAAATGATACCTAAACCTCCATCCTGTAATTTTGCCCAAACTATAACTCAAACACAGGCTGGGACGTATGTTGATAAGCTCTCAGTTTCTTAGATAAACATTAACATGATCTGTTGCTTCACAGATTATATTATAAACATTCACCAAAGAGATGAATAAATAACAACATATACAAAATAAATACATTCTGTAATTTTATTCTTCATCACTTTGCTTGAGATTTTTAAAAAAAAAAAAAAGAAGAAGAAAAAGCCAGAAAATTCACCTTTCTAGGTCTCAAACAGTTTTAGCCTTCTGTATTTTTTGGGGGGGTACTCAGGGTTCTGTGAGTGCCCCTGTCCTCTGCATTGTTTTGAGTGGCAACATTTTAGCATGGCTGCTCTCTTTTGTAACAACAATTAAAAAAACACACACACACACACACACATACACACACATACAGCAGCAGCAGCAGATCAATGCAGATTACCAAGGTTCCAAGGGTACCTGGTTCGTCCACTTCTCTGCTGCATTAATTGTGGCAGCAGTAAGGGCAGGTAAACAAAGCTGTTAGAGAGTATGGTTGTGACTCAACCACGGCTCACTCCAGCTTTGTCACCCAGTTACTCATATGGCAAAATGCCTCTGCCAGTCTTTCTCTGCATCTAGTTGCCCTTGGCAGCCAATTGTTGTGATGAGATGAAGTCTGTTTGATGTCCTGAAATGATCTTTTATATTTACGTACGTTCGCTTCACTTCACTGCAGAAAACATACTTGTGTTCAAGTATCTTAGAATTCTTGATTTTTTTCTGGTCTGTAGTCTCCATTGACATAAGAACTGTTTGTTAGTGTACAATGGTGCGTGGCGTTCCATTTGTTTTTTTTTATTTTTTAACTACATTTTCATCACACTCAAAACAGGCTGCTGTGCAGGTTTACAGACACGTTTTGCTGTAATTGTGGCAGCTTTGTGTCAAATATAATGGTAAAGTAATTTACATGTTTTTGCTCCTTTTGAGCAGGTTACACTGCAAATTTGCCTCTTTTTTTTTTTTTGGAGAATTTGCATGCATTGTCTTTAGGTCAGTCCATTATTTTTCTAATGAGTTTAAGATCTGATGCTGTAGAAATAGTTCAGCCGGACACTAGTCTAGCTGTGGACGTTTGCACACCACCATGTGTGCTCAAAGAAACAATATTAATAATCAAATGTGGTTTTACACCTGGAACTCATGCAAATAGCTGCAATCTGTATCAAGTGTTTCCTGATGTCCATTTATGCCAGGAATTCATTTATTCAGCTTGTTTTCATGTTAACCGTGAAGAGATGCATCTTCTAATCAAAAAGTTTCAAAGCACTTTGAGTGCTGCATGTGGAGACAGAAACTTTTTAAATGGCTCACAACTCAGCCATGGAAATGTGGACAGAAGCTGCATATCAATGCGGTATTTTTACCTGTCTGTTTATCCCCACTTTGGGATGCTTTTATCCAGTAGGCCACCTGATAGCCTACCATTATTTAGATGAATCCACATAAACATATCACAAAACTACTTCAAATTCCGAATGTACTGATCCTGACAGATACAAGCACATACCACGTGCTGCAATTTAGACTATAAAGTCAAAGCGTGTTTTTTTTATGCCGCGGTGCAAAAAGATTAAAATTGTCATTTCTCATTGTCATTTTCTGGAAAGAAAATGACTGCTTAAATCAACTGCTACAAGCTGAAGGGGACTGTCAGTTAAACGGAGCCCTCTGAGGCTAAAACATTATCTGCAGAGCTATAAAAATGAAACAGCTCGAGAAATCAAAAATATATCAAAGTGTTGGTATATTCTAAATTTGTTGAACATTATATTATTAATGTGTGCACGTGACTGCCATTGTACTGTTTATTGTAGTATACTGCTTGTGTAAGTAACAACATTTCATAAGAATATACTTTACAAGTAGTTATTATTATTATTTATTTGTTATTTATTTGTGTGATTAATTCAGAATTATCTTTGCCACGTATTTTCTCATGATTTCTATGTGCCGTTGTATCATTTCATATTTGTATCTATCAAAGAACAAACAAACAAAAAGACATTTATCCATATGAACGATTTTAAATTATGCTGTTTTTGTGTTTTTATCTTTTTATAGTATTTATATCTTATACTTAACAAAAACAATCGTGATATATAAATTATTTGTATTTGGAAAATCATTCATCAGTCGTCATCAGCTCCTTATTTAGTTTTTGAAAAAGATTATACTAGTTCAAGCACAAAAAAGAAATTGTTGTGGAAGTGGGGACATTTAGTTTTTTGAGGCCACATTTTTTTTTTCCCCCAGCAGAATTAAACCAGCATTCTTTTCATCAAATGGCTGCTGCTCCAAACATCTTTTTTTTTTTTTAGCAACAGGAAATTAGTTAGGAGTTCACTCACCAGTCTGTAGTTATGTAAAAGGAGATATATTGTAATGAAAACTAAGTGCACTTACCTTCGAAATATTTTTAGAAAGCACAATATAACAGTTATTAATTCAATAGATGGTCATTGCTAAAGCAGGTGTCCTGTGCAAGATGTCAAAATATAAAGCTGATATGTAGCCTGTTCATGATGTGCTGCTTCTTCTAATAAAAACAACACATGAAATTACTTACTTACTAAGTTCTTTCAGCATTTCTTCAGTGGCCATCTGAGGAACTACACTGTTATTGGTGGCAACATGTTCAATTATCAAGCAGCAAGCCCATTCAACTAAACTGTGCAAAATGATCGTGACTCAACATCAAAACACAAAAATGAACCACCATGAAGCGACATTAAGAATTGTTATTAATGATACGAATCAAGCTACTTTTTAAATTTGCCATGCAGTAGGCATCTTTTTTATCTCTTAAACTCTTGACTCACAGCTGGAGAAAAAGAAAGCCATGCATGTTACACAACAAATATTGTTTATACAATTATATCAAAGAGGGAAAGGTGTTAAAAGGTAAAATTTCTGCAAGGTTACATTAGGTGTTTATTTTTCCCTTAACGCAACACACAATTTGGTCAGTTAACACTTCTGGTGTAAATTTCAATTCGAAAAAAGTAGTATAATATAGAAAGCTTAAAAAATATGAAGTAATAATTATGTTAAGAGTGAAACACATATAGCTCACTTTCAGTTAGTTCATTTGTTAGTGTTGAGTAAATTGTCTAACATCTGTCTTCCCCTCCTACGTCACAGTCATCATATATAGTCATCATATATCATATTCATTTACCGTTTTAGGTTTTATTTATTGTTATGTGTCAAAAATATGAAAGAAAGAATGAATAAAATGATGTGAAATATAAGAACTATTATAGAGTTTGAACTCTGCTAGCATATTTATTATTAAATAGCATCTTTATTATTAAATATGCTAAAAGAGCTTATAAACATAAACTATTATCTTATATCATAAGCACACAGATTCCATTCAGTTTTAAGATGCTAAATAAAATATTTGTAATAATGCGATGTTCAAACTTTAAACCACGCAGCTTGGTTAAAGATCCATATATTGACATATTTTGGTATTTACCATAAGATCTATATTTATATTAGAATGTATTCATTGTATGACTTATGCACTTTTAAACAGTTCCCACAATTCTACAAGAGCTGTGAATTTTGGGGGACTGAAATGTAAATGTTACCTGCAACTGTCAGGCGATGGTGCATGAAATACTCTGATATTCTTAATATGTTTCATGCAGAAGCTGATAACAAAATGAACCGCAGATTGACATGTTTCATTATTTTTCTGCGTTTCTTTGTCTCAGTTTCTGCAAAGAGTGTCTGACTCTCTGCTGCTGTACAGTAATAACAAATCTGCCTGGGTCTAATGGCTCTCCTGTTTGTTGGTTTTGTCTCGTCCTGTTTCAGTGGCTCTTTCTCCCTGGAAGGATGTCAGCTCTCTGTGCCTAGCCATCCCTGAGGACGCTTGATGTCATCTTGTCTACCTGATCATTACACTACCTGCTCTACTCTACAATGCTGCCCTCTCGCTGCTCCGCCACTTGAAATGCTTGGCTGGCCTCTTCTCTGAAACCATCATGAAATTGTGTGCTAAAACCGCAGACTGTTCCTCCTCTCTCCTCCCTTCAGCCATGCGTGCAGGAGCCAGAAAAAGATTCCTCCACTCGGGCGCTTGCTGCTCAGTCAAAGGGAAAACACACAAAACATCCTTCAGCCCTCTGCCACCTCTCACAACCTTTATTTGATTTATTGATGTCTATGGCGTATGATGTCTTATACACAACGGCGATATTTAATTCAGTTTACATTGAAATGGGAGTAAATGATTCACATGGAGATTGTTGTCTGTTGCTCACTGAAATCATAGATGATTATTTTTCAAAATACAACCATCATTTCTTTCTGCAGCTCTAAATGTAATGTTTTCATGCATCACAGCAAAGATGATGATGAGGATAACCATGTCCAACATTTCATAATTTGTAAAACAAAGAAACAAACAAACAAAAAAACACCCACATCCTTCTTTCTTTATTCCAGTGGATTCTTTGTATCAAAGTCAAAGTACCCCCTAAAAAAGTCTTTTTCTTTGAAAGACACTTTAACATGTCACAGTAGGGAAAAGCACAGGTGTACACAATAAAATTAATAATGGCTGAATTCCGTTTTGCTGCTCCACTTCCATGGTCTCAGTATCGTGCACGTCGGCTCACTGTCACACTGCCATGGCCATCGTTAATGTTGTTAGTAACACCTGTGCTTTTCCTCCTGTGACGAGTCTAACTATCTGCTGAGAAATGTACAGTGTGGAGCTTCAGTACTGGAATGTTGAAGTCAGTGCTGCTCCAAAAAACACTGATAATGAGAGTGTCTGTATGTGCTTAACAAACCAAATATACCATCTATCAAAATGTATGAAAATACTGATGAACGTTTTCCCAGAAGGAGCGACTGCGTCCAAGTTTCATCTCATTAAGTGTGCAGCTCAAACTGGAGCTCCAAATGACCCAGATAAAAGAGGAATAAACAACAAAAGGGAAAATTATGGACAAATGTTAAAGAACACTTTCACGTTTTTCAAATCTGTGTTAAAAGTGCAGTCACTGTTGAAGCCTCGTAATAAATAAATACCAGACTGTGGATTTTGTCCCACATCATTTATACTGGAGGCACTCGAGAAAGGAAACTCTTACTGGCCAGTATGAACAGTTTCAATGTTCATTACCTGACAGTAATGACAGTACCTGTCTATTGAACCTAACCTTCAATGGATAGAATATTTACAATGTCCTATTTTAAACACTTGGTTGTATGATCTAGCTGTTACCATAACACAGGACAACAACACTTACATTGTTTACAGGCAGATTATAAATTATTTTAAAATTAATTGTTCTCCAGAATGCACCTCACATTTGACCTAGCTCTGTTCTGAATTCATTGGACCTGTATATACACTAACATGTTTAGTGGAACATTATGAATCATGCAACAACAATACATTTGTTTACATTTTAATTCGTCAGTGCTAGGTTGTATGAATATGGCTGCCTGTGTGTCTCAGCAGCGTTCTGGTTCAGAGGAAACACTCACACAGTAAAACACTCGTGCCTCCTATCTGTCCCACAGTGCCCTGCTGCTGGACATTAAAGTAGTGGACAGTGAAGTGTCTTGCTCAAGAGCACCTCAGTGGTATTCTCATCTCATCTGGGGATTTGAACCGCTCACAGATGTGCTACTGTAATAGATGGCTGGACCAGTTCTCTTTCATGCTTCACAATAAATGCTAAAATGAAATCTTAAAATATATATATTTTTTTATAGCAATATGCCATTTGTATTTGCTGAAATGGTTTAAAGGAGTATGTGCTTAATGTATTAAATTTAAAAGACAAAAATGCATCCAATCCAACTGCTATTCTTCATTTCCCCCTAACCAACTATACACTATATAGGTTTTAATATACTGACACTCTCTGTAACTCCTATATGCATTATATTATTCATCCTGGCATCAGATTTGAAGTATTAAACTTGAGCACGAGTTGTTTTCTAGAGCATCTTAGATCATTTAAATGAATAAATAAACCAGCATACGGCTGCGTGGAAGATACACGGCTCAATACAAGCAAATCGTCCATTTAATTACTAGAATCCAAACACTGCACTCGGGGAGTAGTAAAAGGTAGTGATACTAAAGTGTAAACACACTCCATATCTATTACATACAGCATGTACACTTATCAGACCTGCAATACAACTCTAACCAACATAAGTGATGTGCTATTGATTCACTCCAATGTTACAATTAAAGGCATTCATCCTGAATAATAGTCAGTTTATGTCAGTTTATTGAGTATACGACTGAGCGGGTGCGCAAGCTGCTTTTAAATGCTAGCTTGTGCCTAAATGCTGCATATACTGCTGAGTGGTTTAAACTACCACAATGAATTGTGTGCCCTCTGCGTTGTATCTTATTCTGTTAAGTAACAGCTACCCTCGTGATGGTGATATAGTAAAATGATGTGTGCAGTATTTTCCCCCTGACATGCTGAGGAATACAAACAAATGTTACAAAATGAGCATACAGTACTGAAGCTGTAAATAGATCAAATATACAGTGTGTTACAGTGTGTTATATATATTCATGTTTATATATATACTGTCTCTTATACAATAACTGGAACTTCTGTTATTTTTGTCTTTTGTAAGAATAAAAATGATAAAATAATCATTATGGTAGCATTTATTTCATTGAACAAGACCATTTTATTCCTTTTAGCACATTTAAAACAAAAACCTTGAGCAAAGTGATGTATAAGATAAGTTAAAATACATTCAGATCATTCAAAATGACAATAAATAGACTGTAAAAATACAAAAATCACATTACACAGAAACACATGATGTACACAAGATGTAAAATAGAATCTAAACAATCATATTTATGATATTTGCGAAAAGCTAAAATAAACTTGCTAGGAGCTAGGAGGAAGACTTGTCAGGACAAACTCTTTCACAGTTTAGCACAGGGCAGTGGACTGAGAGGAAACACTGGACTGACGATCACAGAGAGCCTGGAGGAGGTGGAGTGAGGCGGGGATGTCAGAGAATATAAACTGGTGTAAAAAAAAAAACCAAAACAAAACAAACTGTATTTCGATTGTTGCCAGTGAAGTGAGACTAATAAAGGAGACGTGGCCTTTTTTGAGTGCCAGGGGAGAAGCCTTGCTGCTTGAATGGCGAGACAATGCTGAGACCTCCACATGCTATGTGAACTGAGCTGCAGTAGTCAGGGAACCTGAAGAAATGCAGGCGTGTGAAAGGGCAACATTTCCCCATGAATGTGAATTCACATAGATTTCACCAGAGCGTTGTCACGTCAAGGTTTTTGTGCCTTGCTCAGGCACATCTTTGTGATGGCAGCCATGACTATGATACTCCCTCCCGCAATGAGTGTCAGCTCAGATACTGCTCTGCACTGTTGCTCGAACAGTGAAATAAAGAAGCGGGAGATTTTACACTTGTATAGAAGTACTGCTTGTATTGTGGTTTTATTCCATTTCATTTGATTCTCATCCCTTGGAGCACCAATGCCAAACAACCCCAAAGGACAGTGGGCTGATGGGAAGTTGTTTGCGTTCCTGCATTGTGGATAGAAAGCACGGTCAACAATGCACTGTGTCTGTGACATTAGAATTAATACACTGAAGGTTATTGCCTCCAGTCTCGCGCATCACAAGGGAGTATAAAGACTGAATGTATTACATGACACAAAGAAAGTCAGGCAGCTCATCGCTCGTCATAGGAAATACTGCACCTATTCAATAAACAAGTCCACAAGAGAAATATCATGGAGAAGCTTTTTTTCTCTTTCTTTCTTTTTGTAATTTATTTTCCATTCAGTGAACATATAAATTCACCACAGGGTACAAGTGCACAAACACATGATAAGAGACACAGTTGCTACACATATTTTACATCCTCTTTAAACAGGAAGCTAATTAGGCAACCCAGATTGGTAAAACACATTGCTGCTTACATTGTTGCTCTTTGATCATCCATGCCTGATTGAAGCATGTCTGGAAACGAATGATGGATGGTTGTTATCAGGCTCAAAGCCCCAGGATCCATTGCAGTGCTGGCATCTCAAGCCTCATGTTCATCCTCTGAAGAAGGTAGAGACAATCCATTAAGTGAAAGGCATAAACACTCAACTCTAGGAACCTGATTGTTGGCGCTGTATCCCCATCCAGCCCATCTGACTGCAAAGCTGACTGTGGGTTTATACAAGACAATTCAAGTCCTAAGATGGAACATTGAGAAAAAGAGAAGACAAAAGGAAATAAGACCATATGGCACTTTGCATGACATAACCCACAACACAACTTTCAATAAAAAAGAACTCACAGATGTAAAGAGGCAGAACTTTGAGGCAGAGTTGGCTCTAAATATTAATTATCATGCATTGTTGGTATAAAGCCCATGATTGACATACCAACTTTTAAATGGGAATGTGAGTGTTCAGCATGTCATGTTGCCTATGTATTTTTATTTTCTGAATAATTAAAAAGGGAAAACAATTACATTAATAACAATGACATGGAACAACACGAGTATCTCTGATCTTGTGAATAAATTCAGATAAAAACAACTGTTTTGTAGTGGGTCCATCTAATTTGGATTTAATTTAGTTCAGCTGCACAGTGTTTTTCTTTTCTAAACTGTCAAATCTGCATCAAGTCACCAGAATACCTCAAGCGTGAAATTGAAGAAAATTGTTGACTGACTGTGTTTCCTGTTTGATCCAGGGAGTCAATAAGCACCTCACAGAGTCTGTATTGATATTATGATTTGATTCTTGGATTAGACTACGCTGACAGCCTGATTTTCTCACCATGACCGGGGTGGCTAACCCACAGAGTGTGAGAAATCCAAGCCTGTCTTACAGACTGCAACTTAAAACCAGCAATCCACCTTTTCCTCATATTTAAAAGTTTCTTTCAGGGTATTTTAACATCCCTCTATATTTATAGTATTTTGACAGCATGGAACCCGTTTAATATACCAGGAACTGTTATTATGTGTTATTTTTTTTGTTAGGAATATATGTTCCAAGATTCCATTGTTATGCGGTTAATAGACCGGCAGTGTTGTATGGCAGCAACTTTATTAGAACAGCAAAAGAGTGATTCAAAATGTAATTTTAAAACGAGAGACAGGTCATGGCATAACAGTCACTAGATTTGTGAGGCTTTTTCCGTGTACATTAAACCAGCTTCAAAAGTCATAGATGAATGGTTATGTATATATATATATATATATATATTTTCCAGTAATGGACCAGGGTTTGCACACCAGTAAGAGCAGGAGGAAGCTAGATTAAACAGTTCTACTTGAGACACATTTAGTTGTGCTCTCAGCAGCTTCTTTTCACCACAGCTGCACATTCCTTTGTCATTGACTCTTAGAGAAATAGCTGAAGTATCCTGTCACACTGACATCCCACAATCAGGGATCCTATCCCTTAAATATGTAGTGAATCTGTGAAACTGGTTTCATACAAATTAAATGTTAAATATGAACATTTGAAACCGGTGAGAAAAAAATGACCAAAATAAAAAGCCAGCCACGAGTTTCTGTAGTCCTTTATTTTATTCAAGACACTGATGACATTTTACATGGCTGTAGTCATGGAACTCTTTTCGTAGAGAGATGGAGTAAGATTACCTGGGAAGAAAAAAGCTCTGTCTGAGCACTCTACCAGATCAGATCACGACAGTCTCTGTGTTTACTCTGCAGACTCTGCTGTTTTCCCTAATCTCAACATTCAGCGAAGTCAGAACCTTGACGCTCACTCTTTTTCCACAAAGATGACTCTAAACTGGCTGCTGATCACCTCCAGTACTTTAAAAGCTCAGACCTACCACTACAAATTAAGAACTGTGCTATCAAGGCGTCTCCCACAGCAGAATGCTGCCACTTGGGTTTTCTGTCTTGTCAACGAAGCGAGAACGGGAACCAAACACACATCTGTTCATATCAACATGGAGCACTAACACAATCTTGCTCATTGGCTCAGTTAAATATTACTGTTAGCATTTTAGTATTCAGAAAACAAATGACTAAGGCGTTACTCAGTCCAGCCTTATAGCTTTACCTCAGATTCAGGAACAAGATGGGAGTTAAAAAAAAGTTTTACTATGTCTATTTAGAAATAAATCTTGTGGTAAAGGCAGGCCTTACATGGAGCAAGGGCGGCAAGCAAATAGTTTCTGCATTTTCTCTCCGCCCGAGTTTTGTGTGTGTGAAAGAACAACATTGTACCAGAGCTGAAAAGGAGCTAAAGCAAGACTTGAGACTAAGTAGCAAGAGAGAAATTGCAAAACTAGCAGACAATATAATCAAGTTTGTTGCTGGATGCATGCCAAATAATTTAGGCAGAAACATCTATACAGATGTCAAATATGAGACTTGTCTAATGCTGCATGACACACATATTTTCATAGCCATGGCTTAACTGGAGCAGACTGTTAAGTCAATTCTGCCCCTTTTAAATTTCACATGCTAAAATGTGCCTTCTTAATAGCATCAAATGATCATGATTTTGTTTATCCTGACGAACGGGCATAAACTATAAGGAGTTAATTAGTGAGCAATTATTCCATCCTGCAAATTGTGAGAAAAAAAAAAAATAAATACAATGCAATGATGATTATGAATTTAACTCATATTTGTCATGAAATAAATTGACTTGCTGCAGGCATATACTGCATTAACCATACATAATACAAATGACTGTTCCCTGCTTCCAAATTGGATACAGCTCAGAAGGAAAGATAACAAAAACAAACCAAAAAAAAATCCCATTTTATTCATGTTATGAATGAACACAGCAACATGACAGAAGTTGGAGATTCTCAAAAGTGCAGTGGGTATCTTCCACTCTCTTCTTAAGCTCCCCAGAAAACTGTCATCAAGCTGCAGCTCTTCTTCTTCTTCTTCTTCTTCTTCTTCCTCCTCCTCCTCGTCTGTTTAAACCACAGACACTGCATCAGTCAGCTTTCCAGCTCAGCAGGTTCTTCTCATGCAGATGGGAGGCTGATGTGAACAATGCTCTGCAGGCGGCTCTTGTCCCACTGGGTAAACTTGTGGACTGGCTGTGTGTGTGTGTGTGTGTGTGTGTGTGTGTGTGTGTGTGTGTGTGTGTGTGTAGTTCGGTGTGGTTCACACAGCCACCACACACCTGTAACTCCACCCAGCAACCTGCACAAATATACACACACATTGCTGATGTCAGCAGCAATTAGAAAGCAGGTTGGTGATTAATTTGAGGAGGTTTTACTTTTGAGATAAGACTTTTTCAAGGTCCATCTTGTCTTCCTACAAAGCATTTAACAAAATAAACCTACACCAAGTTGATATGTTACTATCTTGGCATTTACTTTCCTGTCTGTTGTAAAATAAACATGTGATGCAAGCAGTTTGTTCTTTTGTGTGTTTCCTCCACACCAGACTCATTAAAAGTAGCCAAACCCTTACCCAGATTAAACACGTCTCAGCCTGTCTCCCTCTCCTCCTCCTCCTCCTCCCTCCTCCTCCTCCTCCTCCTCCATCATGTTCCTGACCCTCCACCCCTGCTGGTGCAGCTCCCTAACAATGAGGCCCCCTACAGGTGCAAAGCTCACTGATGCTGAACTGAGCAGGTGCATGAAGATGGTAGCCTTTTTATTTTGTCATTTGACCCATTTTGGCAGTGCTTTGCATTCTTCTTTCCCTGCGCGAGAGATGATGGCGCTCGTGCAGTCTGGAAAAGTAAGTCTGCGTAACTGCAGGACGTGGCAGACATTAAATAATACAAGTGAGTCCATTCGAATATGATTAAGAAGTGTTTGGTTTTGAAAGGCAATATCAGACCCGCCCGTCTGAGTGTTACAGAGTGCTCCAAAGTGGATATTTGTGGACATATAACGTGTTTAACAAAAACAACTGTCTTTGATGAGGTTCTGGTATAAGAAATAACAGTGATATGGATTTTTTCATATTGCTGAGGACATTTACTCAAAGTCTTCTTTGTCGTGAGTGGACACTGATTAAGCTAAGACTTGGAAAAGCTCCTTCAGCTCATTGTTCACTTTCACTGAGTGAATTAATCTGCACCACGTTTGTCCACTATCCAATTGCGCCACACCGTGGATACACTCCAGTCCTTCTCTCTCTCTCTCTCTCTCTCTCTCTCTCTCTCTCTCTCTCTCTCTCTCTAAGTTTGAAATAGAAACAGTGCTAATTGCCTGTATGGACTGTTTACGTTGAGTCTGAGTCTGTTTTCAAGAGCGATATATGATTAAGCTCTCAAGATCCATAACAATGTCATAAACCCGCAATCCATGCACTCAAAAAGACAGTCAAGTTTGCCAGGATGTTTTGTTCATTAAAAATAGGACACACACACACACACACACACACACGCACGCACGCACTGCACTACGCACACACACACACGTTAATTAGCTGGAATATAATTTTGTTGCAGTAATTTTGTAGTGCCAGAATTAGCGAAGTTGGACTGTTGAAGTTGTTGCAGGTAAAAAGCTGCATGACGCCAACTGAAGACCTCTGCTTCCATCTTGTGGCAGCTCGGCGCAACACTCTCACTCTGCCTCTCCCTCCTCCATCACTCCCCTCTATTTAATATCGGCACTGTGGCGAATCTAATCTGGATCTCCTTTAAGGCAATAAAACCCAGATCGCTTCCTTTAAATGAAAAGCGCCGCTTATTATGGCTTTAAATCCTCGTTTGGCGATGTGCACGATAGAAGAAAAAAAAATGATTCATGTCGAGGTTCAAATGGGCGGGATGACGAGAGATCCATGGTGTCCCAAGTGCACATTTCCTCCAAGTATTGTATTCCCAGGTATATAATAGTGTTATCCGCAGGTTGAACTATGCCGCACGCCAAGATGCTTGTTTTAATGTCGCCTGCTTTATCCCTCCAAGCAGCCAAAAGCAATTTCAGATAAATGTGACCCTGTTGTGGAGCTGGTAGATGGGGTGGTGTAATTTTCTGGTGCGTTAATGACAAAACGCGGGTGCGAAGCGGATATTCACTGGTAAAGTTTGGCATGAAGGCTTTTTACACAGCAACCATGTGTTATTTTTGCTTTAGTTTGAGGAGAAAGCGCAGCAGACGCACAAATAAATGATTTGGGTTGATCCTAAAAAAATTTAAAAAGTGTTTACATTTACACTCCATTTGGAGACAAAAGATCCGGATACGCTGTGTGGCTTGAAAAAATATAAAAGGTATAAAAGATACCTAGAAATCTAGAAATATAAATGCACAATAAAATAGAAGAGCTGTTTCCATAAGGTTGTTTTAAGTCTTTAACGGCAGTGCATCTTGTACGATATTCCACTAAACACCTGCCAATACCCCCAGTTTTTGTTCCCATGGAAAAACATCCATCCTTCAGCATCACTTCTAGATCATCGGATTCACAATAAAATTAGGATGCACAAATGGCGCTTCAACATTTACCTCTTAGATTGTTGTTCGGTTGTACTATTTGCCTTATATCTGTGGCTATACCGGCATGATCCCGGCGTCCTTGCTTTATAACTTTACACGCTTTGTCGGCGTAAAAATCAGGCGGAGTCTTGTGAAATCTTAAATTGGTGCAGCAGGATTTGAATAATTAGCTCCAGTTTTACACACCTGATGCGGAAATCATAAAATGAACTATTTTTCCATGTGTCTATTTTAGAAAACAGGCCTACGCATAGAAGTGGGACTCAAAGCAAACAAGAAGAACACTGTCTGGTATTAAAAATAGTTTTTGCTGTGACGAGCGACTTTTGAGAGCAGACAGTAATCAACCTTTCACTCTGAATGGGGAGAGAAAGAAATGAGGCTGTTGTTGGCATAGCTCTATCAAGGAAGAAGGACTCCCTGTTATCTGTGAATGGGGCTTCTTTTTTTGACCAGAATAGATATAGCACAATTGCAATTCGTTTTCTTTGAGAGACAACAATGCTTTATTTGAAAGCTTGGTACAATTTGGGGTTTGTAAGAGATCCTTTTCTCCTTGTCCGAGCCCAGCTGCCCATATGGGATACAACGTGTGCAGCAAAGATCACAATGGCACCAAGTGACAGGCAGGACAAAAGCCCAAGGATGCGTCTCCTGACTCTGAACAGCACCAGAAACTCTGTCAGTCTCTCTATCTACACTGTCTGCATCCCACTCTGCTGCTCGTTAACATGCACGCCTCTGGCATCCAGAAAAACCAGGTCTGGGCTTTGTCTCTGTCTTGTGTTATTTGTGTACTGTATTTGCAATGATAGAGTCACAAAACTGCCTCATCGGGAGGCAAAATGTAGAAACAAAGCCTGGCTGCACAAGAAATCAACTTTTGTCTTCCGTTTATGAGGTTTTTAAATCTTGGCATTGTTTAAGGCTGGTTTTATTTTAAAGGTTGGCTCGCTAATATTAATTAATAATAATATCGGCTGGAGTTTACTAAAAAATCCAACCACAGCGCTTCCATCGCCGCCTTTTGCAGCTCGCCCCCATATGATTTCCGTCTCATATCACCTCCAGTCAACATAATAACCGCGTTACAAGCGATTATTGGCATGCTATAAGCAACGCGCTGCGCGTCAGCTATGTCAGACAAAGGCATAAAAAAGCAGAATCTATAAGTAAATGGCTGATTTATTTGACCTACAAGCTCAACCAGGTAGTGAAACACAAACCTTTCTGTCCGGGAACAAATTGAGTCTGTATCGCCCACAAAGCAGTAGCCCCTTGAGACTCAATTCTGTAAATAATTAGCAAATCTGCCCAATTTAGCTGTTTGTTCAGTGATGATGAGGCGACTCTAACATCTGTTGTGAATTTTTCTGTCCAGGACAAACAAAATGCATAGATTTTCTACTTGGTTATCATATTTACTCAAGATATTGAATGGGTCTGATAATCCGCGAGGCGCAACGAGATCACTGGGGAGTCATTGCGCTTGTTTTGGATTTCCACCTTAAAGACAGATGCAAAATATATATTTAATGCACGGAGATATCATCGCTAACGTTCAATGATCATATAAAAACGCTTTATTAGGCGGTTAAGCTCCTCTGAGCGGAGCGTATTTTGAATTGACTATTGGCCGTGGTTAAACAAAGAAGGCTGGTGAGTCATTGATTATTCCTGCTCTATTTGCAGTTTAGCGCTTAACAAGATAACAAAACATTTATTGCATTAAACGATTTTTTCCCCCCCCTCTCCGCAGTCTCGGCCTACCACTTTACACCCAAGGCTGGGAATTGATGGGGATGCTGACAAAAGGAGAGCTTTTGACTCAAAAGCTTCTTATGTGGAGAAACCCTCTTATATTAAGTGAGTGGGTTTTAGTCCCATTTCACCGTGACTTTAGGCTCTTTATTAGTGAGGTGTTCGGATTGAGAAAAAGTATTCTCGGATTAAATTTTCTTTAAAGAAAAAGACTTCAAATTGCGTCTGGAGATTTATTTTTCTTCCCAGATCAAACTCCATCACATACAACCCTCGCCTTTTCATCATTATGATGTTAGCGGTGTCTTTTTTTTTTCAAAGATGATCCAGATCAGATAGGACACTTATATAGACAAACCCTCGTTTCAAACACAAATTTTATTTTAAAATCATATAAAAAATTTTGGAATATTTAATAAAGTATGCGGCTACGATAATATTACATATGTGATCACGACAGCGCAGTCATAACGTTTAGCCAAAAATCACTCCTCATTTTGTCCTTTTTAAAATTCGTGTATATATATATATATATATATATATATATATATATATATATATATATATATATATATATATATATTAAACCTCAACATGTGCCTAAAATATTTACAGAAATAAACAAAAGGAAAATAGCTGAAAAGTTGCAGTGTTTATTCATGGCCATAAGCTTTTTCAGTCCATAAAAGAAGCAAGAAATTAAATTTCTATAATTATAATGGTTCGTACGTGCTGATAATAACACAGAAAAAGGAAAAAAGAAGAGAGAAAAAAAAGAGAGAAAACATCTCTACAACCAACACACAACATACTTTACAAAAAATTCACAAGAAGAGCATTGACATTCTTAATAAAATCTATAGGGAGAGGTTTGGTTGATTCTCTTAACGAAAACATGCGTACAGCGCACACATGAGCCCCGAATAAAAATGGTAGTATATATATGAGTCAAGCTGCAAAAATGAAAAGTCTTTTGTTTTTTGTGTTTTTATTTTTTTTCTTTGCTGTGGTGAAACTCCCTATCGTGCCTCAGACAAGTCTCTATAATTTCTCTCTGAAGTCCACTGTTGCGTTTGCACCAAGTGATGTGCTGTGGGGAACTGTGGCGTGGCCGCGGCGCTGTACTGCGCGTTATACTGCATGTGTTGGAGTGACTGGGCACTATAAGCCAAAGAAGAGATCCCGGCCTGAAAAGTGGCCCGCCCAAGTCTGAGCTTTAAGAGAGTGTGACAAAGGCTTTCCATCCTGACTAAGACGGGCACGGCCACCCGCCTGGGAGAAGGGAGATGGGTCACTTCCATACCTTTCTCGGCCCGGGCTCTCTTCATCTTATACCGGTGGTTCTGGAACCAGATCTTCACCTGGGTCGGGGTCAGGCTGAGGAGGCGGGCGAGGTGCTCCTCTCCGGGGCTGACAGGTACCTCTGCTGCCTGAAGCGGCGCTCCAGCTCATGGAGTCTGCACCTTGGAAAGTAACACCCTCCTTGCACCGCTTCTTGCCGGAGTCGCTGCCGCGCCGCTGCTGGAAGTTTCCTTGTCGTTGTCCGGCGATTCGTCGTCCGCGGACGGCTCCGGGGACTTGGCCGAGGTCCTGAGGCTTGCGGATAGGCCGTGTGCTGCGGCAGAAACAGAAACACTGTCAAATGTTATGTTGTAAAGTTCTCCAGAGACAACATCAGCTCAAAGCATATGATAAACGATCAAAAGTTTTGGATGAAATGATTGCGCTGGTGCGTAATCAGAAAAGATGTGAATGATGAGAGCCACAGACATTTAACATTTTAAAGACACAAAATCCCAAAGCATCACGGCTTAATTTTGAACTCTTTGCTGTTATTTCCGAAGTAGAAATGCAAATAATAATTCACCAGCCCAAATCTGCACAAGCAGAGCGGCTCAGTGAAGCATTAAGGTGCATTGTCTGCCTGTAAGCCCACAGTCACAGTCTTATTTTTCACACACCGTGGTTACAGCCACGAGTAAATACAGCCCCGTGTTTATCCACGGCGCTTTATCGATCAAATTCTTACAATGGAAAGTGCGTGGAGCTCCGCCTGCAAGCATTTGTTGAGCTGTAAAAACGCCCCAAGACGCATAGTGCACGGTGCATAAAGATGAATGCTGCTCGCCACCCAGGGCATCGTTATGGGGTGGAATTGAGCTTACATGCTATCAATTATGCCTTAATGTAACCGCAGTGCCTGGAAATATCATAGAAGTCGCAATCGCAAGATCGACAGGATTAACCGTTTTACATGAATATTGAATACTGTCCGTAATGTAAGCCATCGTGTAGGATTGTCACTACTGTCATAAAGGATTCTTTAAAGGCAGATTTTGAACGTTTCTAGAGGACTTTGCACCAAAACTCCAGTGTTTTTGTCGTGGACGTGGTCTCCGATCCTCCGTATCTTCTCCGCTCCGGTGATGATCCTTCTTCGTCATTTGTGTCAGGAAGGTCAAAATGTCCTTTACAGAAAAAGCCCGTCTTTGTGTTGAATCTTAGCATATTCTGGTAGGAAATATGCAGGGAAAAGTTGCTGCACCAGCTTTTCCGGACAATCCGCTGTTTTGAAACAAAGAAGAAAGAAGGAGAAGAAGAAGCAGAGGCGATGTTTCAGGAAAAAATAGGATGAGTAAGAGTCGCTCTACGCTGAAGTACAGGCAAAGCAGCCACTGTGGATAACCATTGCCTAAGCAAGTAGCAGTGGATTCACTGTCTGTAAGTCCAGGAAGAATGCCAAAGTGGCTGAAGTGCTATATGTAGCTCATGGATACTGTGCTACTGCTGGCTGCTAGAGGAAATAAGCCATTACCTTGTCCGATCAGTCCATATAAGGTTGGTCTCAACACATGAACCTGCAGTGAAAAAGCATTAAAAAACGCGAAAGGTTGGCCACGTGTGAATGGTCTTAGGAGTCAAGTGGATGAAGACAGTGTTTGCAGATGTGAAATTGTGGGTTTTGGGAAGTCGAGCCTCTACCATTGGTGCTTCAGAGCATGATGAGTGGTATAACGTGTCAATTAATTACAAAGACGAGGAGGGCCTTTTTTACACCCTATTTACATACAAAGAACCTCCAAGTAGCTTTATACTCACAATACTTAAAAAGACCGTTTTAACAAATTGCTCCCACTGAAGCTTTTTTTTTACTTTCTTCACAAATATACTCATTATTATTATTTTTAAATCTACATTTTGGGGTTCGTTGCGCCAAAACTTATTCTTTATTTTCTTTTTTTAGGGTGATAGAACCACGAGGAAAAACGGCTATTGTTCAAATATTCAGGGGATAATTTATGTAAACCTTTTGTGTCAATATTTTTGCCAGGGCTTAAGGACAAGAAGCTGTGTTGAAACAAGCAGGACTCTGTTTGTTTGAAAACGCTAAGCAAATTATTTAAGACATTAGGCCTATCCAAACATTGATAGTGATAATGAACACTAAAGAAACACCAGCAATAACAATACCAGTCATAATAATACCAATAATCACAATTTTAAAAATAAAAAGAGATTCTAATAATTACATGCCTGGGAGTAGATCATCTGCGGGCTTATAATAATAATAAAAAAACAATAGGCCTGAATCATTTATTTCTCAGTTGTGTGTTATTTCCGCATACTCTCTCATGTAATCACACAATTATAAATTCAATTTGTCTTTTGCATTTTTTCCCCTCAATAAATCTCCTCAGTTTCATCACAGCACATCCTATGTTGTTTTCTGCTTGTGTGGAGCCCCCTTTTAAAGTGCTCCATCTTGCTTTTTTTTTCTGTGGAGATCCGAGTATCATTGTTGGTTACTTTATTTTCCTCCCCTTCAAGACTTTCCCTTTCGTTCTCCTCCCTCTGCCTCCTATCCAGTATGTGATGTGGGTGACAATGTTTCACGTTTTTTAGCAAGTCCTCTGCGCATCCTGGGTGGTCGGACCCGGGCAAACACAAATACAAACCGATTGCTAAGCTGCAGACAATGGAAATGTAGACAAAATGTCCGGCTCCTGTTGGAAGCTTTTGTCCGGCCGCAGTTTTGCATTTATTTCAGGGGCAGGAAATAATAGATGATTGACGCCCGCACTGAATCTTTCTAACTGTTTTGGAATAAATCTGAGGTTGTTCCTAGTTGTCATGGCATTCAACTGCTTTCAATGGACTATCTCTTCATTCAATTCCTGGATCCTTCCACAATATTAAGGAAAGTCCTTCATCTTAGTACACACACATACGCACACACGCGCGCGCGCGCTGCGGGCCTTACTCACGCGCGCGCACGCACGCATACACATACATGCATGCACAGTCCTTGTCGAAGGAAATAAGGAACTATTGTGTCTTTAGTTTCTTGTAGTTCACAATTTTTTTGAATGAAACTGGTTGTAGCACATAGTGCTAAAACCTTTATTATTAATATTATTATTATATTGTTATTATTATTATTACTTTTATTATTAGGTGTGTTATTAGATTATTTATTAATAGTAGGCCCAGATAAATAAAATGAAACATAATTACTTAAACTCGTCATTATATCGTTTACAGACTATGTGGAGTCAGTTTCACAGGAGTTTTTACTCACACGAAGTGCACCTGACACACCAGGCCTGAGGTAAATATTTCACCAGACTGACAGAATTAATCACAAGTCTCAACATCCCACAAAGGCTCCATTGAGCTGAACGGGCTATATGGACAAACTGGAGCTGCATGGAGGCCCTCTATAAGGGAGAGAGGTTACTGACCTGATCCACCAAGTAATGCTGCACAGCTAAATCCGACATGTGAAGGACAGCATCCAGTCACAGCAGACACCCAGGGGCGCTTTACGCACGACGAGAGGACTAGCCCAGGCTGCCAGCCTCTATGCCGCATCTCATCAGGGAGAGATTCACTTGGCCCATACAGGGACATTATTTCACTGAGACTTATTTAGTGGCGGCCCCAAAAGTGCGTGGAGCAAAAAATCAGGTGTGTTAGAGCACGCAGGCTTGTACCCGTGTCATTCTGCTTCCTCTGTGGCTGTGTGTGGCACAGTGACAGGGAAGTCACAGTAGGTTTTTGGTGACGGTGCGTAGGGCGCACTGGGCTGCAGACTGTGTCGGTGCTGGGGATGTACTATTTGATCAATTAGGCCGAGGGTTTCGGTAAGAAGAATTAAATGTGCACAGGCTAAGTGGACGTACTCACTTATTGGAGAGCCTATCATGTGTTTACCTGTTTACTTTCTGGAGTAGTTCAAACAGGCCGCTTGCCTTTTCACTCTGACAGTGGCCCAGTATGCAGACTGTTTTTTCTTTCTTTTCTTCTTTTTTTTTCGTTTGTTTGTCTGTTTTTATTATTTCTTTTTACAGAACAGAGACGAGTTAACAGGGCCAACACCAGGAAAATGTTCATCTTTATACATCTGCTCCAGGATGCTTCTGCAAATTAAAAATACTAGATACTAGATTTTACCCCGGGACTTCAAGGCTATTTTTTTTTTTTTTTTTTTACAGAATTATTATTATTATTATTATTATTATTATTATTATTATTATTATTGGTGAAGTACTTTATTATGTTTTTTGTCTTCATCAGCTCTTTACCGGTGTTGTTTTTGTAATTATAAAGTCGTAAAAATTGACTATCCCGTTTTAAACCAACTTAAAAAAGTTCAAACACTGTGGCAAATATGTTTGGACACCCCTGCTTCTCCCCCTTTCTTTCGTGCGTAAATCACCCTCAAACCTCAGCTAAGACGTGTGTGTCTAGTGTGAAATGTGTGTGTGTGTGTGTGTGTGTGTGTTGGGGTGTTAAACGAGAGAGAAAATGTACTAAAGAAGGGCCTCTGAGCTGCAGATGCATCAGGATTTAAAGGACAATACGGGGCGCAGGGCTGGTGCTTCCCATCACCCGCTTATTAGAGTTCAGTTGACACTAAATCTCCAGATCTGACACTAAAACGATACACTGTAATAGTATTTCTCGTTGGGTGTTTCATTTGACTTTTTGTGTGTGTAAAACTGTGCCCAGCATGCACAAGACTAACCTTTTTATGTGATCATTGCTGCTATAATTATGCTATCACCAGTTTCGCCAGTGCTCCCATTTTAATATTATAAGCAACAGAGCTGACTGGCTCATTATTAAAGCTCGTTACATTTTTTTTTTCTGATCCCCGCTTTGCAATCAAACGTACAGCAGAATGGACTCATCCAAAAACAATTAATTTTTCGGATGAACCCCAAAAAACGGGGCCCGTCTGATTAATTATAATTCCCTCCTAAAAATTCATGCCCACGATTGTTCCCAAATAAGTGAAGAAAGAGCTTTTTATATTCTTGATTAAATAAATCTTTCGATTGAATGCACAAATAAGAATGCCGCAGGAGAATCCATAATAATGTTGATCATTCCCTCCTTTAATCGCTGAATTTCAGCGTGTTTGGATGCCTCAGGCAGGGAGTTAGTCTTTGATAAAGGTAACCCCGCCTGCCTCAGGGTGTCCATGATAAATGTACAGAGTGACAAGACCGATTTCCTCCCTCTATGATTAAAAGCCTATATATTATACGCAGGTAAAGCGGGTCCGGTTTATTTATTATGAGGGCTAAGCCATGGCCTGGGGAGACATTGCTTCAGGGTAGAAATCATTTTGGAGTCCGTTTTTTTTTTTTTTTCAAAAAACAGAAATCCAGCCACCTTTCCCTCCCGGTCAAAAGTCTTTATTCGTCTCCTTTCCTCTAATGATTAAACATGTCACGGCGAGATTATAGCAGTGCGCCCATGGCCCGAGGAGATGCCTTCATTTGTTAAACCACCAGTTTATTTGTAACGGTGAATTTCATGCCACGCTGTGCCATTCGCCTTAATCTGTTTCTATGTAAGACGAATTGCTAAAAAGGGGGTTTATTATTTTTTAATCACTTCCCATTTCAGTATCGCACTGACATTGGCAGGGAGGGGGGGGGAAATGGCTTGAGACTTCTTAAGGGAAATCAAAAAAAAAAAAAAAAAAAGGAGGGAGGATAACTACTATTCGCAAATGTGCAGAACATTTGGACAAATAAATAAACAAATAAATCATCCTCTCCAGGAGAACCTGATCTGGCCCGCTTTAGATGGCACAAGTATACAGACAACTTGTCCTCCTTGTTAGGCAGACTGTGTGTGAGTGCAGTAATAACATTAACAGCTGTTGACATCTGTAGAGCTCTAGCGGTCTCTACCGGCACATTTAAGAAACAACAGGGGGTGTCTTATTGTTTGCACCCAGTTAGACCATTTCTAATCTCCAATAATGTTACTAATACATGTGTTTTTTAAAAAAAAGAAGACGTATGTTCTGATATAATTCATCTGCAAACGCACATTATGTCCACAATGTCCATCCTACAAGACACTGGCGTTCTTCTGTAAATAAGGCTTGTAAGTGCACCGGCGTTGTGTATATTATCTATAATGTCTGATTTTGAGAATTCTGCTTTTATATATTACCAAATATTTCAAGTCACACTCCTGACTGAGCTCGGACATGAAGGCGCAGGCCAGTCTCAACCATAATGTTCAACCAAGCACAGGCTGCTCACGTGAGTGTGTAATGATCACCAACTACTGTGGGTACTACACACACACACACACACACACACACACACACACACACACACACACACACACACACACACACACACACACAGACACAGGCCTACACTCTGAATAAGCATCCTATTTTAAACAGAGTTAAGAAAGATCAGGGTCATTCTGCGCTCAATGGCTAAGATGTGCGCCGATGCGCATATAATAGCAGCAAAAGGAAATAAGCAGTGTCTATTAGGCTGTAAAAATAGAAAATACTGTATGCAAACTGACTGGAGTATCCAGTGCGCTTACCTAGACTGGAGGGGGCTGAATGTGTTGCCAGCGTTAAGACAGCGCGCAGAGTTAATGAAATATCTCCAAATGGGAGTCAGGAGTGCGTGCAGAGATAAGCCTGATGTGGTTTATATACCCAGAAAGCAAGTGCTCCTCTTCTCATATTGTCCAAGAGCGTTTGCATAGCTGGCCAAGTGGCTCTGCTCTTGCTGACTCGCTCACATTGCATGGTGTTTGTTTTCCCCTTGCTATGACGTGAGACAAAATATTGGCCATATGTTCATCGGCAATAAATTGGTCTTGAGCGCAAACACAGCTCCCTGTGGATGCTGCTTTTAACCTGCACAAGTAGTTTTCTCTCTTTGGGATGCTTTTGGGACACGAAACTATCTGCTGTATAATGTAAGTGAATGATACTGTTACAA
Source organism: Protonibea diacanthus (assembly GCA_028641955.1). Lineage (NCBI taxonomy): Eukaryota > Metazoa > Chordata > Actinopteri > Sciaenidae > Protonibea > Protonibea diacanthus. The sequence continues at coordinate 14,491,254 of CM053987.1, read as the reverse complement.
CAGCCTGTTTAAGAGATAAGTGTGCGCCTATGGAAGAGCTGCTGGTTGATCTTTATACTGCGACCTATTATTCCTCACACAGAGCTCTCTAATAAATCGCTTGGTAACCAAGAAGCAGCGCCGTCCAAAGAGCAGATGTGGCATGTTATCCACGCCACAGTTGCGTTTACATTAGATACCCTGATACAATGATTGATAACCAAGGTCACAGTAATTCACAATGATTCGGGACCCGGGAATCTCCCATGAGGCAGACTACTAAACACATAATGTTTGCTACATAGATCCACATGTGTCCACACTGAAACCAGGCGCAAACTGTGTGAGCCGAGGCCACGGAGCCAAGTATCATTAGCAACGCACAGTCAGTTAAAGATAGCGAAATCTCTGCTCTGTGGCGCGTTAACTAGGCGCAAAAACACATTAGTGCAACAAACAACAACACTGAAAAACAACAATAATAGAAGAATAAAAGAATAATAATAATAACAATAATAGGTCAAAAATAGTTGCATATACATGTATTTATATGTATGTATATGTGTATATAAAACCACACAGAATAATAATAAAAATCAAACATTTTACATGTCTGTTTTAGGGCACCTGTAGTGTAAAATAAAACAATTAAACGGATTAAAACTATCCCTGTGCTTCATGCATGACTGCCCCTTATGATATTTAATAACCGGGCCATCTTATTTCTTTAACATTTTTCTATCTATGAATTTATAGTCATTTATATAAGTTGCCTAAATCAGTGCGCACTGCGGCTCAACATAAGAGTTGAACTCTACCGTAGAGGAGTGTAAAAATCACAACTTCAGCTTCCTCTTCCTCCACCCGCCTGCTACACGACTTACTCTACTCTTATTATTATCATTAGAGCTGGTGTCTCTTTAGCACCTCTATTTACACCTGTTGCACGTACACCGCAACATCTCCCCCGTATAGAAAACATCCTCTCCTGTATCCAAAGGTCGTAAGCGTGTAAAGATGATGACAGGGAACGCCAAATAATTGCTGCGAGGAAGAAAGCAATACGAGGCAAACACCAGTCTTGCTATTATGACACCTTTGGGTGGTAGAGAACTTAAATCAGGACAATGATTTTATTGTGGGCAGTCTGGAATCTATGCATGATAATAATGGTGTTGCCTAGTAGTGCAGGAGCGACCATCAATCAATAGCGAATACATTACTGATGGGTTTTGTGCGGGGCCACTTTGCTGATGAAAGACAGAGATTATCCTCCCTGTCATCACTGTGTTCAAGAGTATCGCCAAGACGCAAAGAATACAAATAAATAAATTGGCCTCATACCTCGTTTGAAATTCCACATTAAGGCAAAGTAGTTAGTTAGAGTTGGAATGTATTCATGAGGCTCAGACGAATGAGAAAAAGCTTTCCCACTCAGCCGCTCTGTGAATACACTTGTGCTGTTTGAGATTTGCCACAAGTGCTCTGGGTGCTAAATACAAGACCTCCTGAAAAAGGATGGGTAAGATAGGCCTTGTCGGTCAAGCTATTATCAATCCCTGGCCTAAAGCCTGATGACTAAGATACTTCAAATGTAGTTAACGGCTGCGTAAGGACACTGATGGCACGGCATTCTGAAATCAATCAGTTCAAGTTTTAATGTATCGACCACTCGAGGAGAACGAAAAGATGGAGAGCTTCTCGACACACAAATGCCATGGAGACTGGGTTGATTTTCATGGAAGATACACTTTAAAAAAAAAAAAAAAGTTTGATTAAACCTGAGGGCTCACTTGTATGGTTGAGACTCATACACGATGATAGCCAGTCCTATCAATTTGAAAGGATTTTTTTTTTTCTTCACAAATACGCGCACTTTAGAGAGGTTTAGCATTAGATCACCAAAGCCCTCAGTGTTAAAGCGAGTGAATGGGTGTTTTTAGCCCTTCAAGAGATGTAAAGCAAAGTAGAGGAGATGAGTTGGTTTCCAACAAAGTGCCCCCAATTCTGCACACCGGTGAATATTACCATTTCTTAAATGACAACGGTGCATTGTGGATTTGAGGAGCTGTAGAGTGTAGGGTGATTGGTCTCAACATTTTTGCCCTGTTATGTTACTTATTCTTGAGGAAAAGAAGGGAGGGAACAAATAGTGTGAAAGTGGTGAGCTGTGTCAAAGTGTTAGTTCTGAGTGAAGAAAATAAAAGTTCTCTTAGAGCACTCATAAAATGTCTGGTATTTCCATCAAAACATCGGAGTTATGGGTTGTATGGAAGGGTTTTGTGGGAATTACTTGACATAAATAACTTTAGGCTTGAATACCTCTTTTCTGGCGCTAAGCATCTGGTGCAAGGCCAGTGCCTGGCCTTGGAGAGCCATATAGCTGTTTGTAAACCCTGATGCCGACGCTAAGGGCCAGAAATACTGTACTTAGCTGACACATTCTGTAAGCATTTTACATTTTAGCCCCTGAGGCATGTGGGTACAAACGCTCCAGTCAAGGTCAGACGCAAGTGAGCTTCAAATAATAACAAAGAATTGATCCAATCAAATTTTTCTCCTAACTATATGTCGACTGAGTCAGGTACCATGAGAAAGTGCTGCTAATGTTAAAGCCCCAGATGAGAGAGCAGGGAATGAAGAAACTAGACGTATACCTCACACATCAAAGCTGTACATTACTGTGAAATAAAAAAATCTAAAGCATGAAGCAGATACATAGCTGCCAGGCTGCTTTCTTGTTCAATAGCCAGATATGTGAAAGGAGCATTATATAATGCATATGTCTGCGTAATAAGCACCAAGGTCAGCTTACAGGATCAGTTTTAGCACCGTGGACGACAGCCATCTTCCAAGATGGAGCAGAGGAGCCGTATCACTTCAACAACAAAGGAGCGTCTACTACGTTGGAGAGGTCGTTTAAATGGATGGAGAATCAAATCAGGTGGCAAATAAAACCTACAGCTGAAGAGAGGCGCAGCGTAAAACAGAAGGGCTGCAGCTCTCACAAGTCGGTGTTAACTCTGCAGAACCCACCGGCGTGAATTCATAAAGGGAGAGCTTAGTATGATGTGCAGAGAGAGCAGCAGTTAGGTTACTTTCACGACCTCTTCCATTCTTCTGTTATTTTGAAACAATATATCGGAGCATGAGTCAAGGACAGATCATTGCAAGATGGGTGAGCTTCGTCCTTGCCTTCACTCCAGATGTACAGAGCAGCTTTGGAGCAAAGACTCAAAGGATATCGAGTGTTGCCTTCAACAGTAGGTCCACGGTGAAGTAGGGAAAGAAGATTATAACTCTATTCCTCCTCTCTATTTGAATAGTGCTGCATGGAAAATGTTGAATCAAAAGAGGGATATCTCAAGGCCATTCATTTTCTTATCACTGCATTTTGCTGAAATACTGTATGTACAGTAATATCAGACTTTTTACCAGCAGGGCGAAATGACTGACAAATGCTCGTTATTGTGATGTATTTCTATAGACACTCGGCAGACAGAAATGTCAACACGTGCATGTTCTTACACCAAGTCACAGGAAATGTCACTGTAGTCTGTAGCCAACCGTGTTCTGTGAAATTTGACTGTTCAGCCACTTTAACTTGAGAACCTGCATGACAACTGAATAACATGTGGGTGGGCATACACTAACTGTGCTCTCTTTCGCTGTGGCACCAGTCTACTTCAATGCAGCATTGAAGCTCCATCCAAGGACTTTGAGATGTAAGATGATTGTTGGTTAACAATGATCTGGTACACCGTTCGACAACAGATCAAAAGACCGGTTAGCGTTAAGGGAAATATGCATTCAAGATTAGGAAGAAAAAAATGCTTTGAATAATTTGAAACAGTTCACATGCATCAACATGGGGCCCTTAAAGCTGTCAGTGTTGAGAATTGTGGATTATATTGTAACATGAGCAGACAGATGGGCAGTAAGAGCTAGAATTAGGTGTAGGCTGCACTTAGTTGAGGACAATTCAAAGTCTACTGAAGGCAGCTACATTTTTTAAAGAGAATATAAGCAAGAGACATAAAGAATACTTTAACATGTGACTAGTTAATGGTTCTTCATTTCCAGAAGTCCAGAAGTTTGTGTTAGTGGATGTTTCAGAGCACAAGATGGCTTGAAGTACAAGAGCTTAGAGTACATTGTGATAACGTAGTCCAGTCAACATTGTAAGAAATTGATTTTTTAAAATCTAAATTCATAATGAAGAACTAATTATTTGCTAAACATCCTGCATATTCACTCAACATCATAAGCTCTGGAACATTACATCCAACTTGTGTAAAAAAAAAAAAAAAAAATGGGACAATGCTTATTCATACTCACTCATTAATGAAAGTGAGCATCCCATAAAATCTTGTAATCAAAGTGAGATTAAATATCATCAGTTTCAGACAACATTTCGGACCAAGCCGGTCATGACACATTTCTATAAAATAATAAGTTATTGGTAGATGTTACAGTCACACTGAACAAACTGCTGCCTGTTGATTTTCTTCAGCTGAGCTTTCTTTGTGCTGCTTTAAAGCACAGTGCGGATGTCTTAACCACATTTAAGTGCTTCACAACTATTTTGCTTCATAAACCACAGACATTACAAAGATTTCAATCTTATAGCACACAAGAAGTTCAAGGTTAGAACTGCCACAGTGCCGAGCAGAAAACATTTCCTTTTGCTTCAAATCGCACTAAAATCAGTAATTACGTAAATAATAACCAGTCACTGCACACTGAAGACCAAGCTTTGCTGTGTATGTATAGTTGTATGTAGAACAGTGTTTGTGTGCCCGCGTATTTATGGCTGCTTGACTTTCTCTCTGTATTTGCACGTGTTCAAAGAAAGTCCCTATTTGAGTACTGTGAACATCCCATCAGGATATGTGACCAAAACAATACAATAGAGAGAAACAGAAGGGCTTAGGGGCATGAAACACTCACCTTGAACCAGGCTGCTCCTTGCAGACACAAGGATTACCCATCTGCACATTTTTGAAGCCTTTTGATTAACAATGTGTTCAAAATGAAAGATGAAAAGGAGAAAACACAATTTAGTAATTTCAATGGCTGTCTGCAGATGGGTTGCCAACATATTTGGATAATTAACGTGTAGATATTTTCTTTATACTGGGCCTACGGTGGCAATTAACATGTTTTGTGGAGAGGTGAAAACTTTTTTCGAGGCAATGAAAATGGATGGAAATGCATTAGAGGAGGTCATGAAAATGGGCTTCTATTCTTTTCGCTAAAAGGATGCTTTTATAAGGTGATAGCAATTGAGGAATAAAACCCCAAGGGCAAATAAATGATAAAGAACTCATCTTTAATTGGCAATCTTTTTGGTTCATATGAATACCACTCCAAATTTCCAATCCACATTTCCATTGACTGCATGGCAAGTTTCTCTTGAACCAGAACTATGAAAGGCAAAAGGAGCCACAATGACGACCAAAAAGGACAACTCTATCTCACAGCAAGCCAAAGGTTTCCAAATTGCCCACTCTCTGTTCACCATGATACTATGCAATTCAGTGAGAACAGCCATTGCCTGAAAATAGTTTAAAAGATACATACTGTAGTGTGGTTTTAGAGAAACCTTCATTCTGAAAACTGAATGAATGTCCTGCTGCATATTTTAATACATTTAAATTGCAACATGAATAGCTGTATTCTGATTCAAAAAGGACAAGCTGTGGTGAAACTCAACTGCAAGTTGGAAATCCACAGCAGATGATGTGATTGCCTCAAAATTCTGATAGCGTGTCAGGCTTTCAACTGAATCACCTTTTTAGAAATGTACTTCTTGATTCAAATTGGCTGTGCAGTAACAGTTTGTTGATACAGCAGTTGTGGTGAGGTTTGTGTGTGTAAGCCATGGCCAAGGCCTTCACCAGTAAACCTCTCTCTGCCGCCACCTAATGGTAGGAGTGTGTGCTAATTCTGAGCTCTGGAGCCCAGCTGAGGAAAAGTGTGCAACAACACATCCTCCCTCTCTCAGGTAATTATGTCTTTTATCTAGGAGACACATACAGCTACTTTAACATTGGATATCCAGCCGTCCTAATGGGCCATTATTCAAATAAATGGGGGAAACAGTGTGGGGTTGGTGACCCCCTCCGTACGGCTGGGCCCTCCATCCAGGCACACCTGCTGAGACAAGGTAACGTTTATCACTGACACCTTCGCAGGACAGAAACAAAATGGCAGGCGGGGTCAGCGGTAAGGAGAACACTGGGCCTGTCATATTGCAAACATATCCATTTGGTACGGCTCGACTCTTGTGGTTGCCAGGCTACTGCCTAATATATGGTGACTGAGTGTGCGTCAGGAAAACAGAAGTAAGATGTTGACTTTGAGATAAGTACCTCTTCAAATTAAACAGCGCCATCACATTGCATTCAAAATAACATTTCCAAAGGTCAACTTTAAATGGTCCCCATTTGGTTAAAAAAAAATCCCTGTGTTCTTCAACTCACTAAATCGTCAAATTTGCATACCAGTTATGTTAGTTAGTGGGATTTAATTATTTATGTTTTAATTACATGGAATGAAGGGGATAATATCACTGTATGGTAGTTTTGTGCTGTGTGTGCCCCTATCATCTGAACACTCGGATGTCTCCTTATTAAAGTACACAAAAAGATAATTATGTCCGGCTCTGTCTAAACATTGCCATGGTGCTGCACTAGAGAATCATCGCTGAATTGGACACAGGAGAGGGTTAGACCTCTTATGATTAATGTGCTTGGTCACACACACTCATGATTGGTAAAGGCATGTCAACTCGCTCTCTCTCTGCTGCTCTCCTCTAGAGTCAAGGGTCGGCAAAATTGTTTTGATGTCATTGATTGCCGCATCAACTAGACTTATCATGCAGTGAGCTCACCTATGGGCTGCAGAGTGCTGAGCCTGCAGCTGAGGAAGACACACGCTCTTCCCAAAAAAAAAAAAAACACATGTCCGTGTGTTGAGTGTGTCAACTGGGAATCAACAAAGGCATAGAGGCTTCTATAAATAGATAAAAACCTACATGGACAGATATGTTGCTAGAAATGTATTGGTAATGATAACACACAGATGGGGACAGTGATAGGAGAAAGGAAAACCATCAGTCTACATTTGCAAGGCTTGTTCCCAGAAGCTCTCCCATGAAACAGCCATCACCTGGAAAGGCCTTGTTGAATAGAGCTGCTGATGTCATTGGAGAGATGGTATTGATTGACCAAGGGGCAGCAAAGGCCAATGCAATTAAGAGACAAGAAAACATACAGCGTTAAAGACTGTGTAAATAAAGGACCTCTGCAGTAGGGCCAGACAAAGGCCAGTCCAGGACCCATTCAGGAGCTCCTTGTTCACCGTTGGCCTGGGGTCTTCTTCAAGGATTGAGGGTCTGGGTGGGAGGCCTGGGGGAGGTGGCAGTTTGTGGGTGTCCAGAGGGATAAGGACAGTGGTTGTTGCTAGGCTATCTGTGAGAGTTCGGTGAGAGCTTAGCCCTCCCTCTGTCCGGAACTATCAGGTGATCACGGATGATCTACATCTCAAGGAGGGGGCTGTTGAGTGGAAGAAGCTGTATTTTTATAGGCCTCTGCATGGTTTGTTTTGCTGTCCTTATTACTCACTTCCTTCTGCTTTCTTTTGCTCCCGTGTCTCTGTAACCTCAAGAGTACACTGATTTCTCTAACAAAATGAGATGCTTTGATTTTGGATTGAATGCAGGATTGAATGAATATTTTTCCTCTATTATTTGCTGAACATTGTCTACTGTTACACCTTTCTCAACATAAAATAACATATGTTTCTCCAGACTGGATCACCAAGAAACATGTTAAGTCTCCAAATTGCCTTTTCCATAAATAATGTCACAGTAAGGCTGTTATGGCCAACATATAAATATGTTTAGTAGGTATAATGTTTGCCATGGTCACCATCAAAGTTTAGCATGCTAGCAAAACAGGGGGGAAAAAAAGAACTGGACAAATTTTAAATTGAGTAACCCAATTTTGTCATATGAACCAAAAAAGAAAATAAGTGCTGGCAGCACTACAGAAAAAGTAACAACAACAAGGCAACATGATATCTGTACAAATTTTAATTGGCAATCCATCCAATAGATATTTCAGCGGTGGAGAGACTGACCAGCCAGCACCAGTAGAACCATACCAATAGCCTTGCTAGCAAATACTGTCCTAGGGTTGTTCAAACTTATCAGTTCATGGTATTTACATTCAGAATCACGACTATATGAACAAAAATAACTCAAAACTGTAATAAATTTGTGATTATGCAACCCACTGCCTCCCACCAATATGGGCACACATGCCAAAGCTATTAGTATTGTCCTAAATGGTACTCTATGCAATATTCATTTGTGAGTGCATGGTCCGTGTCAATCTGTGTCAGTGTCAAAGGGAGAGCTCACAAAGACACAACAGACTGCTCAACCCCTCGGATCCCTTGTTTGATCCGGCTCTTCTTCTGGCAACAAACAGAGCTGGGGGGTCACCTATTCTCATGTACTTCCTCTCACCATATTCTGCCCTCTCTACATCTGCATTCAGATAAAAACAATGGCCTCTACTTCATCTGTCTCCCAGGTGTCAGTGTGAACATGATCCTGGGATAATTTAGCTCGCTCCTCATTTTTTCTTCATCAAATGAGGGCCAGTGTCTGCCTGTCCTTAGTCTCATTTACATTTTCTCATTTGCTCCACACTTTTATTATTCAAATTCGCATGTTGTCTAGAAAAATGGATGGGCGAATGGATGGGTGATGTTGTCGCCCTTGCTCTCCATGTGCATCACCCTGAGCAACAAAGAGGCGACGGGTAGCGTTTGAGGGTCTGTATGTATCACAAGCCACCTGAGGATGGAGGCAGCCATTGTTTACCCACGGCTGTAGGTTAAAAAAAAAAAAAAAAACATTGAATCTTTGTGTGACTGCATTGCCTTTAAACTGTCTGGATATATCACATTTATAGTGCTTCACATAACAAATAAACAGCATGACTATGACCTTCACTTCAATAGCAATAATACACCCTTTCTTGGAAAAGCACTGGTGACATCAGAATTGTGTCCCAAGGAAGTCTGGTGGACATTGTATTAGGGAAATTCAATGTCCTTTCTCCCAGTGCAAAGAACTCTACAGATATTACATATTCTCTGGCCCAGTACCTACCAGTGTATGGCATCTAGTCCTTGACCATGAATTTAAACTGTTCACCACTTGACCATGGTTTTTCACTACATTCAGAAACAGTTAATGCACATTGGTCCTTCCCTTTGAATTATATGTATATATACTGCAGGTTTTCGGTCAAGGATGCTGCAACAATAATGAATCAGCCATATTCATTTGAATGATTTACTTCTTGTACAATGAGCCTCGGCCGACACGGCCCACTGGAAATTTAGCTTTGGTGTAGCTGTTGTTGTGATGGGTTTCATTTCAATTGTGTAGTCTACAGCGCATAGTCAGTGCGTGTAGTGTAGTCAGCGCGAACAATGCTGCGAGTCCCTTCAGAGGAGAAGCTGGTAATATATGCGGTGGAAGAAATCATATGAAATCGTGTGCACTAAATCAAGCGAGTCACAGACAGCGGAATGCACTGAGAGTCAGCAGTGATGGAGAGTGAAACTGAGGACTTGATAGGTTCAATCAAAAGAGATGGGGAGCGATTAGATTGGGTGAGGGTGGGTGTCTGGAGACATGGGGGCAATATTCGCAGACGTCTTTCTACAATAAATATATTTTTAATTTGTGCTCTTTTATTAACCAGCAAAATCACTTCAAAATGAATAGCACATTATTAAGTCTTCTAGTGGCTCTTACTGTTCTTTATCATGAGTTTGTATCACTGTGCAATTCATCTCCAGCCAGTCTTCACACTAAATATGTTTTATATGAGCCTTCATTTATCATTGCCTGTCAGCTCTTAACTGTATCATTATTCAGTCTAGAGTTATAAATTGGAATCATTAAACAGTTTTTCATATAATCTGATGCAATAACTGCTCCCCCTTTATTGGCTTGTGAAAAGAAAATAGTAAATACAATTGTCTGTCAAGATCTTTGGAGATAGCAGTCTCTCTCAGGCTGAAATAAAATTAGGCCAGCCGAGGAGACAGGATCAATGTCAGCAGATTTGTTCGACTTTCATCGTGGAGGGGACGAGGTTGAGCGGATGAAGGATGGAGAGAAAAGGAAGCTGACACTGCTGAACCCAATGAGAAATGTGGGCTTAGCTGTCAATATTTTTTTCATACAGTGTCACATCAATCAGAAGTGTCTTTTCAACTTCTCAGTGCAGCTCTGCGCAGACATTCGTAATGGAGATATTGCATTCCCTGAACTCAGCTAAATGTGTGGTCTCCCTATCTTTTTTTCCTGGCATCTGAGATGTTTCCATGAAGGTGTAGTGATTAATGATGACAATGTGGGGTCAAATTTTTCATCACTTGAATCATATTCTAATCAGAGGAGAACCTTGGCAGCATGAACCATCTCTATAACTGCTACATACCAAATTGTAAAAAGTAGTTAAACCCAAATGTTGTCGAGTCTAAAGAGGTTTAGAAATTAAATGTAAGATTTGTAGATTTTTCTTTTTCTTTAAAACACAAAGTTGCTGAATGTCTTTCAAACGAAATGGGTGGGAATTACCAAATTAAAAATATAAATATAAAGCACCGTCACAGTTTAGCTCTTGAGTAAAGATGCCTGCTGTTTTGAGTCATTGTTTTCTCCTTTCTCATCCCATAAAGAGATGATAAAAGGTGATAAAAGGTGTTGAACCCAGTCAGGAAATCATGGATAAAGACTGCCACCCTCTGGCAACCTTGGAGAGTAATCTATTACGGTGTACATTGTGTTGTGTTCATACTCTGAGGACACCATGACATATGTTTATTACAAACTTTGAAAAACAAAGTACAGTTTAAGTTTTATTCAAATAATGTTATTCAAAGACAAATTATTAGGAATGAGTTGTGTGATAATTCAAAAGAAAAAGAAGCAAAGAAAGAAGCAGACGTATTATGGAAGGCTCCTACTTCCTCCTAGGCTCTCTTCTGTGAGCCTATGCTGCCATCTAGTGGATGATACCCTGAAATGATGGTGTGTAATCTGAGATGGCATGAATATGAGTAGCCCTCAACTTCTCGGTTCTGAATGGGTAATTATAAATAAATAAATGATAAAAACCTGAGTCCACATGAATCTTTGTGCAGCTTACTCAAATCTTTACCAACATACAAATATTCCATGAAGTCCATTCCCCTCATTTTCCCAACACTACAACAATGAACTGCTTGTGCATTTTAAATGCTCTGAGATACATCTAAAAAGGTGTGAAACCTGACTGATTAAATTATATTTCAATCACAAACTTCTTCCTTTCGCACTAAAACTTTTCTGATCGTCTTCCATTTGTGAGACTCAAACTTGCACTACCTTGCTGTCAGCATTAGGAGACAATAAACAAGCTACTGTGTCGTCAGAGGGGAAGATGAAGTGAGCAACTCCACTTCAGGCCAGATGATGGCGTGTTTGTACCAGGTAGTGTAGATAGGTAGGAATGTGAGGCAGAGTTGTATACAAATGCTGGAATTAACAGAAAACAAGCAGACCTGGGCGGCACAGTGGTGCAGTGGTAGGTTAGCGCTGTTGCCTCACAGCAAGAAGGATCCGGGTTTCTAGGGGCCTCATGTGTGTGTAGGGTCACACCAGGTACCCCCACAGTCCAAAGTTTAACCGATAACCTTAAGTTTAAGTTAACTTAACATTATGTCCAAAGACATGCACTTGGTAGGTTAATTGGTCACACGCCCTTAGGAGTGAATGTGAGTGTGAATGGTTGTTTGTGTCTATGTGCCCTGTGATGAACTGGCGACTCTCGCCAAAGTCAGTTGGTATATGATGATGATGAGATTGACAAGTGGTTACAGATAATGGATGGATAAACACCTGAGTGGTGATCTTCCCCCACACTGTATCAGTGGAGCTAATTTGAATCAACACAAGTCAACAGACTTGTGTGTTTTCAGATTTCAGAGGCTGATCATCTGAAGTTGCGTTCTCATGAGATCTTTCAGTGATTGGTGGATCTTTCTTCTTTCTAGGGAGAGTTCAAGTTTATCTGAAAAATTCCATTGTTTGCAAAATGTCCAGGACTCCAGACCAGGACTATTTACCCCTACTGGCCCGTATTTCCACCTGCACGTTGAAGGTGTTTATATGTAAACTCCCCCAAAAGAGGGGCAGTTCACTCCAAGGTCTCTGTTCTGTCAATCTGGCAATAAAGCTCGGTCATGCTCTCTTACCCACCCCCGGCCCCACCACCCCTCCTTCAACATCTATCTGAGTGAGCAACGTGAATGAGCTGAAACATTCTGGAAAATGACAAATTGCCCAGCCTGCTGCACACGAAGAGCAAATGAATTAATAGAAACTCCTCAGATATACACGCTCTACAGAAAACAAATGTGTAACTCAACAGTAAACCATCTACTTAAGAATCAAAATAGCAGACCTGAAGTGTCATGGTAATTCGGGGCCGTCGCGTTTTTGGAAGAGGATCAATTTCTTGATTTCTTGTAAACTTCACAGTTCAGTGAGTTGGTTTAACCACGAAGATTAAACAAAGGAGGAACCTCTGAATTTGGGTCAGAAAATGTTTAGTTATGTTAAATGCAGGACAGGACACTTTAAATTCAAAAGGAGGATCTCTGATCAAAGGAACAATTTATTTTTAGTTTTCCTGATCTTGATGTTAGTAATCTTGCACGTTAGATTAGTAGCATAGCTACAAAGCAAGTCCAACTTGTTTGAATTTAAAAAAGTCCTCCCACGTAACCTGGATAACTTGCTGTTTCAGTTACTAGGATGAATAATAAAAAAAATCCCTTTGCACTCAGTACTTTGGTATTAGATAAAACTGGTTTTGTCTTCACCTGAAGTTTAATTCAATCAGTGACATTGTTGCTTCAGTGCAGCTCTGTCTCCAAGACTTCAGTCTGCATTTTGTAATTCAAGTAAAAAAGAAAATGAAACCTCAGTCTCGACAACACTTAAAGATAATGACATGATCAACTGACTACGTGTTCTCAGTCACCTGTGACCCACACCTCCTCAGACAGGCTGATTCTGCAAACGTGTCATCACTTTGCACCATCTTGTCGATGCTATCGCAGGCATCTACATTCTCCCCGAGAACTTGATATGACCCACAGTAGTATGAAGTGAAGAAACAAGTGGCGGGAATGTCTGTAAGTTTGTCAAGTTGGAGAATTAAAAGGGCACAGCTCAAAGGGCTTTTGGGTTTTATTGCTGGTCCTACCGTCACAGTGTACAGCTGCCCAGTAAAAGTCATAAGCCACTGTGTTTAAAAGGTGCTCCACCTGTGTAAAATCAGCCCTATTCCAACATGCATTTAATCTATGGCAGAAACTTTCCATTTAAACTAAAATAATCCTAAATAGAATTGAGCAACATCTTAAAAAAAAAAAAAAATGCCAGAAGACCTATCCTTTCATCGATCCTGAATTCAGCTGGAAAAAGTGACGTCGTTCTTCCCCTGATGTGTATGCAGAGCAAAGAAAACGATTAAAAGTAGCCCATCAAACCTGTCCTCTGGGACTTGCTTGCACTTGTCTGGGCTCATGTTCAGAAAAATAGAAAGACGGCAGAGAATGGCTCAGAATGAATCATCTGAAGACAAGCAGACAGTGACAAATACATTTTTAGCTTGAACTCAAACATTTTAGCTCCAGAATGCTAATAACGTCTCGCTTGGTTTAGTCAAACGGTCTCTGAAGAGTGAGTATCACTTTCAGAGGGTTCCCTCTTTGTTGACAGGTCACAGCCCTGCTGAAGAAATACCACTGACATCGGCTTAACTCCTGCAGCATTAACACTTGATTCACTAGTGTAAAGTTATGATACAGGAGCTGGAGGTTATGTGTGCGGCACAAATCAGCACCAGATGGCTTTAGAATCTTATTAATCACATTTTAAGCCATGGCAATACCTGGAAAAACAACCTCATTGTCTGTCAGTGAAAATGTATGCAACATTCAAACAGCAACTGTACTAGAACGGTGTGGGCTCATCTTTGCAGTCTACCCGGTGCTTACTTTAAACTCTACTGATGTTCTATGTCTATCATGAGTCCATGAAAAGACCAAAACCAACAAAGAATTGATAGAGTATATCCAAAGCCTTATCCTGGAGCTCCATTGATATCCAAAAATAATTAAAAGTACGACAGTCAGTTGTGTTCCATTGGGTAACAATTTTTCTTCATCAGTCAAACAAGTAGAGCACCAAATGTTCATTAATCCACAGCTGAAAATAGTCCCCCAAAAAGGCACTATTTCTTTCTATTCATGTGGGACGCGTTTCTAAAGATGTAATTGTAATGAAGGTCATCATTACTCATATTTTTGGTCATACTAATACTTAGTCTGTACAATGAGCAGAAAATACTGTTAGAAGAAAAAAAGGCACAAAGAAAAGGGATGATGTTTCATTAACTGTTTAAATGTAAAAAGTGTGTTTGTCTCTTGTGCTGCCTCTCAGCTGATTGGAGGCTGGGCCTGTAAAAGAAACATTCTGGTCGGCAGCCTGAGCAAAATATGCTAACTGTGATAAAGTTCAAACACAACGAAAGTTCTAAATGAGGCATGACTGTGCAAAGGTGAAACATTTGTTCAAGTTACTCACCTCTTTTGTCTTCTCTCCATGGTGTTTGGGTGAAAAGAGTCCCCAGAGTATCTGAGCCCTATGTAAAGGTTCCGGGTCGTACCATTAATGTAGTGATTAGTGTAGGGGGGAGATTGCAATTTAATCAGTTCAGTAGGGTTTGATTATTTCCTTTTGTAATGTTTAACACAGTAAATTATACACACTAAGTGGCAGTATTGTAGTATAAAAGTATTTTAAGGTATCTGATGTTTGATGTTGTGTTTTCATGTCAGGTGAGAGGCAGTTCCCCCTATACTGTCTGGGGGTCCAGGTCATTACCTGTAGCAGGCTATATAACGCTGCCAGTTTCCACCATGAGTGGCTGCCCATAGGACCATTTTTTCAGCCTGTGGCACAAAGTAGTTTATTTCTGTGTTGTATTGTACTTAGTGTTGGAGAAATAACACTTGATTGTTCTGCACCTAACGTCTGCTCTCCAGCGTTTACACAGACATCCTAACACTTAGACTTTAGTGAATGTCACAAGAATAAGGTAACTTAAACTGTCTGTGTCTTCAGCTTGATTTCACAGATTTTTTTTTTATCAAATATCTACTATGATTTTTCTAATCAAATGAATTTGTTATGCCATATTTCCATCAGAAATGCCAAGATTTAGCTCAGACATGATGTCACTAACAAGCCAAACAAAAAATACACACTCCAGTAACTTCCTTAATATCCACATACCAGAGAAGAATGCGTGTATTATCATCATTATAGCAATCATTATTATTACAATGACAAAGAACATGAATGCCTAGATTTTCAGTGCGCAACTGGCTTCATCCTCCTATCCTTGGGTAAGTATCATGCGCACTATGTCATGGGGAAATCCTTGCCATGTCTTTGAGTGAAGGAGGCTCTCAGCCAGTAATGGTGCTCGCTGCCAAGGAAAGACTCAACTCTCTGATCCTGGGAAGTGTGCCGCACTTTTTCTATTTGATGTTGTAATTGTTTCTCTATTTTGGACAGGAGGTCTGGGACATGTTTTTCTGTCGGAGGAAACACTCGCGGAGCAGAGAGTTCCATCTCTGTAGATGTTTTGGAGATGTGGCAACAGGTTGTGGTCTGCAGCATATGGGCTCACTTTAAAACCTCCACAAAAGCTTCTCCTTTGAGATAATTGTACCATGAATTAGACCAGGAAGGCTTTGATTTATCAGCACAGTTGTTGACAACAAGTTTCCACCCCTTCAGACTTTCCATTGACAAATCTGCTGTGATAACCCGAACCTGTTAACATAACACTAAACAGAATGAAACAACACTTAATTCATCTTGGACAAATTGTCTTCAGAGTAATGAGTTAATTGAAGAACAGTCATACAAAGGTGGCGGAAGAATAATTTCCTCATGTTTTCAGCCGAGGTGCTGAACGTCCTCTAATTACACCGGATGAAGGTAAACTCTCCTTGACATCTAACACTGAGTCTTCTAGGAAGCTCACATAGACCTTTGACCAAACCCATAATTAGCTGTAATAGGGGTGTACACAATTGAAATATGTTTGTATCAGTGCTGACACTGAGCAATCGTCGTTTGTCATTTTACATTTTCCAAAGCTGTTTCAACAAATAACATCATTACGTGTGGGCTCCACCACACACACCATTATTATTACAACTATCAACATTTTTGGTATGAATCACGAGCTCGCTTGTAATTTTAACCACAAATAATTAGAAGTGCAGCCACAAATGGTTTATACTTTCAGTTGTCTTGGTGGCCACAATATAGTGAGTTTTCTGGATTATTTGCATTTGATATGACCTATTTAAGTAAACAGCAAAGAAATAGACAAATACATTTTTAATAGGAAAGCTCCAAATATCCAGTCTTAAAAAAAATTAACGCAGGTGTAGGTGTATAGAATACACCCAAACTGACTGCATGTCCAATGTCTTCAGTGCTCTTTTAAAACTCAATGAAGTAATTGGTCACTTGATTAATTATATTATATAATTTTAAAGACAAGCAAAATAAGTAAATGATTACTGGATTGATGAAAAAATTAGAAATAATAATTTTGATATGAACTTTTTATTGGTGACAAATCAATACACATATGTGAGGCAAAAGTACAAGAACGTATAAATTGGTACTCTTCTATAGATTCATGTTTGTATATGAAGAACCTTATTGTCAAATGGCTAGTAGTACATTTGTACAAATATGATGAACACATGCTTTACTTTCAGTAGTTCCCTTTTCTCAGACTTCTAATTCATTACTTATAAACTATGACACATTGTTAAACCAGAGATTTCAAACCTTTTTGGCTTGTGACTTTCCACAGAAAAGAAGTGTGAAGCTGTGGTAATATTTCTGAGTGGTTAGCAGTTCCACCAACTAGTGATTTTTACTCTAAACTTCTCACATGGTTTTATTTAAATAACAGTCTAATGCCCAAAGAGATAAATTATCCAATATTTCATGAAACAAAGCAAACATTCTATCTGAATTCCAAAAAATGAATACAGATGTGTGTATTAGAATTTATTTTTCCTTCTTTCATACCCCATTAATCATCTCACGCCCCCTACGATTTATCTTGAGACCCTGTAGAAAGGGGCACAACCCCTAGGATGGAAACCACTGGACTATACTTAACTGTATACAGTAGTAAAAGGTCCAGTATGTAAGATTTAGGGGGCTCTATTTACTGAACATGGCAGAAATGGAATATAATATGCATAACAGGGACCTTAAATGAACCTTTTATGTCTACAGATGCCACAGGTCCTCTTCCACGGAGTCCACCATTTTGAAGCTTCATGTTTCTACAGTATCCCAGAACAAACAAACGTGTTTTTCTAGTTCTTCGCAGCAACCGTAATTTCTCCTTCATGCTAGGAAGGAGCAGGTGAAGTATGGAGTTTAAAGTTCCTTTTAAAACTAGCTGTATCCCAACCAGATAACTGTGCTGCTTACACACTGATGTATCAGTATTAATAATCTAATAATGCCTTATGTAACAATATATCTGTCATGGCGATGAAACAAGCACTTGTACCTTGATACTTTGAGGACATTTTGCTCCTAATCCTTATGTACTTTTACTTAAGCAGGATTTTTCATGCAAGACAAACTTTTAATGGAGCGTTTTGATATTGCTTTAGGCTTTTTGCATGTTTATTTTGATAAATGATCTGGATATTTCTTCCACCGCTGTAAATGAAACAATTTCAAGGTTGCATTCAAGAAAACCAGACAAACAACAAAACATTTAAAAAAAAAAAAAAAAAAAAAAGGCAAAACATTGCACAATGAACTAGTTCATCCTGTTCTTTTATTTGTAGTTCAGTCTCAGTTTTATCACATGAACGGTACCGTATTGTCACATGTTTCTAGTTTGACCATAGTTTACCTTCCCCGTTCTTTCCCCTCTACTGCTTTTATCTACGTTACACACACAATGTACTTTCTACCAGCTGCCCTCTGTTCTGCTCACGCATATCGAGTTCCTTTTATATTTACATGTACAGTCATTAATGGCCTCCACAATACAGACAGATGGTAAAAGTAGATTTACATACAATAGGTACATATTTTCACTCACTTGTTTATTATGGTAAACCCGGCAACTGAGTATGCAAGCTGAGCCAGTACATTCATTCAGGAAGGGGCATGCTAAGGAAAATGGGGGAGCTGAGGGGCTTTTTCTTGGCCAGCAAGTCCAGGCTTGGTTGCAGGCCTGTCTGTCCCTACTCAGCGCAAACATGTCAGACATTTCACCACCAGTATGAGTGAGCTAAGGTCCCCCATTCCTTTGCTGTAGGTTGAAGTGATCTCCACCCCACACTGTAAGCCTGGATTGTACTCAACACGGTTAATTTGTTAATGCTACATAATTAGCTTTTAAAAGGCATATGCTTATTCTTTCTAAATATGGAAAGCTGATGAGAGACATGAAGGATTCCTGAAATATCTGCAAACTGTAAAACACACATACATATATTGAAAGCTGAAAGGCAGTGTGTCCAGATGTGACCAAAAAGTAATCATGTGGGCTGAGTTTCTGACATTGGTCGACGTAGGCTCAACTGCTCACTTAACCAGGGTCTGGAGTCAGCTTTCACGTTTACACTCTCGACTGTGGACTCCCACAGTACGACACTACAATTCACGGAGGAGACACGTCCAGTTGATTAATCCGTGGGTGTCGGGACAAACAAGTCTCCATTATGCAGACACTGGACTGGAGTTGTGCAGCTTTCAACAGATCACCACCATGACAGACGACCACAAGCAGGAATACATATGCATTTCAGGAAGTCAGCACAGCTCTCTTATGAGAAACGTGAAAGTGCGGCTCTGGCTGGAATATATTGAGAACACCCAAAACAAACCCACTTCCCGGCCCAACTGGCATCCACACAAGGGTGGAAATAAGGGAATGTATTTATGAGCATCTGGCTGTGGTTCAGTGAGGTCAGTGCACTGATAGAGTACAAGGATAGATCCCAGCACCTCTACATATTCTAGAAGAAGAAGAGCTTACTGGCTTTTTAGATTGTGTGGTTTTCTGCCTTATTAGTAAGTCCATGAACGTAGAATCTAGCTGTGTTGATTCCAGTCTAATTTGTTGCATCATAAATATAAAAGTCTTTGTGTAAAAGCAGCTTCACATTAGTTTGTTGGCATGTGTTTTGTCCCATAAGTAAGAAATCAAATCCAGTATGGCTGCCAAGGCCCTCATTCTGTACACATACACTTACACACACACACACACACACACACATAAAGACACTGATTCTGATTCTCCTGTGTTGTGACAGCAATATTCAATCTGTCTTTAGGATTTCTTTGTCAGGACGGCACGATTATGCTGGTAACATTGACTGATATTGAGCTTGGCTTTTGGAAGAAGACACACGGTTTTCATAAGCCCATTAATCTTAAAAGGAGCAACTGTCAGAAAACATACACTACCCCTATCCCTGACATAAAAAAGGCCTGTCCAAGGCCTTGATTTCTGGTTTGGCGGAAAACGATATCACACTGCCTCCAATAGAAGGCCTTGAATGTCCCTTTGCAGACTTTCCATTATGGATCTGGCATTCTTAAGCTTAGAAGCAGAGAATTACACCACAACTGCGATGCATGACACACGACTGGATTTACAGCTCAAAGAGGGTCATTTGAGGTTTACTATTATTACAGGTGTCTCAAAGATTTATCTAAGTGCAGAGACTAATTTAAGGCTAAGTAAGGTATCCTCTGAGAGACAACACAGAGTCAAAAGTTTATCATAAACATTACAGCAGAGTTGTGAATTGAAAATACAAGGTTACTGTCAATTTCCACATGTGACCCCATGTTTTCGACTCCCTGGGCTGATTTCCAAGTAGGGCAGGCATGAATCAGCAGCAGCCGTGGATGCAGTCTGAAGTGCTCCAAAAGTAATTAAGGTTCCTCCTCTTAATTGACAACAGACCCAGTCCAGCGAAATTCCACTGCCAAACAACAACTAAGCATGGGAGTATAAAAAGGTGCATGTAATAATGCCTGGCTGAACAGACTGGATAGACTGTGAGCATGAGTGTTAATGATGTAGTAACAACACAAATGAGTACTTGTGCAGCCCCTTCAGCAAGTAAACCCAATTAGAAAGTTTTTTTTTTTTTTAATATTCTATGAAGTTTATAAGATTCAGTCCCTACTGCAGGTGTTGTTGTCTGTTTTCAGCCCTCTGATATGTTTTAACCAACCCTATCCCAAAACAAGAACAATATTTACAGCATTCCTGGGTTGAACAGAGTGATGCTTTGGTTTATTTTGAACAGATTAGATCACACTGCAACAATACATATATCGTAACCCAAAGACAATTGAAAATATTTATTTGCTTTCTGGCTTCAAGTTATAATTTGTCTCAAACATGCAGGACTATTCCGCTCATGGCCATAGAGGGTGCTCTTCATCATCCTTTTACACTACTCGATTATCATGGAGCTCTGTGGAAGACTGATTCTCAGGGCAGAGGTTTAAAACATGGCAAAAGTTCATCATATCTCTAAAACGCAGTTGATCCAAACACAGATAATGTAAAAAAAAAAAAAAAAAGGAAAAGAAAGAAAATTATGTTAATGCAGACTAGAAAAAAAATATGACAAAGTGATAAGTTATAAGCCTTAGAAAACACAGGAACTAAATAAACAATAACAATAGCATTACATTTAAAAAAAAAAAGAAAAGAAAAAAAAAGTTGTATATGAATGTATATAGAATAACAATCTAGACAGTTGAGGTGAAAACATTCATATAGAAACATTAAAAAGTGACTTATTTCAATTTATTTAATATAAATGTATCATAAAAAAAATCATACAATAACACATTGTGCTACAATTTCATAAGAAATAGTGTGAGAAAATGAAAAGACATTATTCTTTCTGGAGATTCATTCAGCCTGTAATCTATGAATCTGACGGACTAAACAGTCGCATTTCATATTACATTTCCCCTTTTTTAATTCAACATGTGTTACTTTTTCATCACTTGATTTTTTATCAAGATTGTGATGGCCAATTAAAGCCATGCCTGATAAAGAGGTCACACCTTGAATCTTTATTGTGCTGATAGCAGATGCTTAACATGTGAATGTACTTATCACTAATACTCTTGAGTTATCTTTTCCATTTCCATTACAGGTCATCATCTTCTTGAGTTTATGGTTACTGCCTCCTCTTAGAAGTCGCACTTTTATCTTATTTAAGTGCATCACGATAAAAGCAGCCTCTTATAGAGATGACTGTTAAACAACAACGTTCCAGAAGAAACAGCTTCTATGATGCAGTCGTGATGCTCTTTTAATACTTTCTTACACTTACACTTAAATATGTACTTGGTATTTATGCAAAACCTTAAACTGACTCATTGTCAACAACAAAGCAGAGGTGCAGGAACATCTAAAGTCACAGAATATTACTGCCTCTTCACCTCAGAAATGTTATTATAACATCTTTTGAAACTAATCAGATTAAATTCTTAGGCGATGCACCAGTTATGATCGTCAGGAGTATTTATTATTGTTAGCTGGTCACCAACATCCTTTTTTTAAAACAGTTTTTTAGAATTATTCCAAAAGGGAGGAAGCCTGCATTAGACCACTTGACTGCTACTTCTCCTCTGTAGAAGTTCATTAAAAAATTAAAAATGAATGAAATATGTGTAAGTTCCAACAAAAGGCAACAAAAATAAAGTGTGAGTACGACCACAATTGATCATTCCAGATCAGAGGTCAGCCTATGAACGCTAACACTCAAGTCTGTTCACAGTCTCTGATGACAGCGTGTTGAATCACAGCAACAGAGAGAAAAAAAGTCCTTTGTATTTTCCTAATATGTTTCCACTTTAAATGAAAACCAGATTTGTCCCCAACACACAACAAAGTTGTTGTGGATTCCCAAGGACAACCAGTGGTATGAAATTAAAACAAACTAGAACCACCCTTTTCTGACAGAGCAGTTGTTGTTCGGTGATGTATATTTATGTAAGGGGTGTAATAAATAAGTGCCACTATTTGAAATATGCGCGCTAGCTTTGATAGTATGTAATCTTTGAAATATGATAACAGCAAGTAGAGGTAAAAGTGTTTTCTTTCTTACAAAAAAGAAAACCAAAAAAAAAACACACTTTGCCTCCTTACAGATTTAGTAGGAGATATTTGTCTATTCTCCAAAAAAGAGTCAAAGTACATGCATAATCCACAGGCATCTCCCTTAATGTAACAATTAGAAGTACACGCAGAACATGAAGACACATGAGACGTGTTTAGAGAAGGTCACAAGCAATTACCCAGCCTGGTAAAAGCTGGCATGTCTCACATGGCACCGCTGCACGCCCTCATTAGGCGTGTTCTGCAGCTTAGAGTGGGTCTTGTGGCTATAAAAGAACTGAGCTTGCTGCCTTCCAAGACTCCTTTTGCAGAACCTCACCAGCAGGAGCACAAAGAAACTACACATCACTACCTCTGAATCAGATAGGAGTGGACAAACCTTATTTTGTAGAGGAGGAGGGGCGGGGGGTCTACTTGACCATGGGATTGGTGTGGGTCTTTACAGGTTGGGCTTGGTTGGCTTTCAACAGGATAAACATTGATTCCTTCCTAATAATGAGCAACAAGAGCTTATTAGCTTTTGGACTAAATGTGAAACCTTAGGTTTAATGCAATGGGGTTCAAGATCACCAAAAAAATGTATATTTTTAAATAGGTGACGGCCAGAATAGCTGCTTAGCTGCTACAAATCTGCAGTTGCTCCATTTGTTTGCACCCAAACACCAGAGACAGGTAGCAAATGCAAGTTTGTTTTTTTGCCTACTGTTTGGGTCTTTGTGGAAATAGAAGCAGGAGGTTTCCTCTGACACACTTTGTTTTAAAGTTGTAGCCTCGTGTTGCTCCTGATGTGCTTGATACACACAATCTGGACCCTGTCTAACAATTTCCGTACTGAGGAATGAGATCCCTAAACTCGCAAACACTAAATCAAAACCGTAGCTCCAAAAAAAAAAAGAAGAAAGAAAAATGCTCTTCAATGAAACACTATGGTTGATCCAGTTGTGGAAAGAAAATTGAAACCATGTCAGCAAAATATATACAGATTCTGCTTTTGTTGAAATAAGAGAGGGATTTATCTGATTATCATGATTTTGATGTTCACCTGATGAGAGATGTGAAGATGATGTCCACACTACTAACTGAACCTGAAGCATCACAACTACTAGTTATTTTGCTGTTCTTGTGCCAAGAAGCCTGTGGTACACCTAGGTTGCACTGGTGTGTGTCGTCTGTACACACACACACACACACACACACACACACACACACACACACACACACACACACACACACACACACACACACACACACACGCACACACACACTGCAAAGCACGCAGGTACCCTTGATTGATTTCAGCTCTTTTGAACATTTACCAAGCAGTCCATAAAGTGACATCAGTGTAATTGCACCAGTAAGATCAACAAATTAATCAATTCCAGCACAAACTCCACACACTCCCATGATCAGCCCCCTATGAGACAATGAGAAGTGGAACTTTAAACTCGCCTTAAGACTATAAAGACAAAGCACACTTAAGGAAGTCAATCCTTTGATGACACTTAAAACCAACACCAATATTTACCGACGGGGGTCGGTACACCTTGCGGGTGTCAGGTGTCGATCGGATGAGTTAACTTGTGTCTGATCCGGAGGAGGAATTTTCACACTTTGAAGACCGGCGTCTGTTTGTTGGCTATTAGTTATCTTAATGCCCGCAAAGGGACCAGGAATAAAATATGGAATTAAACCATTTTTAAAGAAAAATAATTTCTATCTATATTTGAGAACAGAGGGTGGTTCAATCTGTCTTAAACGAAACACAAACGTCAGTAAAAAGTGTCTGAAAAGCAGCTGATTTATTTCAGCAATTTTAATATGAATTTATTTTAATTAGATAGATTACAAATAATACCTCATTGTACCTGAATTACGCACCAGATACGGAGACTGAACATGGAAATTAAATTAAATATGAATTAATCATCAGCTTTTTTGGCCTCACGGTCTCATTAAAATCACTCAAAATATAGAGGAAAAAAATAATCGATGGTAAAAAAAAATGTGTGTGTTCTTTTTAAAAGTGCATGAAAACGCTCAGCCTCGCAGCAGTAATATTCATCCACCAACAGTGGGCCTAACGCGATTAAAATGTGTGGAAATATGATCTTTAGTCTGAGATCAGACAGGACAACCATCGTTATAGCTGCACGTCAATCTACGAGAGGCTGTTACCACAATATGAATCATTTCATTTGCACTCCCAGCCTTAAAAATGTCCTCCCATTACTTCCACAGTGTTCTGTGATGTGCACGACGACTTTAATGTCGTTTCAAGATAAAAAAAAATCTGACGTGTGTTGAGTTTGTGTGGAGTTTGAAGACCCCCTGCACCTCGAAGCTGAAAATAGGAATATTTCAGCAATAATGACAACATGGATATATAGCCAAGTAATTATGCGTCACCCACCATTAAATTCTCAAATGAAATATTAAGGAGTGTGCATTTAGTGTTTGCCTTTACAGGGACTGTATTTATGTGGGCATATAGTGTATGAATACACGCTGGATCCTGGGAGGGGGGAAAAAAACCGAGAGTTCAAGATTGTTTTTGTTTAGTCACACATGACAAACCCCAAGAGACGGTTGCAAAGCGAACACCTGAGAAATGTGCAAACGTGGTTTCTGTAATAATATTCAGTTATCTCATTATTTACTGTTTTCAGCGTTCATGCGGATAAATTAAAACACATTTCAGAGAAAATCATTTAAAAAACATTTAGAGAAATACAGACATGTTTCAGTAGCAAGACCAGTTATATTTTATGTGGATCTTTACTGTTTATCTAACCGACCACTGTATTAAAAAAAAAAAAAAAAAAAAAAATCTAGTGCCGCGCACATTTTTGTTTTGATAGCTTTTAAACCATCTGAACTTTGGCGATAAAAAAAAAAAAAAACAAAACACAAAAAATGTCTCGAGCACAAACCGTGCCCATTTTAATATATCAATCTTGCAAAGGTGGGTGATCATTAGAAAAACAAAAAACAAGAACAACGAAGTCATGCCAATTCAGTTTCATTACTACGATCAATAGATTACATTCACTTTTGCATGGAAGTTAATACTACGACACGAAGACTGTTTTAGATCTAAAAGCAGGTTTATCATCGTTAAATGGAATTACATTACATTATAAAATAATTACTGCCTAGTGATGCATAAATGAACACAAGAAAATCAAGCTGAAGGAAACGTTTAATAATTATAAGTGGAATGACACATGAGGGACACATGATGAATTATATAATTTGTGAGTTAGTAAAGCGGATTGGTTGAGGCAGATTGTGCATGAGATATGCAAGGCGTGGAGCGAAGTGCACCTCCTCACTGTCATATATCCATACTGAATGCAAATAAACCTGAAACGTTCAGAAAAGAGTTTACCTACCCCGAAAATAGTGCACGAGTCATCAAAAAAAGTAAGACAGTGTGCTGCTGATAAAAAAAACAACAAAAAAACAACAAAAACATGCAATTCCTACGATGTCCAGATGAGGGGAGTCCTGCAAGCTGCAGGAGAGAGAGAGAGAGAGAGAGAGAGAGAGGAGAGAGAGAGAGAGAGAGAGAGAGAGAGAGAGTTTAAATAACCTACCACTTATTAATACAATAATTAATACTAGTAATTTTCCTCCAGTGTGCCTGCACGGTGCATGCAAATGTGAGATATGAATTCACTTTGTATCCTGAAAAAAAAAAAAAAAAAAATGAAGTCCATCTCCAGTATCTAACTTCTCCAGCACCAAGACTCCTCTGCTCCTCTGACCTAACCTGATGCTTTCCATGTGTCCTGCTCTCATATCTGGATGTTGAATTGGCCAAGGGACCGGGAGGAGAGGAGTGGTGGTAGTGTGGGGGAATCAGGACACTGCACCTTGTTACCATTGGGTCGACTGTTAAGTTTTACAAGTAACGTTTTGCGAGCTTATAAACGATACCTTCTAAACTTGCACAGGAAACTCCGAAAACATGCTGTGATAATGCATGTCTCTGGCATCCAGTCGATATCCCCATAGTCTGGGAGCGCTGCGATCTACAGAGGTATCGATTACATGAGCCCCTTCCCATGTTTGATGCTCTAACACTGGCTTATAAAAAAAGACTCAGGCTGCTTTGTGCGCAATACTCCCCTTTTTGCTCTTAGTGACGATTCTGGAGGATCATGTCCAACACTGCTTGCTTAAAAAACATATAAAATAGTTTATTAAAATAGCCACGAATGGAAAGCATACAAATATTGATTTTATAGGACTAGCCAAGATGCCATAGTTACATCCATTCAGTCCATATTTTTATGTGTGTTTGTGTTATTTTATTCTGAATAAATTCTACTTTTTAAAAAAATCTTATTTACTAAACTGCTCAGAACCATTTGCAAACACAACACAGACCATAAGCCAGTACAGTAAGTAATAAAAACACAATTTCCCAGCATCACAACCAGCATGAATATGAGTTAAAGATCTTTTTTTTTAAATGGCTGATTGGTGCAATTTAATAATTTAATTACACCCTTAGAATGATTCCACTCCACGTGAGGCAAACTTGTAATATATGCCAGCTGCAAAAATAAATAAATAAATAAAAGAAAACAGTGGATGAACTCAATCTTAAAGCTGAAAACATCATCAACCAGTCCAAGAACTCTGTACTGTCATCCCATATATCTCCTACGATGTGTAAGTCCTTACCAGAAGGCTGCATGTTGGATGAAACGCTTCCCTTTCTGCCACTTCCCCTATGCAAAATATTCAAGGAGGCTGCACGGCTCCAACCGGATGGGGTTTGCATTGGCTGACAGCGTTTCCAGCGCCGAACGACCAATGAAACCAAAGCAGAGGCTCGGCGTATAACAGCGAAGATTGACGTGGACGACGCGTCAAATTAATTCCACCGAAGTCCGGACTCCCCGGGATAACTCCAATTTGCTTTTATCGGATGAAGATCACTTTGTGCCATTGTACCTTGCAGTCACTCGCTTCCAAAAAAGAAGGGGGCGCGCTGCACTCGGAGGAGATTTTAAGAGGTCTCTTTTTTCCTCTTCTGGGGCTCATTCCTCCCGTTCCCCTTCCTTCTCTGCCTTCGCTCGGACGCATTCAGCCATTTGAAGGGACACCTACATTCCCAGGCATCTCGAAACATATAGGCAAATGGGTAAGCCTGCATTACCATCCGCATGCTTCACTGGAAGGGATGTTATGGAAGCGTATCCAGACTCACCACGCTTGCGTAAAGACAGAAATAAGCTCTTTTTTTTTCTCCCCCTCCAAGTTCAGATAATGTGCAAATGAAGAGTGTCTTTTGGCGACAGCTTGTCAAGTTTATTTCATGCTGGATTTTTCCGTCTTAATTCAGCCGGCCCCGTTGTCTGTTTTAAAGCTTTAAAATCTTAAATGGAACCACACCACCAATTATCCTATGAAAAGTGTGTCTTTGAAGAGTTCTCGAGTGTCAAATCCTCCAGCTCGCCATTTGCAATGTTGTTTTCCTTTTTCTTTTTCTTTTTTGCTGTGTTCGTGTGGATTGTGGAGAGTAAACCCAGGCAGTTTACACACTTTTTTTGTTTTTTTAAAAAAAAAAGAAGTTGCAAAATAGCGATTATTAAACAGAAGTCACCAGTGTGTGTAGACTGACACATGGTACACAACCCTGGAAGCTCGGTTTATGGTGTAATTTACGGGAGCTCGTGTCAAACAGATGCAAGCTGAACTTTTTTTGAAGTTATCTAAATACTAAGTAATTATTTGATGAAACTATATTTTGTGGCAGAATTACTACCTTGCAGTCACGACCTGATGACAGCGTATTTTATTCGCTAGAGTGTGTCAGACACACATGTACTCACGTCTTGCGGTGTAAATGTATGATCTGTGTATTTCTGTTCTCCCGCAGAGCAAACCTATGGAGAGGTGAACCAGTTAGGCGGCGTGTTCGTCAATGGGCGACCTCTGCCCAATGCCATACGGTTAAGAATAGTGGAGCTGGCTCAACTCGGGATCAGACCCTGCGATATAAGCCGGCAACTCCGAGTCTCCCACGGCTGCGTGAGCAAGATTTTGGCGAGGTACAACGAGACGGGCTCCATCTTACCCGGTGCCATCGGTGGAAGCAAACCACGGGTCACGACGCCTAACGTGGTGAAAAATATCAGGGAATACAAACAAAGCGACCCCGGTATCTTTGCCTGGGAGATCCGGGACAGGCTTTTGGCAGATGGAGTTTGTGACAAGTACAATGTCCCGTCGGTTAGCTCGATCAGTAGGATTTTACGCAACAAGATTGGAAATCTCTCCCAGCCCAACCAGTATGAGAGCAGCAAGCAAGCCTCCGCGCAGGCCGGGCTCTCCTACAACCATATATACCCTTATTCCTACCCCAACACCATGTCGCCCACTGGCACTAAAATGGGCAGCCCTCCTGGAGTACCGGTGACGGCTGGACATATGAGCATATCCAGGGCCTGGCCTTCTGCGCACACCGTCAGCAACATTCTCGGTATACGAGCCTTCATGGATCCTGCAGGTGAGGAAAACAAAACCACTCTCTGCTCTGTGAGAAATCTTAGGCCTCTGCGCCACGCGTGTGAGCCCCCAGCTCTCTCTGTCCTCGAATAAGAGTTTAACAGATCAGCCCAGCTGGTTATTATTGTGTTATTCTGCATGATGGATTATCATATCACGCCGTACAACCTGTTCTGGCAGCAGGCAGGACAACGTGTCCATTAGAAGTTGTACAGGCCTCCATTTCACCATTCAGCCAGAAAGCACTAAGTCCACTCTCAATGGGCCTTTTCATGGGATGATGCATTTGCAAACACTTTGCTCACCTGCTATATCCCCCCTAATCCTTCAAGTAGTCATAACAGGCATTTTTCTTTGCCCTTCTGGTCCTCATTTCAGCGTTCTTATCCGATACTAAGTTGTCTGGCCTGTGTACTTTTGTGCCACGATAGCCAATATATGATTTAAACAACATGTGTGTAAATTCTATATAATTCTTTATTTTTAAAATAATTTTTTCTTGATTGAAACAGCTCAATGATGTGAGCCTAATTATACGAAAATCTTATTTTACGCACACACGTGCGTAAACGTAACATATAAAATACAGGGCTGTATTGGGGAAGATAAATCTAAACATTTTTTTAATATAAATTATTAAATAAGAGTACAATATTTATAATAAGCTGCTGTTGTTTTCTTTCAACTTCGTCGTTTTTTGTTATTTGTTTTGCACTTTTAAATGAAATCCAATTAAAAGCAGGGCCTGTTTTTTATTTTTAACACGCAGACAGCTTCGCACTTTATAAATAGTTCTAAACATTTAGATCATATATAATGAAAAAAAAAAGACACCATATTAAATTACATGCTTGTGTATGCAAAGGCATTTTAGATAGGCCAGCTGTTTTGAAAATCAAACATGTTTTATTATAGCCCAGACAGACTTTTGCATAAAGCACTTCAAAGGTGTCTATAATTTTCATAATTAATTATAGCACAGAACGGGACTGTACTGTTTTTAGCCTTGTTGCCTTTTATAAGTCTCTGACATGAAGTTGCTGTTTTCTAAATCAGCCATTGCTGGGACTGATGGATATCCACCAAAAATGGAGGAGTGGAGTAGCGTCAACAGAGCAGCCTTTCCCGCGGCTCACGCGGTCAACGGGATCGACAAATCAGCCATTGACGCCGACATAAAATACGCTCAGGTAAATATAGTTGTGCATGCACAGTCTGTAACGCTTTGCACAAGCCTGACTCTATCACCTCATTTTCTTTACTTTAAAAACAGTCTAAAATGTTAGTGCCCAAATGAGCAGAGGCCTTCAGTAAGTTACTGCTCTCGCTCCAAAGGCCTGTGGCAAAGTTGTGAAAAGTGTCCGTATCACCGACCCTCAAGCAGAGTCACATAAGGCCACAGACCTCAGCTTGATAAGATTTTACCCCTGAGACTCCCAAGAGTTTTATTACTGTTAATTTACTTCTGTTTTAGGGCAGACAGAGGAAACCTAGCTGTGTGCTATTGTATAGTCTCATTTGCGCTCAACCCAATTGCAGTGAATCCCATGTACTCCTCTTCTTTTAAACCACCCAGACACCGTCTTTCAGATGCACTGCTGTGGGCCACATGCCGCTGTCACATACAATTATACGTGCTGTGCGTTTGGGGTTTTTGGGGCTTATTGTGTCCATGTCTTATCTGTCTGCCTGCAGCCCTCCTCGACACTGTCCAGTTATGTCTCGGCGTGCGCATACTCTCCCACCAACCAGTACGGGGTGTACAGTGGGCCAGCAGGCGGCTATGTGGCCCCGGGCCACCACCATTGGCAGCCGCAGAACCCGGCCCTGTCCCACCCAGGCAGCGGGATGAGCATGCATGCAGGGGAGATCCACTCGCCGATGACCTTCAAGCACCAGGCCCGAGAAGGTAGATAGACAGATGTGTTGAATTATTATTATTATTATCATTATTATTATTATTATTA
The DNA here is from genome assembly GCA_028641955.1 of Protonibea diacanthus. Taxonomy (NCBI): domain Eukaryota; kingdom Metazoa; phylum Chordata; class Actinopteri; family Sciaenidae; genus Protonibea; species Protonibea diacanthus. The sequence continues at coordinate 14,460,410 of CM053987.1, read as the reverse complement.
TTATTATTATTATTGAGCCTGTTCATCATCTCAACTTTTATTAACTTAGGGCCGTACAGTCTCTTTCCCATCTCCGTGCCGTTCTCTTGCGCACACGTTTTCGCAATAAGCAATGACCGCAACGAGTGTAAACATTTACTAAATCCCAAATGACGCCTAATTACATGTCAATTATTAAATACTGACCTTCCAGATTTGACCACCGTCAGGTTTGCCATGTGTCTGAGGAGATTTTACGCGCATAAAATGGAAGATAAGATTTTTTTTTTTTTAAAAAAGAGAGAGTCCTCGTTAATAAGTGTGTTTTTCTTCAGGACAGACATTGCTCTAACCCGTGGGTGGACTAGCTCGTGCTAAATGCATTCATCTCGGGGAGTAAATCATAATTTGACGATGAAGCTGCATGCACAGGTCAACTGTATTTCTCCATGTGTTGTACAGGAGACAGAAAACCGCCCAGTCCCCTGAGCAAGCAGCAGCAGCAGCAGCAACAACATGAAGACTTGAACAGTGTGCATGGACCCAGTCACCTTACCTCATCATCATAACCGGGACTTATACCACCTTTATTAGCAGATCCATTTAACTGAACTCATTTCAACATCTCCAACAGTAAGTCTGAACAGTTACGGCTTGTTTCCCACCCAAGTGTTTGTAGCTTACAGCCAAACACAGGCCTATTCACATACATTATGAATACCAGTATAGCTTTGTCGGCCTTCATGGCTATATGAATGTAAGCTTGCATGGATGTATCGGTGTTTCCCCTCATTGGTTGATAGTTTCTTTTTTTTCCTCCGTTGAAATATTCCATGTTGCTAGACTATATTCTCTTTTGGAGACTGCAAGATTAAAAAAACAAAAAACAAAAAAACAAAAAAAAAAACAATACATTTTTGTCAGTCATTGATGTTTTATTATAAAACCAAAGGACTATTCTGTAATCCGCCACAGGCCTATTTTATGTGACCTTTAATTTGTGCCCGTGATTTCGATTCTTCTGCGACTCAATGATGTGAACAAAGAGATAAATTGTCTAAATGTAAAATATTTTCCAAAGCTTTAATTATATATTTTTATAATTTCATTGTAAATATTCAAAAAATAAAGGCTTTCTTAAATGCCACATGTTGTCGTAGCTTATATTATTCCTGCACAGATCCATGAAAGGGTATGTTTGGTTTAATTCGTGGAAGTTTGGGTTTGGGGTTTTGTTTTGTTTTTTTTGTTTTTTTATGAGGGCGCTGATATGAGTTAAAAGACAAAAGAGGAAATTGAAGTTCTCTGTTCAATCGAGTGGTTTTCAGTTTTGTTAGAACAAATGAGAGCCTCGTTACCAAAATCAGCTCGTCTCATTCCTGTTTTCTTTACGCTGCTGGTAATCTGGAATACAGCCTGGACTTTCTTAACCTTCTTAGCTCATCGCAGTGGTGCGTCCTCCAACTGGAGGTGACAGACTCTCTCTCTCACTCTGAAGGATGTCTGATACCAGCTCAGTCGTTCAAACTGACAGTGAGGCTATAAAAAAAATACATTATAATTAATCATACAATACGTGTAAACCTGAGGTCGTCAAGGGGATTGAAACATATTGAGTCATTACGCCACTTACAAGTAATTTCGAGTGTAACCTCCATACACTTCCTGCACAATCTGGGCGCCGTTGCTGATGCTATCTCGGTGGTAACTGATACCTGCCCTGATCACAATCAGAGATGTGATCGTGCACGTTAATGAACGGTGTGTACAGGAGAGCAGCTGACGGTCCAAATCCACCCACATGCAGCCCCAGGGACAAGTTCCCCCGGATACAACTTAGGAGAATTTTCCTATAGAGGCCTTTAGGCTCTGCTCTCTCTAAACAGTTTATTCTTGTGGCCTGTTTGCTTTAATGAAAAGTCTTCTCACGGCTTCATGGACCGAATATGAGTTTTTTTTTTTCTGATCTCACCACTCATTTCCATGAGCTATTGTTGTTTGTGGTGGTTATCTGATCACACACACTGTGTTTTACGATTTCTGTTCAATAATGCTGCCTAAACTATTATGCATCATTTATTTATTTAGACATACAGAAATTTCCAAAGAAGGTATTATTAATTTTGCAGTATTATTTCGCCCTTTTTTAAAAAAAAAAAAAAAAGAAAAAAATTCTGAATATACTCGGTCGACATCTAAAGTGTGGCCTTCAGTGACATGAAGCGTTTGCGTCTTGGCTAAATATGGTTTTAAAAAGGCGATTTCGTTTTATCGGTTTTAGGTACAACAGACTGAAGAGTTCGTTTGTGAAAGTTCAGTAGTTTTGAAATCAATTTGATTTTAACAAATCAGAAACTTTATTGATTTTGTTCTAATTAATATCAGTTTGTCATTCATTTCAACTTTAAAGCTACATTTTTTTAATATTTCATTCTACCCAAACTGTGAACCAAAAATGAAATGAAGCAATAAAGGGGCGAATGAATAAAATCTATTAAAATATTTAAACATATTTTTGACATTTATATGTAGGTTATATGTATTTGTCCAGACAGTTTTCAGCTCTTGCAACTAAAAAGGACTCTTGTAAATAAACGTTAAGATGCTAGTTTACATCCATCAAACTGCTTGTTCTCCATCCAAATGTTCTTGTTCTCCAAATCTCCTCTGTTGACGCTTGATGCAGGACATGAGGTCAGGGGTTTGGTGACTGGCCCAGTGCAGTTTGGTTGAGTGAGATTGAGAATTTCTGTGGTTTTTAACAGTACCTTCAATGTGAATACAAACAGGAAGTTTAAAAAAAAAAAAATGAGGGTATTTTTATGCCTGGCAAAGACAGACCAATATGATAAATATGAAAAAAAAAAAAAAACCCAAACACACAGGTGTGTTGACCTCTTATGAAGACAAAGAAATTCTCTGGCTGGGTTTCCACAGAGATGAGATGTGGGAAATTCAATTATTGATTGTATCTGATTACTGGAAACACCGATTAACCTGAATCAAATCAGCTTCAAGGTAAAGCGGTGAGGTGCTGATCTTAAAAGTGTGTACTACAAAAATGAAAGTAGCCCTGAGGCTGGAGGAAGGGTCAGTTTAGAGAGCAATCATAACCCTTGTATTTATCATGAAGATGAATAACACATTTCACTTATGTTTCTCTATCAACACATGTTAATGAAGGCTTCTCTCACTGAAAATCGTTGAACTCACTGACTTTGTGTATTTACAGATCTATAGATTTGGAAGATTTCAATACATGTTTTTTATATATAAATTAGAGGTAACAATATGGGTTTTGAACATGTTGGCCTTTTAAAAATGTTCCTGATGTGGCATCCTGAAATGTAAATATCTTTGATAATACATTTCACCTACTGTGTCCACATATCCAGCATGATCACATATATGACCTGTTTTCTGGGTTTATGGGTCTGCGGTATCTTTTGAGTTTTAATTGTTTTGGAAAATCCTTTAAACGGGTTCTTAAAAAGGATCACAGAAAGTTATTCGCAGGGTGCTTCAATACTACAAGCCAAGTCCAAAACACAAAGCACTGAGGTGTCACACTGATCAGTTTTAATAGAAAGTTTTAGCATACACCCTGGAATTTGTCTGCCCTCTGAGCTCCATTTTGCAGCCGTTGATCCCTTTCCCTTTTTGCAACAAAAATCCCAAGTGACTCAGTATATCCAAACATTAAGATGGCCTATGAGTACACACGCTCCCTGGCTGGAGTCGTTCTGTTTTCCCGGATACCACTTGGGGTTCAGAAAACACTCCTTCATGGTGGCGGGGTTACTTCCTGCGGGACCTATGGTCATCAATCAGGACCGCAAGTGATACCCCCCACTGCGTCTTCTGCAGACCCTCTGTGTAGGAAGGGCAGCAGGTGGGCTGGTTTTAGATGGTTGTTTCCTATTGATACAGAGCAAAAATACATAATATTTGTTTAAATTTCTGTCTGTGTGCTTTGAGATGGGTGATAATACACTAGCGAGGCCACTTTTTTCATCCCAGAATTACCACTAGGATTAGATTTTTGTGTGTTTGGAACAAACAGTGGGCCATTTCTTTTTCATTACTTTTTTTGTTTTTAATGATGTTGTAATTTCACAAGGTAGCTATTTATATTTACAGCTATTTCAATCAATTTTTGATCATTACTGTAATTGTTTTTTGCCAACATTTTATTGTAATGGTGTCCAGTGTGCAAAAATAATTGAATCTGTAATATGTATGCAAATTTCTTTTTTAATTTCTCCCTGTCTATTAAATATGACTGGAAAAACAACACCTGCTTGTGGGTCAAGGAGACAAAATGGGGCTTTTTGCACAGTAACACACCAAACCTTGAATGAAACTGCTCACACACAAGTGTGCAGATGCCCTGACTTAAACACCGTACGGTGCTCTGATCTCCAGGATTCTTGAGAGTGTTACCTCTGCAACTTAAACTTGAAAGGATTCTCAAATGCCCCAAGCTTAAACAGATACTTGGAGAGATGGGTAGGAGATTTGTCCTCCTTGATCCTAATGGATATGATATTAAGCACTATTAATAATCCAAGCAGCAGCGAAATGGTAACAGAGAATCCTGAAGCCAGGACAGGCGCCACTATCTTCAACTGTAGCAATTCATCAGTGTCTACCGTGTGTACAGGAAGGATTGAGTGTCCTTTAGAGACCAAAGTTCAGTTTATGCGTTGGACACTTTGCTGGGTATGAATTAGGACATTTTACATTATCTGTGCTTTTTGTGTTGAGGGGGGAAACTACCCCAGGCTGGCCAGGAGTCACTCACTCACTCAGTCACTTTTTCTGCCTTTGCATGACTCAAAGTCAACAAGAGAGCATCTCAGGACAGGCGACCTGGCAGTCCAGACAGGTCTTGGAAAAAGCAAAGAAAGATACATGAGAAGCCTTTTAAAAGGAGAGTGGCAAGTTGGCATTGTGTCAAATTTTGAAAAGAAGTCAGCAGTTCCCATGTCTGATATATCAAGTGAATTAACTAGCCGTGGTAACACGGAGCACGCAAACAGTGTTGAAACATCTTGTCAGGGCCTTTGATAAGCAGGATATCAGTTTTTGACAAGCAGGCAAGAAACAAAGTCATTAATTAAAATTCTGGCCACAGTCGCCAGCCTATTGTTTGGATTGTACGACAGAATGTGATGCATTTAAGATGAACTAAAGAGAGAAAAACAGGGCAGCTGAAGAGAAAACTATACCGGCTCAAAGACATTTAACATTCCTAATGACCTGAGCGGGATAACAAGATCATTATTGTTATATGATGAATTTGTGAGTGATGCATTCATATTTTTACCACCTAAAACTAAAAAATCAAAGCAGTCAGACTGTAACGATGTCATCCTTGTAATGCAGTCACTATTGAATTTTTTTTTTTTTTTTTCCACTGACTGTCCACAGGATTTCCATGCAGGCAGAGTTACAGCTCTGCAGTCTAGAGGATGATAAATGTCTCCCTCCCATGTTCTTACTTGCTCTGCCAGCTCACCACATCAACCAGATGCTCTAAAAGCAAAAGGGACAGAGACATGATGATGACATTTGGCTTTCTAAATGAAAACGTATCATTTCACATTTGCTCTCAGGAGATTCCGCCTCTGTTTTTGGTCCACGGAGGATACAACGATACAGCAATAAAGAGAATAACCACAGGATCACATTGAATTGCAGAGCCCAGCTTTGATTATTATATACAGATGACTAAAAGAGCATGAAATTATGTTTGCAAACACAATTAAAATGCACTCTTTGAAAACGTTGCCATGAAAGCGGGCATATTTTTGTAAAACTAAGAATGCTTGTAATTTGTGTGTATCGTCAGTAATCAGTATGTAAATATCAGCATCTTGAGTGGTGCGCAGTTCTTTACTGGAAAAGTCAAAATACAGACCTTCATTATGGAAATTTGTCAGCAGTTTTGTAGTGGAAGTCTATTTTAGTGAAGATCTGTGCCCAGACAGAGAGACAGTCCTCAGTTCAAGAGGATCCTCTCTAATTTGTGGAGACGATAGAATTAATGTTCTGCCCTGCTGCCCATCTGTGACTTATTTAAAGTGTGCTGAAACATATACTGTGCTAAATGTTGCCACACACAAATGCTACCAACAAAAAAGCGATGCGGTGTTGGATTTAAGGGTTGCCTTCAAGTTAATTTTTGGCTCAAATTCTTATTAGGTGATAATAAGATGATGACTCTTTACCCAAAAATGTAAGTGGTAAACCACCATACTGTCTGTTGGTTTGGAAAATCCTGACTGAAACTCAGTTGGATCTTTGACTTGAGCAAATATGTTTCTGTGTTTAGAGAGAAGACCAAAAAATTCTTACTGCATTCTTACTCATTTGATGTTGTACACTGGATTATACCTTTTAATTCTAATACTAACAAAATAAATGTATTCTCTTTTTATTATAATTTCAGGACTGGTGGTATTCTATATTTTTTTGTTGTTGTCAGCAAATGTGAAAATATCAAATGCATTAATCTAATCTCTCAACACTTGTGGCTCGCCAACCTCAATGTCTGTGGCTCTCAGCTCTAAGCACATTTGCTCCTACTGAAGATATAAATCTTTAAAAAGGCAAAATAATTTCCTTTAACAGCTGGGCATTGTAGTTTTTAGCAAACATTACTCAAACAGGGGGTAAATAGTGCATTTATTGGGGACTATTTTCAGCCGTGGATTAAGACACACTGGGTGCTTTCGTGTATTTGCAGCACCAGTGTACTTGGGATTGATTCATAATAAACTACAGTGTGTGTGTTCATTGTAACAAAGACCAGTGTGGCTCTCGGATGAGTTCTTAATAGTTTCTGGACAAGATTTTGGATACACAGAAATATTGCCAAAAAGAAAAATAGAATATCAGAAGACAGCAGCTATATACTGTAAGTGTATGTACTTTTCAGTGGTAAGTTTCCCTTTTCTATTTTTGTCAATGACCAAAAAGACTTCCTACAATTTAGAATGTCACTGTGATTATATACAATCTGTACACCTTCCAGTTGAGGATCAGTGTTACAGTTACAGTCCTTCATATTAGAGGCCAGGAAGTCATAACCTCACTTGTTTGAATACAATATATTATATTCTATGTATAACTGTAAACTCAATATATCTTTACAGTCTCAAGGAAAAAAAGTTGTTTACTACTGTTAATTTATCAGCTCTCCATCACAGGGTCAACGTAAGTATGAAACATGTTTATAATCGTGCGAGGAAAAAAGAAATACCAGCATGAAAACCTGTCACGTCTCACTGTGATTATACTGTGAGCTCAACACAAACCTTTGTACAACAGGTTTTCAGGTCCATGTTATGTTAAAATATAAATAAATAACCATTTTGTTCTGCCCGAATTAAAATAATTGCAAGATTAGAACTATTCATCGCTGACCATGTGTGAAAAAATACAAGTGCTTTTAAAATGAGTAAACGTGCTGATCACGAGTGTGTAACCATCAAACAGTGTCTTGTCCTTGATGGAATGATTTCCATTTTTTCGTGCAGAATTTTGAAAATAAAAATCTGCAATGATTGTTTTGTGTGCCCGACTCCTGTTCTAAGTGTAATTTCCTTGATTTCAATGGGACTTCCTGAAAAGTTCAAAAGTTCAAAATGAATTATTGAGGCCTATGATGGTAAAATTACAAAGTTTGATTGAGGCAACATCATCACGCTAACTTAGAAAGTTTATTGTGCTTCTGAGTGCTTTCTAAAAGAGGTGCAGTTCATTCTCAGCAAATACTAACCCAGTTTTTGGGTGGATTGTGGGTATCACCTCATTATTCAGAGGTAACAGGAATAGAGCACACGGGTCTGTAGTCCAGGTCTAAAACATGCAGAACCTGTTGCTCTGTTAAATATTGCACATGTGCAACAGGACCAGGACTGAATCCTGTCGCCATGCAAAGAGTTGAAGAGATAATGCAACAAAGGGTGAAAGGTAAACAACGCTGGCTGCCATTAATCACCCTTTTGAGCATGCCCTTCTGCTGCCACTCCCTTGCCGTTTGTGACAACAGTGCCAGTCAAACCTGCCAGCCCCTATCAGTCGTCTGATTTTAAAGAACTTGTTGGCTGATAACCAAGACCAAGACAGGCTCCCGTCTAAATCAACACAAACTAACATGACCCAATGACTTTATCAACATCCGGGATGAAATAAAACATATATAGTACATAACCGTCTGACCTTTCCCATATTGACAGTATCATCAGGTATAAACAGCATTTCTGTTTGGTCTGTTTTCGTGCGTAGCGAGGCCCAGCAAGCCCGGTCTGTCTTGCAGTCAACTGCAGCTACAGACCAGGAGTAAGAGAGAGAGAGAGGGAGGAAAAGGGCCCTTTGAAGAACACGGAGTGGAGCCAGTTGTGGAGAACCATGCATGTTGCTGTTATTGGTGCTTCCCCACTCAGACACGCCTCTCCCATCTCAACACTCACACGCAGCATTGACCCAAAGGGTGGCTGTTAATTTGGCATGGCGAAAACATCGGTTTACGCTGAATGAATGGTCTGATATAGCCTCTCCATGCGGAAGGAAGGACAGCTCCAAAGAACAGCTGAAATGACACCACCGAAATATGGAAATACGTGAAAGACATGACATAGCGTGTGTTTAGGAGGAAGAGCACATTGGCAACACAAGAGAATACTTGTTATTATTTGAATCATTACCACAGTTCAGTAGTGTAACTGTGTGGTTTATGTTTTCAAAATGTATTGAAATGCAAACTATGGGTGAGCCTAATAATGTAAGCTTTGTATTTGAGTACCGACAGGTGAAAAAGTTGTCTCGGTGGCACATGTAATAACCAAATAACACTGCATATGAAAACATCATAGCAAACAAGAAAGCTGTATGCTGCAGAGCAGAGGTGGAACGGGTATTACAAGGAAAAGTCCTGCATGCAAATCTTCACACACATTGGCAAAATAGTAGTCATCAGGCAGAGTGGCCCTTTCATGGTGTGGGGCTGTGTATGCTGTATTGACTGATAAATTATTTATATATATATATTATTTATATGTTGTCAATTGTCACTTGCCATTATGTATTAAATGTTTTTTTTAATGCCTTTTCTTATTTCTTTAATCTATGCCTGTTGTAAATACAACTAAATTGTTGTTGGTGCTACATATGTATCCAGTGAAGGCTTATTGTTTTCCAGTATTATTTAGCTGATACTCATTGTGTAATGTCATATCATATAATATAATAATTTATTCACATTGTTAGTCTTGTTTAAGACACATATATATCAGAGGTCTTGTCTATCATAGGTTTTTAACTTTAATGTGCGTGTGCATCAAAAGTTAAAGTCAAATAACACCCGTCATGACACCATGAGATAATGACATTATACAGATACAGATAATGAGGAACATATATATATATATATATAATTGTGCAGATACATTTCCTTCTGAACTGAATCAGTGTGAGAAAAGCTATGGGCACTGAGACCAAAAAATGAACTAAAATAAAATAAGACTTTTTTATGATACGTATCGGACTCCCGTGCAGACAAGATACAACACTATGTGGGTGGCTACTCTGTACTGGAGATCCTCTCAGTCATCACCCTCCACTGCAGACTGAGTAAACCACCAGTCACACTTCCAAGCCACAATAGCAAGGTGGGCCTCTGCAGAAATGCTTAAATTGCATTCAATTGTCTAGTGAGCCCTCTGTCTTTCAGCTCCCATACTCTGTCTGTCATGGTGTTAAACCGTAATGAGAAACACAATCATTTTTTCGTTGTCTGGTGGAGGAGGATTTCAGTAGCTTAGTAAAGAAAGTATGTATGCTTAGTCGAACTGCAGAGAACACAGCTGAAGAGCTTCTTCAAAGTCAAAAACCTGTGTGGATTTGAGTTTTATTCAGACAATTTTTTCCGTGCTTACAGACTTGTGTGTCCAGGTCAGCATTTAACATCGATTCTTTACCTTTGCGCAATATTTCAGTAAAGGTTGACATGTTCTTACAGCATCGTTTTCAGACGTATATAGTATATGGACACTGTATTGTGTAACTTGACAGTCTCGTCTCTCCCTCAATAACACCTCACAGTAAAGCAAAATATTTCTTTTCTGTTTTTCTTCATGGGAAACGACAAAGAAAAGCCATTAACCGCTGCACAGAAAACAGCTCTCGGTGTCTTGCTAGCTGACGCAGACAAAAGGTGAGTGTCAGAGTGATAGAGGAAGTGCTTGTCTTCTCTTCCTGCTCTCAGTGGCACAAGAATGAAGAGGATGTCTTCGTGTACACCAGGGCTATCCATTACTGAGTTAACAAGGTCTTGGCTACTCTTTAAGTGAAATCCAAGGCTGTCTGTCTGTCCGTCTGTCACACGGAAAAAAAACAAATAAACACGCGCATGAATTCGTTGAGGTTTTACTTGCGGCTCGATGCGTGCCAAAGAATGCAGAGTTTTTGTCCATTAAAAACAAGACGCTGTGTGAATACACCATCATGCCATGTTGGGTCCACCTGCAAATGCAAACAGGGAAATTCTTAGAGAAACGCTAACATTTCCCCCAAAAGAAAAGTTTGACTGAGTTGTTGACCCAATAAAAACATGGCAAGAAAAGCAAGGTGACACATCCCAGTGCCGCTTGGTTACACTCCAAGTTCACTGTACAACAGGTTGGATCAGTCTGCTTCCAAAGAAGCTACTTAAAAATTCATATCCATCCGCTTGCTAAATAAACTTACATGGTAAAATCAGCCAATGACAGAGATTAAGTACATTTATTTAAGTACTTTATTTAAGGACAATTTTGAGGTACTTGTACCTCATTGAGTATTTCCATTGTATGCTTTATACTTCAGTCACACTACATTTCAGAGGGAAATATTATTTAATACTTTTTATTCCACCGAATCACAGTTTAAGTTCAAAGTTTAACATTTTACATTGATACTAAATAAAATTTAATTAATTGTTAAAGATTAATCCAGTGGTTTGTAACCTTTTTGACTTTGTGACCCTTTCCAGATGGTTCCATTTAAATAACTGGCCACCACAGAGGTAGAATTATCCAATATTTCATAAGATAAGTACAAATTTGCAAAGCAGAATGTTGTTGATTTTTCTTTGGTACCTCATTAATCATTTCACAACCCCCCAGATTTATCTTATGACCCTTTCGATGTGGAGCTGACCTCTAGGTTCTAATCGTGCGACAAAACTGCATGTTTCTGCTTAAAACCAGCTCCGCCTGGACCAACTAGAACAGAAAATACAACTTAAGAATTGATGCATCAGTATTAACTTGTACTTGTAGTGGGATATTTTCTTAAATATGTTTTTAAATATTTTTTTCACTACTTTATTAAACCCAATGTGCATAATTACAGTAATGCCAGAAAATACAGAAAGGTTTTTAATGTACATTTTTTTATGTGCAACTAAGGAGTTAAAAAAAAACAGCCAAACTGTAGTAAATATGAAACAAATGTATGCATTAGTTGAATAAAAAGTATTAAATAATATTTCCCTCTGAAATGTAGTGTGAGTGAAGTATAAAGTATACAATGGAAATACTCAATGAGGTACAAGTACTGCAGAATTGTCCTTAAATAAAGAACTTAAATAAATGTACTTAATCTCTGTCACTGGCTGATTTTCCCATGTAAGTTTATTTAGCAAGTGGATAGATATGAATTTTTAAGTAACTTCTTTGGAAGCAGACTGATCCAACTTTTCTCACCATGTTTCTATTGGGTCACCAGCTCATTTCTGCTAATTGAAATTCTGCATTGATTCTACAAAACATGACATATCAATCACCTTTGTCATCAAGCTGCATTAATCATTAGCCAAATTCCTAGACCTCTGAATGGGCAAAACACGATCTCATCAATAACAATCCACGTCACTGTCTATTTCTGCATCCTTCATGGTTTTTGCATATGCTATTTAGTGTTTTTCTTTCCAATATTAATGGGTGAACATTTTCATGTCTTAGCTTCTCCCCACATTCATCCGTCCTCTTGGCTCAAGCAGCAAAGCAGCGGTCTCTTCTTTCATCACATGAAGCTAACGGGTAGGTCAGGAGAATCTAGTTCCTCCATTTGGTGTTGATAGGGCGGATGAAGGAAGATTGATTCCCCCAGTCTCATCATTGCAGGTGTTTGCCTTTGACCAGCGTCCTCTACAAGCAGTTTCTCATTACACTCTGGTGAGAACGGAGGACCTTCAAGTCTCGTGCATTCCGACAATGCTCTGAAGAGTGTGTAATTTTGGAGACTAAATTTAGGGGAGGGGGGGAGGCAAATCAGTTTTTATTTAAAGCAGACCTGACTCAAAAGGGGATTCACCGCACTGTGGTCAGACTTCAAACCAACTCGTTACTTGCCTTTTTCATGTTCGGACTGCTGCAAATCTCCAATCCCTCTGAACACGGCTGAAAAAAAAAAAGAAACAGACTGTTGTTGATTTTGTTTCCATCTTTGTGGGAGACTGTCTCCTTAATAACGTGCACATTGGTGGTGAAGCAGCTGATCAGCAATTTGTAAGCAAAGATCTTGTCTTGGTCTGCAACTAGTTCATTTGACAACAACTAGTCAGTAACTTTAACCGATAATTGCCTTTTTTTTGTCAGCTTCCTTGTGTCTACTGTTTCAAGTATTTTCACTTGTAAGTGATTGATGCACAGCTCTCTCAGAAGTGAAGCCTTTAGATCAAACTGAAAAGATAGGTTCGATTTCATCATTAGAGTTAATCCATCAACAATGCCAGAGTGCTGAATAAAGCCAGGGTAAATGAGTGTGTTTGCTCTGTCTTGGAGTAAATATTAGTTTGTCCAGATAATGCTACTGGGCTGCTGAGGGTTTCCACAATGCTTAAGTTACACCACCGTCTGCTCTTTTCCAGCAGAAGAATTGTTTCCCACTCTTTCTTCTTCTTGAAAGCCAAACATCAGTAGCAGTCTCAAGTGGCTGAAAGTTTTAGTTGATAATCCAGTCTGTCGCTCAGACCCACAATAAGATTAATGGCAGGGGAAGTCCTAGCTGGCAAACATCCCGCTCAATCAAAACAGATAGCAAAGACTGAGAAATAGTTCTCAGATACAGAGTTGAAGCACATATGTTGTTCTGTCGAATAAAAATAACAATTGCTGTTTCAAAAATATAAATGTTACCTGCAGTATATGTGGATATCAGCCCTGTGTTATAGTGTTCATACTTACAGATAGAGCCTGGAACTCTAAAAAAAAAAAAAAAGTTCAAATCTATGTAATAGATTGAATAATCAAAATGTATGTTCCGTTTTTGTGTGATCTCTCCTTTGGAAATGACCAGTGTCAAATTAGAAGCTCAGAGGGAAAAGGGAGCCCTCTACTGCTGAGTCAAGCCATAATACAGCTCTGAACACACACACACTTCTGTTTTACTGTCTGCAGTAATGAACCAGGAAGTGTTTGCTGCCTCATTAAGGGTGCACAACCTGCTCAAAGATAAGGCATCTTATGCAGAAGGCAAATTTAAATCAATCTCCAAAGGTCAAAGGAGACATAACACTGACAGACCAATAATGTACTCAGAATTTTAGTATTACATCCCTGGAAAGTAAATGACCCCGTTTTCTACTTAAACATGCAATCACTCGACCATGAAAGTAACCACCAAAGATGAGATCCAACTAAACCACACTGGTGCATGAGTTGCCGTATGAACAAATCTTGTAGATTTCCAGCTGCAGACTGCTCTGTCATGGAAAATATAGGGTCTTGATATGACATTCACGGAGATAATAGCAGCGTCACGCTACGCTGGGTCAAAAGGGAGCTGAGAATAGCTAACTCCTGGCAACTCTGCCTTGATCTTTTGTTGCATGTGCGAGGTATTTTTTTTGTTTATTTGTTATGAGATGTCGGGCGATTTTGTAACCTTGTGAGCTCTATGAGTAAAAGCTCATCAGTGCCTTTCTTTCTCTGCGACATCTAAGGAGTAAAAAGGCTCTTTGAAGTTGTCTTAATTGTGAAGGAACGTGTAGAAAGACATTGAGCTGAGCCAGTCTTAGATGATACCAAATGATCTCGCCTCTCTGACTGCCCCTGAAAGCCCTGCTCTCACCTCAGACCTGCCGATAACCATCTTTAATGAATAGCTGTGTGCTTCAAGGAGTGCTAGCTGATAGAGATCTTTTCAGGAACAGTGGGGTTCAGGTCTCAATAACAATCAGGGAATTCCATCTTAACCATTTGGATGTCCTCCATAATGCCACACACTCTGAGATTGCTCTTGCAATGGACCTACACCAAAATAAAACTTGGCACCAGTGAGGCATTCTTGCCCAACTCAACAACTCCAAGTCTGAACACCCCGGACCTCCTCCCAGCTCTAGGGTCTATCTGTCGATGTGAATGCTGACTCTTTGTTGGTGCTTTCTGATCTCAGGTGGAGATACTGCACAGCTAACTGCCTTATAAAAGGCGGGCTGGCGACTGAAGGTACAAGCACAGCTCCCTGTGAGTGCGTCTGAAAGGCCCAAATTGAGCCATTTCCCCAATCTCCAGGGAGAGTCCTTATCGTCTGCAAGATCCAGAGTAGACTGTGTATAATTTGCAAAACACTATGCTGATACTGCAAATGAGGTTTAATAGCTGTTGAGGCCCAGTTAAGCTTCATAATGTAAGTTTGTGGTCTTTGATAACCAGTAGCAGAGACATTTTCTTGAAGCAAAAAAAACAAAAAAACAAAAAAACAAAAAAAAAAAAGAAAAGCAAAAGAGAAATGTCAAGGCATCAGTGAGTGGGTGCCTCCTGTCATACTTGACTGATATTTGTGGGATTGCTCATCATGTCCTGACAAAGTAATTAGACATGAACAACACAAGAAAACTCCTCTGCATGTATTTCTTCCCCCGGGGTAGATGAAAACTGTAATTAGTCTCACTTTGACAAGTTGTCAAATTTCCAGGGCTGTCTGTTAGGTAATTTTCTAACTTGACCTAACATAAAAAGACGGTAATGAAACCACTTATTACTGTAATCATGACTGATGCTGTCATCGCTGCAATCAATCATGCCAAGCAAATCTACCTTAAGCGGCTATAATTTTATGATAACATATCTGCCCAGCAATTAATGCTCAAGTAAAATAATAATAAAAAAACGGTAGGGATATTTTTGTTTTTGCGTTTGTATAGTCATTATGTGTTCTTAGATGAATTTTTGGAGTATACTGTAGCCAATTCACTAGGTTTAATGATGATGAGTTTCAACCAATTACAAATTTATTGGCTCATATCAACCACCATATCAGCTATTCTTTACCACTGATCTAATCTACAGTCAATGCCACACTAGTGGCTCTGTAATGCTGTATTTAGTTAAATGCTAACATGTTCACAAAGGAAAGAAAAATGCTGGTGTTTAGTAAATATGATACTCATCAAGTTCATCTTAGTTTAGCATGCTAGCATGTTAAGTCAGCTGAGGATGATGGAAATTCTGGCCTGGTGATAGTGCTAAATGAAACAACGTCGTTAGAATTCATCAAGAGGACAAATCTGATGGTAATCCAGTAGTTGATATATTTGTAAATACAAGAAGGATGACCTGCCAGTGGCAGTGTCTGGGGATCATCCAAGTTGATAGGATTCATCCTCAGGAGGACCATAAATGTCAGTACAAAATGTCATGGCAATCATACAGAGCATGTGAGGGCTATGGTGGGATTTTTTTCTTCTAGACAACTGTCCGTTACCTCACAATAACTTTTGGATTACCTTTTGCATTCCTCACAATATTTTTTGAAGTCCAGTTATACTGCATGGAAACTCTCTTGCAGATACAACAGAAAGAACAGATGATGTGACACTTTTTGCATTTATTTCTTAGTACTCCTTTACTCCTTTCCTGTGAGCGCAGCTGCAGCTGTCCTGTCTGGCTGTGCTGGGTGATGCTGTGGCTGTAGATATGGTTACATTTAGTCATTTAGCTGACACTTTTATCCAAAGCGACTTACAAAATAGGGAAGCAATCATGGTAAAGTGCAACTAGGACATGTTAGTGCAGCAGTAAGCAGTGTGACAGTAATAGAGGGATAGATTTATCATCTTGTTGGTAGTGCTAGCAGAGGAGGTACTCTCTGAAGAGCTGGGTCTTCAGGAGTTTTTTAAAGGTAGAGAGGGACGCCCCTGCTCTGGTTGTAACTGGTAGCGCATTCCACTGACGGGGAACAACAGACGAGAAAAGTCTGGATTGCCTTGAGCGAACGGGTTCATTGGAGGAGCGCAACGGACGTGGTTATTGCTTGGACTACAATTAATCTAATGTTTATAGCTATAGTAGCTGTACTGTCACTACTCTTTACTACCACACTGTAGCGCTCCTGTCAGGTATGAAAGATGTGTTACTAATACACCACAGGAGTTCAGGAATACAGCAGTTTCACTACAATGCTCAGCCAGCACAACCACACACACACAGCCCTCAGTGTTACACCCTTTATATACTAATGTGTCATAGCCATAATTGTCCAACCAAAGCACATTCATGGTTATAACCGCAATCACAGCGACAGCAGCCGCCAAAGCTAGTCATCTCATGGTGCCTCAGCAGCGGTCTACTACATAACACATAATAGCCTACGATATTATAATACAACTCAAACTCTCTGTGTGTATGAGGGGGAATGCAGAATATATAGTGATGGAAAGCAAAAGACTTTCAAAAAGGCATTACAGTGTTGCTCATCCTGTATTATATTTTTTGGTCTGGAAAGCAAGGGACCAACCTCCACCATAGGAATAAAGCAGAAAGAGCACTCAGCACTTCAATCTCTTTCTATGCTTCCTCTCATTTTTCCTAATAGGATGGCAATATTAAGTTTCTCGCATATCGATTTAAGACGGGCTTATCTGAGTAAAGAGAAGATAAAGCTGGAGATGAGACGCTGATGAGAGAAGAGCTTTACTGGCTGTGACAGGCGCTGACCTGCCCTGAACAGGTAAGGGATAGTCTTCTCACCTCAACCGACAGCTAATGAGGTTTTGGTAAGCGTGGGAGGCTAAACTCTGATCTAATGATCCAGTTTTGTCTCACAACACCCAGAAACATCATTAATTTGAACTAATTTAAGACCAAACAGGTCCATTTAAAAAAAAAAAAAAAAATCAAGTTGAAATTGAGTGAAAGATACCATCGACGATAGATTATCCACTCAGGATGAAACACCTTCCATGAGGCCGGAGATAGGCCTGAGCAAACACATTCCCATCCGCTAGTGAAAATGGATATGCTGTTGACCTGTCCAGCCACACAAAAGCCCCTCCCAGAGCTCAGGTGAGTAACCCTCCTCCAGCCTGAATCTCTTAACCAAATATTGTGAGTGTCCCCCTGTATATCCACAGTCTGTCTGTTTACTTTCAGATCCAGGGGATTAGAGGATCAACACTGCATGCAGGTGAGGGGACTCCGAGTTCTCAGGGAGACAGAGAAAGTTTCAGGAGAAAAATCCAATATTAGTTGAGCATTTCGTATTTAAGTACTGTTTTTTTTTTTTTATTTGTGCAATGAAGATTTAATGTAAAATATACTCAAGACAACAAGACAAGTTAGTAAAATAGCCCTAAAATCTAGATTTATGTATTGATTAATACTGATTGAAAAATAGTTAAATATAGACTAGTTATGTGACTAAATGCTCTAGCTCTAGCTCAGTTAAAGGCTTGACTCCAATATTTCCCATTCAGCAATTACTGCTGTGAGTTGAATTCAGTTCTGCAATGACCCAACTGAGCTGGCCTGCTCGTCAGTGCTGCACAGTAAGCCAGATGGGAGCGAAGATCCTCCTTTGTGGCTAGAGCAACGGAGCATGAGCCAAAATGAGAATTAGAGTAAACTTCAACATGTCAGCACGTCCTCATATCATTTATTTTCCACTGGTTTGGATGGATGTGGCTTAGATGATTGCTGATGATTTTCAAAAAGCCCTACGCACATCCCCACGAACTTGTATAACATGATCTGTGCCCAGCTCGTTTTTTATTTTATTTTATTTATTTTTTTATTTTTTCTTGGGAACAGCTGGGAGAAAGCTGGATTTTCATCTGAGATATTTCAGCATTCCTGTCTCATCTGTGCGATTCGACTGTAAAACTTTATCACTCGCTGGCATTCTTACTCCGCCTATCATACTTCTATGTCTAATCTTTTCAAGGGCCATCAGCAATTCAGTGAAGCAATTCAAAGGAATCTCGTGTTTATGCATCTCAATTAAAGAGTAGTAGAAACTGAATGCTCATTACCGTCAGCATCATTCTTTTACTCGGCCAATACAAAAGCTCTTTCCAATCTCAGCATATCTCAATAGGCTGTGGTTCAACTGATTGTGCAGGGTTTTTCCTACATGTGGGCATATTGACTACGTGCAGTGGAGGGAGGTATCTTAATCTAGGAGACATCCACATGGGTGGTAAAGCAAGAAAATGGAAATGGTATCCATGCTCGCTTTTCTGCAAGCTGAAAGGCAAACAAAAAAGATTTCCACTTCGCTCATGACAGCTGGTGCATAATTTCTTCCTTTTTTCATTCATCCAATGTCCAAACCTTTTCTTCTCTTAATCTCAATGCAGTATTTAATTTTGAAGTCACTTTTATTGCTCCATGACTCTCTCCAGCTGCCGACAATACAGCTGCATGTCTCCATAGGGAAGCACAATAACACCACTCCAGTAGATACTATGTGCTACTGTGTCAAAACTGATAGATGGCAACCACTCTTAAGTTAATCTTGAAGATCCACTTGAACGCTGTACAATATTAATTGTGTCAATTCATACAGCGCATGGTATTGCTAATCCATTGCACTGTATTACTGTATGCAACAAGATGACCAAACTTGGAGCTTGTATCTGTTGAAACACACCAAGCGGTCAGTGTTGTGCTGTAAATTTTTTCCTTTACTCTTGTGGTGAGCCCTTTTTTCCAAGGACATTTAGCCTAATCCACTTCAGCTGCCTTCATTCAGAGCTGGTAAAAGACGCCCCGTTTCTGACTCTGTTGGCGAAATTGCGAGACTGGTTTTCATAAAACATAAATATCTGTTAAGAGTCTGGGTATGATCCACTTTTATGAAATGATGAGTAACATTTCCTTATTGTCGCTTGCGCCCCATGCCGCACTGTGAGAAGTTGTTGCCACAGATACGACTCTCATTACATTCCACGACCAAAGGATAGCAATTGTGCAGCACAGTCCCCATGAGAAAAAACTCACCATCTCCACTTTCACAATAGCAAATTTCCACTGCCTTTTCAAATACAAACCATGCGGTGCAATTCAATCTCTCTCGCTTAATAAAACAAGCATTTAAGTTGTTTCTAACAAATGAATATGAAGTGTTGTGTGATTTAGAAAGCAAAAGAAAAACAGATCAAATGCCACATCTTCATGGAATCTTTTTATTAAATTATATAAAATATTTATGCAGGAAATAGATATATTAAAGGTTTCACTACTGCACATGTATTAAAACTAGATGGACATAGGTTTTGAGTTGTGTGTTGAACTAAAGAAATTTATTTCCAGTATTAATGTGAAAAACGTTTGGCAAAACACAGAGATCCTTATGTTTTACGTGGAAAAGTTCCAGCCTTTACACATTGCTGTTTTGTCGTCATTTTTCACTCTGAAAATGTTAAATATACACATCTATTGGAGCAAGCACTTCCTTTTCAAAATAAGCAAATTATGTGGCATCTTCATCATTTGGGATTTGGACATTTGGACAGCTTTATTCCGTTGTGCTTCCCTCTGTCGGTGTGCTTTCTCTTCTGGATGGGAACTGCAGAGAGCTGGGTACAACACTGCTGGGTATTCTACCAGATGGATACTCAGTATGAATCAGGGCTAAGTTTCAGCCAAGGCCTGAATGTGTGTGTTGGACTGCACATTGCATATCTGGAGACCACACAGGTTCCATAAGCATGTCTAAATCTCTCTGCTGCCCTCTATCTTTGTCTGAACATGTCCCCCTGGGATCGGGGTCATAAGTTCAATATCAGCGGGGAACCTGCGCTCAGACGAACACATGCCGTTGAGCTCCTAATTATCCGTCAACATCTCTTTTGCGCCTACTAATACAATTATGACTACAACTACACTTTTTTTGTTAGAAAAAAATAAAAACCTTTGTTTTCAGTTGCATGTAAATGTAACACATAACACAACAAGGTATTTTAACCCGATCTCTACATCTATATTATTTTTGTGTAGCCTCCAGTTGTATTAGGATGCGAGGGAATATACGGCAATCAAATCTTTTAAATTCTAGGTGACAATGCGTGCCTGTGATTAACTTATTCATACAGAAGTTAAAAAGACAGTGTTCTCATGGTGATCTACATGGACAGCATGTGGCCTCAACCTGCCGCCTCTCTCATATTATCTCAATGGTGTTTAGCAACTGTGGGAGAAGAAACTCAGCAGTGTGTGAAATGACCCCCCAGCCAGCGATTGCGCACCAACAACAGTGATCCCGGGTCCATCGTATTCCTGCACAAATATACAGACAAACAGATGATTTCATTACCTATGGAGCTTGGTGTCTGGGCAGCGAGAGCGAGAGGGAGGAGGGCACAGGGTGATCTCATCCAACATACTGAAGCCTCACCGTTATAAATGAGTTTGTCATACCACCATGGTTGGCCATAAATGACCTCACCAGACGTGCTGCTGTAATAAACTAAACTAATAAGAATGTGCAGGAAGAAAAACACTGCCCGCAGTGAGCGCGGCTACTACGAAGCGAGAGCTGGCCGCTAAAAACATAAATCTTGCCCTGATAAATCTCAACGGACGGCTGTCACTTGACATGTGTAGAGGGCTGAAGTGTAAGGCAGAAGCAGGTATGTGGTGAAAGGAGACACACACCCTGGACATCCGAAGTCATGGAGGAAAAGCCCCCTCTACTGTGAAAAGAGACTTCCATATGTACTTGTACCTTCTATGCCCCTTTAACCTAGAACAGATGTCATCAATAAATACCCCTGACCCATGGAGGCATTCCAGCGTGTGATCGAGGCCTTTTTTTTTTTTTTTTTTTTTGTAGCATGCTAGACCGGCTTGTCTAGCTGGTCAACACCTGACCAAACTGCAAAGTTTACAATATAGATGTGTAAAGCCTTTTCTCGTGTGATCACGGACATAGGTGTTCGACAGTAATGCTTTAAAAACTCATTGTGTTAAGTAACAGCTTAGCTTACACACACTGCCAGCTCCCGCGGGAGCAGTGTGAGAGCTGCTACAATCTGCCTCCTGTTACAAGGTCTGCTACCAAGTTATGACCTATCACCTTGCCATCCCAATCTTTCCACAAACATCTGCAGAAAGGAGAGATTTACATGCCCTCTTGTGCATTCCTTTTATTGCTTTATTGTTATTTCCATTGTATTGGCTGTTCTTATGAAGTGTAGCATTTCGATGGAATTGTGTCTGTGTTTTTTCTTGTGAATACAGGCAGGCATGCAAGACTTTATTTGTCGTGATTCATCTTCTGTTGACTTCAGTGTTTTGATTCAATGTCACAGCCAATTCACAAGCCTTATTACACAACCTCAACCTTTCAGGAGAAATGGTTGTTTACTTTATTCTACCCGCACCTACCAATATTTGTCTTTATTGTTTTAGATTCAGGATCTTGGGACTGACTTTGAAACTGGGTCTGACTAGCGGGGACTGACAGGGTCACAGACTGTGATGCTCACTGAGCTGCATCTGATAACCATCACTAATGGTGCATTTCAAAGGACACAAACTTCCACATAAAGTGACTTCCACTCTTCTCTTTGTAAGGGTGGTCTCTCATTGCTGGCCATGCATGGAGGTTAAAGACATGTTCACATGCTATCATACAGTATCCAGGTCAGACAAGTATGATAATCTACTCAATATGTAAAATGTTTATTTTGTGGAGGGACCTCAAACAAAATGGACCAATATTTACAGAGAATGGCAGCCAAATATCCAGCCCTTTTTCCCAGACATTACTGCTCCCTCATTTATTTTGTATTCTCCTGAGCAAGATGTCAACAAGGAAACTAATGCGTCTGAAGCCTTAAGGACACTCTAACATTTCCTCTGTATTATTTTTGAATATTTTACAGACTTTAGAACTTAAATCAGTTCCCCAAAGTATACCCCTATAGCAGAGTATAGCCTTCTGGTTAAGATATTGCAACTAAGAAAAACAGTGTTTCAACTGTGTGACTTATTTTCAAAGTGTAATATGTAAGAATTGAGATGCGATACGATCTGTATATCGCCACCTGAGGAACAAAGTGGTATTACAGGACAGGACAGGCCTAAGCTAGCTGGTTAGCATGCTAACTTAAGTAGGTATTGCATCTTCGGCATAACATCAATATTTCTTCATATTCTGTTGATAATTTTAGTTATTTTTCAAATGTTTTAAATCTTAAATTCTTTCATGATGCACCTTTTACAATATTTAAAAATATATTTTTTTTATATTAGAGGTTAAATTTATGTAAAATAGCAAATTGTTTACCCCGAAACCTCACCGTGCACGTCTCTGTCACGTTGTTTTGGTCCATCCTCTACGCAACTTCAAACCCCATCGGTACCATTTCGGAAGTGCAGCGTTTAGCACGCCAGATGTTGTTTACTTGCTCAGATTTAGTCATTTTCCTTGGTTTAGGTGCTTCCAAATATGCTTCTGTAAATATGCTATGTAATTTATTTGTCTCAGCAGTTTGCAAAGGGTGTTTTATTTTGAAAAACGACCGATGACACTTTTTACTTTGTTAATGTGATGATGAAGAACATTGTAACCTATGACCATATAAAAAGTATGAGGCCCTATGTTAAAGTGTGTGGATCTCCTATGGGTCTGCATTCATGCATGGATCTTCCGGTGTGTTTTGTTTCAAAAAAACATAATTTTAAAATGTTCCCCTGTAGAAACATTATGGTATATAGTATCGCCACCTATACAATAACTTCATTAAATGAGTGAAGTCCTGTGAAGACGCTTAACATATTTGGTGACTCAGAACGTTGCATGCTAGAGGAGGAAACTTTGGTGGTCCATTGTTGGTCACTATTAAAGCTGCATTATTTTTCTTCCTCTTGACCCTTGGAAATGTCTACAACACCAAGATGCCCTCTCTTAGAAATAGCAGCTGTGTGTAGTTACATAACAGGAAACAGCTGTCAGAGGCAATCCCAGTGTCTGGCTCTTTAGGTCCGGGTCTGGACTCCTGTACAGGTTGTGCTGTTTGTTTTGAGAACATGCTTGATTCTTGTAGAGGCGTCCTGGAGTCAATGGACTGAAGGGAGTTTAGGGTTCACAGAGAGATGCTGCGTGTCTGGCCGTCAGATAGTAATATGGCTTGCAGGATTATCCACCCATGCTGTAGCTTAACTGAAATTTCTTAATTATTGTTATCATTTATTGCATCCTTTCATTTCTGTCTCCCCCTTAGATAGAACGTGTGTTGTTTGTCTGTCCGCAGGATTATGGAAAAAGTATTGGCCTGTTTTTTTTATGAAATTTAGTAGAAGGGTGTAGTATGGACCAAAGGGGAAGCCTGTTAAATTTTGGAGTGGATCCAAATCACAAGGTGAATCACAGAAATCAGTTTTCACATAGGTAAAATGTAACACTGATGGCAAAATTAACTCATGCAACACATGCACAAGCTGGTTGTAATTAAAGTTAATGCTGTGCTACCACTAAAGACACCTCAAATATCACTGTAGAAGCAAAACACTTTGACAGAGGTCTGTGCTCTCTGAGTGCCCTTCTAGCATTAGGAATGGATCACATGTAATGTGAAAGAGGTGACTCATTGGGACACTCTATTAGCTGACGTATGAGTATGTGCCCAAGGCTGGAGCGGTCCAGGTTAAATTCCAACATGCAGCCCTTTGCTGCATGTCTTCCCCCTTTTTTAGTCTTCCCACTTTGTAGATGCACTATCAAATAAAGGTACAAAAGCCCCAGAAAAGATAATCTAGCTCTGCTGGCATTTTAACATTTTTCAGCTCATTGTTTTGGTTTCATGGCTCCAAACTTTACTTTTGATTCAGTCTCACCGCTCTCATGAATGCCATTACCACATGCCGCAGACAAAAAGTTCAGCAAAAAGTTCTAACCTGCTGGACTCTGCACAGCACTAAATGATTGCACATAATGAAGCACTTACACAAAGAGCCAGATTTTTTCTTGGTAATTGGTGGAGACCACAATAGAGCTAAAACAAGAGGGAACATTTGGGTTACAATTGCAAGGTAGCCAAAGGTACAACTGGTACGCTAATGTTGCTCTTTATTTGCTAGATGAGTAAATGAGCAACAGTTCGCTAACAAGTTCACCATATCTCCTTTATATGATAATAATATGTCAATGTTTACATCTTGTTTGTGCTGTCCTCAAGTGCCCGCACTCAGTTTATACAGCTTTAAATAAGCAGTTCAAGTAGCTGGTAATTCATCTTCTGCGGGTGGAAAGGTGACTCCAAAACAATACTTTCATTCAGGCAGCAAGTGTGTCCTTAAAGTTACCTCTAAGTACTAATGTACCTCTAAGCATGTCCCTATTGAGTCATAAACCTAACCAGCAGAGCAAATATTAATGGGACATATAAGAGTCATAAAAATCATCATAATCATGACAAGCTCTTCAAGCCTCCATTGTAATGAAACACTTTTTTTCCTGTTTTAAATGAAATTTCATACTCCTCTTCTTTCATGTTGCACCATTTCGGATTAGTTTGATTTTCAATTATTAGCACATATTCTTATATAAAAATAAGTAATATATAAAAATGTGAAAGAAAGAAATGCAGTAAGTAAGTAAGTAAGTAATAATAATAATAATAATAATAATAATAATAATAATAATAATCATCATCATCATCATCATCATCATCATAATCATAATAGTAATAATAACCCACTACTAGTAGTTAGTAGTTAGTTAGTAGTCAGTAGTTAGAACTTTAGGTACAAATAACATGCAGCCAATCAGTATGTTTTTGTAAGATTACCTGTCCATATAGTTGGACCTAAAAGAAAGAAGTCCACTAAATCCGAAAGGCATCCATTATGTGTGATGGAGAATTCCTAATGAGAGCTGAAAATCAAACCGTTGAGTAATCGGACACTGTACTGTACACAGTAAAGATTCTCTAACCCGTTTTCCCCTTAACAGCTTCAACACCTGATCAAAAGTTTGCTGAAGGTCATAAAAATTCCTCACCTTCAGTTAAATTTATGGCAGTACTCATTAGTTGAAATAAAACAGATTAATGCAAGTGCAATTAAATGTGACCTATAGGTTTAATAATGAAGTGGAGTCTACTTAAGCATGTCTTTTCCATTCTACCCAGCCGTCCTGGAGTCCATATAAAACTTGTTTTAGTGAAGGTGTACACTGGAAACAGTGGTAAAGGAGACTGCTGAGAAAATTTTAACTGCTGTTGGTTCAGTTTGCAACCTTTTAATACAGCAGCTTAGAAAGAAACTACATAAACCTCTTATTTTGTAAAAAACGTTCATCCTTTTGTACATTTACAGTTTATTTCTTTTTTTTAATGTGCACTATAGGTCTCTTCTAATCAAAGACACTGGAGTTAAATTCTTTCTTTCAGCTTTAAATGTTCAGTCCTGGGGCCTTAAGTGTCAGTGGGAGATTTTTCTGTTGATCTGGAGTGTTAGTCCACATCATGCTATCCCACAGGGATGGGGTATTAGTTCAGAGAAAAGGAAGCCACTACCTCATTATGCTGCTAATTTTAGGCACCAGGAAAAGATGTTTGGAAACTTTTGGCCCAGATTTCAAGTGCTGGAGTGGTACCCACTCTGCTCTCTATTCCCTTGGGTGAAGCAGGGGTGATTTTGGTACTTGAGCAAGCTCAAAGAAACAATTTACAACATATACAGTGGAACTTCAAAAGTGTCTTATCAGAGTCAGGCATCAAACATGAATGATTCCATATGAAATAGCAACTTTCTGTTTACTGTAATTAGGGGAATATTTTTCCATTAGGGAAGTAAAAATAAATTAACATGGCTTTGGTTGAGAAGCTGACGTGTAACTGCACATGTTTCTTTCTCCTCAGTAAATATCAGGTGGTGGTTCAGGCAATGAACAATACTTTGGAAAACAGGGTGATTGCGATAGTTCAGTTTGTCCATTTTTTAAAATATATATATATATATATATATATATATATATATGTATAAGTAGAAAATGTAAATTTGCATTTTTGCTTTTTTTTTTGTTTGTTTGTTTGTTTGTTTTTTGGGGGGCAGCTTGCTCACAGCACAACAAGCTCTAAACACAATATTGACAAATTACAATATAAAGTTGGGACTGTACAGTATGCCGAACGTGCTAGTAAATATATTTACATGCCCAGTGACCATAAAACATTAGCATTTGCGTTGTGTTTCTGTTCACCTTTGTCCTACATAACAAATGATAGTCACTCTAACAGCAGCTCATTTTGATCCAACTCTTTTACAGCTAAATGCTGCATTATGTTCACCAGCTAGCTGCTAACTTTTAGTTAAACATTAGCTGAATAGAATCATTAATGTGAATGAACGTATTATAAAAGTCTAAAAAGTCTAACTGCATATATCTACTAAAACTGAATTGTCTGAACTGTAAACAAAATTATGTTGCTTTACCATGTCATCTATTTATAGTGTTGAAAACTTGAAAAGTATTTTGAGTGGCAGTAGTCTCTTCATTGTGTTGACCATAAATCTAGCAGGAGCTATAGGGAAGGATAGTTCAAGGTAAGCCTAACAAACTCATAATAATCAAGATTGTTGATTAACTGCAGATGAAACAATTAACACTTAGATATGGAGCTCCAAGGAAATGTTCTCAGGGAGCACAGCTGACTAGAGAGATGTGGCGCCAGGCTTCCCATAAAAGTGTGAAGACTCAGCTAGTGAAAATGGATTACAGTATCTTCAGAGGACATTGTTGACATACGGGTAAAAAATAATAATAATAATCAGCTCTCTGGATAAGATTCTAAATAACATGCACCATATGTAAAAAATGCATGAAAAGAAACCAAAGAAAGATGATTGAAATATGCACCGTTATGAGAATGCTTCAGGCAGTGTAGTAAAATAACAGCTATCAAAAAGCATCTCTAAAAAATTGGAACACGAAATATTATCTGTCGGAAATCGCTGGACTAACCGCTTTCACGAAACAAACAATTTAGAACCATCATATAAATACACAACATGACGTAATCTGGGATGGTGAAAAGAAAAGTGTTTGTTGTTCTACCGAAGCATCCATTTACAGCTCTGGACATCAGAGTGCCGTCCCTGCCCATTCGCGTCAGACCACCCACCCACACCGTGCTGAAACACACTCAAGAAACAGTCATTAAACCTTTTCCCCAGGTCAGTCAAATCAGACTTGTTAAAGCTGTGAACTGGAGGAAAGAGACCCTGCTGGTAGCCGTCCAACAAGCTCCAGCTTCAGTATACTGACCCTGATTGATAATATTTGTTTGCTTCACTCAAAAGGCCCTGTTGCATCAGTCATCACTGTGTCATCAGGTCTTTATTGTAGAGTACTGATTGTTTATATGGCTCATAGTAATATCTGATATGTCTGAAAATTGTGTGTGATTCATGCATGCGTGCCACATGTCCTGCTCAAATTCTCATGTTTTGTTTTGGTTACCAAAATAAGAGAAATGTGCAAGACAAGGCTAATTTCTATACCACTCTATACTGCATCACTGGGAGTTTGCATAAAGTTCAACTGTCACTATGATCTCTGCTGTCTGTGGCAACTTATCTCCCAGAAACATCATGACATGAACAGTTAATGGTTTGTCATATGTTGTCTCATTTGCCACCTTTGACTGATATGATCTCTGGGAAATTCAAAGCAGAAACAGCAAGGCTATCAGCGCATACTCCAGTGCCAAACCCTTCCTATGTGCATGTTGTTGTCTGCACCATTTCCAGTGCACTGGAGCTCCACTGCAGATACAGTGGTCAGCACTAAAGTTCATACTTTTTTTTTTTGTCAGCTAAACTGAGCAGTAACTTACAGTAGCTGAGGGACTTTGGCTTTTGCCAGAAGGAAATAAAACATAAAAATAGGCCAGACTGCCCCTCTCAGAAATACATTTATATCCACAACAACAGCTCACAGATTTTAAATATCCTCGGCTGTTATGTTGAAACTGCCTTTTCTAGGGAACCATTATCCCTTTTTGCTCCCCTAATAAACAATGAATGATTCCCAGCACTTTGCAAAATTAAGCAACTCAGTCTTGATTATGATTGAATAAATGACTATAATAACAATATAGTTGCCAAAGTCAAATTGTGGATATGCACGGCTTCAACAATGGCTGCTATAACTGGTTTAGTGAATCATGAGTAACAGGGTGAATGGATATCACACTGGCATTCAAAGCTTACCTTGACACACGGAGGAATGCTTCTCCTGTTTTGGTTTTGACTGTGCTCAATAGACGTCATTTTGACTATTAGGCTGATTTTCACACAGATAGCGCGACAGTGTTTGCATACTTGAAGAAACCGGTAAGAAGATTAGTTAATTGGCATCAAAGGAGGTATGGCAGGGGCCACCACCTCTTTCTTTGCACGAGTAGCAGCCTGTGCAGGTGAAGTGGAGTTCATGACGTCACCTCCTCAGCTTGTCGCACCGGTGAGGAGTTCACACGACACGAGCTCAGCGCTCGCATACTATACATATTTGAAGTTTATAAACTCAGCCACGGACGGAAGCAACTAAAAATGTTGAACAAGGCACTTCTGCTAATGAAAATGTTGAATTGCAGAGGGGAAGGGCTTTATATGAAAGAAAAAAAAAGTTAAAAGGGAAGTCAAAAGTATAAGTGGGGAACCAATCAAAGCAAAGTGTGTTACCAAATCATAGCCTTGCTGCTTCTGTTTTAAAGCCAATGGCTTTAGAATGATGGATGAGCTACACATTCAATGGGCTTTTTTCACTGAAGGAGGAATTTCTCTCTGGCAGTAGCAAAGTCCATAAATAGGTGCCAGTTTGAGACTGGTTTCTCCCTACGTGGTGAAGTGTGGGTGGCTTTTTGGAACTATAGTTTAAGCACACACAAAAAAGCAATGAGGAAAATCTCGTGCAGCCACATTTTTGGCCTTCCTTCCTTTTTCTTTCATTCTCTCTCCCTGTCTTTTTGCAAATTATGTGCGATAATTTTCAATTTGATGTATAACAAACATGTGTAGGATATCCTTTGTAATGCTTGAGCACAGTGTCCTTTCAGTGCTGTTCAACCAAAGCAGGCAGACTGACAAGAACATGGGTAGAGCATTGGTGGATGGTTTCTCGGGTTGCCTTTCTGTCTTTGATTTTTGTATATTATATGTTAACATGCATTCCTACAAGGATTCCATTGGACTGAGTCTCATTACTCTGTGGTGAGTAGATCTGAAATGTAGTCAACATCTTGCAAATGTTAACGTTTAAAAGTAATCTATCGAGAAATTGAAGAAAATCTGCCAGAACCACAGCAACAAATAGCTGTTAATAGTTTTTTTTTTTTTTTTTCATCATGGAGCTTTAACACTAGTTCTTTATCAATATTCATGCTGATTTCTGTGTATAGTCTCAATGTTTTAGATACGTTTAGGAAATGTTGGCAGTTTTCAGGAGGTATTGATGCACTGAGATGCATGTGATAATGGGCATGACTTCAGTCGCTGGTTAACATACTCTACGTGTTTAACAAATTCATTTTCAAAATATACATTGCAGTGCTGTTTCAGCATGGTTTTCAGAGTTTGTAACTACTGAAAACCACTGGCGCCATAGCATAATTATATTTACCTGTGTAATGTTGAAGGAAGGGGTGGAGGTGCTTGTTTCAGATGTTGTTATGATAGCGCTGTGAAAACATTTGCATTGTGCAAAAACTGAATAGATGGCGTGCTTGCATCATAAACAGTCTTCATGTCTATGTTTGGACACAATGCGCATTCTTACATGAACTGCGGGCAAAGTCTGTACATCATTTTTGTTCTAGCACTAGAGTTTGTAATTTATTACAAGACAGGACTTGTTATGAAATGCAGTGCAGTGTAATTTATCAGATTTACAGTGCATATATTGTACCTATAAGCCCATGCATGCACGCCGTAGTTTCTTTTCTACTGGAGAAACCGTGCGAATATTTTGAGAACATGTCACAAACAGATATGAAAAAATAATTAAACAAGATCAGGATTGCAAAATGTTAGAATTTCCAGAATTCATTTGCTGCCAGTCACAGCTGCATGAGCACAGTTTATCTTAACGTATAAGAGATGATTTATGAAGACCTCTGGATAGATTCCTTGGCTTTTGCATCACTATGCAGGTGATTGTTCTGCCAAGACACTCATGGCCCAGGCTTCTGTGCAAGAGTCAGCCTGCAATATGGGCCAAAGATAACGTGATGTTTGAATGTTTTGTTTTTTTTCCCCCTCCTACTTCAGCAGAAGGTGAGAAACCAAGCTACCAGCATTGCTCTTTTTTCTATCTCTATTTGTAAGCACAGTCCTTTAGGAAAGATATGAGGTCTGCACAAGCTGGGGGTTGTTATAAATTACCTGGTGATGAAAGTGATAATCCTTGTCAAAACAGCTCCTATACTGGCATGGGCAGAGTCCAGATCTCTGCCCATCTTTCCCTGTAAGGCTTTGTCACATTTGATTAGATCGGGATCTGGACGTGGTTGACTTAGGGGCAAAAGACTGCAGTCACATAAAATGAATATTGGTAAGCTCAAGCACAACTGTAGCCACAGAGTTGTGTCTCAACCACCGGATGGAAGGAGAACAAAATGTTACTGATGTTAAAACTGATTTTGGATCACAAACCTGTAAATCACATCCTGAATCATTTGTAAATCATTAACATACAGACAGAGATTGACTCATATGAACTTTTAAACCATGTTTAAAAAAACATAATATGCCTATTTAGCAGCGTTTCAGACTCCACTAACAATTTCCTGGGTCAAAGCACAGTCTGTTTACACTCTTTAATGGAGACATGCTTCTCACACGAAAGGATTAGAGTAGAAGGTATCATTTAAGGATTAATTACTTTGTTTAACATACATGCAACCTGAAAGCATTTGTAAACCACCATACCCAAACACATTAAAGGCTAAGTTGCACTGTGCCTACATTTCCCAAATTCAAACTTTTTTTTTTCCAATAGCCAGACATTTAACCACGTAATGACCACGATAAATTCCCCTTTATCGGGCCACAGAAAACGCTTTGAGGATAAGGTTCTGTAGATAATAATTAAGATGATACAGTCAGTCAGAGCTTGTAGTGGGCAACTTCATGTTTAATTGCTTAAATCAACATGATAAGATGCTCTTTAAATGTCTGCGTTGCTCTGACAAAGCATGCTGACATTGTGAACAGGCATTCACTGTTTACTTATTCAAGACCTCCATTACAAAGATTGAATCAACATCAAGATGAGGAACAATGTGGCCGCACGTAGGACTCGTTTGATACCCGTAAAAAACAGGAATATATGTTGTATTAAATCAGATTATCTCTCATAATAGTTTATTGTGTAGGAGGTTAAAATACATTACTCCAAAAAATGGATGAAATCTACTTGAGCAGTCATATCATCTACTCTTACTCATCAGACTAGACTGCTCAGCACGAACACAATCTCATAATCATTACCATTACAGATGAAAGGCATGGCCCAATTAGAGTGGCTCCAATTGCTGCAATTAAATAAGTGTGGTTGAATGATAATATCTTTTCCCCCCAGAAATAAAAGAAAAAGACGGCAGCATTGAATAATCACACAATCAAAAACAATCAAGTTGGACTTTGAAGTTGTTGCACTACCAAATCTTACAAATACATCTGGTGTAGAAATGGTGTTTTGGGCTCAGCCAACAGGCGCCGTTGGACCACTGTGTCGCGGGCCACGGGGTCGGGCCTTCTTATTCCTGTACTGTAGAGCTGCCTTTGGGTTACTGAGGACATTGGTGTGTGTTCCCACCCACAGAGCACTGCAGTAGACCGCCAGAGTCCACAGCCCTTTCACAGCCGTCCAAGAGTTGTCCCATGATCCCATCCCTGCATCAAAACCAGCTGAGTGTGAGTGCGGCGTGGTGAGCCCTCGTGCTCACACATAATTTGTAGCTGACTGCTACTCTTGCAACCAATTGATCACTGTGTAAATAAACATGATATGAATGGAACAAAACTTTAGGGCTTCACTCAGAAAGATTTAGCCTCTGCTTTAAATCCAAAAAGTCTTCAAGTGCGCAACGCCTTTCGGTGCAAATTTTAAGTCTTTAGACGTCTGTTTGTCTTGTCATTTCATCTGTGCTCATACAGTTTGCTGAATCAAATGCACGCTGTCCATTTCACAGCTGAAGAGCTGCTCACAGGACAGTTTTCCAGCTGGGCTGAGATCCAG
The DNA here is from genome assembly GCA_028641955.1 of Protonibea diacanthus. NCBI lineage: Eukaryota > Metazoa > Chordata > Actinopteri > Sciaenidae > Protonibea > Protonibea diacanthus. The sequence continues at coordinate 14,427,911 of CM053987.1, read as the reverse complement.
TGTAGTTCCCCTTCACCCAGTGGACTTCATGAGCACTCAAGCATGCCAAACAGAATACACCCTGATTACTCCAGACTGGGACAGCAGATATTTCTTCAGTTGTTAGACATTACTGAAGCAAACAAACACGGCAACCAATTTACTATCTTAAATCAACACAAAATGCTGAGGTGGACCCATCTCAATAGGACTAATTATCATTACGATGGTGTGCAGCTGCAGGAAATGATAAAGACATTTAATGTGCACATCTGTTGATGATATTCTTTCTTTTTTTATCTTGTAGGGACTTTCTGACTTTCTGCCTCTCAAGGAAAAAATGTCTTCATTACTCAGAATTGTTATATGGAGCTCTTATTTGGTCCTTTTGAAGTGCATGGCGGCTACTGTCGACATCGACTTGAGTCTGAACTTAAGAACTGAAATTAACTAACTTAACATCTCCTGAATCCCTCACTTTGGATGTTGCTTCATCCAACCCCTATCTGAAACTATGAATAGCTGGCAAATGCTTCAGCACATGAAACACGGCTACTCAACTGGAGCACTTAAAGGGCATTAAAGGACAGTTAGGAGCTTTTGAACCAACTCTGATCTAGGAAAAAATTAGATTAAATGTCCGATTAAGGACGACTAGAAGTTGAAGTTTATTGTTCCAAAGGTTGAGTGAGTCTAATCATAGGCTCCAGTACTTAGGGATTTGCTGCTGCTACTGGGCTAAGCAGCCATTTTCGCTATGTTTACATAAACTACCCAGTTACTTGCATAGTTTGCTTTAGTACCAACATGTGGGTTGCAGAGGTTTAATATCGTAGCGTAATTGCTGGAGTTATTTAAAATAATTGTTTATTTTATCCTATTCCATATCAAAAGCTACAGAGGTTTGGATAAATCACAGAACATCGGGTTTCAATTAATTCCTACAGAATTAAAGGCTATAATCTTTTGAATTAGCCTTCAGAGCTCAGAAATGCTAAAAAATAGTGTTTAAGGATTTGAATAGCAAAAATGGTTGGACTATTTATCATTATAAACTGAATCCATAGTCATTTAACTGTAACTTTATGATGCCAGATCCTGTCTTCCCTTACTGAGTGAGTGACATGGAGCTAAAACGGGGGTTTCTGCACATCTTCCAATAGTATGCAGCTGAATCAGGTTATTCTCAGTTCAAGGAAGAACGACAGCATACTGATTTGCTGTGGTGCAAACAGACCTTCTGAAGATACTTCCTCAGTCAATAGTGATGTACTGTATATGACTGTTAAACGAATGTTAGAAGTGACGTGTACATCAACACACATTTTACACTAAATTTGCACTAAAGTCGTACTTTTCCTTCCAGTCCTTCTTTGGGGGTATAATCTGTCACATATTACGAGCTCTGACAGAAGTGTGAAGGAAATACATGAAATTGCCTCAGGGGTACTCATGGCCGACTTAACCACAAACAGACCATGCCAGACTTCTCACAACAGGTATTTTTATAGAGCCAATAGCACAACTGAGAGGTGAAAGTTTAGCTTAAGTTACTCAAAATGAGAAAATGCTGTCACGGGCCTTTCATGTCCACGACTCAAACGCTTTGTGTCGCCTAGCGCGGTGATAGCCATGAAAAACTGTTTTGATGATGATGTCTACTACGTCCTAATCTGATTGCTGTTTTTTCGCCCCGCTTTAGGGCACTTCTCCTACATCCTGTCAGAAAAGCAATTCAATATACAAACAGGTTCCTGCAACGAAGTCCACACACAAGTAACGTTACAGTAAATGATGCAGCAATGAGCAAATAGTGTAAGGAATATTTACAGTGGCCGTTATCCAAGTCAAACAACGATCTCACACGTACAATCTAAGACCCTCTGATTAAACTCAACTAGCTGATGAAATAGTTCAATTGGTTTACACTGAAATACGTTTTAGATGTAAAAAGTTATGTAAAAAGTCCAGTAATGCAATCTTGTATCGTAAAATTTTGTGAATAAATTGTTGTTTTTGACCACTTGGGGAAAACAGATAAGTCTGTGTATACAACATTTCATTACTTTATAAAGTTAATATGGCAAGCGTGTCAGAAAACAGATGCGTATTAACACATCCAGAAGACACAAAGCAACATTAGCATTCATTTCCAGCCATGTTCCTGACCACCTGATGACTTATTTTAGTTCTGTTTTGGTCCCCACCAATGTCCAAGGAAAATATTGGCCTCTGCTATGTTCACTAGCTAGTTACTAAATTTTACTATCTGCTGTTTGGCACTGGACAACTATCAAACAGTAGGATTATCAGAGCTTTTTTCACTGAGAAAACAGGAAACCATATCGACAAATGCAGTTAGAATTAACCAGAACAGCTAAGTTGTACACAGTGAAACCTACTGGCTGAAAGTGGCTAAAACGCACCACGGAACAGAGGACAACTGCAAAGCTGGGTGATAATTTTACTGGGGTTTGTAACTACATGTCACTCCTTTCACGTTACATGTAGTAACTGGACTCACTGGTAATACAATATTATTGATCAAAGTAGCTTTAATAGATTTTTGGAATTCACACTTTACACATAGCGGACAACTAGTATTATGTCACAGTTATAAAAGTGGAGCAGATACACAGCTCATTCAGAAACAATGCCAGGTTTGGCAGTCTTGTGAATGAGATTGGTGGTGAAATATAGTGTGCATGAAAACGACATAAAAACAGAACAGTGGGCTGTAAAATATAACTGACTAACAAATTCTTATTACTCAAATGTGATGGGGGAAGAATACCACTTTCCAAATAGGTTCTCAACACAGTTTGTCGAACTGTCCACCCCTACCACACAAAGCCAGTGTTTGTAGGCGTTGCCTTAAGAAGTCTGAGCTACCATGCGTATAAGATATTCAGTGTGTACATCAGTTTTACCAACTGCCAATCAATCACAGACTGAGTATTATTCCTTTAACAGGGAACTGTGTTGGAGCTGGCAATATTATTAAAAGCTGTCAGCACCACCGCCCTTGCCATGGACACTGAGCCTCTGACTCACTCAGTTTCACATCAACTCTTAGTATTTTTAGAATAAGATTTAAAGTGTCATTACATCACATCTGCGGTACTCGCTTTTTCTTAAATGTTACCTTCTTATATGTGAGCTTCAACAGAAATAACAAAACAGTTTCACAGTGTGCTAACGTCTAACAGTTCCCTGCTACACTTATACAGAGTAGATTTCCTTTGATTATTTTGAATTTTCCATTATTCCTAACTCACTTTTCGGTGGCAAGGTACTTCCTTCCTGACCGCGAGCAAAGTGTTTCTGTATGTACCTTTTTGCATGTCTTCAGGCTCATTTCTGAATATGGCCCTCTTCAGTGCAGAAAATTGCATTACAGTCCTGGCAGGAAAACATTTGAAAGCCGACTGTTTTCTCGACTCAGTTTACTGTTTTTGTTGCAAAAAGGTAACCTAATCTTTCGTTCTTAATGAGGACATATTTCATGGCAAATGCATGATCACTTAAACAGTTCGCCTCACCTTATTCAAATCACATTTTTCCTGATTGGGACAAGTGATACGCACACATTTCAAATGCACAAAAATGTTTGAAGGCCAAAGGCTTAACATGATATATGGTATAAGAGGAAATAATAAGAGTGTGGTGTAGCTGACATACTGAGAGCATTTTCACTTCTAAGGTTTGCTTCAGAGAGAACTGGCCCAGACTGACACTGGACTGAGCTATACCGTAAGAAATCTTTCTTCTTGGCTCAGTTCCATTTTCACATATTCTTCTTCCCATGCTAACAAGGTGCAGCGTTTGCTAAATGTAGCCTATCACTTGTGTGTCTTTTAGTAGCGTATGGAGAGGAAGAAAAACATATACACCCTAACTGCATCATGATCTGGTGTTCATTTGATAGTTTTGAACATGGGCAGCCCACATGGTTTTGATTTTGCAGCTTTCATGCTGGTCAGAGTTGCCTTGTTTTATTGGAAATCTTGTTCATATATTCCCTGCCCGGTCCTCGCTGACCTCTGACAGCTCCCATGGGGCTCACGGGTACATCCAGGAAGCACTTTGTGGACACGGATGCTGCTTGCTAAGATGACATTGCCCAAGAGTTTTTTGTTGTTTGGCATGCTCATGGTTCCACATACTGTAAGAGGGGGTGTTGTCTTGTCATTGAACTGTGGCAAGCTATTTGATTGTGACTCTTGAGCTGGCATTTAGTCATGTCAGCATGTGGCTCAGCATGACTATAGCTAATGGGAACTTCTGCTATGATCTCTGCTGTACCGTAGTTGCCTTAGGATTAACATATACTGTAGCCACTCCTGTACAGAGCGTTTAGCTTGGTATTATGTCATAAAAATGGTTGGAGGTTGTCATTAGTGTCACGCTGTAGGTTTCTGTAATTTATTCTCAAATGCACTTCATGGTTAGCAGTGTTGATTAAAGAGGAAATCTTGTTTTCGATTCCCTACAAACCACTTTCAGCGGTAATTACATGAAAGAGTAATAAAGTGAAATGATTTTCTTCATTTCAAACATGTACCAGGGACTGTACATGTACGAATGTCCAAATATTACAGCTTACAGAAGACAAACCTTTCAAGGTTTTGGCTTTTCAGTCCTCTGAGCTTCCACAAAGAAAAATAGTCAAGTGAAAGTGAGCACAGACTTGAAATAGATCTTTAAAGAGAGCAGAAACCTAAATCTCCCGTTGGTACCTCTCTGTGCTGCTGCAGCTATAACAGGAGAGCAGAAGTAGTAAATGGTCTGCAGATATATTGAAAATGACACAGTACTTTAGATAAGGCCCACAAATCCCATGTGATTACGATGGCTGTTGAAGCTTAAATATTTTGTGGTCTTTTACAGAGGGCAGCAATACAGTTAATCTTATTCCACACAGTATAAGTTTAATGAGAAAAATATTAATAATATTATAAATTATAACTTTGCACAATATGATTTGGGTTTGTTTTCTGTTATTATTTTTTAGTTTATTGCTTTCCATGCAAAAGTTATCGAAGCTGAAATTCGATATTGGTTGTAATCTTAATAATAATAATAAAGATACATTATTAAAGCTGGCCAACATTTGTGATCTGTTTTTCACATTACAATGTAGCATGCCACTTGGTCCCATATAGAATATATCATATATTTTATGTAGTTTGAAAAATGCTGCCACAAAGCTGACTGCGTGATTTATTAAGCATCGTGGCATTTCTTTTTTAGTAGTGCTCGGTTTTTGCTGAGGATAAAACATACTAAATCATTTGAATCCCCACAAAGCTCTATCGTACAATACACTTTCAGGAACAGCCCAAATTCATGTGAGATGTGAAATAGTAAATAATAGCCTTGGACTTAGCTGGGATAGACCCTGACACTGGGTCGTTGCTTTGCTTCAAACATAACGTTTCTTTTCCTCGACATGGATCACTATCCTGATGTAAAGCTGACATTCTGTTCTGATTTAGACTAATAATTTATTGCATCTGGCATCAGGGTCTGCACAACAAGACCAAAGGCACAGCACAAGCTTTCAAAAAGAACCTGATATTTCTGCACCCTAATCAGTTTAAGATGACCCTCTTCTTTGTGAAAAAAGCTCTATTTGTGAGATCTAGCAGACAAAACATCTTTCTAGACTTACAGAGCCATTAATATAGATATAATCATAGGTCTCTTCCAGAGGATTTTGCCCTCAAGAGGGAATTTCTCTCTAGTGAGTGCCTGACTCCCTTCAAAGCCAAAGTGTGACTTACAAATGACTTGCTGTGAATGAGTGACGGAGGACATGAGAGATGGCCGACATCCCCTTTGTGGAAAATTAATTTTGCTCAAAGAGTTTCAGGGGACATGCACACACATACACTGGACATACCCAACACAAAACAAAACTTTTACACCATCAACCTAGCTTCTGAGGGTGAGAAAGTGGATCAATCTTTTTTTTTTTTTTTAATTTTAAATCTTAACTTTGCTGAATTCATTCCAAAGGTTTTATCATTAATCACATCTCTGCTTCACAGTTTTAACAATTTTACATTTAAACTAAGCACTGCCTTTAAAGACATTAATTAAAAACAATTTAAAGTAATAAAATGGCAAGTTAATTTAAGCAACTCAGCCACATGTGACTAACCTCATCCTGCCCTGGCTCACTTTACAGTATGATGGAGGCTGCAAGACTCAGCAGATCAGAATGACGAGAGACTCATCAGGATGACAAAGTGAAACATGGACCAGTTTCCCAGCCATCAAAGCAAGTTCGGAGCTGCCTTTTGAAAAACAATGGCGCAACAGCTAATGTGGCTCATTGAAACGCTCGGCTGGCTGTGAATGGACACATTTCCCCATGTTAAAAGACATCTTCAGAGTCAGACTTAGTGGAGGTGAGACTGTCACTTCCACTGGCGCCTGGCCTTACCTGGCTGCATAACTTCACCAGTGTCAAGCCAACAATCTCACACACAGCACACACTCCTACTGTATGTATAAGTGCTGCCAAATGCACATACTTTAATACTTTCCATTTGTTCGCTAGTCTGATGGTTTGCTGTTTTTTTGCTGAAATCCTAAATGCATTGGGGGTTTATGTTTTATGTTAAATACTGTTTAAATTGTGGTAAAGATTATTGTATCTGGTTTGTGGCAATTTTGTTCTCCATTTTAAACTAAATTCAGTTGACAGTGCACTGACCTCAGAGACATAACATAACAGAAATACTGCTTTTATATTTTAAATTTGAAATCTTTGCGTCTATTAATTTGCATGGATCTGGGTGCGCATGTTTATTTAATGCATGTATTTACTTATGCATGTCTTGTACTTGTGCATGTACGGCACAGGGAGTGTGCTCTCCCTTGGTAACCCACAAAGAGAGGGAGCGGTGGGCCATGGGCCACAGACTTTGGGCAGCTCTTGGCTGAATTATACAGCTTGGTGAGATCCACTGAGGGTGACCCCACTTGCTGAAAGCAAACACACAAATAAGATCTGGTTTCTGCGTGCCGTGAATGTCGAGACAGACCGAAGGTCCTCCTATGAGCATGTAGAAGTTCAGGAAATTCTCAGTTTAATTTCATTTAATTCCTTGTAGGTATACTCTATTATTGTAATATAATGTATGATGCAATATTTTTGACTTTCAATAATCAGTCCAGTTGGTTTACAATTCAGTACAATTGTCCTTTATAATGTTTAGAGAAACAGAAAATGAAACTTTTATTACTATCTAAGTTGTCCCATTTCATGGAGCCTCCACTTCATCAGAACTACATCATGGACGCAAACATCCACAGTGCCCAGAAATATTTTAATTGCTGTTTTTATATTTACCTAGCTGCAAATGAAGCATTGAAATGAAATAATTTCTTCCATTTGTGCCCCAGAACAACCCATAATGTTGGCAATTAAGCTATTAACTTGAAAGAAGTAAGAATGTTGGGAGATGAACAAAAAAAATAAATAAAAAAAAAATTGCAACATACTTGTCGAAAGAGATGATAATCTTTACATTGAGCTCGTGGGTCTGAGCACACCACTCATGTTCAGATTAGTTTCACATTAAGAACATTTTAAACATAGTTTATAGTTATAGTAGTTATAGGTTTTATTTCAACACATTAAAGGGATAAAAAAAAAATAGAGCAAAGTCACATCATTTGAATTGTGAATGACATGCAATAATTAGCAGCAATTATTAATGGTCAATGCAAATTTTCTTCTCGAAGATAATGTTGCAGTACCTTCTTTGCACATTTTCTAGTCCTTTCAGTGGTGGGAGTATTAAATCAGCATCAATACTCCCACCTACTGGCTAGTGCCCGTCAGTGTGCAGTCCTTTTGCCCCTTTCCCAACCTCCCACCGCCCACCTCGAGGCTTTCCTTCCTGCTGGAGGAATGGTAAAGTGATCTGTTGGTCCCTAAGTGCTTTTTGCTGTCAGTGGTGTTGACGTGGGATGCAATAGAGACCCAGCTGAGGCCACCTTGATGGAGCAGACCTGTTGAGCTGCAGACATCAATAGACAGTGTACACATTCACTCCCAGACATGTTGGGTCCTCCTTAATCTTTTTTTTTTCTGTGTCACTATGTTTCTCTTCACTTTGCTCTTAATTGTTATTCACCAAAAATGTTACAATTTTTATTGATTTGATTTCTTTACAAAAGACTAAGAATTGTTAGTACATTGCTTTAGTGCGTACAGTAAACTATGACATTCTTAGTAATCCATTTAACTGATCTGTACATCCTATCACTGTTTCTGAAACAACAAATAAAAATAATAATGTACTGGTACATATTCTAAATGTGTGTTTTGTTTCCATCAACCTCCATCCTGGAAAACAGACATATTTCAAGACCCTTTCGGAATGATGAACTGTATGGGAAAATCCCCCCCAACTGTCAGAGGAAGCCATGGACACAAACAGAGGAGAGCTGGGGACTACCTGCTGTTTAAACAGATAGCAGGGCCTGTGTGGCCACGGCTGCAAAGGCCCCTGAACTTCGCTCCACTTCAGATGTTTAAGAGTCCCAGCGAGGGCATTGGAGTTCTCCTGAGAAATAAGCAACTACTTGGCCAGAACAGCCTTTGGATCCCAGGGTGGACCGCCAGCGGCGATGCAAAACCCTTTTGCTGATTGGCTAGTGGACATGCAGAACATCCTCCAGGGAGCTGATGCTTGGGTGGTTCAGGAGATTGCAAGGCAACCACGCAATTAACTCAAACAAGCTTGTGGAGAATTACTTAATGTGCATCAGGCCCTTGCTGAGTATACAAATTATGGAGAATATCTGCCGTTGCCGGAGTTCACAAGAGATGTGCATTAGCGTGCTAGAAGAACCGAAGAGAGAAAAAAGAGTAATCTCAGCATAGTGATGACATGTAAATGATGGGAATAAGGGTGATAAACAGTATGAATGCCAATGCTTAGAGTGATAATATAATGTGATAGAAGAGTGGGAGTTGTACTAGCAAAACACCTGTAGTCCTGTCAGCAGAAGCTCTGAACTTTGTGCGCTTTATGGGGCCAGGGCCATGACTCCTTCCACAGAAAACCAATGACTGTCCAGGGACCCAGAAGAGCAGTTGTAAAAATAGATGCAAAAGCAATACCTGCCCAGACATTCAAGAAGTCTCCCATCTGGAGAGAAAGAAAGAGGAACAGGTTAAGATTAATTAATCTGATTTACTTAAAACACATTGCTGTAAAGGAATTAGTCTGTGTAGATAAATTATACATTTTATACAGGCTTCTCAAGAAAGGAGAAAGGCTTCTCAGGCCTGCAAGACAAACTTTTCTTTATGAAACTCACATCACTGAGGTACTGATACTGTATGTGGCCACCTCATAGCTGTTTGACCACCTAAGCTCATTTTATTGCACCCATTTCTGGTTCACAGGAAATCTGCATTTATTTAGAGACACATGAAAGTGTCAATAAGCAAAAGTATTAATTGGGAGCCACCCAACCCGACCTCAACAGTACCCTGTTGTTAATGCAAGCGCCCTACCCCTGCATTTCCTCTCACTGACCGTGGTACTGAGCTAATCATAATATATTAACTGACCATACAGGAAGCCATGTCCCACTGTGCAGCTTTAGTTACCATGTATGCCTTTCAGTTTTTAAAGGCCATTTAAGGTAAAGGCAGTTAAGACCAGCGTTTTTTTTTTTAAACTCCTTTTTTTTTTTTTTGTGGATGCCAAACACCCACAGCCACTGTTGAACACAGCCGCTTTCAACCTAAAACTCCACCTTTAAAAGAAACAATTTTATAGAGACGCGGTGACATCATTTACACGAATATGTTGTTTAAACTCCAAGAACGTCCCGTTGTATATTTGATTTGGCCTTGGCCACCTCAGCTGACCAATACATCACATGTCCTCGGCTACGACTATTTAATGTAGAATCTCCAAAACTCACAAATGCAGTATGACCAAATGTTCCAGAGATGTACCAGTATACTAAACAGGCCATATATCTCGCTCTCCTCGCCAAACAGAAATAGATTTCGCTGAATTGTTTGATAAATTTGGTCTAGGTTTTCCAGCCATCCTTATTGGAGCTCCTACTGTTTTTCTGGCTGTTGGTGGCCTAAGCCCTAATCACCCTCCGTTCCCTCAGAGGCCATAAATTACTCCGATGAGATGGTGCTTTGTGTTCCTTCTGCTGGGGAGCGGGGCGAATTCACAGCGCCATGTTTTGACAACCCGTACTTTAAATCATTGTTTTATGACAGATGGGAAAACTTCTGCACTTTCACCGGCCTGATTTATGTTCATTTGGGTCTGGAGGACACTATAATTTGCAAGTAATGTGAAAACAGATGGATAGAGAGATACCAAAGGGTAAGACTGACCTATACATTCTCAGTGCAGCTTGCAAATGGCATCCATATGCCGCAAGAACTCTTCCAGTTACATCTCCATTACTGTGTGCGTGTGCGCGAGTGTGTGTGTGTGTGTACACATGTGTGTGGCTTGTCCATGCTTGTTCTGTTAAAAGAAATAATATGAAGCGAAATGAAGGAAGAAGCCTGTGAAAAGCAGTTTTTTTTGTTGTTGTTGAAGGAAGTTTGATATTCTACCAAATCATCAAGAGCATTTATCAACAGCAAACTCACTAGGGTAATACTTCACATGAACACAGCCTTGTTTCACTGTTAATGATGATCCAATATGCAAGTGACAGTTGCTCATTTGATATGTTTAACATATAGGAGCAAACACTTTGATTATTTGACCTTGGTTTACAGTGCAGCTTCCCATCTCCGGCGAGGCATGAAAAATGGAAGTGAAATAATTTGAGCCATACTGGACCAGATTTCCTCTGTCAATTCAGAGAAATTACAAAGCTGGTCTGCTACGTTTCCACTGCCTCAGGTCATGTAGTAAGGTCATACACAGATCACTCAACAAAGCTGATTTTCTGTTCTTATCCACACATCAGAGTCGATTCACTCAAACACTCTGCGGGGTAAGTTTAGGTATCATCACCATACCGCGGGTTCACATGGCAGCTAACTGGAACAATGACACCTTGCTACAAGCTCCTAAAGGGGACCTAAAAGATTGTTTCCATCACAAGAGAATGTTCCAAAACTTCAAGAATTTATAAATGATACTAATCAGCTTTTAATGCTAGAATAATAAGTTCAATTTGTCACATTTACTTTCTGGAGAAGACAGACAAAGATTGATAGATTTCATTCAGTCTTCTGGCAGAGAACCAGCAAATGTAAGGTAATCTGTGAGGAAACAGAAAACTCAAAATATATCATGCACAGCCTGGGAGCTCTGGACGACTCGTGTTTTATGGCTTTTCCAATGAGGCAGGACAGTATGTGAGTGAGCAGTGTCTGGTGCAGCCATTGTATTCCAGCGAGGGGGGACCACCCACATGAAGTCAGTGATGAAGTAAATACTGTTACATGGCCACGTCCACTTCCCTCGCTCGCAGAGTAAACTGTGGTCGAACGGCGGGGCTCTGCTATCTCAGCTTGCCTCCAGATCACAGGGCAGAGACTTGAGGCGGAGAGGACGATCACACCAGCCCCCACCCCCGTCCCGCTGTGAATCCCCCAATCTCTGCCCTCCCTGTCCCGGCCAGGAAGCCAGTTAATAGTAGCCGATGTCTCTGGGCAGGGTTGAACTTGGCAAAGACCCACCATCTTTCAAGCAGAAGACAAACCGCTCACGCCCCTCTGGAGCCAAAGTCAAAGAGAGGCCCAGAGGGAATGAGGTGCCTACTGATGCCCATGTCACAGGATGACGCCCTCGGTTTCCTTTCCTTTAATGCAGGACATCAGGCAGAGTGCATCATGGGAGGGTACCACATGTCCAGATAATACTGAAACAGTTGCTAACCCTCTTCTAGTAGCAATGTTGCAATCATAGAGCTAAAACTATGTAAAATACTGAATTAAAATAACCAAATCTCCTGTGTCCTACATACCAGAGCCCCTTAATCATATCCTCTCTTTTTGTTTATTTGGGCTGTTTGGACATCAAGCTTTTCAAGAGGGAATAATATCCCAGGAGCACAGAAAAGAGCAAGCCAATTGGCCTCTTACAGGAGGTCTTTGAAGAATATATTTGTGTTCTAACAACAAGAACATTTTTCCATTTTGACTAAATGTAATGCTGATTGGTACCACCACCAGGAATACAGCTCCCAGATAGCCATGAACCAATTTATCATCTCCTCACCTTTTTCTGGTGGGAATTGGCTGTAAATGTCCTTCAGGCAAATCCCTATCAAGCCGCTCTACGGGTGAATCTGATTAAAGAGACAATGGAGCTTCATTTCTCTGTCTTTTACAAGAGAATTGTTCCAACCTTGTTGCACTCTTGTCCTTTTTTTTTTCTGAAACACTGTGATCCTGTGAAAGCCACGGGGAGAAATGTCTACTGACATGACAGTTAGTGACAGTTATATGTGAGGAGGCTGTTCTTACAAATGGGCGCTTTATTGGTCTTAGATGATAGCATCAACCACAATGTCTTTTGCTTTCATAATGATTTACTGCTGCCTGGTGGGATGAGCTCAGTGAATATGTGTGGTTGGCTGCCAACTGCACTTTTTCCTCTGTTTCTTTTTGGTCTTTGTGGGCCCTGGAGGTTTCTTAACTGTTATAGAGCCATTTGGATTGGAGGCCAGGCAGTATAAAGCTGTATTTGGCAAAAGACCTCAATGCGCCTCCAAAAATAAGAGAGAGCAGGGTGAACATATTTGTCTACGTCTGCACGTGTATGTGTGTGTGTGTGTGTATGAGAGAGACACAGACAGACACAGAGTGTAATGCTGGTGCAGTAACGCTACTGTACCTAAAAATACAAATGGGCATTTTATAGTAAAACCAACTTGCAACTTACCAGAACATACAAATTTGAGTCGAGCTGTCAAGTCCTCTCATTAAGCTTTTATATTGACCATACAAGCTGTAATTTGTGTATTTAGCCAAGCCTTTTTGAACGTTAAGAGAGGAGAAATTACTATTCTACAAATGTTTTAGAACATTCACATCGCAGTGTTAATGTTTCAGTACCAGCTGTGGTTAGTTCTCTACCTGCAGCTGTTACTGCTGGTAGCCATCTTGAGGAAATGTCGGTAAAAAACATAGCCTTGACCCGGCCACCGCTGTTGTTTTAAAGGAAGAAAGGTGAAGACCTTCCTCCTGAGGGACCGGTGGTCTGACCTGAGGACCAACAGTCAGGGATGTGAACCACAAAGAGCAGGCGCAGGGCCGTGTCTTTATAGGAGGCTTCAGCTGTAGGGGAGGGGGGCAACATGTGGCTGCAGGTGAAAGAAGCGGATTCTTCCCAGAGGAGGAAAATTTCACATCATCGTGTTGTTTATTTTTATTTTCTAATTAAAGCAATAGCTGTTAAAAACATTATAATTTCTTTTCATGTGACATACTTTTCCAAATTCTGCTTTTTTTTTTTTTACACTGAACTGAGGAATACGTCATGTCATAAGACAACCCTGTAAAGGAGTACAGTGTGCAGACTGCTGGCTGATCATGGGAGCAGTGATGTGGCTGTTGCGACCTCTAGTGGTCATTCCTTTTACATCACAGTCCTGTGACATATGGAACTGGTTTACATCAGTGGTTAAATATGCTGCACCACACAATATTGGGCATGTTGGGCAGAGGTTGTGGCAACCCCGACCTACAAATCATATGATCTGAAAATGTGTTGCACAAAGCCAACTACGCTGTTAGCTTATTGTAGGGAATCGTGTCTATCTTGTAGCAAGGGTCATATTCAAAGGAACTGAGATGGAGCCAGGTCTAAACATTATATTTATTACAGTCATAATCAAGCTGCTCTGTATTTTCCTGGCATGAGTCATCCCTCTGACAAATGATCCAAATGAATAAATTAGGCCGGTAATTGTTGTGTTTTGCTCCAAATGGCAAAATGACATAATGCATAGTGGATGTATTTCATAGTTGTTCTGCAACTTGCTACAGTTACTTTAGCCTGACAGACGTCTAATCCCCCTTACACCACAATGACTGACCTCTTTACTCAGTAAGCATGAAGAAAGCCGCAAAGCCACCTCTGTCTTTCACCTCACACAAAATTTTATGACTGACTTTCTGAATACAGTAAAGCTACCCAGGCTGAGGCCGCCTGCCTGGGCTGCAGACAAACAGAACCCTGTTCATCTCTGTTTTCTCTGGCCACCCTCAAATACAGCCCTGTTACATCATCCACAATTTCTCTTTCAACAGGAAAGTGCCATTTATGTAGCCGTGTTCGCCCTCCCTCGCAGCGCATCAGATAGTGATCACATCATGTAAAGCCATTTGTTTGGAGACTTTGTGTTGGTGGCCACCCGTGTTCAAGCAAGGGCCTTGGCCTGAGGTCTGCTGATGGCTTTTCCAAACCTCCCTCGTAGGCTGGCAGGCGGAGTGGAGCAGAACAGCCCAGCCTTCCAGTTTCAAGCGTTCATGTTTGTTCTTCTGCACCTTGATTCCTGTAAGAGTCTACCATCTGATGTGCAGGTCAAAGGGAAAGGAAATTGCAATCCCAGCTGAGGACAAGGATATAACCTATTAACTTTCTCATCTGTGGGTTGGAAAATGGATCACTCAGTAAGTCCTCGTCTAACTGGTGGCTGATTTCCATTCCCAAAGGACATTAACTGTTACTGTAAAACTGGAAGGTGAGAAACGACTCTGTCTGTCTCCATGTGTGTTCACATGCATGTGTTTCTGGTGCACGGAGAGATTAGATCATATTAAACGAGGCAATAATATACGATAATTAGGCTAATCTTTTACTGCGGCGCGGTACACATCTGTATGTTTTGTTGTTCCATTGTTTTTAGTTGGAAAGAAGATAATGTAGTGAATGTTTTCCGGTCTCACTGTAAGTTTCCTACAGCTTTGGAAGCTATTGCCTTCCAAATAAAAGCAGGAATTCAGTGGTGATTTATGACTATTTAGACAAGTGGTTAACAGAGAGATGTAGGATTATGGAAATACTGCTTTCATATGAAATACACAGAACACGTCATGTGGGCTTCAGTGACCACTTAAATCTGTTGGCAGGCCCAAACCCCCCCTTCAGCTAGTCAGATGCACAGTTCTCCTTTTCACTCCTCACACTGAATATTTGACTTCCTTATGAACTTGACAGTTATTGCTAGTCTGCATGTCTTGAGGCCTCACTGGAGTGACACAATGCCCTATATCCCCCTCCCCAAAGGAGAGACATGTGGATCAACAAAGCAGCTGAAGAAGTACAACATCGTCTTGATCATCGATTAAGTCACAAAGCCTAAAAATGGAGCCTAAATTCTTTCATCCGCACAACAGTAATGCTCACTACAAAATAATTGTGAAACCTGATTATCAGAAGTTATAACACAATAAATGTCCCATAAATTAAAAAGAAATAGCTAATGCACTGCCAAAAGCAAAAAATCTGGAAGATATTATGGAACCACATATAAATGTCGTAATTATAAATATAAATAACTGAATATTTCATCGCAATTTATTTTATAGAACAGTCGCTGGCTCTTTGAAATGATGCATGGGATAAACAAACATGAAATAATCTATATTGGTTCTTCCCGCTTGCATGCTTTTAGGGAAAGTACACGTCTGATTGTCAGTGGCTGTCTTTGCTTTTGATGTGGTGAAAAGGCAGCAATGGAGAGCAGAGAGGATGTCATAGGCTGTAGAAAGATGGCCATCTGGCCCACCTCCTCTCTAACCCCCATCACTCAACAACACTGAGGGGCTTTTCTCATCCTGGAGGTGGGAGAGCCAAGAGATGACCAAGGGTCAGACTGACACGCAGTCATGAATTTTTCACCGCTATATTTTCTTTGGGTAAATAATCCATCTGAGTGTTGCCCAGATGGCAGCTTATAAATCTTGGATCAGAAAATAAATACTTTTCAAAACAAAAGATGGTTTGGTGAGCTTCCCTGCCAAAAATACCAAAATTGTTTACTTTGTAGGGACTTCACTGCACAGGTTTGAGTCGTACCTTTATTCCAGAAAAACAGTGAGTCAGAGTTTTTTTTTTTTTGTTTTAAATACATATTTCTGAGTTTCATTTATTTTCTTAGACTTAAAGCACCTCATGAACTCTTATATACTCACAGTACATTTAGCTGATTTTGTTTTTGAGTGAGGGTGTCAAACATCTGTGCTGCCAGCACATTGTCTCTTCGTTCTGTTCCTACCTCATTTTTCTATTGCATCATTTTTATACAAATACAAATTATATCCTATAAAGATGGTTAAAATGCCAGCAAACAACTGCTTGTTTACATGTTCAGGAGACACAGAGAAACATTTGCATTTGCTTGTTCAATATCCAACATTCACTCTCCTTTTAGCCCTGGTTTGCTCTTCTCAAGCTTCTGAGGGAAATTTCCCTTTCACTCCACTGTGCTGGGCAGGTACTGTTAGGTGGTATTATCAGAGCTTTTTTGCTGCCTTCTACATTTGACATGGGGCAACATTGTCGGCCGAACAATTGGGTTAAAGACAATGAAAAAAGCACCAATATAGCTCAGGGGAACTGCAGAATCAGGAGATATTTCTTTGAGGGTTTGTCTTTCATGCTACATGTAGTCATTTGACCGAACTGAAATTTTAGTGCAGCTTTAACAGTTTTTGATGGCTTTGCTTGTTTGGATTATTGGCTAAAGACACAGCCCAGTCTTAAATGATTTACACCTTTACACTTTTATTTCAGTCAGTGTATCTTGACTTGTTGATTGGTAATTTGGTATTATAAATACTAGACCTACAGCAATTCCTCCTGAAAAAATATTAGAGAATAATACGTTAAACAGGCACACAACCAAAGTGTTGCCTATCTGTATGACACTGTTATTTTTCTGAAACATTAGTCAAGAAAGAGATTACTTCCAGTTTTTCAACAAAGATCATTTGGAAATCCTGAAGCTCATGAAATGTTGAAAGCAAAGTCCAGTGGCATACTTGGTCCTCATGAGGTCTTTTACACGGGGATCCCTACCTTTGATGGTGCATCTGCACCACGTCAGGGAACTGTGGAGCTGCGCCAGCCTCTCAGTGGGTGTGTTGCAGAGGCATACCACTTGTAATGAGTTCCACTAGCAGGACAGAAGGACATCCCCATAGCAGACTCAGAGACTTTCATTTCTGCTGAGTCGTCCAACAAAAAAAAAAAACAAGTCTCCTGTAAAGAAATACCCTGATGACTGTACCTCCTATTTCTGAAGTTTACAGCTCCTTTTAAAAAATATATTTGAAGCTAATAACCTCCTGAAATCACGTTGAAATCATATTTGGATCTTTTGGCAAAACATCACACACATTCCTACTGTGATATACACTGCTGTTGTATTTATAAGGCTCCCACCTAACAGTAAATGTCAAACTCTGGACGTGTCCTGCAGGGTTCAGCTGCTCTGGGTGTACAAGCACATGAGAAGACTTTTCAGGCAACGTAAAGGTTTAGCTAATAAAGAAGGTGTGATGTTATGTCAATTTCCAGTGAGATGATCAAGCCTTTAGTTCTATTTTCCTCCAGAGCAAGCTTGCTTCTTATTCTAAATATCACTTTTCTCAAAAAATTCTCCATTCCTTTCATTTCATGAGCAAACAATCAGCCTTGCAGGAGTCATGTGTTTTTGATGACCATTTTCCATTTTAGAAACTCTGAAACATCCCTTGTTTGCTTGAAAAGGATAATCACCTAACCCATGAAATGTTGATGAGCAAAATGAGCAGAGCCATATTTACCGTACGGAGAGGCTCATTAGAGAACCAATCCCAGTGACGAGTTGTATGAGGTGGCAAGCACCTGCCTTCTGTCTGAGGCATGCCTCTTTTATTGCACACGCTTCTATTTACTCACTCTCAAATTATTTTTGGCCCTTAGTTGACAAAGATAAATGGAGGGATTAATATATATTGGACTAATCTGGAAGCTTGCAGTGGGGGTAGCAGAGAGCCTGGATAGTATTTCCCTCAGGTAACCAAATGCAGGCCCACTGGATTAAGAGCCATTTGAGGTAAGGCTTAGCTGTGATCCAAAGCCATTAGCAGAACATGGCAGTTGTAAAAAACAAAGGGAGGAGAATCAAGGAGCTTTTTAATTGCCTCCTACTGATTATCATTCAAAGATGCAAAGATGATTTCACTCACATTTGAAGACGTGTGATTTAAGTTAAAATCCAGAATGAGAAAAATGCAAGCGGGAATTAAACAGAAAGATTAAAATCCTTTGTTTTGAACAACCTGAAATCATGAAGGAAAACACTGTTTCTGGGGAATTCTTATGTTTGATCATGTACACTGACCTGAAATGTGTTTCCTTGTGTTTGACTGGAATTCATTTGGCAGTTAAACCACTACAGACTACTGCAGCCTGTTTAGTTATTTTAATGAGGAAGATACAATTATGAAGAGAGAAAATGCATAAATCCCCCCGAATCACCCACTGGACATTTGTTTCTCCAGCTAATTTTGGCATCCAAGCCAAAATGGCATTTCACAGAAGGTTCATTAAATTTTAGTTTGATCACCGAATCGCAATTTCTTGCCAATCACATTGTTGTGTTGTAGCTCCTGTGTGTGTCCCTCTATGATTGTCTCATTAAAGAGACCATCATGTGGTTAAAGCAGCAGATAAAAATAGATATTTCACATCTGCTGAGAGGAGCAGGCACTATAGATGATGTAAATCGTGGGCTACATGACATTAAGAAAGGTTTTCAGTGATTTTGAGGAAATTAGTATCTACTGGTTAGCCTGTGATGAGTGAATAAAAATTAAAAATTAAAATTTAGTAGTCAAAAAAACTACTAAAACTAAAACTAAAATAAACATAAATCAGGATGAATTCGCAGTACCTTACAAAAAATAGATATTTGCTTGGTTTTCTTTTGTCGTCCACTAAAAATAAAGTTTGTTATCACATCTACAGGCAGCAGCAAGTTTCTAACACGAAGCAGGAAAAGCACAGGACTTACTTATTTACTTCTAACATTAACAAACTGCTCTGTTCTGTTCAAGTGTCTCAGTATGACAGTGCAACAGTGAGCCAGCATGCACAATTCTAACTACAGCTGCTATCGTTCAATTTATTATTTACATCTGTGCTTTTCCTACTGTGACATGTCAAAATATCTTGTGTGAAAAAGGCTCTATATTCGGGCCTTACAGTCACTGTATGTCTTGCATTCGTTGCAGCAAAACGCTGCTTTTAACATAAAACTCCGGGAGGACAACAGGGATAATAAAGAACAGCTTCAGATTATAGAACCAATAAAAAAAAGTTACCTAATGTTTTTGAGAGAAAGTATGAGTTAGCCAATGATCTACCTTCTCTGGGTTGCTAATTAAAGACTCATAATGTATAATCTAATTATGAGAGTTAAGTGCTAGACAGCCATTTGGAAAACATCAACTTTTAGGAGTTTGGTTTTGGTTTATGGTCACTTTATCCAATAAAAAGATTGGTAACAACATCTCCTATTAGGTAGCTTTTCCCAGGGCATGTGTTTGGGCAGCACCATCTGAATGTAACATTGTTGAATAGCGTCATTAAACATGCAACACCCTTTCTTTAGTTTCTAAGTTTATACAATATTTGCTCCATTCTCGTGAATGGCCTCATTCTGAGCTTCTGAAAATGTAGTAAATGGAGTCAGAAAACTGGTTTCTTACAAATGATTGATGAGTCATTTTCTTGACACAAATTAGGAAAAATTTGACCTTAAGAATAGAAAAGAAAATGAAGCACCAATTAAAAAATGCATGGGGTCAACGTTAACTTATAGGGAGTACTTATTTGAGCAGCAACCTTAAAAATAATCACGTACCATGAGTGTAAGTGAGAGAGAGAGTTTGAAAATGAGAGTATGAGTTTTTAATGACCTAATTATAATTACAGACAGTGCCGGATACAGTCCAATTTGAACAGAGGTCCAATCAGGCAGAATAACTGCAAACACCTGCACGAGTCTTCAGATACTTTTTAAAGAACACACAGATTCTGAAGGTTGCATTCATTCCCTCACTGTTGTTTTACAGTTTTAGTTGTTTCCAAATTGTTCTGTACTATGGCCACTGTACATTTCAGTGCTAGAAGTACAATAAGAATTATCTAAATTGATTCTGACAAATGAAATGACTTACAGTACATAAAGTGAAACAGCTGGGGGAGACAAAATCGCCTGTTTATGTGCGCGCAGAGCTAAAAGATCTGACTCACTAAAAACAGCTCGACCTCTCGTCTCTGTATGCCTCACATAATTGACTTTTTTCAGTAGTAAGGGATATTGAGTTTTAGGATTAGTTTTAGGATTGAGTTTTAGCAGATTAGATTACGTTTCTATGGGTACAAATATATTGTTGTTAGTGTTAGTAACAAAAACAAAAGCCTGGCGGTCAACACTGAGGTGGAAAAATGAAAAGCAGATCATGGAAGTGATCAAGAGCCAGAGCTGTTTCCCTGCATAAAAAACAAGGAAGTGCTACTTGAAACTGTTTAATCTGCTTATCAGCTGACGTATTAGATAACATACGCACATTTATCTTATGCATCACACGACCGTATGAAAGAGCCCAGTTTAAAAACTAATGCTAAAGGGTTTGCAAGAGGATGCAAGCAGATTTAGAGGAACTGCATGCCACTATGATGATGTAAACCTGCAGAGTAGGGAGAACTCTGCCGTGCAGCCTTGACCAGTTGAGTCACCAAAGTTTGAAACAATCAGGACATACACTCATCTGCAATTACTTTATTCACATGTAGCTTGACAGAATAAATCAAATCCATATAAGCTCGTTCCTTTAAGTAAACCTGAATAAATAAATCATTTATTTGTTTGTTTTCAATCCATTTTGCTGTCCAAAACATATTCATATAGAATTTCCATGTTGAAAAAATTAATAGACATGACTTGTCACAGTAGGAAAAGTGCATGTTTTACTAATAACAATATTAATTACTCTGTTCTGTTCAAGTGTCCCAGCTCTTGACTTGACTTGAGACTTACAGATTTGCTTAAAACAGATTTAAAAAAAATCCTGATCTGCTGTAGAAGCATTAGTCCAGTGAACCTTAATGTGCATATTCAATATCTCTTGCTACTAGAACTCACTGACATGAAAAGTCACTAATCATTCTTAGTTTCTACATGGCTTCCACGACCATATATTTCAAACCAGTGTTTGAAATTTGGAGAAGACGCAGTCAGATAATTTTTTTTTTTTTAGCTCATTCCAGATTTTCTAGCTCATTAGCTTGGCTGAATCAAATCTTTAGCACAGCTGCATCCAGTCAATATGAGGTAAGGTCCAATCAGAGAAATTAACAGAAAACACATGTGTGACATACTGAATGTAGCACTGGTCGATTTTTTGCCACATTGTTCTGTGAGACTGGTATATGCTTTAAATTAAATGTTATGTGCATGTAATTTAATTTGAAGAACAAATGGCTTTTAAATTGCTTCATGATCCTCTATTTCATTTACACTCTAATTTTTATCTGTGCCATCTGCTCCTCATCAAATTAAGCAGTGACAGATGACAATACGGTCAGCTTCAGAACATGAAATGCTGATGTTTCAATCCATACTTTCGGTCAAAGTCGAACTATACAAAGATGCATTGATTATCAGTCGAACATGCCTGTATCTGCATGGTTTCATGTATGTCACTAAGCTCATTCAGATAGCGGATTACTTCGACTGAGAAAACACACAGGCACTGAGACTTACAGATGTATTTGCCTTTTCTGTAAATCAATAAAATGAGACATATACAGACAGAGTGTTTGTTAAACTCAACTGAACAATTTCAAGGCCAAAATAAAATCCCTAACAATAACCAGTGCACAGATATGTCTAAACCAGACCACCATGGGATCTTTGTAAAGCCTACAATAATGAAGATTTTTCCAGCTGCACCAGGGTTATCCAAAGAGGAACTATTGCAATACATCACACCAAACACATGGTGGTGCCACAGAATAAGCTGTGACGAGGCCTGTCTCACTCCCTCACTGGAGGAAGTGTTTAAAAACAGAGAGGAATCTCACTGCTAGGCTCATTATTACTGTCACACACACACACACAGAGTAAATCTTGACTGACATAATCGGAGTGTTCCTAACAGATACGAGCTCTCAGAACTTTCTGCCACACATCCAGACGATGACAGGTTCTCTATTTTCCTCCTGACCTTTTCTGCTAATCACAGCCACTGTAAAAGAAGTGCTATAAAACACTGGCCAGCTGGTGATAAAGAGCCCTCACATCTAGCAGGTGGTGCTCCGTATGTAACGTCCCCTCCGTACAACCAGCCGGTTATGGCTTTATTGCCCTACACATCCCCTTCATATCTGCCTGCTTCCCAGCCACAGTCAGGTAAGACCACCTGTCGGAACAATGATAAGACAATAAGGGGGATTGTGTGTAGTGATAGCCTGGCAAGCACTGGATATGACTGTAGTAATAATAAAGGGTGTGTGTGTGTGTGTGTGTGTGTGTGTGTGTGTGTGTTTAGGTGTGTGTGTTTGTGTGTGTTAAGATAAAAACGTATTTGTATATTTTACATTCATAGAATGATTTATTTTGATACTTTTACAAGGTTTATATGTGTTTTGTTGTCCAAGATGTCCACTGGAGGGCAGTGTTGCAGGGCACTACAATGTGAGCCATTTTTTATTATTATTTGTGTCTTTATAATTTATTCATTTGGGTGTTTTTTTGTTTAGTTTTGTTTTTTTAGTTATTTCAATGTTAAAAACATCATAAATTTAAAATGAATCCTCGAGAGAGAGAAGGTGAGAATGAAATACTTATTTTCCGCAGGCTGGCTGCTTTAAGCAAATATGGCTCGCCGTGGTGCACTTTGCTAGATTATCTACAAGCTATCACAGCTGGAGTTGTACACAATACTAGCTCACTTGCAGACACTTGGTCGGCTTAGTAGTTGTACAAACAGGTCCGGCTGATTATTTTTTTGCTCTGATTTACCAACATGCCGCTGAGATCAGCAGATCAGCAGCTAGCTTTCTGAGGGCTCTACTTTTCAGCGTGATGTGCAGTAAGTCTGAGGATCTCTGTGCAAACAGCCTCTTTATGACAGAGAGCGAGGTGAGTGGCTTCAGACACTACAAGCCAGACAACTCATCAAACAAACACACTAAAGGCACTGAGTACACTCACTCTGTACAATCTGATTTGTGTTATTAGAGCATTTATTGACATTAGTACAATATTACAGCTTGCTTCCCAGTCACTACACTGCTGATGTGGTCAATTTACATATTTATATATTGTGGTGTGCCTTATTGTCTTTACAAAACAGTGTTTTCCTGTTTGCATAACACATTCGTATTTTACCACATTGGTATTTGGTGTGAACATGCTTCCTGCATTTTTCCCGCCTTCTCCGCAGCCTCGATAAAAAGATCATAAGCTGCCGACTTAATTCCTTTCTTGACACTTGTAGTCTTAAGAAACATTTCATGTTTATACAGCACATGGGGAGGTGCCATCTTTTCTACATGGGCTTTAGCACCTTTCAGCACCTTGTGACTGGCTCAACTTGCCCACCTGATGAATCTGCACAACTCCCAGCTGCACAGCGCAGAGGCGTCTTTTCACCCAACGAAGCTGGCAACAGCTTTAGCTGTAATCTCCCTCTCTCTCTACTGATTTCTCTTTCAGTCGTTTTTGGTTTATTGTTTCTTGAATGTGAAAGTTGATGACTGATTATTTTAGTGTTCTGCCACCTTCCAAATCTCTCAGCGTGCCTTATCTCCAAGATAAAACACAGTGCCTGTTAATGGTTGAAGTGAATACAGGTGCGCGCAGTGTTCATTGCAAATCGTAGCGGGGAGAAATAAAACATGTTTACTAAATCCTTACAACCACAGAGATATAAACCTGAAGCACACTTTATGTGCTATAAAGAAACGCGAGCTTAACATTAAGACTACCTGTGAATTCAAACTAGTCTTAGCAGTCAATATGTCGTCTAAAGCCTGTCAAATTCTCTATTAAAACTGTCACAACACTGAGTTCAAAGAAGCAGCATCAGTGTCCGGTATCAGCAAACTGTAAGCGTGATGATGCTGCAGCATTACCATGAAAAACATACTTTCTCCCAGTGTGCAATATGTTACATTTAAGTGTTTCAAAGTGAGCACCTAGAAAACAGAAGGCCAAAACAGAAAGCATCCCTGCTCCCTCACAACAGCCAATCACGTCACACGCACTCCGAGGATGCTCGCCCCGTGCAACAGCAACATCGTTTCCCTCATATCCATAAACGGATGTTTCGAAGCTACGTTTAAAGTGCTTAACCAAATTAGCAGTCAAATGAGCAACAACATCTGCTAAATGTTAACGTCACGATATCTTCCGGTGGCAATACAAAAAAAGACGTGACCGCAGATGTAAATGCCTCCTTTTCTTTTCAATTCCAGGATTTAAAATGGTTCCGTCATTCGGATGACTATTGTGAGGAATAGGAAAATATCATTCACGGAATCAATATCTATTTCCATACGACATACGAATGATAATAGGCCTACAAGCTCATACAGATGCTTCGACAACGAATGGCGGTTAGGAGGTGTTTCACTGGGTCTTGTCCATGAAAACACATCATACTATGGTGAATCTTGTGGTCTGCTGTTTTCTACAACGGCGAGAAATAAAGCAACTGCCACAACTGTCAGTCTGGTGCCTTTAACTCAGTCGTGAGCAGCTTTCTAACTGCCAACATCCATCTCATTCACATTCTTACGAGCTCGATGGCCTGCACTGAATCATTAATGCAGCTCATTTACTTCTTTTACAGAAGTTGCTCAAAATTGTGTACATCCCCTTCAGGTCCACACATTGGGAAACAAATCTCACTTGCATCTGCACTGAATAACCCCTGAATGCCTTGATGGACATCTTAGGCAACACTGAGATGGCCCTTTTTTTTTGTGCTGTTGTGCTTGGGCTCTTTCCACAGTGCCAAAGTGGGCCTGGTTTGCAGCCATGTGTGACTGGGGCACTTACTGGCTCACACTAATGACCCTAATTGGGAAAGTGGGCTCCGTTTCAGGGTCACTGACAGACTGACTGGCATGTGAGGAATGTGACCAAGTGGCACCCATCCATTGTCTGGGCCATCCTATCAATTAACTGCTTACTGCAATGGACACCTTTTCTCTTGCTTGTCTCCGCTTTTCTCTCAAAGCCAAGTGGAAAAAAACTGACCCTACTTTTTGAAAACTAGTCCTTCAAACCACAGATTTCTTAGCAGGTGTGCAATAATGTGGCTCCTATGCTATATCCAGGTTTGTTTGTTTTCTCTGAGCGTTTTAAAAAAAAACAGTCTGAAATATTCTCACACTTTTTTTCTGATGATTCCAAACTCTGTCATGGGAAACTTATTCTCATCTGACCCGGGAGGTTTCAGCTCATTCAGCGATCTTCCTCTGATTCTCTGCACAGACGTGGCGGTGTGTCATACAGCTCTAGGTAGAGCTGGTAGATGTGCTTTGTTACTAAAGGGAGTGGTGGGATGTTTGTTGGTTGGTGCTGCGCACGGAGTTATGTCTGCGTGGGATTAAGGTTCAGGGAGACTACAGGAGTAGAGTCACAAGTTTGACAGTAACAATCCATGTTACACCCCCCCTTTTGGCATCACATCATTAATTAATCAAGTGTTTGATGTGGTTGGCCTCACATTGAGCTCCACGCCCTTCAAGCATCATGAATGAACCCGTTGTAGCAACTTCAGAATGCCACTTCAGCCAGGAATTTTCAGGCATTTCTTTTGTCTCTTGTGTAAGACTAATATGTTTGCACTGCTTTTTCAGTTGTGATTGCATGCTTAAAATGTAGATAAGCATATTTTGTGCCACTTGTAATGCCTTTGATTAGTCAAAAGGTTTTTAATCTTTTACTCATTAAGTCAAGACATAAACTAATATTATTTTGACTTAGGTCCGATGAAGATGTGAGACCTTTTTACTATCTCAAAAGCTTGATGTGTACAAAAAAACAGGCTTCTGTGCGCATCTGTGATCTTCTTTGGCTGCGGTATCCATTGAGCTCTCTTTCTGAGCGAGCTACTGTCTGCCACCTGCATCCCTGCAGTGCTGCTCAGATGTGGCTTTCATTAATACCTGTACTATGGTCCTCTCATTTCAGACTCAGACGTGCCTTACATTGGTAGGTGTGCATGAAATAAAAGCCGTCTTTGGACCATGCAAACTCTCATGATTTGCGGACAATATAAATATTCCAGTCTCACCACAATTCAGAGCGCAGATGGTCACAGCCAAATGTGGCTGAAGAATGCAACTAGTGTGTGTGTGTGTGTGTGTGTGAACCTGGTGGGAACATCCCCAAACTTATAATGAGATAATTTCCCCCCAAAAGATTGTGTCGGTAATATCCTCCGCACAGAGGATCTTTTAAAGAAATAATCAACGCCAAATCTTGATAGCGAAGAGTTGACCATCTGTGATGATTTTTACTTGCTGCAGCTTAACACAAGTCACTGAAAGACATGGGTGTGAGCCACGCGCATTAAGGTATGTGTGTCAACAGTTCTGGCCTGGAGGTGAACCCTTGGATATACCTCGTGTGGAGGGAGAAGAAAAGGGAAAGGCAGAAAGAGAGAGAGAGAGAGAGAGAGAGAGAGATGGAGAAAAGCGGGTGTGGCCTGCTAAGTGACTCAGCCAGAGCCCAAGTCTGCTGAGTGACAAATCAAATGCCAATTGACAGAGCGCACTCTGGCTCCGAATTCACTGGCTCCCTCCACTGCACAGGTGGTCTTTGTCCCACACATGCACACACACGCAACACAACAACACACCCACCCACCCACCCACCCGTGCGTACACACACATCAACAACCTACGGCGCGGTGCAGCCTCAATGGGTGATTGCTCTCTGCATTAAACAGGTTAATCTCTACAGGAAAAGCAATGCTATTTGAGTTTGACAAACATTCCTGATCACACACGGCGAATCAATATTCAACAGAGAAAAAAACAGCAACACAAATCACACTTTCCTTTCTTTTTTTTCCCCCTGCATTATTAAGATATTGTGGATCAAACCCAGTGCCCTGTATGTGACCCAGCAGTTGCAACACAGCATGCCAGAATCTGACCTCATCCACACACACACACACACACACACACACACACACACACACACAACCATGACAGGTGATTAATGGGCTCTGAGGTGAACCCTGTGTGTCTGTCCCAGGTCAGTCTTTTTGTGCTGATCCTTAAAGGGAGTGGTGAAGTTGTCCCTGGTAAATTGATGGTGCCTCCAGGAAGGAGGGAGGTAAAGCAAGTGCCACATAGAAAGACCTGCTGAACTTCTTTATGTATGGCTTTCCTAGCTGGCTATCTGTGTGTGTGTCTCTCTCTCTCTCTCTCTCTCTCTCTCTTTCCCGCTCTCTCTCTCACACACACACACACTCGAACAAAGAGAAACCACTTTCAGTTGTCAGTCACACTTCTAGTTTACCTTGATAACTTTGGCATACTGTCAAACTTTAATCCATAATAGGCGTGTTTGCAAAGCAAAGAATCCCTAAGAATGATCTATTTGCTCATTTCTTAGGTCTTGTTTAAATAAATGCATTACATAAACTCTTTCTGTATTTGTTTGTAAACATCAGGAGATGACGTGCTGAGCAAATTTACTCTCATGTGTGGTCATGGGGGTGCTGAAGTAGCTCCAATTCATAATGCCACTTAGCAGCTAGGGACTTTTATTGCATATTGCTATTTGTAGATTTTACTTAAACTCAGTTCTTCAAAAATTTGGTAAGTTTGTAAACATAATTGCCCGGCTCACTCTTGGGTTTATTATTAAAAGAAAAAAGAAAGAATTAAACATTTTTGGAATGACTAGTTTTTAAAATAAAAATATGAGATTGTTTACCACTGTTCATCAAAAACAAATTTATGAAAACGTAGGTGCAAAGTCAGAGCATGAAGCGTTGTCCTAGTCCCAAATTTGAAATCCGGTATATGCCCCTTTCTGCATCTTTGAACTCCCTCATGCATTTCCACGTTATTGTATGAATCGGGATTTCCACTTTGCTGCTATAACCCACTGTTTCGCAGCCTCATGCTGATAGCATTGCTGAAATTTTGTAAATATGAAATGCTCTGTCATGCTCAGCGTGTTAAACATCTTATGAACAGACTTGCAGCCCACCCTCCTGTCTGCTTCCCTGTCTGTACTCCACCTCGGGAGACAGGGATTAGAGGCCTTGGAGGACTGACTGTATGGATGGTGTATGAATAACTTGAGAGAGGTGACAGACGGGACAGATCGTGTCTCATCACCAGTAAAGCCTTGGGGCTCCCATAGGGGACCAGTGCATCACACAGAGAGCTACATAAAGGGCCGCCGCAGACGAAGGCCTGGTCAAGGCCTAAGCTATAGAAGCCCTGACATCTGGCTTTCTTCTATGTTTCACCGCCAACCTGCTACCCCAGTCTGGCAGCTATATGCACTTCATTATTGCGCCTTAATGCGCTCTTGAATCACAGTCAAAATTTAGTCCTGATATGTGTTTTTATTGCCAATATAAATTCATCAGATATGAAGTATCTGCCATAAGATATACAGTAAGTTATACCAGCATACAGTATATGACGCCTGCAGCATCATTATATTGCTCATTTAAGTACAAAATGTGCAATGTGTGTTGCGTTTTGGCCAACAAACTGTAAAGATAAAATTATGATGAAACAATAAAGGCAGGCTCAATCATTTTGAGGGGAAGATACACAGCAGGTGGTACGAAAAGCTCTGACAGAACCCCTGATTTGTGCAGAATTGTGTTGCTTAAAGGATATGGCCACCAGATGCCCATTTGGATGAAAATCTAGGTTTCAGTCTAATCTGTCAATTTTGGAAGCCAAAAACGTGTCAGCTTCGTGAGCAATGCAAGAAACTTTGGTGTGAACACTGTTCCAAAACACTTTTTTACTTTACTAGATTGAGAATTGTCAGGCATGTGTTTACAATTCTATGATTACAATTATATTTTATTAATCTTATTTACAAATATCAAGCCATACAATTTTTTTTTCCTAGGAATAGTTGGTTGCCTTTGTGCTGGGTGCACAGGACCTCAGCAGTCCTAGGAACATAGCCATAGATGGCAGTGTTTTGCCTTATTTTTAACAGCCCACTCGGCTCTGTGGCTATGCAGAAATTAAAAAATTGTTTGTGTGGATTATGTGGAGTGTATATTTTATTTTTTATTTGACAGTTTTGTCTGCCCTTCTTTAAAATGCCTAAGGTGAATTTCCTAAATTAGGCAAACACGTAATATAATAATGTAAAATAGTGATTTTCACATGGTGCGTTGATTAGAATGCCTCATACAGTGTATGTCTTCTTGAAGCTTAAACGTCTGCATCTTACATCAGGTCATATATTTTATTTCCAGAATTTTCCTGCTTTTTTTTCATGGAGCTATTTTTTGTACTGTGAGGCTTCACAGTAATTCTCCTCACTGACATTTTTACAGGAAATGAATATAAATGAACAGTGTGTCAAATGTCCATTTTAGACGTTTTATATTCTTATTTCGTAATTTTGCTGTTTGTTTAATTTTGTAAATTCTGTAATTATTTGGAAGTGTTCTCAAACATGGCACTGTTGCATTTTCCTTTGTTCACAGGTATTAAACAAGAGTATTACTTTATGCATTATTTGGGACAGGAAATTATCATTATTAGAGAAACAATTAAGATTCATATTAAGATTCACTGATGCGCATGCGGTAAAAACATCTTGATTTTCTTCGTTTTATTTGCCGAGTTATAGAAGATTTGTTGACAAGTTCTACTTGAATAAATTGCGTTTAAACAACAGTAAATTTCCTTGGTCTTTTGCTCCGACTGGGCCAAGGTCGGTTTTATATTCGACTGAAATCATAAAATGACACTTGAGATAAACAGAATGTTTACCCTCCCCATGTGAGCTGAGGCTGATATGTAAATGCAGCCTTATTCTTTCATCAAATTTGCATTTACCCTCTTAACCAAACACTACAGGGCTCCAATTCAAACAGCACTAATGATGGCTGGCCCTTTATGACCGATTGCCGTATCGGCGAAAAAGGGGAAGAGCAATTTAGCCCGGAATGAAAGGAGTAAAGCATAGTAGCTATCTGTGAGTGGCTGAC
The DNA here is from genome assembly GCA_028641955.1 of Protonibea diacanthus. Classification (NCBI taxonomy): domain Eukaryota; kingdom Metazoa; phylum Chordata; class Actinopteri; family Sciaenidae; genus Protonibea; species Protonibea diacanthus. The sequence goes on along the minus strand of CM053987.1, from coordinate 14,397,673 downwards.
AATAATTGGATCAACTTTGCAGAGAAATGGATGTGTTTTGATGCTCTAGTGGCTGACTGGCAATCGGCTGGCTTTTCGCCTATTTATCATTCCTCTTTTATCTGCTGCTGCCAGACCTTTCCACTGCCTCCATTCCAGGGCCGGCTAATCAAACAACTTTTTAATAAGACTAAACGGCATCTCCACAGCCAGAGAACAGAGCAGGGCTTCACGGCGCAGAGAGGAGAATCTTGGGATGAATATCAATTAACACTGTGACATGCTGTGTTGCTGCGATGAGAAGTTTGACACAGTATCAAGAAGATTCAGCTGACTTTTGTTTGCTGCTTTCAGATCTGTCAGGCAAGCTGTGAATCACAAGGCCACAGCCTCTACACATCGGGCTGCTTACTGCTCGTCAGCAAGAAAAGACCAAACTTAGCTGGACTTGACTTTTTAGCTGGACGTCTTCCAGAGCTGCTTTGTTTGCTGCAGCTGAATTCACACCTTTACTGCAAGGACTGCTGCTGACGTCTTTTAAATACATTTGCCTTTCTTTTGCATTTTCCAGACATAACAAGCGCATGTCGGAACTTTGAGTGAAGCCTTACACGCGTTGTCGATAAACTAGTTTTTATATTCCTTTCGCAACTTAATTAAAAAATTGCATTCTTCATAGCATTAGACAAAGTGATATTGCTTGTGGCCCTTCAGCACCTTTACACCAGTCTGTGGTCAGTAATCTGTGCCAGACCCATGTAGACTTATGGCTGCTTGGCAACATAGACAGACGGCATTACAGTGAGAAGGTTCAAGGTGCTGTCAAAAGCAAGCCTGGCATGTTTTCCCCTCCTTGTCGCAGGATAAAATTGATGCTTTGCAGCCCACCGCAAGCTCACCAGCTGCTGCTTGTCCATGCGGCTATAGAGAAGTTAACAAGCTCTAAACAAAACAAGTGACAAAATACAACAAAAGGCAGCAGGGAGTGAACGGGGCCTAACAGGGATGTCTTTAAGGAGGATCTCCCTGTTGGTCCCCTACCACCAAAGGAGGGCAAGGCAGAAAAGGGGACCTTGATTCGAGTCCTTGCTAGGTAACTGAGGGTCTTATGTTTGGAATGTGTCTCCCTACGCCTGTGATATCCCACCCTGCGAGTCCTCTGGCCATAGGTCACACAATTTGCCTCAATTATGTATTTCCTTTTTGATGAAAAAAAAAAAAAAGAAAAAAAAGATGTGGTGCCCTTGGAAGAGCACAACAAACTCACATTTTGAGTGTGCCTGTCAAATTGCTATCTAATTGTTGCAGGGCTGCAGGGGGAGCTGATATCTGCTTTTCTCTCACCGCCGGCTGCCGGCCCTGCCGTTCACAAAGCCCGGGGATGCCACACACATTCTGTTTGTTCTACATGAGCAAACAGATTGTAAACTGGCTGATAATTTTTGTACTGACAATGTCATTTACGGCTGTCAGCCTTTTGTCTGCTCTGTTTGCTTTATTCAAATATGAACCGAGTGGACCTCCCCTCCACCGCTCACTTCTGCATTAAAATCACATCAATTCACTTCCATTTTGTCTTATCTGAAATTCATTGGAGGCAATCACTTGGTTGAATGCCCTGTCGTTGCCATGGAGACCAAAGGTCCCGTGTGGACTTCAGAAGGATTAGGAACTTGTAAGATTTAAGTCTTGAAGTACACAGTTGCTTTGTTGTGTCTCCCTTTGATTTGATGGGGAAGAATTTGCCTTTTCTAACTTTGGACTGAGGTGAAATAAATCTGTATATATATTAGCATCCTCTGGCAGGATTGATAAATATTCATCTACTCCCCCTCGCACTGATTTATCTCTACATTTACCAATCTCTTTAAAAGGCACTCCTATAGTTATTTGCCTGACCCTGATCTACATTCATATGGCACGGCAATCCCAACAATGCACCACTCTGAAAATGACATTTTATCCCTGCGCTGCTCTGCTTCATTTGTCAAGCAGCCATCTTTGTGCTGAAACTATGACAGTCTAAGTGGCATGCATTGCTGGGTGCCCTGGTGGCACCTCTCTGCCCTGCTGGGGGGACAATAACTCCAACTCAGCGAAACGAGCAGGGGTGCTCTCTGGGCACTCGCTTCCCGGGGTGTCCCACGCCGCTCCTGAGGCATCTCCCCCCTTTGTTCGCCAAGGTCAGGGCACAAAGTGCTGAGTTATTCACATCAAACTGTCTGGCTGGAAGCGGCTGCAGATGTTACTGTTTTTGTGTTTGGTTTTGTCTCCTCACTCCGTCTTTTCTCTCTCCCTTGCATCTTGTCAGTGCTGGCTGCCAGGGCGCTTGGCGTGTGAGTTTTTAAAAAGCTGAAAAAACGTGGCCTGTGAAAGAGAAGTTGAGGCCTTGGCTCCTGCACCTCGTGAATTGGGTTTTTTTTTTTTTTATTTTCTTTGCCTTTACAGCCAAAAGTACAAAGTAAACAGTCTGAAGTAAATGGATTCATTTTTAGTTGCGCCAGGCAGTTTGTGCACAACAGAGAGCCGCTTCTTTTTGTCCTCTTTACCATCAATGCTAACATCTATTAGGCTACCCTTTATTGTCTGCCATGACAGGCGGTTTTCAGAACTTAATGCATTCCAAATATTTTCTCCACTTTCTTACAAAGGTTAAGAACAAAAGAAATCTTTTGAATAGTTTGTACATTTTAACTAACAAAGGGATAGTCTAGATCAAAACACTGAATAACGTTCCTAAAATATGCTGTAGATGTATGGAGTCATTTGCATCTCATTTCCTTATTGAATCGCACCATACACGCTTGCTATTTTGGTTGTGGTAAGACAACCAAAGGAACAGCCACAATGCCTGGATGCTAATTCTTTATATGTACATTTAAATGCAGTGTGACTTACTAATGATGTAAACATCACTCACAATATGTCTGAAAAGTGTATTTTAGTTTAGAGTTATGCACATGTTTATATGCTGTATTTTTTTTTTTATTATTTAAAAAGCATTTGTAATTATGTTGCGTTGAGTCTTCATATTAACATTTTCGTTAACTGAACTTAACTTGACATATAACCTTTATTCAATCTCAGACACTTTAGCAATATGTCAATAATTTTTTTAGTGCCACTTCAACATTCTGTGAAATTTGAGAGGTAAACAAAAGTTCTCTCTGCTGGCATGGTGTCACCTGGAGCATCTAAACAATCAATGCACATTTGCAACTTGGTATTTACCTGGTGTTGACATCAGTGGCAGCCCTTTAAATTAAGGTCATTTTGTCAGATATTGCATGACATTACACATGGCATTTTGGAAGGATAACTAGACACTGAATATAAAGTAAAGGCATCTCTTTCCGTTTCATGTTTGGTCAACTCAAAGTGTGTGCTTCTAAATCAAAGAAAATTAGTAAAGCACATGTAAATTGTTTATGAAATACATGAATTACTTGCAATAAGAATAAAACACCTTTCCACAATAGAAGAAAACATTCAGTGCAACAGCAAACAAAGCAAGCATCTAACTGCATGCCTGGGTTTTAATTGCACACTTCCTGTATTCAAAGCCAGGTGGCAAGTTTACATCACTTGTTTTGTCATTAACAAGACTGTGTTTTTTTCAGCCTTGAACATTGCAGATCTCACAAAGATTCGCCTCTGGAAAAGGTTTTGACAGAGTCTTGCCACTGCCTGTCGAGACACTATTTCATCTATGGAAGGAGGATTATTCTCAAATACCAGGCCCTGTTTGAACAAAAGAAGCTGATGATGGCAAATTAGGCTTGGGCTTTTTCTGTTGGGAAAAAGAGAGAGAGACCTCTAACGTCTAACTTGGTGGTCTCCATTTATTCATAATGATATATTCACCTACAGTTTACATGATTACACAAGGGAACGATCAAAGTAACAGTAATGGACTGTTAAATCTGCATTTTATTCAATGGATCATTGCACCATGAACAAGCCTTTTACTGAGTTAAAAGCTTTAAAGTAGACATGATAGAACAGCATGGATTACACTTTGGTCAAGGACACATCTCAGTGGTTCGTTGACAGCCTTTATTGTGCCAAGAGGGAATGGGAAATCAATGGAACTGACCTGTCCAATCCAGTGTACCTATAGGCTGACTGAGGTCACTGTCAGGAAAGATCTGGCTCAGCAGAGTACACAGAAAACTTTGAAAGGTCCTCTGGGACATTTTCAACTAAATGGAGATATGGCACGTCAATATTACAACCCCGACGGCAGAATCAGTTCCTGCACAGCAAATGCAATGGAGAAACCGGATTGAAAAGTTCCAAATGAAAGCAAAGTGCACACAAGTAGATCAAAGATACAGATCTGACAATGTGTGGAGCCTGATCAGCTTTATCTTCTGTATCTTGCAGCTCTGCGCGGCGGCTGCTGCCGCTGCCGCTAGCTGCTGCACAGTTGGCCACGCTATTGATCTCACGGGGGCTAAAGACACTTCATGTACCCTGAAAGACTGCTACACAAAGCGGTGACATTGATAGGGCCACACTGAGGTGGGTCTTTTTGTTCCTGCCTGTGTGTGGGAGTTGGACTAAGGATGGGGGTGGGGGCTTGAGCTGACCCACACAGGACAACACACAAACTTCAAGCAGTTTAGAAGCTACTTAGGAGTTAAACTGAAATGTTGGGCTGTCTTTTAATCTCTCTGACACTTTTTTCTTTTTGACTCATTTAAAGTCATCCTTTTTGTACGATGACTAATCCAGTTAATCTACTTTGTTGTCTAGACATGCAATCTTCGAAATTCCAAGCCTCAAATTTTATATTTTGAAAAATAGATATTGTGTAATTGTTATTACACTCAGCATGTAACTGAAGTTCTGGCAAGCTCAGCTCTCACAGCGTTGGCGATATTTGTACATTTTGTTAGGACTAAAGGGTTAAACCTTTCTTTGTACACTGTCTGAAAGGGAAAGTCAGTTTGCAAAGCAATGGCTGTCGACAAGGCTGCCTTTCGTCGTCACACACAAGTAGCCTACATGTAGCCACATGAGACTCATGCCTGCACATCTGGCTTTTATTTTCGTAGCTAAGGAGTATCTAAACAGTGCTGAATCCAAAAACGGCTTTGTTGTTTCAGGCCCAGGTGGAAGGGATGTCGGCCTCCGAACAAGGAATTCTCATCGCGCGCTGATTTCTGCCTTCTCTGCATTCCATGCGTAACATATCACTGTCTATAGTGGGCACTTGCTTTTATTGTTTTTCTAAAAGGAGTCCATTTTGATAGGATTAGCCATTGCTAGGGGCCTTGCTGTAGTAGACTTCATTTATCCAAATGTAGGAGCTGTGTTGTGCTGTTTTGAAAGAGCTGCGGCCACCCAGATTTCTGAAGTTGCAAGGGGATGACTGTGCAGGCAAGACGTGACTGATGCGCCTCCCAGAGGAGAACAACAACTTCCGAAAGGCAAGTGGGTAATTGATTTGGCGCTTTGTTAATGGCTCATGGCTAATTGGGCATACCGTGAGTGGCAAAATAAACAAGTAGGGAATGGGTCTGCTAAAGTCAAAACGATCAAGAGGTCTTAATGAACATCGCTTTGCCAGGTGATGAAGAAAGTGCTGCTGTTTTTCTTACTGTGACTGGAGGTGGCACATATGACATGTTGTGAGAAGGTGAGCTACCATGCATGACCTCCAACCTTTTCATCTTCTTTTATGTTAGGGGTGACCCCTTGCTGCCATGGAGCTAAAGGAAAAAAAAAAAAAAAGTGTACAACCTCTAAAAAAAACACACAATCAAATCATCAATGTAATTGAACAATATATAAAATCTTGTATGATCTACATCTTAACACGAGATCCTGAAATCAATTAAACTCTGTTTCATTTAACTCGCTGCTAGTACGGCTTTGAGTTAGGATTATACCGAAGCATTACACTCAGCCTTTTGTTCTTCTCTAGCATTTCAATGCTATCCTCCACTGTTTACAATGCTCTGGCATTTCACTTCAGTGGCACATAGGGTGTCCCTAATTAGATCATAATGCTGATCTGTTGTCCTGATTAGCATTGAATAGACTTTGATCAGCATGTATTATCAGATTACTGTGATAGCCCACCTTTGGATTAAGACAAGGTCCACGCTCATTGTGCTCTCTTGCTGGGAAGAAAAAAGGGGGTGTGAGCTGGCCGAGGATTAAGTCCGATGCCGCCTTTGTATGCGGGAAATACCACTTTATCAGGGAGGGCTGTGTCGAGCCGCAGGGTCCAGCAGTGAGCAGGGGGGAGTGGGTTGCTCTTTCAGGGGAAGCAGTCTTCTGTACCCTGGCCTCTCTTCCAGGCCCCAGCCTCCTTTGTAAAGGCCCAGTGAACAGCGAGGCACACAAGGGATGACACACCCCAATCTGGCCTGTTTACCCAGGGAAATAATCACTAATTTTGGAATAATCATGCCTCCTGCTGACCAAGACTAATTGAATGGTGGCATGCCATAGAGGTGCTGGACCAGCTTTGCATTGCCTCCGCTTGTCAATGGTGTTTGGCCACTCAGCTCAGAGTGATTGATCTCCAGGGCCAGAACACACCATGGAGCTCTGAACACATAAAGGCGGAGCAGGAAGATATAAAAACATAATTAGTCATGAATATGCCTCCGTACCCCTGCTGTGATTATCCTGAGATTTTAGGATTGAGGAATGTTGGATAACCCATCAGTGCTATTTGGACAAGTTGGCTGCATTGTGGCATGCAGGGATAGTCTGAAGAAATATGTGACCCAGCCTAACCCTCTCTAGAAATCCAAATTTCATATAAAGAGATTGCCTATTCATAACCATGAGAGCACTTGCATTTCTTCATTACAATATGATGCTTCAGTGTTATTGCAAGCTTTAGAAAAGAAAGAACCATCCCTCGCCAATAAATGGGTCATTCCCGGTGACATTTTTCCCAGCATGAGCCATTTTGATCACCCAAAATATCTCCAAGAAAGAGGATTTGATTTAAGAACATTCCTTCATTCTGCTGATAGACAAGGAATCATGTCATCTCCCTTCAGTCATTTTACCACTGAGCTAATTCACTGAAACTGAAAGGAATGCTTTGAATGAAGTAATGGAAAATTTCAGTCCATCTTTTCTCACTGACAACCCTTCCCTCTTTTAGACACAGCTTAATGCAACAAAAGAAGCTGATGCATGCGTTTCATGCTTTGTTTGGTATTTTTGAGAGAGAGGGAGAGAAAAAAAAAATCCCTCCTCATTCGGATTATTATGAGGGAGAGCGAAAGTTCAATTTGGAACAGATTCAAAGAACGTCATGTAAAATATAAATCTCGAAACTAGATGTGAGCCGCTGCTCCTGACTTGTATCCAGCTTATGTGTAATAGCTTTTATCTATTATCTTGTAAATTAGAGTGCACAAAGGGCCCATTGCAACATCGGTTTTGTAACTTTTGTGAACTAATTCTAGAGTTAGGGCTGGGAAAATACTGAAGTCTGTGAAGATGCAGCCAGCAGTTTGGAGATAATGAGGGAAAAAAAACTGAAAATATGAACTAAACAATGTGAACTATACAAACTGCCTCTTTTACTGAAGGGCTTTGCATGTTAAAATATAAATGATCATTATTATTATTACAAATAAAATGCTGTAAACAATCAGCTCATATTCATTTATCTATACTAAAGGTGCTTAACAGGAGCATAAGAGAGCATACCATAATGTGCTTCAGCTGAAACTGGAAGTGAAAACATTCTGGATTAACGTCAGGCAAAACAAACGCAATATGTGCTTTTAAATATTTTCCCAAACACATTTGCCACAAATGTTCCAACACATGCACGCACACATAAGAATATACAGACACAGGGAAACTGAATGGCTGATATCAAGGTTCCCATCTGCTGTCAGATCAATATTTTGTGCAAGCCTTGTAGGCCTGTCTGTTTACCCTAGGCATCTGTGCCTAGCATACCAACCCAGCGCAATGTTTGAGCATGTGACTGTGTAATAATGGCAGATAGGGGAACTAATAGCCACTGCAATATCTGTAGCTTGACCCAGTGTGCCTCTCCCTAATTGATCTATAGATTAACATCAGACACATCAGTCAGGGGTTAACCTTTTCTGTTAGCTGCACTGTCTTTGCTGTGGATTATCAAGCAATTGGAAGGCTGACAGCAACTGGCAAGAAGGAAGCTATTCACAGTCTTCATTTTAATGTATTTCAAAGGAGAGGCATACAGGAAAACGGCAGAAGCATTACCGTATATGCGTTTTAAAAAATGTCCATTTTTATCCATTGGTTTTCTGATATTACACTAATAATGTTGTCCTTTTTTTTCTGTTATTACACGATGTGCAGACAGTTTATCTTCAAATAATTTCCTTCCTTCTGTGCCCAAGTCTTTGACTAATCTTCTTCCTCTGTGGCTTCTCTCACAAAGTGTCTATTTCACCGGCGCAGACTCGTCGAGGTCAGGCCAGACCAGCCCTGTTCGGCCCCACAGTTCCCTTGCCCTATATGTACACTTGGTTCGGCTATGTAAACTTTGACATGTGGGTGTCAATCTCTCCCATATTTACCATGGGCTTTATCAGACCATGATTAGTTTTCCGAGCAAATTTGGAGGTAAAAAGAAAAACACCACTAGCAGTTTGTAAGCCAACACTGCGTGTGCCACTGTTGGGCACTGCATATTTACAAGGGTCCTGCTTGTTTTTCTAAGGCTTTCTCTGTAGGTACATGTCAACTGAGGGCTTTTGGAAGAAGCAGGGGTTTATCAACAAGCAAGTAAGGGTGCGTCCATGCATGCCGTCCACCCCGGCAGGTTCATGTTTGTTAGCCGCGCCGTTCCTCTACTTGTACTGTAAATACTTAAAGCGTGGTGCATGTCAACAGTAGGATTTCAGTGAAAAAAAAAAAAAAAAATCACAATATCATCAACGAGTTTGTTCAGACTCACTTGAATAAATAAAATATGGAGGAACCTGAGGTTCATAATACACTCAAAATTACACAAAAAGGAGGAGGTGGCTCTGTGTTAAAACAAGGCAGATGTGATTATTTTCATTTATTGCATTAGGAAAACAATGGCGTAGGACATCCTAAGATTGAACTTGATAGGATTATATTTGTGGACACTGGTCAATGACATACGAAGGCCCTAAGTGTTTGCCTCAAACAAATGGTCCCCACTAAACGTGTACTCAAGCCAGAGTAAATTTGATTGTGTTGAATGGAGAAAGGAGGGGTGGCTCGGCCATTCCTGTAAACACTAGAGAAAGAGAAACATTTGCTATGACACGGATAAAGCAAAGATGATAATAGCATGCAAATGTTGGCCGATGCAACAAATCAGTTTGCTTTTACGGACCTTGAAGAGTCCTCGTAGAATAATGACACTGACCTTAGTTTGTACACTCCAGTGATGCTGCTGTCAGTTTTCAGTGATGCCAGAAAAAAATGCTTCACACCTCAAACACATTTTTACAGGCACTGAAGCCTTTTGAATGCACAGTGTTGTGAAGTTTGAAGTGTAAGTTTGCAGCCCTTCGAAATGACCTATGATTACATTCTCAATGTGACTCCTACATCCAACTGTGACTACTACTCCCTGTGCTGAACCTAATCCATAGTCAACTCTCTTTATCCATGTTCAGTCTCATAACCATTGACACAGATCTCATCAAAAGTTATTAATGTTGAAGTTCGACTTCCCCATTCCCATGTTACCATCCAGCCTGGACCAATCCCATACCACGCTGCGTGGTGTCATGGCAACGGAGGGAACGCTTGGTCTCTGTTTAATAAACGTGGTCGGACCAGAGTGAGGGTCCCGTATTGACCACTCAGGAAGAGATTAAACGCTGGTGACATTTCGGAGGTGGAATTTGCAATTTCCACAAATATGAGGGCGTCCTCGAGCCCGGCATGACAGCACATAAAATCAATACAAATAACCTGAATCCCTAATACCTTGATCCCTGTTAGTGGAGGGATGCATTACAACTAAGACACTGGGAAGTGGGAGACACAGCCCTCCGTAACCCCCACACCACCACCACCAGGCTCACTGCTGATTCCTATCGACTGTCTCCAGGCCAAACACAGACGCAATAACAATTAGGTAGGACACTGGCCCAATTCTCTCCCACTCACACATACACAAACACACACGTATGTCGGAGAACACACACAACACACACGTACAACACCACATATATCTCAAAAAAAAATGGCACAAATGCGAGGAGTGAAATGAGTTTTCTGATTTTGTTGTTTTCTCTGCTCCAAACATATAAATATGAACATAAGGAGAGGTGTTCGGCAACCATTAGAAACTATTAAATGCCACACAACATGATTCACAAAGCCAACATAAACATTCCTATTGATATTCAGACTGTGGAAAAGATATCTTTGGGAACACATTGGCCACACCCGTTGTGAGTCATCACACCAAGCAGGATTAGTGGGCTTACCCCAGACTTAGCCGAGGGGAGACACTGAAAAGAAAACAGCTCTCCTTCTTTATATCCTCTTTTCTGTCTGTTGCAACAGCCAAAACTGGGGGGGGATTTTGAAGGTGTGCTGCACTGTACTGTAGCTACTGGGCAGGGTCTAGCTGACACTGGAACTCGGGGAGTTTTTATTCACTAAGCCTTCACAGAAGGGCAGGTGAGGCAAGGCAGGTGGCTCTTTTACTGCTCGGAGAGCAGTTGGCTCCTCTTCAAAGCAATCGCCCGTAAATGTCACACCACTTTGAGTCTACTTGGAGCGCTCATAAACAAAAGGGATACAACTGCAAGGCATAGACGTTGGGAAATTTTCTCTTATCAAGAGCGTTAGGTCGTCTGTGGGTGCTTCAAAGGGTTATAAGTGAGATCCAGCTATTATCAATTGCCGGCTCATATACACTCGCATGTAGACATTTAAAATGTTGTTGGGTGATGTAGAGTATGCTATCAGGCTCAGCTGTGCTGCTTCATTTCCTGCTGATTGTGATGTGGCTTCATTACCTTTCTATGGAGGTGATAACAGTGCACCTGCTGTCTCCGCTTCCTGTGTCTGACCACAGCTAGTCGAGCTCCTCCCAGTCAGCACTGTTGTCTGCCTACAGGTGGTGGTGGAGCTACTGACCCTGCGGCGGTGCCAGACTGAAAAATAGCTCCCATAATGACTGAGTTTTTATTTAGGATTAGCCGTTTATAGTCCTCATCCTATTCAAAAATACGGCAGTCCCAATACCGTCTTAAAGGGGCGCTCCGCCAATGTTACATGTGAAGTTTAATATACTTGTCATAAGTACAACTCAGCCTGCCAAAAAAAGTTGAATGTTTTCTGTTACTCTGGACGGAGCTCTGCAAAGTATGAAAAAACAATCCTCATGATGTCACATTAAAGACTTTATGGGAAATGTAGGACGCAGCATTTTTGGAGCTTGACTTAAAAAATCTTTACCTCTGAGTCTGATTGAGTCACTGTGAGGCACAGATGAACTGAAGCAAACAGGCACATATTCACATAATTCGTTTGTCTATCTATGTATGTGCATTATATCATCACACAAGCAACTGTCACCTACGTCAAAGCCAAAGAGGTGAGTGTATTTTTTTTTAGATAATTGTATAATAATAATATTAAAGCTTCTTTAATATTGTGAGGAACAATGATGATATTAGGAGTGCTGGTCTACACTTAAAATCATACAAGGTATTTAGGACAGGAAATACTCTTATTTCAGCATTTATTCTGCACAAAACAACTAAATGTAAAAATTTTGCAATATATAAATATGTAAAGTGAAACTAAAATAACTGCAAAAAATGAATAAATTAGTGTTGTTTTAGTTTTACAGTATAGAAAATGTGTAAATAAAAGGCAAGGAGGCTTTTTCTTTTTCTTGTTATGCGCACTGAAATCAGCCACACACACCTTTTTTTTAAAAATAATTACAAACACACACAGACGCACGTGCGTCATATTTTAGAAAAAGTGGTCCTTTATCCATTGCTTTCCTCGTGCACTTCTTCCTCGTGTGTGCAGTGAAGTCCACATATTTATGTGAGTTGTTTCTTTTTCCGACTCCTCGAGATGAGCGATCACTGATGGATGTGAGAATCTGAGGCCTGGCTCTAAAGCTCGCCTGTCAAGAGGCATTACTGCTCTGTGCTGTGCAGGTTTGGGATCCTTCAGCACTGATATCTTAATCTGCATCTTTCAGGAGTGCGACTCCCGATGAAGTGGTCACTAGAAAAGGAGGGTTGGAGCACTGGGTGGGAAGAGGTCGTGGAGAATGTCGGTGACCGGTGACGTTTTTCAGGTAAATCTAAAGGAAAAGACGTGCCTGGACACGATGACTCCTTACTTCTCCTTTTTTTTTTTTTTTGCCTTCTTCTTCTTCTACCCCCCCCCCCATTGGAGAAGAGTATTTGCAGGAGAGGGGTTTTAAAAGCTGTGCCCCAGTTAAAGCTGCCATCATCATTACACTAAGGGGTTGAACTGTGGCGGCGTAATGTGTGTACCGAGTTACTCTGTCTGTTTGAAGGGCCCTCAGCAGAAGTGTGTCTGCTGTTGACACTCCCCATTTAATATTGTTTGAATTTTTCATCAAGATCCCAAGCCCTGTTACAAGAGCCCTTTGTTTTCCGACTTGTTTGTACATTCTTTGTGTGTGTGTGTGTGTGTGTGTAGGGTGTGTTTGCAGAGACATTATAGACATTTATTTAGTTCAAAATGTAACAAACTTACATGTCTCTGTACACATTCTTGTGTCAATTATTACAACTGCTTTATACTAGTTTTGGTTTTTTTTTTCTAGGTATCACCCATCCTAGAGGTCTGTGGTGGTCTAGTGGGGGATTCCAGGCTCTGACCTGGACATCTAGCTGCAGACAACCCTGTACCCTTCTCCTCCAGCATCTTTTGTGCTAGAGACCCTGACGCAGCCTTGAATGCAGGTCACCGCAGGTTACTGACAAAGCTCAGTGAAAGGGGGGTTTTGTGTGTGCGCCTGAAAGAAGTGCACGCGATTAAAAATGGCCTGCCCTCCTGTCAATGCATTGCCATTAAAAACAGCTGGGACGGGCTCCTGTCTGCATTCAGCCACGTACAAGTTGATTCTCTCTTTGTGCCGCTATCTTGTCACAACTCCCCCTTTACTGCCGCCCTTTGTTGGCTGCTTTGTGCGAGCGCCATCACGGAGGCAAAGTCAGCCTCATAAAAAGAGTTCATTTTGGATTCACTGGCCTCCAATGAACACTGGGAACTTTCTTTTTTGTGCCTTCATCCATAATTTGGTGCTTACTCACTGGGCCCTGTCAGTCTGTATCAAAAGATTCTTTATGGAGCATTTCCTACTTCTTCCCTTGGACACGTTTTGTCAATTCACCCATGTAGGTAATCAGCCTAATCACACTCGGCTGATTTCGAGGCTGCCGGGATACCAACAATTCAGCCTGCAATTCAGCATGGATGCTCCACTAATTTAATTTATGCAAATGAGGGCAATTTTATTTGTGCTGACAGCGATAGATTTAGGTTAATCAAGCACAATCTCACCAGGTTGTCAGAAGATCCATGACAGTGTTTTCATTGTGCTGTCAGTTATGACACATTAGAGCTTTCACTGGCTTTAAGACGAGTCCTCTGAGTCTACAGGTAAAAGTAAACACACAGGATACCACCCATGGAGCAGCTGTCAGTGCCTCCAATGAATCAACTCTACCTGGGCAACCAGGCACTCCAGGGGTTAATGGAAGAGGAGGAGGAGGACGGTCTCCTCTGTACGGTACAGCCTCCTCTGTTAGATGTGGTGCTCTCAGGAAGCTCTCCTTTACCAGGCTTGTCATTTTCTACCACCCCTTATTGTTCCACCGCCTCTCTTTCTCTCTCCCTCTCGCTCTGTCTTTTTCCTTCTCCCCTGGGCCCTCTCTTCACTCCGTCCAAGGCCTTTTCTGATGCCAAGTGAACACACACAAGCAAGCAGCAACATGCACCCTCACACTGACACACACTCATGAAGACAGACACAGGAACAAACCAAGACGCAGAAGAGAGAGACACACACACACACACACACACAATCAGAAAGTCTCTAAAGGGCTTTCTTATCTTATCGGCATTGTCATCGCTCTATCATCCACAGCCAATCCTCTTGTCTGATTGCACAGTGACTCCCAAAAAAAAAAAAGGTACAATTTATACTTAGGAGGAGATTTGGAATAAGCCAAAGCTTAGACATGACATTCAAAAGAAAGATTATTACACAGAACTACATCGAAAATTTAATTTAGGGAGAAGGCATATCTGAGAGCTGTTATGTGGGAAACGGGTGTTTTTCTGTGATCTTGATGTTGTTGAATTTTATTTTGAGTTTTATTGGCCCTTGCAGAGACCCGAGGTGTCTACTGTTAGAAAATAAAAATTTGTCTGATATTTTTGTCTGAAGATAATTTGTTGAATGGAACTGTACATTATGTTTTGCCATGTTTTCATCACAATATTTTGCTTCCTGGCGTCTTCTCTCAAATAAATTAATCAATCAATATGCTTACTTATATTAGATATTATTTATATTATATTAATTTTAACACTTTATATGAGGCCTATATGGGCAGTCAGCGCATAATGTACTATAACAAATACAAATACACTGTAGGAGTTGCTAGAATCAATAATAGATAACAGATGTTCCTTCCTGTTTTAGATGTTATACATATAGCTATATTACTATACTAATCAATATCACAATTCCTCATAATCATTCTAATCATTTTGCATGATTTTTTCTATCCTTTTATGAACATCCTTATATGTCTTTTATTCATAAATAAAGGAGGCTGTGGTAAGATGCCTTCATGACTGTTTAGTGGCTGTATTGAGAGTTTGCAATATATATCAGAAAGAGCAAGATACAACTATGAAACTGTGTTGATGCTGCCACCAGAGACCTTTTCAAAAAAAAAAAAAAAAAAAACCTAAATAGTTATAATGCATAATGAGGTTTACAAGTATTCTAAAGCTGGTATCTATAACACATTGTGGGTATGGGGTGTTACCAACTCCTCGTCTCATCTTGCTCATTTTCTCCCTCATGTCTCGCCGCCTCTCCACTCTTTTGTTCCGTCTCTCTGTCTGCTTTAGCCTCTGCTGCTGCTGCCGCTGCGCTGCTGATGGAAGGGATTGTCTGGTTTTATTAATATGACAGGTGAGCCTGCCCAGCTGCTACCTGTGTGTGTGTGTGTGTGTGTGTGTGTGTGTGTGTGTGCGTGTGTGTGTGTGTGCGTGCGCGTGTGCCAAAAAGCAGCAGCTGTCTCATACACGCAATGCACACATGGTCTCATATGAATCCATTCACACAGGCATTATTGCGGCATATCGACTTTTATTTTATCACATAATTTAAATTGCCCCGTTTACAAGATGCTATGATTTGAAGTACATCTTCTTCAAACTGGTGAAAACTAAGATCACTGCCCAGATGCTCTCCACACTGGGACCATATTTATGTGTTATTACCCTCATATATTACCACTTTGTTTACTTCCTGGGCTGCAAATCACCAGTGTAATTTTCACTGCCCCGCTGAGATGGCCATAACATCCCTGCTCTTGTATATACACTTTATGATTTGACTCATATGTTGGGGTTCAATACATCCATATTGACTCAAGTAATTGAACACGAGGGACACGGGCTGTATTCATAAAAAGTGCAGAAAGACAATTCATTGAATAGAGGGTTATTAGAACGGCAGCGAGAAGCCTCTGGCAGTTTGGCGGACGTGGGTTTATGCTTTGAGAGAGGCGTCAGGCTGTATGTCTGTCATTGACTGCAGTTCAGGCGTGAAGATGGCAGCACAGAGGTCTTCCACCTGAGCAGATTGTGTTCCGAGTCGCTCCATTACCTGAGTGGACCACCTTTGTCTTATGGCTCCATGTGGAAAATGAATACACGCTAGACACGCCAGGCGCACAAGGCGTCAAGAGGGAGCGTGTGTTTATGTGTGTGGTTTTGCAGGGGTAAAGGTTGAGAATGTTGTTGAAGGTTTCTGAACATATATATACATGTTTTTTTTTTCAAGACAAGCAGCACCTGCTCTTTGGTTTCTTTCATCTGATCATATCGTGTCGTACGTATTCAGTGCTTTCATGAGGGTAGCTGCCGTCTGCCAAACCACTGAAAAGCTCCTAAACTTCTATCATTCAATTAACCCACAGAAGTTAATAGATTCCCACTCTGTACAATAAACCAGCCTCTCAAAATGGTCATAGACAGGTATATTTTATTAGCGTTCCCTGGGCAGGCGACTGACTGGCTGGCTGATGGGCAGAGATAGTCCCAGCCCACTCAGTTAACAGAGTCTGGGGACAGAGTCGTCCCTGCGCTGACCCGTGACTGACCTAGCAGCCTGCTGGGTAATCTGTCAGCTCCAGTAAACTGCCATTAAGTTTTTTATCAATCATCATAAAAGAAAAAGGACAACTTTTGAGCATCGTTCTAATAAATCTGTGATTCTGGATCACGGATTTGACTCATTGTGATTCGCATTCATTACATCGCCACTAATGCACTACATTGTTGTATGAATACCTTGACATGTTAAGAAAAAAGGGAAAAATATCAGACAATACTTGAAAGAACACACCAAGACAATGTTGCTGTGACAAAGCGTTGAATACGGGCCAGCTCTATTTGTTTCTCCATCAGCCAGTTTCTAAAGAAAGCAGGTAAAATTGGCACAAAGGTTCCCTCCCCTCAAGGAGGCCATTACTCACGAGCTACATTTTCTATCAAGCAGAATATTACTTTTTTTTCTAGGTGTGTAGCCTGTCAAAAGACAAGGTTAATGCAGTGCATTGCTGCTTAAAGCACACTTTGCTCTTTTCAAATTTTACCATTGTGCCTGGCAAGATCAAAAGGGCCCTTTCAACATGTCGCTGTGTTCAATGAGCTTTCATGTCTTGCCTCATTACTGGAAAACTTTTCTTTGATTGAGCCGAGGTCTGAGCAGAGTTTGGTCAGACAATGGGGCTGGACGACTTTCACCGTAACACAATGAGGAGGCAACAAAGATGTTGTCTCAAATCCCTCTCGAGATGTTGGGCCCCCACTCTTTACCGCAGCCAACGGGCCTGTGAATTACAGTAAGACCCCTAAAAGTGAGGATTTGTAACTCCTCTGATCAGACTCAGCTCACGACCACTGGAGGATAAATCCCCGCAGAGAACCAGCAGCAGAGCAGGGGATGAGATGAGCTTCTTCGAATACATCTCTGCCCATTTAAACCCTGTCTGATAGTCCCTGAAAGAATGGCTGAAGGAGGTTAAATTCAACTTTAGAATACGCCCTTTTTAAACAAAATTGAAAAGTTTACATTCAAAAGACGCTCAGCATCAAACTCTTTTTGGACACAACTGCATTTCAAATGACACAAGACACCTTCTCTTTAAAAGATATATTTTATTCATGCTATTTCTACACAGTAGCAAGAAGGTTTTTTTTTTTTAGGTCTGAGAAAGTTCCAACATTTCCTACCAGGGCACCAATATTTTTTCCAATCATTTTTTGGCAATAGAGCAAACAAATCCCAGAGTGAATCCTTGAGCATACACACCCCTCACTGACTCTGAGAATTGGGCTGCAAAAGTCAGAAAACACAGACAGAAGTGGCGTTTTACTGATCAGTAGCAGGTCCCAGAAGAAGCAACTTTTGACCCTTTTCCTCCATCTTTCCATCTCCTCCTCCTCTCTCTCTCTCACACACACACACACAAGATTTTTCTGTCCTTTAATTTCTCTATAAATATATCTACAGTATATATCGTACTCACTCCTTGTCAGCCTCTTTTTCTACAGCCGCCTCTCTCACTTTTACAACTTCATTTCCTGTCCTGTCGATTTAAATTGTTTGCTTTAAAACATTTTTTTTTTATCGTCTGTGTAGTGATAATAACAACTTTATAGGCGCGGGTAATTGCGGACGGTGAAACCAAAATGCGAACAAGAGACAGTATAAATATTTGAGTGACTAGAAGAAAAAAAAAGCTGTCCTGTGACCTGGGCTAAGTAGAAAATTGAAAATGAAAACTGCGCCTATTGTGAATTTTCCACCCTGATAATTTTCCCTTTCTTTGGAGGAGGCAGCCAATAAGAGCTAAGCTTTTGTTCCTGTTATCACACAGTGTTCATTTGTCCCCCAGCCGGAAAGCCATGTTAAGATAACGACATCCTATCATCTGATTGTCTTATCAAAGTTGAGCGACACAGCACCGACAGTCTCTCTGAACAATCAGTCAGCTTAGATGAAAAGGTTAAGTGCTCCAGACACCTTGTTAAAGTTTGTGGTCAAAATATACAGACAGAAAAAATAAACCACGAGTGTTTATTGCACACACACAATTTGTTCAAGATTTATTTGACACATGACACTTTAAGGAGTTTCAACACACCACGTTCATGCGGGCCAATGCTCAAGCCCTGTTTAATTTCTTACGGCCTCCTCTCGGCATTTCAAGTGCAAGAGTGTGCAACCCTTATACAGCATTTGACACCAGGGTCAGTGGAATTGCCCCACTTGAACTAAAAGACATTTAGTTTGGTTTGGAAAGTGAAAACTGGAACACCATTAATTTGTTTGCTCTCCCACTAGTCATGACCACAGCAAATGCCATCACCTCAAAGAAGTGGTCGGCCGTCCTCACTTTTATTTGTTTGTTTCTTTGGAGGGTGTGAGAAGTTGTAGAGCACGGCTGTAGCGGACATTGGACTTGTGGGGTGGGGTGGGGTGGGGTGGGGGGGGACGTGGGGACTCTCCAGAAGGAAGGCTTTGCAGGGAGAAAGCTATAGGGAGCTAGCAAACAAGTTAGCTAGCGACGGAGAGGGGGTGGTGATGGTGCCGGGAGGGGTGGGGATTCATTTAGCCAGGCATAGCTGCTCTTGTTTGTGGTTGTCCCTGACAGCGTCGGCAACGCTGCTCCAAAGCACCTGTGTTTGCTCACTAGCTTTCCCCCAATCTGCTCGAAAAATGCTGTGAGCATGTCACATGGTGGCCAGATAGCCTGGGCACCATGGGAATACAAAAGCCGGGGCTTTTAGAACAGTTAATCATTAATGGAGGCCTCTCTTTTGTTCCCATTCAGCTCCACGCTGACAGAGGCTTTGATATTACATATGGCAGACAGGTCAGACGTAGATATAGCCAAGTACATCGACAGGGAAGTGCTTTCAGGTCGCTCGATGCAGGGTGATGAAAGTAGACGTAAGCAGCACCTTCAAATGAAAGCCATGTGCATCATCTGTAGAGGATAGGCAGAACACAGATCAAACTTATATAACATTATCTGTCATTTTATGTTATTTTACAGTCATGTCAACAGCGATCTTAAATGGTAAATTAGTTACGTTAGCATCAACACACGTGGGTGATACGTAAAAGCTCAATAAGGGTGCTTAATCACGCTGGAACTCCCGTTGTACCGCACAGAAAAGTTAGAATAAGGACAAGAAATTCATGATTAGTCTTGTCACTGATTGGCAGGATGGCAATAAACGGAACAAGTCTTTCACGGGATGGGAGGCCAACCCCACAATTAATTAACATGCCCTAATCTCAGTTTGCTCTCCATCTTGAATTGTCAATGAAAAGTCCAGGGCTCATTTCATGCTTGTCAAAGTGGGCTTTAGAACTAAAAAAAAAAAAAAAAAAAGCAATGCATGAACTTGCCTTCACAAAAGCAGGACCAAATTTATCTTGAGGGGAGATTAGGTTTACACAGTCACATTCTTATAAAGCACTAAAAGGGTCAGAGACAAACTCTTATCTCCCATTTACCTCAGCATGCCAATGGTTCTTTATTGAAAGTTTGTCGTGACCCCACCCTAACCCCCCCAGTACTAATAATACTGTATGGGACTTGGAGAGGATAGTGGGATCACAAACATTTACGGCTGAAAATGCAGCACAAGAGCAGGCAAAGTGGCCACTCAAAGCAGGATGCTTGGTGCGCTGAGAGTCAATCATTAACGTGGCACTTTAAGTGATATCTGCTCTCCCGCTCAGAGTAGAAGTCAAAAGATAAATGAAGGTTGTGTTTCAGAGAGTGAAGTAAGGCTCCAACTTAGGTGCATTAGCAAACAGACCAGCCCACACGTAGGTTTCTTTTGAGACTTTTGTGGCTGGTTCTCATGTCAGCGTCTCACTCAGACAATATGTTCTCAAGGTGGCCAACAATAGCGAAATGACTCACGTTTGTGCTCTGTGTTAAAATAAGTGTGGCACTTCCTGAAATCTATGCGCCTCTCAACCATCAAATCAACTACTTTCTCATGTTCGTTTTACACTTCCTTGTTCTTCAGTCTACAAATAATAAAATTGTTTTCTATAAAAGATTATTTTTAAAAAATATACTTTTCAACATTTTGAGCACCACATATCAAAATAAACATTTTCTTTTCATTCTGCCACAGCATGAGGTTAACGAAAAAATAAAAAAAAAACATTTCATATCCTGTTCATCATGTGTGAGCGTCATACTGCTGTAAATCTTTTCTTTCCTTACATGCAGCTTGACTTCACTGCAGTGTGTTTATTTGCTAACCCTGGTCACCGATGATAAGGGCCATTGGTGTCCCCAAACTGTAGCTTGCAATCTCTCTTAGTGACAACGCAGCCATTTTCTATGTTTCTACCAACACGTCTGCACTGTGCACCCTACAATAAGACGAATATAAAGAACAAAACATAGGTGCTAATAAATCCTGTCTCAGGAAATAAATTAGGTCGAGCAGAGTCAAAGGATGGGCTTAACAAGTGTATGCTTCAAACAAAAGTTCCTGTTTCAGGAGGGAAGGTGCATGGGTGATGGATGGCTAGGCAAACATAGTTGACATACCTGGCCAATGCCATGGGCCGGTCACAACCCAGGACTGAGTGGGACATTGTGTGAGTGTTTGAGTGAGTGAGTGTGTGTGTGTGTGTGTGTGTGTGCATCAGTGTAGCTCTTCTGCAGCTATCCCTCTTCCCTCTGAGGCTTCCTCTCCCTCCTCTCTTCCACTTAGGCCGTGGGGATCACTTCAGTCAGCAGAGCCCTATTTGACAGAGACACAGCCTCCATATAAATCCCATCCTCCTATTTATTTGATGTGCAGTTCTACTAGGACGCCTTCGATCCGTCCTCAGGGAGCCCGCATCTCAAAACACTCAAATAGTCTGGGTGTGGCGATAAGCACGGGGCTTGAATTATACTCCCAAATTCCCAAATCCTTATAGAACATTGTTCTATAGCATTTTAAGACACACACGCAAGAAGAAAAACACCAAATATCAGCTAGTGAATGATTGCAAATTCTATTTTACGTCCTGTGATGTTTTATTTTGTGTGTGATAAATTATAAATACAGAGTAAAAAGGATAAATTAATAAAATAATTATATGAAGGGGGAAAAATCCCTCCAGGATGCTCCATGAGTGCAACTTGGAGCGTGGGAGACGGGTCAGTGCAGTCTGGTGGATGAGTGGTAGACCTTTATGGGGAACACCCAGGAATGTTTAGTTAACTCGCCCGTCGCATTCAAGCATGTGTGTCAAAGGTGTTTACAGGGTGTTGACATTCACACATTGGCCGAGAGGTAATGTGAATGTTGCAGCCATGTCTGGCTGTGCTCGACCCTGAAAGTGCTCGACAGAAATGATATGAAATGTTGACGTGTAGCCGAAATGTTCCGGGTATGAATGGTGGCACCTAAATGAAGAAGTTTAAAAAAAAAAAAAAAAACACTTCTGCAATTCACTCATCTTTAATCTTTAATACAATATTCATGCAAAAACATATTTATATATTCATATGGTGAGCTAAAAAGCAGTAGAATACATATCTCCTTTTTTACATTGTCAGTGAAATTTGTCTAATAGTAAATCATAAAATATAAAGGGCACATTTTAATGTTTTTATGTTCTTGTTAACTTGCTTTTTATTCTTCATGTGCTTAATATTTTGCAGTGAATTATTAAATTGCTACTTCAAATATACTCTTATATACAATGATAATAAAATATCTATTTATCTACACATTTAGATACATTTTTCAAAAGTAATTTTAGATAACTGATTATTTGTTTTACATGTTTGTTTGCATATTTTACCCGTGAAATTTAACACAGTCAAATGTCATTTGTATTGTTGATTATCTACAAATTTACAGAATTCCATAACAATTAATGATTAGTTGGAGTAATGACATCAGCTAAGCAAAATGTATTATTTTTTTAACATATCTACATAATTCACACATCCATACAATTAAATGCTAATTTGAGCATACAATAAAAATTCATTTCATTCCTATAAAAATAACAGTTTGTCTTTTTTGTCAAAGGAGTTTTAAAAGCCCGTCAGATTTCTTTATTTTTGTGGTTATAATATAAACAAGGTATGATTGCTTGGATTGTAAATTACATGATGCATTAACATGTGGAACCGCTGATAAAACTAACCTGATAATGTGCGGTTTAATTTCCCCTTGTGATGGCTTAGCAATAAAAGAAAATTATCAAGTCATATATCCACTTGTTGTAACAAAGGGTAAACACGAGATATGTACATATAAATGTCATATGCATATAAACAGTTTAAACCAGCGGGTGACTGTAAATCGCATTTCCACATTGCTTTAAAAACACAGTTTGTGTTTTGATATTCGTGCTGAGTAAATATGATTTGTGATCATGGTTACTCACTCATCATTTGTTTTCTAAAATAGAAATGAAGATTTTAATGTTTTCATCAAAAACTGAAAAAGGCAATCATAAATGACATTTTGAAAACAGCACTGGAATATTATTTTCTGCAGTCAAAAACAGAATATTACTAATATATGTATTTAAATTTTTTAATCTGTATATTTATCTGAAGTATATCAACTTAAAGAAAAATAGAAACAGGCCAAAATTTGGACTTTATCTTTTATTTTATACTGTATTTCAAATACAAATGCCAAAAACCTAATCACAGTCACTTGAGCCACTTCGAGGAGGCTATCTTTTCTTCTGCCGCGGGTTGCCAAAGAGGCAACCAGTGCCAGCAACCACAAGTCAGCGTGTCATTCTGCCTGTCTGCGTGTCTGTCTGTCCATATGACCACCCACTGAGAGCTACGGGGCATGAGGTGAAAAGCTCTAACCGCCTCCTGCCAGCTAAATACTGACCTACAGGTGACAAAACAGCTAACCTGTTAAAGTGCCTACACATCCAATTACTTTAGGTCACATCACATTTAGTGACTGAACCACACGCCAGAATGCTACAGGTATCTCTCAGACCGCCATTGTTTAAGGTAATTGGTGGGGTGTTGTAAGTTTCCTATGACTCACATGGCTCTTTTCTCCACCCATGAATGCTGGAAGATTGTAGGTCATAGTGAACTTAAAAACGAAGTCCTCTCAACTCATAAATTACACAGCCACGGACAACCTTAAGCAGTGTTGAAATGCCTCGAACAGAGCTTTATTTCAGCGTTGGTGGAGCGTGAAGACGAGAGCACCACCCCACAAGGAGCTTGGCTCTCACAGGCACAAATAAGACAGCTATTTATCTTGCCATACCTGAGGTCTGACATGCTGGCAGAGCGCTGGTGGTGCACCAAAGGTGGATGTGAAAACAAGCACTGTTTTCTGTTTCTTAACAATGTTGCTCTTTGAGGTGCTTCCGCAACAGGTCATACCTTTTTTTTTTTTTTTTTTTTTTTTTTTGTGATTAGGGACTTGTGAATAAAGTCTGGTCTTAAATTTAAAATTTTCTGCCCCAAACAAAAGGGTTTTCCTTCCTGGGACCTGTCTTGGCACAGCTACTAGCACTTTGAAATCTGATCTGATAGATTAAGAGCTTAGCCATTAGAATAAACCATTGTGGAATCATCATGGGTTGTGTTTTCACTCCGCTGGCAACAGAACAAGTTTTCCTGCAGTGTATCTGTGTGTACATTTGAAAGAGAAGCACTTGTATTCCCGGATGTCACTCTCTTCAAATACATTGCAACTTGGATTACAAAAGAAAAAAAAATTGTATATAATGAATGAATTTCTAAGTGGTTATATAAATGTGACAGTGGAAGAAACGCAGCCAGTGAATCTCTTTTCTCAAAGGTTTTTCTCCACATCATATTGTGTCGAAATCATCCTCAGTCTGACCACCCAGGGGGTCCCTGACACCACAACCTTTACAGAGGGGGATGGGCGTGTGTGTGTGTGTGTGTGTGTGTTTGTTTTTAGGCAAGTGTCTGCTCACATGCATGAATATGCTCCTTCATTTTATGTGTATTGATCATCCTGTGACATCCCACTTCTCTTCTTCTTCTTCTTCTTTTTGTTTTTTTTTTTTTGTTTGTTAGTTTGTTTGTTTCAGGTACATTTACTATTGTTATTTTATTCTCGGCAGACTCCAACAGTGAGGCACGCTACTTTCATTTCCTGCCACGCAGACAACATTACATGTATTGAGTGTGAATACACATTCAGCGCAGGACTGGTCAATGTAAATGCAAACACAAACCAACAAACCAAAACAAAAGAGCACAATATGGATCCTTCTCTCAGCCAGAGCCGCTACACTTGCTCTGTTTGCCCTCTCTTCTGGCTGAAGTTGCCATTAGGTCATATAATGACCACATCTCATTTCTCCCTCAAGAGCCTTCAGAAGCTTTCTGCCTTTGGCTGGAAAAGTACATCCTTTGTCGGGGGCCTAGAAAGGAGACCCTTCACTTAGATTTTTATTGCATACCAAATCTAACTCTTCAGCATGTTTGCCTTTGTTAATAAAAAAATGATTCAAACTGCTCTAAATTGATAATCAGCATTGGGCCGCTTGGTTATCGTTATCGCGCTCTGTGCTTGACTTGTGCTGCCTTCTCTAAGAAGAGAAGAGGGGTCAGCCGTTATCCCCCCTCACCCGGCCTGCCTTTTATGGTAAAGTGAGTGCGATTCAACCCCTAAACGAGTACACACGCTAAGGTGAACAGAGATACACGCACGATAACCCATCCAATTAGACAACACCGTTATGGCAGGCACAATGTGGACAGATAAATGACCATACAGTATGGTGTACAATGGGAATTAAAAGTATAGGGCAGCTGGGCTCTTATCTGGCCGGGGAAGAAGAAACCAGGCAACAAAGGGAGGCCTAAGACTAAGAGGCTTGATGCATGGGAAAGCCATGGGCCGGCCATTGTGGCTGCCCTTCTGCTGAGCAAATAGTCCAAACTGTTCATTCCCCATCTCCCATTCTCTCGCCGGTACATTGTTTGTGTCCTTGCATTTCATTCTGACTGGGGAAGATTGCTCTCAGGGCCAGTGAGCAAACAGTCCAGAAAAGAGCCAGCTATCTCCTGCCGTTCCCAGGAGAACTAGCATTTTTATTTCAGCTCCAAGCTGTCAAAGGATTGGAGAGTTTATGTCAGGATCCTGAATTAATTGCTTTAAGCCTTAGGGCCGACGCCGGCGTTTTTATCACCAAATGTTCGGTAAAATGTTTCCTAGCAAATTATGCAGCACCCCCCCGCCCACCGCCACCATTGCTTCTCTCGGTCGCCAAACATTTGGTATTTGATACATACAGGATGAGTTTCTGCAACACAAATGATGTGTTTAGTTGTTGTGACAGCACAATGGTGTGAATAGTGATGGGCTATAGCACGGCTGTCAAGGATTTGGTGGAATGAAGGCAAACAGCAAACTTTTGTGTGTGTGTTTTTTTCTCTCTCTCTCTCTCTCTCTCTCTCCATGACGGTGGGTACACGAGCCAAGCTTGGCAATAAAATGAGTAAGCTTACAGATGCCTCAATAAACCATAGCTGTTCAGACATTTGGTGGCCCAAGCTTTAAAGGCTCCAAACTGTCCTCTGAACTGCCAAACTGACTTCAGAACCGTCTGTCATCTTCATATCATCCCATGCTACTGCTTACTTCATAACTATACACAGTATATATCATACATTTGGATCTGCGAAACTATACATCCAACCTCAGCAACAACTTCTTCGTCTTAAACATTCACTTTTAGGACAAAACTTTGCGCTACGTTGTTAGCGGTGAATGTCTTAATATTTGCGTTGATATTAAAGAAAATCACCCAACTGATACAGTTGATAACTTTTTGGCTCCTGACTCACTTTTTGATCCTGTGTATCAATCCCGAAATATCCCAATTATCCTATGCAGAAAAAATTAGCTGCAACATCATCATGTTGGCATATCTGGATGTTGAGTTTTTCATTCTCTGTTGGCTCCTGCGTGAACGGGCCAAAAACAACAAGAAGGTCCAACAGTTCCAGTCTTCAGAGCCACACATCAATAACTGAACCTGGAGCCACCATCTGGACTTTGCTTTTCTTCACACAAATACATCTGACGGAGGAGTGGACAATTATATTTGCATCTAAAAGGCATCGGTAATATTTTACCGTGACGCATAATACTGCGCTATTTGTATAAATAAGCCCTTTAACAAATTACCTGTCACTCACCCATCGCTGACTCCAAGAAGTTGAGGAGTGGTGGTCGTCCAGTCTAAATAATGACAGGGAGTTGTTCCCAAAAATATGCAACCGCTCTCAACATGAAAGGTTTGTATATGAAGGGAGGTTATTTGGAGGAAATTTGCATTAATACGTAACGCAACTGTTTCTGACACTATGACCTCAAACTGGGTTTGGTTGGAACAAGTCTGAACTCACAGCTAATTTAACTGTAAAGAGGCCCTGAGTGAATAACGACATATAGTGGATGCCCTCTTCCACCCTACATTATCTTTCTGCCGGGCACTTCAAGATAAGGGTATCCCAGCTCTGACCAATAAATCTACCAGTTGACTCCTTAATCTGAACGGATATTAAGTGACAAACGGCGTGATGTTTCTGTCAGCGTCAAGCAGGCGAGGGTTAAATAGTGTGTATCAGGGGACTACTCTGCAGTGGGGAAAACATACAGGGCCTCATCCTTCACCATAATCTGCTCAACAGCCCTGTAGACACCTCCCAGCTTTCCTCAATCCTTCAGCCAAGCATCCGCCTTTCCATTATAAATAACACAGCCATTTATATGGGATTAAATTGGGGATTAATTTGATTCAAGTCAGGGTATGGGAATTCATTAGCAGGCTGACAGTGGCACTATACATGGAGAGAATTTAATTTGAATCCCCCAAGGGAAGCACTAAGGGGGCATTGGGATGTGTTGAAATGGGGGGTCTTAAAGACAAGGGGGGATATTGTTCCACACTTTAGATTTGGACACTTCTAAGGTGGCAGGTTTATTGCTGTTGATGGGTTGTTATTAAATTGAGAGCAGCAATGCTATTAGGTGACAGTGTCCTGACAGACGGGCCACACTGGAAGGGGAGAGATAAGTTTACTGGAAGGGGACGGAGCGCTTACCCTCAGGTTTGGCCTCGTCAATCTGCATGGATCAGAAATAGTTCTTGACACTCGCATGACCATGAAGAGGTAAATACAGGTTTTTCACACAGATTTGCCTCCCACTCATACGGTATTAAAATGAGCACATTATTTGAATGTCAGTGATTCTCATGAATGTTGAAATGGCATATCTATCGCCGCCATTCTCGACAAGCTGTGCGGTGTAAAGTAAAGGCATTAAATTCAACTCGGACGCAGATTACAAAATTCACCCCTGCAGAACACCATCTTGGCATTCTCTAAATTGGACAAGTCCCATTGTAAGAGCCTATCACAGTGCACATGTCTGCATAGGAGAACATATGCAGGACAAAATATTCCGTAGTTTGTTATTCCGAGGACGGCACTGGGGGCACACGGGCTTGTTTGCCTTTGCTGGGAGAGGAGATTGGATTGGGGGTTTAAATGAATCGCTGGCGCACCACGTTTATAGGTTTCATTAACTTTTAATGAGTTGGGTGTCCTTCGCTGTGATTGGCTGGCAAAGATCTGCCTTCACTTCCTGGAACTGGAGCTGAGGGGGAAGTGAGGAGATATTGCAGCATGTTGGCTTCCATGTTATGGCCATGTGTTGCTCAATGTGCCACACTGGGTGGAAATGGGTCAGAAAAAGGGGGCTATAATGTGGTACTATTCCAAAGCAGAAGCACCAGATATTCATCAGCACTGGCAACTGCTGAATCTATAACCTGGAGGTATCAACTCTCCAGGGGAATAAAGAACCCTTGGCAGATCAATCACAGCCAAGCAGGCATCCCTTTACCACAGCTGACTGACATATTGTTTTATGGTCGCTTTGCCAACAAGGTTTGATCTCAAAGACAGGCATGAGACCCGTTGGGAAATGCCTGTGGAATTACCAAAGAGGAGCTAGAAGCATGAGTGCATGTATGCACACAAATGTTTCCAGCAGTCAACTCAAACAATACCTAACTCCACATTTTGAGCATCAATAATCTCCATCCAATATAGTATCTTTCTGCCTGGTTGATCACACGTCTATTATCTTGCATGGAGGGTTTTTTTTTTTTTCTGTACGCTTTATATTTCTCCTTGAGAAGCTAATCCCCTCCTCCAGTGTGCGGCTGAGCCTCACTTCAGCACTCCCCAGAAACAAAGACCTTTGCCTATCATCTCCATTTTATCTCCATCACATTGACATAAGATGGAAAGTTCTACCATCAGACACTAGCTCCATCACCCTTGATTTTTTTTGTTGTTCCCTTTACAATCCTTGATAGGCTTTGTAAGGCAGTTACGACCTTCTCTCCTATTTTAGCGATGACAGACCTGTGTTGCAATACTTTACAAGGATAAACACAGACCATCCATCCACTTCCAGGCATATAAAAGCAGGGTAGTGAGAGGCACCCCATCCTGGCCTGAATAGATCGCCTTTAGGTCACTGCACGTCCCACCAGCTGCTGCCTCACAGTACTCAATGGGCATTGTTGGTGGACCTCTCTCCATCCCTCTCCCTCTCTCTCTCTCTCTCTCTCTCTCTCTTTCAGGACATGAAGGAGTCGTACACTGGAATGTCACATATTCGTGTCAGAAGAGTGCGGACACATCACAGCCAGTGGCCGCATTCTCACCCTGTCCATCCTGCCATCTCTGCCTTCCCTGTCTCTCTCTTAAACACACACACACACAGACCCACATCTTTTCTTTCCATCATAACAGAACCCCAAACTGACCTTCGTACAGCTAGATTTACAAAATAACGGCTACATCCATCAACTCTTGCTGACTGTGAAACTTTCCAGCATTTTAAGATTGAAGTGTCACCTTTAAATGATGATGAGAAATGAACAATAACCGTCAAATATGTACTTTCTGTTTAAGGAAAAGGCCCAAGAAGAAAAGCAGAAAGTCACGTGTTTATGTGAACTGTAGGATGGTGGAGAAAAAAGATAATTGAAGAGTATGTATGGCTTTGGTATGTATCTGTAAATCCCTGATTATGCTTGTATCTTTCACAACAAGCATACACTTCCTCAAAAATAATCTCCTTTAGACTTTACATCATTATAAATAAAATCCTTGCTGCACAACAGATATTAACCAACCATTTAGACATGACCCTGTAGTAATAAATGTGTTGTATACGCATAATTTCTGACAATTTTAACTTGAATTTTAAAAGGCTGTTACAGTAAAATAGTTCATTTCAAACTTCAAAAACTTCCAGGGGCATATTTTAATTTATTTAGTGATGTGGATACATTGTGTAAAAAAAACAGAAGCTCAGGCTGTGCATTAGAGGCCTGCTTCAAGCCCAAATATATAATAGACAAAGTTAGAGTCAGTTTGAATTCCTTTGATGTTTCTATTCAATGTGCAATTTATTTCTTATTACTTTACACTGTATTTTTAAACATTGTTTTCTCTATAAGTACTTAAAAAATCATCACAATGACTGCACAAATGTGTGCAAATGTAGTTATCTTTTAACCTTCATAAAAAAAATATTTTAGTCGATAATATGCAGCCTTAAGAATGCATTTTTCTGTTTAAGTAACAACTTAGCAACTTACTTTACAATTTAAATGTTGATGTTCCAGTTTTACAATGTACACAGGCTGCTTTAAAAACTTGATAACTTTATTTTAATGTTGGTTTTGTGCTCATCCTAAATTTCCAGTAAGATCATCATCAATAATAAACAATAGGCCTAATAAACAATAATGGCAGCAGGATAATAAAACCGGAATAAACCTATGACTGGACGAAATAATGATTCATTTATATAGTCAGGTCAGCAGACAATTTAACATGAAATATTGCCATGCATTCCTTAAATTGTGTCATATAAATTTGACCCTAATATGATCGTGCGTTTTTTTCCTACACTATTTTCTAAATGAAAAAATAATAATCGCCTAATTATGAACAGATTGATTTATCGGCGGCGGAGAAGCGCGGAGAAAACTGGAGACACACACACACACACACGGTGGAGCTGGACGGAGCGTCACATCGGGACGGGCCGCCCGCTGAGAAACCATGGGTGGCTTTGAGTTTTGACTTTGTGGTCCCTTTAATATACTGAGGGATGCCAGTTTGCCTTGCTAAGATATGGGATTAGGAGTATTTCTGGTGAAAGAGGAGTTAAGTCGGGCTAGTGTGGACGGTCCCTCCCCTGCAAAAGGCTGAGACAGAATTACAGCTTGTTGGACCGGTGTCCCGCCGTCGCCATGGAGACAGATCTACTTGGGTGTTCCAGTCCGCGGGGCTGCAGCGTGAAGCCTATAGGTGCTGCAGACACCCTGCTGTATATATAACACCATCAGACTTTATGAAATCACCCTACATCCGATTAATATACAGAAATGTAACCTGGCGAACCGAGTTTTTTAAAAATTAAACCAGTTAGAGAATCGATTATCCTGCGCAGACTCAGACCTGTCTGCTCCAGCTGCCGCTCCCCTGATGGGAATTGTCGTTTAATATTTCTTAGGTTTTTTTTTTATATTATAAATCGGTTTCTCTCTTCTTACGTGCGTAAAAAACGCCGTCAGGAGTAGCAGTGCTCTCTGCTATTTAGTTGACGCCCATGGGTGGATGTGCATATGGCTTATAGGATACTGAGTCATTCAGTGAAAATAGAGGCCCAAACTCGCCTAGGCATTAAAATACATCGCTGTAGGGAAAATGTCTCACTTTGGAGGTCTGGTACAATTAGATGCTATTTAAAGACGTGACAGAAAAGATTATTGTTAAATTGCAATATAGTCACATTAAAAAAAGAAAGAAAGAAAAAGGTATGAATGGTCGATATGTTTATCTGTAAGCCTCATTTTTTTTATTACTATTATTTTTTATTATTCCTGCGATAATGTCCTGTTTGGACAGAAATTTATCATATTTTTTATTCTATTCATCAGATTTCTCGTCACTAACCAGCAGCCAGAGGATAAGAAGATGAGTGTGACAGCTTTGTGCCTCCGTGAGAAAAGAGTTTTTGATTTTCAGGCCTTAATCAAAAAATATGCAAATAAGACCACAAGAAATGCCGAGAAATCAGGTTAGCGGAGATAAAAAAAAAAAAAAAAAAGAAGAAGAAGAAAAAAGAAGAATCAACAGGCTGGACCTCTCCTTTATTCAGTTGCTATAACAACAGATGTGCTCGGCTGTGGGAGCTGCAGAGGTATCCTCACTGATGTGTCCAAAGTTAGGAGACGGGGAAGGTGCATTGATGTGGTCTCGGCGCACTTGTGTCCGCCAGTACAGATTGAGGTTGGTTACCTTTGAACCGGCAAAGCTCCAAAAGGCCATTCCCATCTCAGTGCGCGCTAGAGAGGGCTTGACTGGGGTTATCCCGCCTTCAAAGGACCGGAGGAGAGCCGCGCGGGGATACTGTTGTTTAATATTGGCTAATGGACATTTTGGAGGGCTCTCCATCTGCTCAAGTTATCCAAATACGGCGTCTTGGACATTATTATTGTAAGGCACCATTGCAGAAATATTAGGGGACTGTTTTATTATTATTATTATTATTGTTGTTGTTGTTGTTGTTGTTGTTGTTGTTGTTGTTGTTGTTGTTGTTGTGTTTTTTAATACAGTTGTGAGAAATTACGATTTAATGATTATCATAAAATTTCAAAAAATAAATAAAAAGCTTTCCATCACAGTTACCGACAGTTTTATGTCACTTGAGATTTTCTGATCTAAAAATAAAACCACAAAATACATCTATCGACGCCGGTGTGACATAAGAGTCAGTGCTGCAGCAAAGCTCGCTCTCGTTACATTAAGTACAACAGCAATGATATCAATCAGCCGCACACTGCAAAAAATATCCAGCTCAGCATGACATTATTGCGTTTCATATTTCTCTGAACACGTGAAGAGATCCGCTACTTTCATTTAAAATCAATATGGATTTCCTAGAATTAAGTATTAAGTCCTGTTTTTTCTGGAGATCTCTCCTGTTAGATTTTTTTTTTTTGATTTGAGAAATCTCCAGCACTGAAACCAAGTGGAATTAAATCGTCCTCTTCAGATCTTTATCACTTTTTAAGTCACTTTTTTGTGTTGAAATAATGCATCAGCATTGACTCTAAATCCCCTCTTGTTTTTTGTCGTTGTTGTTTTTGCAGTGAGCAGTGATCTCTCTCCATCGCGCAACTCACAAGACACGGAAACTTGCAGCAACCTCTATCGCACAACCTGCAGATCCCCTCAGCTTTGCGCCACCCTGTCGTGAAATCCAATACGTCTTCTGTTCTCATGAATTTAAGATATCAGCTTCTGCCACCACCGCCGCCACCACCACCACCACTACTACCCCCCCATCTCATGCATGTCCAGGAAAAGGCCATCAAACCACGTCTCCCCCTTCTAGTGAAGAATAAAGATTTTTTTATAGAAAATAAAAAGCTTCATACCTGTGCAAAATAGCCGGTGCTTGTTGTTGGCAAGCCACACAGGAGCCCATTGTAGAAGCTCGCCTTCTGCCTTCTGCAAAGGGCTCCAGACATCACGGCATTTATTTGAGCTCAAACTCTGTCACTGTTGACTTTAGCACAAAGCAAAGATTTCACTGCCCCGCTAGTTAAAAAAATGATTATTTTACAGAGATATCGATCAGTCTGCTATAAAAAAAAATCAGCTTAGCATTATATGTCTAAAATGAATAGAACGAAATTTAATGTCTGTGTAAATTTACAGAGCTGCGGCGTCCTATTCAAAGTTTACACTTGTGCAATTTGGTTTGTGTGTGTGTACTCTTCCTATATGTGGGCATAGCCTCCACTCTATTGTTTACTGGCTTTGTTTATTCGCAGATCACGCTGTTTAAAGTACGATCTGTAAAGAGGGTCTGGAGAATAAACGCACACTTTAGGCCCTACGTGTTCAGAAGACGAAGGGGTGTCATTTAGTTATAAGGGGGGGGGGAATACAACCTCAAACTCCCTGGCCTTGGATTTGAGCTCAGCAGGGAAGAGAAGGTATTAAAAAAGGAGGAAAGGAGAAGGAGGAGGAGATGTGGGGTTGGATTCATTTGGACAACTAGCCTATCTTATCTAACAAGAGGGGAGGTTCCAACTACTTTAAAAATAGGGAGTAGACAATGGACCCCCAGATTGAGGGGAGAGAAGTTAGAGCATCACATTGGGAGGCGGCTCTGTTCCCAAATCAGCCTTCTTTTCCAGCAACTATTCTCCTGCGCCACGGGAGAGGCTGTTTGATAGACAATGACACTTAATCTTATTCACTGATCTAAACTTTGCTGTGTGTGTGTGTGTGTGTGTGTGTGTGTGTGTGTGTGTGTGTGTGTGTGTGTGTGTGTGTGTGTGTGTGTGAGCGAGAGAGAGAGAGAGAGAGAGAGAGAGAGAGAGAGAGCTGGATAGGTTGAATCACAATGTGTCTCACTGAATGTGTGGGAATTTATATGGCTGATTTAATATATTATTATTATTATTATTATTATTACTCAAGCACACATGTAGGGATGCAACAGAGTGTTAGAGAGATGGACTCAAACCATGTGCTCTTATGAGTGATGAGCGATTCTCTGATTGATTACGTGATGTAACAAATATGCAATGCATTTTCATTTGGCGTAAATTAGTATCCGATTTTCTGCTTTCTGTCTAAAAGTGTAAAATGTTCTTTTGTTCTCTCTTTAAATTATTACAAGCTTGCTGGATGTGTTTGATAACCTTAATCTCATAAATATCCCAATTTGTGTTTGGGATTACTGTTGTGTGTTTGTTTTGTTTGCATTTTCTGACTGACAAATTGAGAGCATTGTTCACTACTATTGTCCAGCAAAGATACTAATCCCTGCTGGAAAAACATGCGCCTTAATAGCAGCATATATATATATATATATATATATATATATATATATAAAGCACGTGGATGAGAATAACTTCCTAGAATTAAAATTAAAAAACAAAATCAATAATTATTAGAAACTCATTTAAAGCACAAACAGTAGTTCGTTAATGTTATCATGTTTCTGCATAAATAACATAAATAATAGAAGAAACTGGATGTAAGTGAAAGTAAATATTGTTTCTGGTTGTTTTTCAAATTTTTGCTTTTAACACTGAATGTTAAATGAATGTTTCTCTTCGTGTTACTGTTTTACTTTAACTTGTGTTTTATAATGCTGTATTCATTTATGCTAATTTAAGTCAACCATTAACAGGAGCATAGTAGCTGTTGGCAATGTTATCTGTATAATAATAATAATAATACACACACACAATAATAATAACGGTCAAACACCATCATGTTCAGAAAACAAAACCACAACACTTTAATATAGATTCTGCTCTATCACTACAAGAATACATATACAGTTTTTCATAAATAGGAATTACACAAATGATTGAAGAAATCCTTAAATTCATTTAGGAATCCAGTTATGCAGATGGAGGCTTTTTTCTTTTTCTTTTTTTTTTTCTTTTTTTTTTTTACAGCAAGTTTTTGTTTTGTCTGGGGTCCATTCCTGAAGCTGACTTCTGAACAGATCTCGTCACGTTATCATTATTCTTAATTACTATTGTCAACATCCTCTCTCAAAATACTATTAGGCTACTAACAAACTCGACAACTAAAAACGGTGGGAAACGTCAAAAATATCTGAAATACATATTGTACACAAATCCTATATTTTTTTAAATTTTTTTACAAATGTACAAATTGAAGGAAGAGTGTCCACATCGGATGGAGGGGTAAAGAGTTTATGAGGAGTTCATGACGGCCTGGAATACACGCCTTGGTAGTAAGTTGTGTCAGGTATGGATGAAGATCCAGACCGGGCTTTCCCCATGGGAGCCCATGGAAAGAGCCCCGGCCATGGGGAGCATAGCCAGAGTAATGCATCACCTGCTCGTAAAGGTCTTTAGGTCCATTTTGTGATGCTGCCGTTCGATGACATGAGGTTATTAATGGAGAAGGGGTGATTGAAGGCAGTGGTGTTCCGGCTTCAGGTGCGCTTCGTGCGCAAGCACCGAGTGATGTTGAGATGAGGTGCTGCCCTGTGAGACCGGGAGGCGGCGGCGTGCTCCGGGCTCAGGGCCTGGCTCGCTTCATGTCCGACAGGACCTTTGTGGTCGCTGAGGAAGAGTTAGAGTGCGGGACTTTGTTGCCGTTGCAGCTCTCTGAGCTGCTGCTGAGGAGCTGCCGTCTCCCCGGGCTTTGCGGCCGTTTTCCTTCATGGTCTTCTTATCGCACTTGAAGCGCTTCTGCCTCCTCAGGTAGCAGCCGTTCTCAAACATGTTCCCGGAGTCCGGGTGGAGAGTCCAAAAGGAGCCTTTGCCTGGTTTATCCGGTGACCTGGGCACTTTGAGGAAACAGTCATTGAACGACAAAAAGAATGGCGAATGGAGTTCAGCGCTGCTGATTCTGTCGATAAAAGCGGAAAGGTCCATTATCCACTGGTAGATCTCGGCCAGTGTCAGCATCTTGCTGGGCGACTGCTGGATGGCCATGGTGATGAGGGAGATGTACGAGTATGGAGGCTTGGCGTGCGTGGCGTAGCCTCTGCGGTAGGTCTTAGGTCTCTGGACCCGTTGGATGTTAGGACTGTCCGTATATGGGGCTCATGGCGGCGTTCATGTTGGTGTAGGATGTCAGGGCGTTCATGGATGCGGGCTGCGCCGTCATGGGACTCATATCAGTCAGGGCTGGCACTATGGCCGTCATGCCTGCGCCATGCCGTCTATGGCTCCGGCGCCCGGTGACATGCCGGTCATGGAGGGACTCATGCCCGTGTTGACGTATGACATGTTCTGGCGGAGTTGGCCGTCATGTTGGCAGTGGTGTTCATGCCGGACATGCTCGCGTAGGTATTCATAGAGTTCATTCCAGGCCCGTGTTCATGTTGCCAAATCGAGGTGTAACACTGTCAGTGAGGAAGAGAGAGGATCATCAGTTTCATCTGCACAAACGTGACAGCAATTATTGAGCATACATTTTTTTCTTCAAGTCACATGAAATCAGAAAGATTGCACCGATTTAAAATACAATTCAAGTCATTATTATTTTAAATGCGCACTGGCTCGTAAAGGCTCAAATGCTTCCGCGTGAACTGGTTTCAAAATTAAAAAAACAGCTGCATATGTTTAAGAACACATTTGATGCCCACTGGTGTGGCAAATAAATGAAGTTCAACAATCCGCAAAAATACACAACGCCGAGAATAATGCGTTGACATCACCTAATATGACTGTGTTTCAGCACACAAAACAGGCGACTGGCAACAATAAATATTTGAATCAACTCTAAGTAAAACTAAACAGCTGAATGTTTGTTGAGTGGAAACACGACCAAAAAATAATAATAATAATCTGATTTAGTAAAGATACGTATGTGAAATTATAATCCGAGTGAAAAGTCGTTCCCTCCTCCCTGCTACGTCAAGCAACTCATAGGATATGCGCTGCGTGGAGATGGGGAGGATTTGGAGGCGCTCTGTCAATATTTGATCACAAAGTTAATATTATCTCAGGGCTAATATTGAGTTGTATAAAATGATCGGCTTTAGTCGGAAAAAATATATATTTAAGGTACCCACCTCGGCTCTCCGTAGTAGGTGCTCCAGTCGGTGTGTTCGTGTCCTTCCATTTTAACTGCTCCAAGCATCATGGAGGACTTTTACAAAGCGTCTCCCAGCAGAGGAAAAGCCAAAAGTCTCTCTAATAGCAGGTGACTGGGGACCACTATGTATTTGGGTCGTCGGTGTGTCCCTTCGTCAAGGATCAAGGGCATGTGTGAACGGCGGAGCCAGCCGTGAAATGCGTCTGTCAGTGACTCCCCCCCCCCTTTCTCTCGTTCTCTCTCTCTCCAGCCGGTGATAATCTGTTCCAGTACACTTGCCATGAAATGAGCGATGCAGGACTCGTAATGCACTGGACAGGCAAAGCCTAACAGATAACATAAGCCCCCTTCCCAGCCCTCCCTCTCTCCCCCCCCCACCCCCCCCAAGCCCCCTCAGCCAGCACCACCACCACCACCACCAACAACAACCACCACCACCCCCTACCAACCCAATTGTACACCTGCGCTGACTGAAAAGAACAGTTTCTGATGAAAAGCTTCATTATAAACTAATCTTATTGTATTTTGGCTGGCAAAAAAAAAAGAGAGAGGAGTTATAAAAGGAATGTTTGGCGCTCTTCCTTTGGTCTTTGCTCTTCCTCTCCAACGTGCTTATTTCACCTCAGCTGAGCTGAAATCATAATCTATTTTTATTGCGTTGCATTCAAGGAATTTTGAGCCTGAACCTACATACAACTGTTAAATTATCGCACAGCAACGACACTGTAGAATATAAGAACGGTTATGAATTAGATCTGCCCGTAGAAATACGCTTAGATGAACGCATTTAAGCAAACATTAATTCATACATTTATTCTAGAATATTGCCGGGGTTGTGTTGCTGTATAAATCTTATTATGGCTCACTCAAAGAGTAACAACAGTATGTTTTTGTGCCCCTGCAGACAGTAATCATGGGCCTGCACACACGCAGGTGTGCAGTGCACATGCTGAGGTCCATTCACATGATTCAAGCTCCTTATAATAATAATAATAATAATAATAATAATAAAAACGTGTTGATGTTATAATGAAATCACATTTCATCGCTCGGCCCCGGCTGTTATGAACATTTATGTCCTATTACAAATCAGTTGTTTTGACGTTTTTGTTCAAATTGAAGTGTTTTTCTTAATAATTTAACTAACATCTAAAAAAAAAAAAACAGCAAAATAATCTCGATTACTTGCTTCGCTTTAGTAATCTGAAGGACTGAATTACTGTTTTTAAATGTTTTAATTAGTGTTGAATATGCCACGCATAGCTTCAGAGCGCCCTCTCTCGGTTATTGCCTGCAACTGGCTTTGCTGTTTGGTGACACACAAAGTAGCCTTAATTCTTTCAAAGCCTAAAATGGTGGAATTTGTGCGTTTTTTTTTTTTTCTTAATTTTTTTTTTTTTGACACTAAATAGATGCAAAATAATTGGAGCCATAACAAACAGCCGTGCTGCGGAGACTCTCGAATCCAAAACGTATTTACACACTTTGTTATTTGCTGAATTAGAATTTACAATACACAAATATTAACGCCAATTCAGAGCATGCATCACAGTATATGTGGGTGTGTTTTTGTTCATAACAGTTTTCCTGACGTTTAGATGTAGTCATCTGATGTTTTCATGCGCGTTTTGTAGTGTTAGACAGACGAGGCCGGGCTGCTGAGGCCCTTTAACTCTCGCAGTCTGTACAGTATTTGTATGACACAAACATCAAGGTGAGGCTGCAGTCCGGTGCCAGCCACGTGTCAGTAGTGGTACATCTATTTGACTCCATATTTACGCAAGAGCATAACTATCAGTATAGAGAGCCATTAGTAAAGGCGAGTAAACCTGTCGTGTTGACGAGGGACTAACAGAGTCTGCTTAACTTGGAAATGAGATCACGAGAAAAAAAAAAAGAGCTCTGTGTGTGTTTGAGGATTCGGGAGAGAGAGAGAGAGAGAGAGAGAGAGAGAGAGAGAGAGAGATGGTCAAATCTGCGCTTTCTCATCTTGACTCGGTCAACACAAGTGTTTTCAGGCTTATTATTTTTCAATCGTTTAAAACAACAATACACGCAGTCATAACCCAATTTATTTATATGATTTTAAGAGCAGGTGGCTGTTAAAATATATTGTGGGGCTGTCACATTTTGGTCTTTATGTAAAATATCTATAAACACACATTCATGATTAATGCATATAAGTTCATATTTAAAACATTTGCACAGAATAAGCCTTCATCTGTGTGTGCATCTATTTTGTGGTTTGTGTAATACAACATGCACTGACGGTGTTTCTCAAACGTTTCTCAAAAAAAAAAAAAAAATCCTGGATTGAAAGCATGATGTAGTTGCTCCAAAATGACAGAAACCTCAATATTCTAAAATGGTCCTTGACCCGGGTGACATTATGTTCCTCTTGCTAATTTCATAGTTAATCATCAACCTGCCACAGTCCTCTCACATGGGTGAAGGTCACATTTTGGATCTAGTCAAAAACAAAAATTTGAACCGCTGCTGAAGCTGCTCTCTCACCTCATTTTGCACGTATTCACTGCTCGTCGTCTGGTGTGATGTGCGTGCTAACACAATGTCCGTCCCTATAATACAGGTGCAAAGAGCAGTCACTCCAAGACAATAACTGTCCTCATTACTCTTAAAAAAAAAAATTGGGGGGGACAACATTTGACAATTTCTAGAGTATGAGACTTAGTTCATATTCTAAAGAAATGTAACCTGGATCCTTTATCATTTCTGTTAAATTATTATGTTAGAATTATTGTCAAGTATTGAAGAACAGGAAAGTCCTAATATTTCACGGTTTAATTTACATATTTTGTGCTCAAATTAAAAAATAAAGATATGCCAATAAGCAGCACCGAATGTTCTTACATTTGCAAGAAGTGAGAATTCAGAGTAGCTTGAATTCACTGACCATGTGTGCATGTAGATGTCAAATGAAGACTGAAATATCAGCGTCCAACTTCATTACACTATACCCAGATTTAGCAAACAGTCAAACAAATACACACACTGTATGTATACATGAAATATTAAGGTTGAACCGATACAAACAGCAATGAAGTCAAATGATCAGCATTTTAGCACACATACATTGATTTATTAATTTTTTTCTCAGCCTTTTAATTTTAAATAATTAGAAATGCACAGTCCTTTCCATTATAGTTTCCTGTGTAGTTTGTAACTTGCTGATAATATGCTGCAGACCAAGCAAACGCCTGGTCAAATATGCTCATTAGTTTATGTTCGTCCTCTGTTATTCTACCAACCTCACATCTGAATAACTTAAGCTCAAAATTCAGTTTTTAAATCCCCCATTAAATGGTTCTTAATGCTTCACAACCATCGATGCGAGATGTTCGACACAAACTGCTGCTGCGTTTATTGTTGACTGTTCTGTTCCTAACTGGCGTTTTCACAACCCTGTGCATACACTGGAAATGAGAAGTGAATTGCATTCATTTCTCACAAGGATGAGGAGAAAACGTACACTGTGTTCTTGTAAAGTTGACGTTTTCCCAGTGAGTGTATGCATACAGTACCCAGACCGGTGGTGTGTCTTACATCTCTCCTCTTTCAAGGCTAGTTTTTTTGCCACTTTGTTGATCAATTAGCCTCCATGATGATCAGTGTTGCATTTCACACATTCAGGTGTCATTCCTTTACTGGTTATGACAAGGGCAAACACTAAATGATGAAAGTTTAATGGGTCAGTTAAAGAAGTGAAAGCACAACACCTGCATGAGTTAAAAGTGACACCACAAAGTTTTCTAGTACAGATACTGTTGGGTGTCTGAAGGGGGTGGGTGGGGGGTGCTCCTTGCTCTGTGAGAGGGAGGCGGAAATCTTCGGACATTCCTTCAAACACCCAGGAGTTGTTGGCAGGAATGTGTTAATTTTAAGTTTCAACTTTCAAAGCAAGGATTTTTTTTTTTTCAACTGAAATTTAAAGATTCACTTAAGAATGTCTTCTTTTTTTGTGCCTTTGTATCCTTCTGAGTGCACAAAGTCACACAAAACAGCACAGGGCAAAGGGTTAAGCATGTAATTCATCAAAATAAAATTAATAACGAGAGAGTCTTCCTCTTAGAAAGTGCTGGAAAAAAAAATGTTTGCTGCCAACTTGCCTGTGGTGACAGTAAACATTCCAGAGCCGGGCTGGAGTTTGGACTTGCCATTATCTGCCACAGCTGTGACAACGCCTGTTGGCTGCAGGTTTGTGGCTGGCCACACTGTGTTTACCTGGAAATGAATCTGAAAAGCGGCTGGACTGGGAAGGCACACAACCCAGCTAAATAAAAACTGAGAGTGGTCATTGCAACGAGATGCAGTGTGGGAGGGAGTCCAAAGTTATTGCACTGGCCCCAGTGGGTCAGGGCGCAAACACAGGCGTAAACGCACTAAGGATATCCTCAAATACACACTTTTTGATATTGATAGGAATGTGACGAGGAATGCCATTCGATATGTCTCATGTTGACTGTATCCACGGCACTGCAGATTCAATACTTCTCTCTTGTCATGTTAAAGGAACCTATGTTGACCGCTGCCCTTCATTTATCAAACAAGGTGACAGTTTATCTATTGGACCACAGGAGAAGACTGAGGACGGTGGGATCCCAAGAGATGCACATATCAGATGACACTAAAGAATGTGTTTTAAGAGCTTAGCTTGTTGCATTTCACTTTCTGATACAGAACACCCCTTATAAAGGGTTTATGTTGTAACTAATTTTTTTTTATAGAAAAGCATGAAGACTAGTTTTTGGGTTGCAAGGTTGAGAAAACAGCTGGAATCACATACACAACCGCACACAATATAAAAACAGCTAACAACAATAATTAAATTATCGACATTTATAACTAAATAGAAAAAAAAAACACTTCCCAAATGGGGTTATCACAACCTGGCGACACCAAAAGTGTTCTTTTCAATGTCAACAATTCTTTTAGGTGCAACTCTAAGCATACAAAGTGGTCTCCAGTTATTAAAAACATTTCAAAGTGCAATGATGCAGATTCAAATAT
Organism: Protonibea diacanthus; assembly: GCA_028641955.1. NCBI lineage: Eukaryota > Metazoa > Chordata > Actinopteri > Sciaenidae > Protonibea > Protonibea diacanthus. Next base: position 14,355,662 of record CM053987.1, on the reverse strand, counting down.
ATATATGCCAGATTTATAACTACAGAAACATAATCTATAAGAGAACAACATGAAAAAACACTATAGTTCATGTGGATTGTGTGATATATTTTTATAAATTGTGTGACGCGCATACGTGGCTCCTTGTAATGTCTGAACTTTCTAAAGCGCCGTGGCTGGGATGTGTATTAGAGGCAAAAGATTTAATATCACCAAATCAGCACATTGTTATTCATTAGTGAACCAACTGCAGAGTCAATACACATTTAATCACAGACTGAAGGCAATTAAAACAGGAGGGGGGCCAGTAGTGCTATGTTAATTAAAGTGCCAGGCTCCCATGGGAAGCTCTGTGTCTAAATATCACTACAATCAAGCTCGTGCCATAATCCACGATGAGCTATTGCCATTCACACTCGGCCATCATGCTGTCAGATCCGCATCAGGTTGGACAAAAGGGCAAACCTGGTGTGATGATTAAAAAGTTGTGTATCAGTAATGGTCTTTTTAATCCTAACTGACTCAAGGGACATGGGTATAATATGGATATAATATGATAAAAATGGGAGTGTAATACTGATATTATAGTGGTCTTTAATACAAAGTACCTCCGATTAAAGCAATCCTCAATATCCACAAATCTGCCGGGCTGCGGCCGTCTCTGATAGACCTCTCGAGAAAACATGCACACGCTCTCTCACACACACACACACACACATACACACACATCTCAGCTCTACATCTGAGAGAGGCTTTTGGTCCATTTCCTTTTTCCATCAGTCACTCAGTCAGTGAGGTTCATATCTGCTGCTGTCTTATCTGTATTCCAGGCTGATGGGGAAATTCAAGTTTGGGATTACCTCTGACTGCTGACCCGAACCCATCTCAGACAACTGGCCAGCCCTGCACTTTCATTATCCTCATGCTTCAAAGCGCCATACAACAAAATCTCACACTCTCTTGAGCAGGCACACGTTTCTGGCATATCTGAAATCCCTGTGCCTGAACGTGCGATCCTTGTTTCGTATGCATGAGGATAGAAATTAAAAGCTGATAGTGGTGAATGTATATCTGGTCTACATTAGGGGAGAGCCTATATCTTCTCCCTTCTACCAGGCAGTTGTCTCCTTCCTGTATGGACTGAGGGCCCATCCATATGCAGATGGCTAATTTGTAGTGTTTACAGAGGAGCAAAGAGGGGGCCGACAACTCATGAAGAGGGCTGAAAAGAGGCTGCCTACGTGTCACCCCAGGAGCCTGGTGGTAAAGCCTGCCCTACCAGAGAAACAACATAAGTGTCCAATCTGTGTTTGCTTACCCGTGGACACCGATGGCTGAGTCCTGGCCTGGGGCCCGTAAATTGCACTTTTTTTTTACAGGCCCTGACAGCTAACAGGCTATTGGGAACAGGGGTCCAATGACACATCCACTCAACAGATTAGCACCTCATCAGCCTCCTGCAGCTTCGAACAAATACGATCCCTGCCTCCTTTAAGACACAATAGGGCTGCCACTGCTAAACAGCCCCCCGCCAAGAGAGCCCCCACCTTTCTCCAGCCACAAAACTTCCTGGTCTGGTCTTTCTCTGGGCCACAGCTGCATCAAGGGGTCCTTCCCCAGTCCCTGAGCCCACCCCGACCCCAATTGGCAAGATGTGTGTATTTCAGGTGAGCAAATATTGCCACTTGCCTGAGAGTTCAATGGCCAGCCCTTTCAGGGGGGGTTGCGTATTGCGCCTGCCTGCTTTGCAACAGGGGTACATGTGGTCTCACACAGCAACCGGTCCATAGGATGGGTCAGGGGAATTCTCCAGGCACAGCTGGAGTCAGCAAATCAAACATACCTATATAGCTCATCTACATTTTCCCAGACTAGGAAACCATTTCCAGCTTTCATTTCCTCTCTCCGCCGATTTTACAACAAAAGAATGTCTTGATGTCCCTACAAGCCACCACACACATAGCTTTGACCTTTTCTCCTGCAATACACAGTCTAAAACTCTGACTTAGAGACACTTCATGTCTGGCGTAAATTGCCGTCGCTATCTTTTCATCAACATACCCCAAAAGCGCTCGCAAATGGACACACACATTACACGATTCAGGGCATTAGATAATAAGCAAACATGCGGGGGAATTGATCTAATCAAGCACTTGCCATGTTTTAGACACCTTTGTCTCCAATACACACACACACACACACACACACACACACACACTTAAGGTATAAATGCCCTCTGCAGTTGCATTCATTTGTCTCCTGGGACTTAATGTGGAAAGAACAGATACGGAGACTGCATAGAGTGCTGTGAGATTGTATTAGAGATTGGAGATAGAGTGTTTCTTGGGACTTGTGCCCTTCATCAAGGACACAAGTAAAAGTAAAACAGTCTGGCTCCTGTGTGGTTTATTGTCAGTTACAGGCAAGGGCACTGAACTAATAATACATTAACAGAGGCTATGTCTGCAACACACAAGCTGTAACTCTTTTTGTTTCTTTAGTTCAATATTTTGAGAAATTGTTTAGCCATTACACAGTTAGTCTCCTTATTCCAGACAGTATTTATAATGTAATACCGTGCTGTATACGGGATGACAGTCATCAAATTAATCACCGTATTTACTGGTCATGACTAAAAGACAGCATTGTGAGGATTAAAGGCTACCGGCTGAATGCCACACCAGCTAGTTCCTCAGATAAAAGGCAAAGACCACAGTGAAGGAGTGCAGGGCCAGCTTAGGTAAAGGCTACAGGCGTGTGGCTGCAGCCAGCTGTGTATTGGGTCAGAAGATGATGTGTCAGTGATGAGGACCACCGTGATCCCTCCTGGAAGTCAAACAGAAGTGTGGGTCGCTGTGTCCTGGGAGGCCCTCTCTGCCATCAGAGTGAAATGGAACTGGCCCAGAAAGCAAACAAGATCTCTCCCCATCACTCCCTCAAGCCCAGACCAACCTTGTCTGGGTGATGGGTTTTTCTGTTGTTCTGTTTGTTTGCTTGTTTGGTCTGGAGCCCATGGATACCCAGCATGGAGTAGCGAGGAGAAGCAGAGGAATGGAGGACATAGAGGATAGGAGGAGAGGTGGGGATGTGAGTGTAGGCAGGAGGAGGGACGAGGATGTGTGACACACAGACCTCCCCTCGAGGTGACGAGAAACCTGCCGAGAAGCTACTGGGCAAAGCTGCTCAACAAATAGACACAGACCCCAGGATCAGGGCAACAAAGACAGATCGCTGTCTCTGATCCTACAGCAGATGTTATTTCTGACACACATCTGATGGCACTGTCTCGATTCATGTTTTCATTCATTTTTAAATATGTTTTACGGTTAAAGGAGATTTATTTGGCTATATCCACTTGTGATGTGTGATTACAGGTGTTTGCACAGGTAATTTCTAAATATTGGAGACAACAGAGCATGTGTCTGATGCCTTTTTTTTAATATAAAACAATGAATCTTAATCCGTCTCAGAATTATCAAAATGCTTCACCACATCCTGTTTTAGGAATTTCCCACAAAGACTGTGACTGTTCCACCATGATGCCACAGGATTAACCTACAGAGAGTGACACCTTCTGGTAGCAAAGAGAACTGCTTTTTGAGGGGCTACAGTGTGCATATAATACAGTATATCAGGAGTTTTCAAACTGTGGGATAGAGACTCTTCCTGAGTATGGAATAATACTTATTTGAATTAATACGACTTTTTTTCTGCTGACTCTTGAAAAACTTCAAAACTCAACTGGATTCTTCAATATTAGTTTTATATTAACCCATGTTGTTAATGATTAATAGAAATTGTGCGTGCCAGAAAAAGTTTGAGAACCACTACACGCATGTGACATTATATGAATGGACTACGCATTACGCTTCCTTTCTGATAATGTAGATTCATAATATCGTACACTACATTACACATATTGCAGAGCCTGAATATTTCCCATGTCATCACATATTTTATGACTATTTCAAACGTTTAACCGTCAAAGACAAATGTTTCCTGCTTCTCTGTTCTCAGTGTATGTGCACCAGAGGCTTCAACTTTCCATGGCATCACGCCATGACTGACCTCCAAAAAAGTGGTGAAACTTCACCCCATCAGGTGAATGTGAAAACAGCCTTGTCAAAATAAAAAGCTGGACATAAAAGAAGACTTTATGGCATTGTAGCCATATTGAATTGCATAAGACTCTACAGGAGCAGCAAATAAAGTTGAGACTGAGTGTATAGACAGCACGATCACTTTTTAACTCAGTGTTTTAAGAAACTTTTACACCTCCATCCAGCCAGAGGAGGGAGACATTGCACTATTTCCGCTGCAGTTTTCTCTGATCTCCTTTCTTTCTAAATAACTGTCGATAATGTATCCTGACATTCGGCAAAAGGGTAGCTCGGCTTTATTTTTCTTCACTGCTGCATGTGTGAGGATCAACTCAGTGACCTGGAACATCGCTGCTGCATTTGTGTCCATCTATAAATGTCTCCCCCCCTTCAGAGGTTAATGGGGTCATCTGGTCTGCAAAGAGAATCCACATCTTGAAAACATTCAGACGAACAGATACAGAACTGCAGTATTGAGTATCACGAAGGGGAAAAAAAGGAGTATCTTCGACTTCTCATCAGTGGCTATTAGATGATAGCATTGCAATAATGCTAGCCATGATTGCTAGCAGTGGTCAGCCAGTATGTGCAGTGAGTGCAGCGGAGCGCACTTCAAAGATTTTGCTAAATTAATGACAGCTGTCTATTCTCTGTGGTTTATGCTGGACTGTACCTTCAAACAATGGTCCTATTCTGAAGTACAGCCCAGGAATAAGACACTGCATTCATACGGCTGGAGCAGCGCACACGTTTGATACTTGAAGGGATTCCATGATAGCATTTATCATGAGCGATTTCAAAGTCTTCCACAAACCCCCACCATCACCACCACCCTCTTTAACTATGTCATTACTCCCTTGTGGTGAGCGACTGGCTCTGCAAACTGCACGGTGTGGTGCAACAATCACATCCAGCTGCTGAGAATGGGATCTGACATGTGAAACCACTACACACACACGCTCGCTCACTCACACATCATGATGCAACGAGCACCAAACTACTAGCCAGGTCTGCTTATGCACGCTGAGGCACTGAAATACTAAATCTATTGTTAAAGTCAGGCGCGTGAACAGAAAGACAGGCAGACAGAGCTTGAAGAGAACTTTTTTTTTTTTCATTCTCAGTTAAGAAGTCGGGTTTTTATTCCATCGGTATGTACTGAAATATACAAAACACTGACACCTGCCAATCCAGCGGCAACAAAGACAGGAAGAAGACAACAGGAAACAGGAAGGTACTCCCAAAACACACCAATGCAGCAAACTACAAAACCGTAGTGCTATAAACTCCCATGTGAACCAAATTGTAATTAATATCTAGTTTCTACTATGTCCACTGTCTAGACAAGATGACTGTTGAAATGGGTCCAGACAACATAATAAACAATGAAAGTGACACCAATATTTTGTTCTATGTAAAAACCTAGATTGATGCAACACATCAGAAACACATATTCCAGAATCTAGAAGTCACATTCAAGAAAAAAGATACACAGAAACATGACGCTCTAGACATAGAGTCTAACATAGAGTCCGTGCTGTTTTAGCCTCATGTTGAACAGGGGAAAAAAATGGCTCCATTATTGCATTCACTGACAGTTTTGGGGTCATGGCACTGAACAAATTCACAACATTAATTTAAAAATGTTTGGAAATATCTTTTGTCAGTGTATTCGGTCAGGATCTGTTGGTTGCTTTTTCCAGGGTAAAGTTGATAAAACTTACACACCATTAGCTGCCTCTAACAGTTGATGCTCAGGCGGCGACATGCTGGTTAAAAATACCTGTGGAGGTTGAAATTGTGACAAAGCAGCCAATACTGTGTGAGATGTATCAAGTTTCTGCTCATGATCACTGGTTAAAACTTTGCATCTACAATATTTGCTCTCCGTAGCAGCGAATAGTGTTTCTATTCAATTGCTATGTTCAATGGTAATATAGTGCAAAAATCTACCACAATTACGAAATACATTAAAAAAAAAACAAAAAAAAAACATACAAATATATGCGATAGTTCCAGTTTCATGCCAAAGGACAGTCTCACAAACAGTTCAGAAATGAGAACAAAACTCATGTTTTAAATTCTCAGACTGTAAATCCCTCGTGAAAAGTGCCCTTTACTCCTGGGGTAAGCTCTCTCTTTCTCATCTCTTCTCTTACATAAAGATCAGAGTCATATTATTACTCAAAAGTTATCCAAAATTGCGTGTACAATATCTAAACTATCAAGTTCATCTTTGTGTGTTTTGGTTTGTGATTGTTCATAAAAATGAACCGGACTTGAGCAAATCCATGGAATGTTTTGAAATTGTGCAAAAAGAAGACAAACGCTCTTCTCTCCTGACAGTTTCTTAATGCGTTTCTGTGGCACGCATCTCCACCTGCATGCTGCTTGTAGCAGTGCATCGTGCTACAAATTCTGTCGGGTTTCCCCCACTTTTAAAGCCTCCCGGAGAGTAAACTCTCCTCCTGATCGGCTTCTCTCTGTTTCCACAACAAACAGTTCTGGAGGGAAAATCTGCCGCTCCCAAAGCTTCATGAAAAAAGTCCCAGTGACAATCCTTGTCCTTAATACATGTGGCGTTGCAAGTCCCCTGTGCCACTAGGGGTCCTCTTCCATGTCGTCCAGGTTGGGAGCCATGATGAAGTGTTTGGGGTAAACGAGACTGTGCTCGTCCGCGTACTCCTCCCAGCGTGCGTCGTCGCTCTCGTGGGTGATGTAGCGCTCACCACGCCGCGTCTCAAACTCCCTGAGATCCAGCCATGTCTGATAGTCCTGAGGAAAAGAGAAACAAGCATTTAAATGAACCATTCACTCCACTTATTTTCAGGCTTTTAGCAGAGCCGCTACACGTCTTAGACATACATGTGTAGTTATTTTCAAGCTGGGCTACAGAGAAATGCCGTGAGTTTGCATGTAAGTTTGAGTTAAAAAAGTCAGAATATCTCTTCAGGTTTTCAACATCTGTATACAGACAGATAGAGCAGTGTGTCTGTTTCAGGGATTAAAGAACTGTATTGGATACACCTGGCCTTGGTAACATCCAAACGTGTTATTATTAGTGCAAATCACAAAAAGCTGAAAACTATTTTCATTCTTTTTCTGACTTTTACTTGGCACAGTTGCAATCAAAATTTGTGAAATACAGTTCCCATAATTCTGCGGGCGCTGGAGGCACCTGGAGCTCCATTTTTTTCTCTTTTGTTTGTTTGTTTTTTAATGTCTATAACTGTTTACATTTTGTATAATTTGCATGAAACTGAAACGAGACACTGGCACTTCCTGTTAGCGCTCTACCTACTGACATACAGCCAACTATCAGCGGTTTACTGCTGAAGAAAACTTCTAAACGTGACTATTCTGAAGCAACATCCTTTGAAAGCGTGAGTCACGCTGAATCTGTGTGTTCATGCTTGAATGAGTCATGACTCAGAAAAAGGAAAGACCGGGTTAAAAGGAGGGAAAGAAAACAAGCAAATATGTCACCTGTAACCAGGGATGGCTGAGACACTTGTCCACGCTGTACCTCTTTCTCATCTTGACTTGGAGAAGGTTGTTGATCAGATCTGTGGCTGTGAAAGAAATAAGATAATATGTTGAATGACCGATTCAAGAAACCGAGTGTAAAGCATGTATAATTTCATACCACCGGTGTATTTCAGCATGTGGCCTTTAAAGAGGCAAGACTCTCTAAGACCGACACAAAGAAGGAGTTACTGTACAACATTAGCATCAACACCTTCAGCGCTGTTTCACCTTGTCATGCATTTTACACTGTACGTGGGAGGAGATGCAGCTTGGGCAGCTGGGGAGATTTGAAAGTGATTCATTTCAGCCGCAGACGAGAACAAAGTGAGTGCAAAGTGAGTGCAGACAATTCAGACGTGTAGGTGGGGAGTCCACACGTCTGTGTGTCAGTCTGACATTAAACTACAGGTGCAAGCAGCACCAACCGGAGTGAGGGACATAGCATACTTGGTTGTTTTCGTCAAGGAAGGGTGCAAATAAACACTTCTCACCCTCTGCAGAGATCTCCTTCCAGGGTGTAGGGGGGTACATGAAGGCAGCATTCTGGATCTGGTCGTTAATGTCCTCATCCTCATTAAAAGGAAAAGTCCCGCTCAAGCTGACGTACACAATGACTCCCACTGACCACATGTCTAAAGAGCGGTTGTAGCCTTTACTGCGCAGCACCTCTGGAGCCAGATAAGCCGGAGTGCCCACTACAGACCGCCGGAACGACTTCTCGCCAATGATGCGGGCAAAGCCGAAGTCACACAGCTTTACCTGTGAGGAGACAGAAAAATTAGGCCCGTGCATCCACACACATGCACCCGCATCAACACACACACACAGGTTTTGTTTTCTTTTACCTGAGGAAAGGGCTCTGCGGAGGCCAGTAGTACATTCTCGGGCTTCAAGTCACAGTGAACAATGTTTTTGAAGTGCAGATGTCTCAAGGCCACCAGGATCTGTTAGAAATAGAAGTCAAAAAAAGGCAAGATTAGGTTCCACAACTCCACACACTAAAGCGTCTAAATGTTTAAATGCACATAGTCTATGATATAAATGGGGTAATGTTTGTATAATCTAAGCAGGAGAATCTATGATGCTGTCATATGGAAAAATAACAGCAGTATAAGCATACAGATGCCCTTAAATACTTCCATCCTGACCAGTACCTTCATATAAAGACATATGATCTCATCTCATCATCCCATCTATATTCACGAGGCCTAGCGCTGCATGCATGTCTGCCTATGGCCCTGTACCAAAACCACAGTGCGCCTGGCTCCCCTATCCTGACCCTGACTTTGACAGAAGTCCTCCCGGCCACATCAGAGCCAACCCTGCCGCAGCTAATGGGGCTGTTGTTAATGGCCCTGCTCCTGTTTGGAACCCAAAGATCCACAGAGGCCCAGGGGCCTGCTGCTCTTCTAATCAGGCCACAAAGCCACCAGCGCACTGCAGGCTGTAATCCACGGACAGGGAGGAGGCCGTGATGCCACGCAGACCAATCCAGTAAACAACCCCCCCACCCCCCCACCAATCAGCTCACCACAAGAATAAACAGGCCCCAGAGCTGGAGCAGAGACTCGTGCAGAGCGGGCTAACACACACTCCAAAAAACAGAAGGGAAGACACGAGTAGAGAGAGGAAAAAAAACTATGATAGAAAATAACACAAAGAATAACACGAAGATGTTATTAAAAAGTATAAAGAGTGAAAAGGCAAACGGCTCGTGCTGTGGATCCAACTGATTCTCATTTTATTTGACTGTGATCTGCTGCTTTCAGAGAGCAAGTCCCGGCATCTAAATCTTAAAGAAAGTGACGAAGCAAATGGACCTGTGTGACGAGAAACTTCGTGATCCGCTCGGGCAGTTTGCTCTTCTCGCTGGACAGGATCATCTCAAGCATGTCGCCATGCAGCTTCTCCATGACGACAAACACCCGCTCTGGCGTCTCAAACATACACTCCAAGTTGACGATGCCTGGGTGATGCAGATTCTGAAAGACATGAATAAAGGATAGTGAGGCAAAGCACGTGCAATCTTTTAAAAACCACTGATGGATTCTGCTCGTTACCTGTAATATGGCCACCTCATTCCTCAGCTGGCTCTCCTGCTTGGTAGGAAATCTCATTTTGTCGATAACCTTGATAGCCACATCTCTGCCGCTCTTTCTGTGTTTGCCTAAAATATCATAGGACACGGTGAAATTAATAACTTTTAATAGCCTACTAATGAAATACAGTTCACAGTAAGGTTATTTTATAAAATATAAGTGGTATCTTATCAAAAAAAAAAAAAAACAGAAAGAAACATACCTCCATACACGATGCCAAACTGGCCTGATCCCAACACCTCATCAGAGAATATTTGGTACACCGAAGCAATATCCTACACAGAGATAATATGCACTGTTACTGTTACTGTGTTTTAATTTACTGATGATCATTTTTCATGCTGACATTGGCAACTGCTAAAAGTTACATCATCAAAAGCCCAGAAAAAAAAAGCGGTTCGATAAATATTTTCTGGTATTACCCAATACTTATATATAAATAACTTTCACTCAGTCGAGAAGTGGAACCGAAACGAAACTCCCTTATACCAAAAAAAAAGGGTCTGCAGCTTCCCTATTTGTGCAAGCTAAAAGCTTCCACTGGAGGTTTTTTGGTAAAGAAACGGGAGGATGAGTTTTCTTTTACCACAACAGCTACTTTAATAGCACATGAATGCATGCATGTGCGAGGCTGTGCAGGGAAATTGTGCAACAGCGTTTCAAAGAAAAAAGAAGCCCCACTCACCACATTCTCCTGGATCTGGCAGTTGGACACGGATATGCTGATGGACAGCTCTTCTGGAGAGGAAAACACACAATGTTTCCACATTCAACAACTGAAAAACGCCACTTTATCAGTGCATAAAGCGGCCAGCGAAACCTTTAGTGATTGTAGTCAGAGGCACATTGCTCAAATACTCGTAGTTTTTCACAACCTTCAAGCTTATTGCAGCTGCGTGCAATAAGTCACAGCCCCACATAATGAAGCATTTTATTACACAATAAATTGGCTATAAAATCGATCTGGGAAGCTATGTGTGACTGAATGGTGCAAGTATGCAATGCATTTCATAACTGGGAATTTAGACAGCCGCAGGGGCTAATTCTGCATGCTAGCCAACGAATACGAAAGCCAGAGATAAAAGCGAGTAGCGAGTTGTGGTCAATGACTTAATGCAGCACGCAAAAATGTAATTTTAATCTTGGCAAACAAGAGAAATGACCACAAAAATTACAAATAAATATTTATGTAAAAATTTAAATAGTTACAGATTAAATATCAATATTATTTACTGGTTTATCTACCCACACTTAAATGAACCCAGATCTAAGGATGAGGACAGTTTGAACAGCTTTTAACAGTCATATGCGAGTGGTGAAAGTCGTTTTTGAAGGTGACATAATGAGTCTTAGTTTCAGGACTGCAGCCTTTTTTTTTTGTTTTTCTAATGTCGTGTCATGTCTTGAAATCCTTTGCTGCTAAGAGGCATGACTCTCATGTGGATCTCTAATCTGAAAAATCAGTTTGTAAGCATAGAAACCCAAATAGGCCACAGACTCAGTATAATTCCTGTCTTGGTGGTTAGGGACTAACATTCTCTGTCCTGAGAGAAGTCACATCTGTCCAAACTACCGAGAGAAAGGCTCAGTTTCGGCCATGTCAGTTCATGTATCACTTCTGTCACTTCCTTTGGCCTACAGACACTGACGCAGGGTTTTCCCTGTGTCTCGAAGGCTGACTAAAAGCGCTTTTTGTTTGACCACTTGGTGCAAACACTGACCTTTTTCTTAAATTTCATTTTGACACACATGATCAAGGAAAGCAAAATGTTTCATTTGTCGCGGCCGAAGTAGCTACCAACCAGTCAGGAAAAACCCTGTAATATTACTGAGGGGGGAAACCCAAACTCTTTCATAATTTAGATAAGGTGAGACAAAAGGTTAACTGAAAACTCTGAATGAAACAACATTAAAAATGTTCATATTTTGTTATTTCACAATGCTTAGCACCTTTAATAACCCTGCAGGCAGTTAAAATTGTGTCTAATTTAATACATGATTGTCTGTATTACATTAAAATGTCAACTTTCAGAAAAAAGAGCTCTGCACTCATTTTATTTCAAGTTGTTTCCCTTTAGTTTCATAAAAACAATGATTTTAGCACAAGAGCTGTGCAATCTTCTACTTACTATGGTCTTTGCCCTGGCCAACAGCACTGGCAACACTGGGCTGAGGGGTGACGGGCATCAGGGCCTGTCTGATGGCCTTCTCCCAGCCCTGAGCCACCTCCATGCCGACTCCCGAGGCAGCCAGAGCAGGGCTGTGGTAGTGACTGCAGTTGTTCTCCCCTACATAGTAAACCATGGTGGCTGTGATGATCTCAAAGCAGTGTGGGTTGCTGCCCTGAGCCAGGTTACTGTAGTCTCTGGACTGCTCCACCTGGAGGATCTCGGACAGAGGGATTTCCTGGGAGAGAAGTGACGGACAGAAATTACAACTAAGACCAAAAACAAATGAAACGCAAGATATTATATTCTGTGTTTCTCAAATGAATAAATAAAATCCAGAATTTTTTTTATTTTTTTTCACTCTCGTTTCACCAAGTGATGTCTGCACAGTCAACCTATGCACCTGAGGCATACACACACACGACCAACCCCATTTCAACATAAGTAGCAACATGTATACATACATGTCATATTATCGTGGGAGGTGAGGTAAGAAACAGGAGAAAAAAAGATACATAAATACTCACTGGATAATGAGAAAAATCCATTAAATATGTAAGAATAAAATTACGACAAAACAAAATGAGAAAAAATCTATTAAATAAAAACAATTTACTCTCTTTACCAAGTCAACAAGATTCCTTTTTTACCTTTTAAAAAAAGTTACAAATATTGTAAAATAGAAGTCCCATTGGAGACGATCTCATATAAAGAAACATTAAAACAGTTTTATAAAGCACCACCTCACCAACAGCATGACACAAACAGCCACTCTGGTGATCGTATTTAAGAAATTAAAACATAAAACAATCTTGTGAAGTAAAAAATGTTTAACCTGCTGCCAGGATGTAATGCACCACCTCAACAACAGCATGGCAACAAAAATAATAACAATAATAATAATACAGGTATTAACACTCACACACTCCAAAAGGTTTCCACACTCGTTGGATGTAATCACAGTGTTGATTATACAGTCCCAGCTTTAACTTTCTCTTTTACCCTTCTCTCTCTTGTGAGCATGTACAGAAAGGACAGTTGGAGCTCACTTTAAAACCCCTTCCCCTTCAAACACACTGTCAAATCAAAGAGAGGAAGGAGGGTCAGAAATTAAAAAACACAGAGAAGTTCCAGCCAATCGGGGCTCGCAGAGGCACACGCTGTTCCCTCCGCGTGGCTCACCACAGAGTATCAGATGAAGTGCTTGTGGTTAGCGGGGATGGGTCACGTGAGCTGGGGCCCTGCGGCGGCTGAAGTGCTCTGGTTCCCTGATTACAAGGCAGGGCCAGCCAGAGGCCCCATCTGAGCACGAGCCGCTGGCGCTACCACTAGCCACTGAGACTAAAAGACACGGCAACTACCGTTCCTCCGGGGTAGTGGTGTGTGTGAGTGGGTGGGTATGAGACAGAGAGAAGCCCCCTCACCCCATAAAAGGTTCTTCAGAGAAAGCCACAAGTACAGGGGTCTCATCTTCAAACGAGGAGCCGTTATGGCTTCCAAATGGAGAAAATGGCTGCCATGCCTGGTAAGCAAGCCACTGCGCGACCACTACTAATCAGATTGGAGGTATAAAGAAAAGAGGAGAGGGGAGGACAGTGGCCACACACTGATGAGCAGCAGGCTAGAAACTTTAGGGAAATGAAAGGAAAATGCCCAAGACAGACGGTTTCCCGGATAGACCAAGCATGTGGAGAATCTGTGGTTTTGGAGAAGAAACCCCCCGAAAGAACCTTTTTCTACAATGTGTGCAAGGAAATCATCTCACGTTATCTATCGTGGCTAAAAATCTGCTCTGAAGCAACAGGCGTGGAACAAAGACCGAACTCTGAAGCGTGAAAACAAGGCATTTACAGCTAGCCTTCAATTAGCCTCCTGAAGGTCTTAAACGTAGCTTGGAGTGCCAAGTTGATAATAAAGAACCACATAAAGCTGCCAGAAAACACACCCTGAGGAGTCGGTCCCCGCTGAGGTTTCCTCTCCAAGGCTTTAGTGGCAGGGGATTCAGGGTGTGACAGAATAATTGGGAGAGAAGGGTTCAGAAATTAAGTGTTTTTTTCAGGCTTGTTTCACAACTGGCATAAAAGGAAGAAAGAGGAAAAAAAAAGAAGAAAAAAGAAAGACTATAGATACAGCTGCGTGTGGAGCCACCTGTTTCACGCGCACAAACACACACTCAGAGGCGAACGTGCTGTCTCAAACCCTGGAAACTCTGCTGCGACCTACACAAAATCCCACTACAACACAACGCTGAAGGAGGTGTCAAAGTCTCAAAACACACAAAGGGACATGAACAATAAAATGATTACCCACACATCCTAAACACACACACACAACCACCAACACACATGTGGAAGCCTTTACCTTGCAGGCTGTAGTTTCCTCCCTCGGTCCTCAGTGTGTAATTACTGTGCTATTAAGCCCCTGCGGCAGTGTAATGACTGACTACGGTGCTGGCACTGAACGGGAAGTGTCACACACTCTCCACGACTGCATCTACATATTGAAAATTGCAGCATTCTTTTTTGCTCGCAGCACCCACTTGAATGAATTCTGGATTAAAGAAGATCAAAACTTCAATACCTATTTGTTGGAATACTCGTGTCCCCTTTTTAAAGAAAAAAACCTGTGGGTGTATAGATCCAAAATTTTGACTTTCTCTTAAAACCCCCTACAAATGCCCCATCTGATCTGAGACACAATGGCTAAGATAGCAACTGTCAGTGACTCGATCCTTTCACTTCATGCAGGGAAGAGACCAGGCTGCAGGGTGAAAAACCACAGGGGAAATTTCGGTGGACTGAACTGACCTCAGCGTAGTCTAGAACTGCAACACGACACCCCTCAGGCTGAGTCACACAGCTACCGCTGGTTAGCTTTTATTTACATACCTCTCATAAGTGTGACAGACAACAATGATATGAAAATGACTTCAGCGTCAGCGCTTTTGAATCATAAGCAAGCAGCGCAATGGCAAAACACGACGGGGCTACGATGGGGACTATTTTTTTCTGACAGATTAATAAGTGCTTTTGTGCGTTTGATGTGGAGGACAAGACGATGATTTTTCCGAGATGATAGTTTTATGCTTACTTTGTAGAACTTGGCTCCGGTGTCGTTCTGGAAGAGACTCAGGCTCTTGCTGTCCAGCCTCCAGTAATGTCTCTTCCGCTGTTAAAAGGGGAGAAGGAACACCAAGTTAGGTCCAAATGGCAAAACACGCATGACCTACCGATATTACAGTGCTTCAAATTGTTTTGTTTCGTGAGGAAAATACCTTCTGTGCTGAATTCAACACATGTGAACAGCTTTGGAAAAGGAGTTTTCCCCAGCATACAGGCTAAGCACAGTCCATTTCAGACTGGGCTCCTTTGTTGGGCTTTTGGGGTTATCACTCTTACCAGGTTGTCCCTGCTCGTATAATGAACCATCCAGCCCTCCTTCACCACAGTGGAGCTCCGCCTCTTGGTGTGTTTAATGGACTGGACCACCCGCATCAGAGGGATGTTGCTGCTAGTGGAAGGGCTAGACACATATTCACAAAAAAGATAGAATTGATTACTCCTTTCGAGCTAAATATAATAAAACAGTAACAGGTTACATTTAAATTGACCTGTAGCCAGCTCAGGAAACCTGTTATATTTGCTTTTCTAACCACCACAGTGTCTGGTAGGTCTTTCCTGACAGAAATCCTGCACAGGAAGTGATGCATTTTATGTTTGGATCAGTGGCAGCACTGCTGGAAACATAAAACTCATGCTGCTGGTGTAAAATAAACATTGGAATTGTGCAGTTAGACCTGGTGGTTTAAAACATAACCGCAAAGTCCCCGGTTCGAATCAAGCTGGTGACCTTTGCTGCATGTCTTCCCCTTCTCACTCTTATTTCCTGGCACTCTTTACTGAGCTGCCCAGTGGAGAAAAAATGCCAAAAAATATCTATATATACAAAAGCAGAATTGGGTAGCTGGCATAATAAGTGATTGCCATCCCGGGTGAGACAACTAAGTAAACACTGCCACCTCCGCTCCATTAGCAGAAAATCTGCAATGCCACAGCACCACCCACAAACCTCTGAATGGGGTGACAGAAATGTCAAATCATCCTACCTAATAGTCTTGATGGGCTCTTCGTCCTTCTCCCTGTCCAAGAGGGGAGAATCCATGTCGAACATCCTCTCATCCGGGGTGGAGGGTTCCTCTGGGTCATCCAGTCCTCTGCCCCCATCCATGTCACTACTGTCCACCTCCATAGTATCCATGGTAGTGTCAGAGTCTGGGCCAGGGCTGGCTGGCTCTACACATGTACATTAAATGTATAAATATTTGAAAATTGAAAATATCAGCGATATACCACTGGCACTACAAAACTGGATGTAGAACTTACCTCCATTAAAGTCCACCTCCCCCAAACAGTCTCTAGGTACCTTTGAAGCACATCGCTTATGGCAGTTGAATCTGCAATCTGGCAGATGACATTTAAAAAATAAAACACCAAAATGCTCTAAAAATGAACCATGATGTCTTGTCGGGAACAGACTCCTCAGACGCAGACCTACCTTTGCACTGCATACCCTGGCGGAAAAGACCCTTGAGCAGACGCTTGCAGTACTGGCAGATAGTGGGACGAGTGTAAGTGTGGATGGCAAAGGTGTGTGGCACCTTAACCCGTCCCAGCACCATCTTTTCCATCCAGATAGGCCTGCCGCTCCAGGACAGGATCCGCTTCCCCGCCTCCTGATGGGACCTCTGCTGCAGGGGTTTGGAAGGACGGGGAAAAGAAAAGAGAAGACGGAGGGCTGTTAGGAAGAATTAAAAACCATATGCAGGAAGGAAGTGAAGGGAATATTAGAGCCTCAAAGGGAGTATTTGAGTGATACGGAAGGACAGAGTGAATAATGACATGGCAGTGGATGAAGAGAAAGAAATCAGTGGAGAAGGGAAAAAGAAATCTGTCATACTGTCTTAGCATGACTTTTCCTAGTTAACACGATCCCAGTGGTTGAAAGCGGTTATTAGATTTGTCGTGTTTTACCACATATGAGCATTTAGCTCCGATTTCATATGAATACATCAAGCAGTCTGGAAGCTCCTGACAGAAATGGGAAGGAAGCGTTCGTTCTTGCCAACAAGTGAGAGATACATAAACTCGGACTTCAATGGACTTTTAATGTCATTAGCATAATTACATTTCCTGATGACCTTTTGTGGGGACACGGGCAGGAGGGGAATATTCCAGTGCGAGCTTATGCAAAAACTGTTTCATAAGACCTCGCCGAGGATCTCTCCACAGAGCTCCGAGCGGCTCAATTCAATTTTCTGCATCAGTGGTATTCTACAACAGAGCCCAGGAGATTCACTCATGGAAAAGAGCCAAATTTGATAAGTTTAGACACGTTTAACAGTTGAGACAAAGCTCGTGAGCAGCATGCAGATTGACTGCCTCTCACATTCTTGGCCAATTCACCTGGCTTTGATTTAAGGATGACGTCTAAAACTGCAGCCAGCTCATTTTATGCATGTGGATAAAAAATAATCATTACATCAGATCAGACATCAAGCAGACACTGATGTCTTTCCAACTTTTCACAGTGCTTTTTGCAAAAGGTTTTCGTCATTTCTATCCAAGCCCGCGCCTTTTCAGAACTCACCTCATCGAGGACGACCACAGCATTTTCAGCAGGTGCTGGTCGGGGGACAGAGAGGGAGGGTCCGGGCAGCGACACGTTGGATAATCGCCTCTTCCTGACACCAGTACAGTTATTTGGGATTTTAAAGGCGCAGCGCTTGTGGTAGTTTAGCCCACATCCTTTGAAAACAAGCAAGCACAAATGAAACCAGTCAGAAAACAAGGTCACAACCTGCGAGGTGAAAAAGAGGTGAACATATTTTTATTCCACAAATCAGCCACACGATGGCCCCACTGGTGAATAGGCTTACAAAAGGAGAATTTATGACTAGAAATGTTTCACTGGTGAATAAATCAACTGCTCAAATGTAATGCATAGTAAGAGCGGACTTCAAATGCAGCTTAATGACATGAAAATGAAAGAGTATAATTCAAATCTGATCCAACAAGGACAGAAAATGAAAGACAAGCCGACGTGCCATAATTCCACTGGGAACTAAATGTCAAGCATTTCACTGGCTACAGTGCCCGGACCAAGTCTTTCTCAATTACTTGTATGCCTGCCTGATACATAGTTGTTGTGTTTGTGCCTCAGAATGTGTATGTCTGCGAATGCAGCAGGAAGGAGGCTGCACTTTCTCCCTGACTTACATTTACTGCCTGTTGTAGGTCTTGTGTAGGTTAGCTCAAAGGCTAGGCAGTGACACAGGGTTCCGTAGTGTTCAACAAGATGTGTGTGGTGTGTGTGTGTGTGTGTGTGTGTGTGTGTGTGTGTGTGTGTGTGTGTGTGTGTGCGTGCGTGTGCGTGTCTAACCTTCACATTTGAGCCCCTGCCGAACGAGACCCCATAGCATCTCCCCACAATAGTCACAGAAGGTGGGGGCCTTGTAGGAGTGGACATAAAGGGCATGGGGTCGGATCTGGAAGTCTTCAACTGTGGCTTGAGCTAGAAACAATACACAAGTGGTATAACTAAAACAAATCTGGACAACTGTTGTCTTTAAAAAAAAAAAACTAAACTGGAAGAAAGAAATGACTCAAAAAGACAAGAGAGGAGGAACTATTCATCATCTGCATTTGGCATTTTTTCAAACCCACGCTGAAGATAGCGCACAGTCTCACTATACGTGTCTGTAAACGAGGAAAAAGTTATCTAACAGAACCGAGAATCTCTCCCCTGAGTGATCTGGCACACAACAAAGAAATGTGACTTCATACACGTGCGGTGTCTAGAATGCTGCAGTAGAGGGCGCCACATCTGCAAAAGACACAGTTTCATCATTCCATGTGTCAAAGCGATAGGGCACACCCAGAAGACATCAGAGAAAATGCAGAATGATCCAGTTATATCAGTCTCATCTTTGTTATTATGAACCAACAGTGCTGTGGATACACTCTTCCTGTTTCTCCCTTAATTCTCCTTCACGTCCGTGTTGTTTTGAACAAAACAGACACGCTGAGCTCATTGTTGGACGCAAGAGTCGGTTAATCACGGCTGTGAATCATCAAAGATGTGAAGATGAGTAAGATGTGGAGGTGACTGCTGCCAAACCTGTGTGCGTGCGCGCGTGTGTGCGACTGAAACCTCTAGCTTGCCTCTCAGTGCCGGCAAAGCGTTTCTCGCTGTTCCTGTGCAATCATTTATGTCTACGGCCGCAGTGACCGACGAGGGAATGGTTAATCTTTACACTCTTTGGTTAAGTGGCAGAACCTGTGCGGTGGCAACGGTGATGTCATAGTGTAGGTGTGCGTTCGTTTACTTCCTTTGAGGTGATTCAAAATCAAACGCATTTTGTCTCGGGTAACTGAGGACATTCTCAGCTGTTGTGACCATGATGAGAAGCAGATTTGAACAACAAAAATGACATGTGGCCACTAATAAAAAAACATTTCCTTTGGTAAAAAAATCTGCACATGCTTCACATAAAAAAAAGAGAAATTGTTAGGTGACTCAGAAATCCTCACAGGCAATAAAAAGCCGGTCACACTGAATCAATCTTATCTGTTAATTTGACAAAGAATGCAACATTTCCACAGGTGGAACCGGTCAGGGGTAAATTTTAGGGTCACTTCCTAGGACCGCTGCAATGAAATTCTTTGAGATAGTCATATTTCTTTTTTTTTTTATCTTTCTGTCTTTTATCTCTTTGAGTGTCAAATAAATATGATGGCGGGTAGGTTCATTTTCACGGAGAAGAAAGAACTCAAGCAGGTCACATGTCATCTAGCGAACATAACTTCCTGGCTCAGGCACATGAAAGGCGACATTCATGAGCTTTTTTTTACGCACTGTCTGCAAAACAACAGGCCTGCTTCTCAGCAGTCATATTATGTAATGCTTGTTGCGCTAATTAGCATCAAACAACAGCAAATATAAACTTGACGCGCTCTTCACGAGCGGGAGAGCTTCACATGAATGCGTTCTGTCTGATTTGAGTTTCTCTTCGCGGGCCTCAAGTTTCCGTCTGACACGTTTAAGCGTCACATTTAAGGCAAACAGAAGGTATTGTAAAATATCAATTTCACACTAGCAGTAGTGGTGAACAAGGAGCTTGTGAAAGTGGGTGGGAATTTAAGGGAGTGAAAAACAGAACAAAGGGACAATCGGTCAGGCCAAACCTCAAACCTCATGGGCCGGGATGGCCTGCGCAGTGTCCGCTGTGTCCAGGGCCGCCCCGCACATCAGAGCGTGTTTACACTCCGCGGGTCTACTACAATCACTTACTGCAAGAAAAACAAGCCCTCTTCTTTGAGCCTGCAGCCAAGAAAAAGCCACTTCTGCCTCCCTCTCGCAGCAAGAGACATATTCAGACCGTCTCTCTCCCACAGCCGCAGAATCCAACAACAGGTTGGTTAAGGGAAACTGAACGGAAGATGACAGGAGACAAATTGTGGGGCGGAAAAAGGGTTCATATTTTCTCTGAACCAAATGAAAGGCTTGGGAACGTGGATCTCTCAGCTCGCGTTTCTCAAACAAAGATCAAGTGTCTGACATGCAAAGCCCCTCTCGTGAAGAGGGCCAAGTTTATTGAGCCTTAGATGAAGTTTTGCGTTGCTTGTGTAGCAAATCTGAGATCCGACTCTCTCTTCTATGGCGCTTTTCATCAGGTACATCTGAGGCTATAAACTGTCAGCCTCCGCCGGTGGAGCTTACACCTGCAGATGGATTTGTTGAGGTATGAGGGATTAGAATGAGGGAAAGCGAGGAGGGAAAGAGAGCAACAGAGACTGACACAAAAGAGAGTACAAGACAAACACAGACAGTCAGAAACAAAAAGAAGGAAGTTCTCCAGTCTTCAGTCTACATTCCTCGGCCCAGATGCCTGAAGTATCCTCAGATCCTGAACCTATACAATCATCCCCCCGTCCAAATCCCCGCAAACAATGCTATCGGCCCAGGAGAGAGGGGGAGATATTCAGCACAGGTGGTGTCAGGAGAACAGATGGAGCAGGAGAACAGATTAGAGCAGAACAGATATTCTAAGCAGTTTGTTGGTCTCAGCACCGCACAGGAAGCTGATTCAGTCATCGCAGGAAACGACAAAAAGAAAAAACCAAACACCTGTGTCGCCGCTAGTAAGGTGGACAAATCTGATGGAAATTCTGACGAGGAAGACGAGAGTTTCCGAAAGCCGTCACGAAATAAAAAGCAGGTGAGTGAGCGAGCGGCGTGTCAAGTGATTTACTTGATGAAAACACACTGGACAATAGTATTTCATTTTGGCAGCGATGTTTTGATTCAGTGAAGTGTCCTTGAACAGACACTACAGGCTGTGTTTACCCGAAGGGGTGTCATCTATGACCAGGCACAAAAAATGGAACGCATGAAGCTTCCTCCGGTTTATTAGTTTTAGACCATTGTTTGGATTTTCAAACACTTGGTTTATACTGCTTGGTGGAATTCTCCTGTTTTGGAAGTCGAAAGAAGCGAGCCTATTTCTTTGGATCATTTGTATACAATATTTTCTGGTATTTTCACTGGCACGAGCATGTGAGGATAAATAAAAACTGTCTGTCTGAGTGACTAATTTCTATAATTTCAATTTTTCTACCATGCCTTTTCCACTATTCTAAATACAGGGGTCACAAATGTTGAAAGTCTCCTGTGGTGTTTCTGTCCCGAACTTTGGAATTAGCATTTTTCCTGTTAGCAGTTGCTTCCGAGCCAATATCTCCTCCAGAGTCTGACCTATGCTTCCATGATGGGGATCAAAAGGTTATTTAGAGATCTCATTTCAATTTAAAAACTCAAAGATTCTCACAATAACAGGTATAAATCCTGTGACTGGATGATTAAAAACTTGTTCACTCTGTACTTTTGTATCTGCCAAGAGCAACAATTCACTAAGGTCTGTTGAGTCAATGTTTTCTTTTCTTTCACAAAGAAGCTAAGTAGCAATTCGTTTTAGTCCGTCTTTGGTCATGTTCGAACTAATCTGAGATGCTGGGGTGTGCCAAAATCATTCAACACCTTTCGAGGTGGGACACTACCTACGCATCGATTTATTAGCTTCACCGAAGCTTACGCACCAGAGAGCACCACCTCAATGAGGTCTCCTTCGTGGATGTCTTCTGCCGAGGTCAGCCTCTGCAGGATGTTCTCGTCGTTCAAGTCGTGGCGGAACAGCAGGATCTTGTCGTACATGCCAAAGAAGCCGCACTCCGGGAACTGGAGAGAGGTGGAGATAAAAGTGAAGATGTCAGTGAAGTGACGCTGTTAAGTGAAGTTCTAAGCCTGATAAATAATGACATGAGGACATGTGTAGGCTGAGTGTCTGGACAGTAATGGTTACTGCACTGCGGTGGGTCCACGTCTCACGCAGCTACTAAGAGACAAAGAATGAGAAAGCGATACAGATGGACTCCATTACTCTGACTTGTACTCACAATCCTTTCTATAGTAGACCTAGTGTAAATACACACACATACACACACTCATTTTACATCATTTGCAGTGGCTTACATCACCATCAGTATGGCGATTGGAGTATTATGAAGCCAGGGCTCCTGTTTTCCTCCCTTCAGGAGGCATTATATGGTATGAGAATACCACCAAAGGGACTCTTCAGTAAAGAAAATGAATCATAAATCCCAGGCTCTCTCCTTTGTGCCTGTTTTATGTCTTTCATTTGACATCTTGTCCATGAATACAGCGTTATCTCAACGCTAACATGAGCTAATCATAATTAACTACACGCAAAATATGTTGAATAAGCACCCACAATGACCATGCTGGATTCCAGCGTGGCCAGGACCCACGACTCAGCAGTCACCGTTGCAGACAAAGTCCGGGCCAAACTAAACCCAGACGAGCCAGGTCTGAACCTGGAGCTGAGTGCACAGACGTAAAGGTCACGTGATCGTGTGAAGGAAGGGGGCGGAGAGGAGGGTGGGAGAGGGAGATGGGGAAGGAGGAGGAGGTAAACATCCTGAGAGGAGTAGAGGAGAATCAGCTTACAGGAAGTGCAGCGCCAGTCAATACTGAGTCACTTCCTCTTCTGAGGGCAGCCGATAGCCTCTTAGATGAGAGCGATGTTCTTGACACAAGAAAAAGGGCTACAACCTAATTATATACATGATTATTAACACATAGAGTACATGTGCAAACATCTACTGTACACACACACTTAAGCTTGCACAAATAAGACTATTTAAGCACCAGGGGAAGGTTGCATGACGTCACTTTGCAAACCTGATGGTGCAGAAAAAGCCGATCAACAGTAGATGGATGCTCAGAGCTGAACTACATGGTTTGTATAAAAGTTGGGAATTGGGGCGCAGAAATGTTACGCCAAGGCTTGAGCCCTGTCTCTGTGCCAAGCAGGCTGGTACTGTAGGATCCAGCAGCTGTTTCCCCCTGAACAAGGGTCATGCACAATGGGCCACATAGAACAATGCCAATATGGCCCAGGAGCACTGGGGTTGGCAAAGCATCTGGGCTCAGGACCCACAAGACACCTGGAGCTTTCCAACTGCCAAGAAATATAGATACAGAGACAACAAGACAGATTGATGTGTTCGGGAAAACATGGGTGTATCAGATGACTTCTTTCGACAAAGCCAGAAGAACGACCCAACAAAAGAAGAGACTCGCCGATCATCAGTATCAGCCAACATTGGCCTGGTTGACCAATATCACCCTATTGTCAAATAAGATGCTGTTCTCCAATGTCAGTGGCCAATGTTTATCTGTTGTGTCACATCAGTTTTAAGCTGTCTAAATGTTGCTGGTTATTTACAACTTACTAACTTGATGTACAAATTGCATCAAAATGGATCAAAAGGTAAATAAATAAATAACAAAAAAACAGCATTAGCCAAATCTACCATATTATAATTTTTTAAATAATAACTGCCTTGACTGAATTTTCTAATCAACGCATCCCTTGCCAGGAGCCAAAAATGTACTTCAGCAAAGACACCGGTGACTACGGAGGCCTGCTCTGCTCTTTCAGGCAACAGGGTGGACAAGTGGTTGGACAGTGAGAGACTGGACCCGGTACCCCTGCTTCAGACCTACAGTCTGATCTCCAGAGCAAGAGCAATTCCCCGTCAGGACAGTAAATGGGTGGCATGGTGGTGTACTGGTTTGCACAAAAAGAAGGTCCCTGGTTCAAACCCAGGATGGGACCATTTTGTGTGGAGTTTGCATGTTCTCCCCGTGTCTGCATGGGTTCTCTCTGGGTTCTCCGGCTTCCTCCCACAGTCCAAAGACATGCACAAGTTAACTGGTGACTCTAAACTGCTAAAGGTGAATGCAAATGGTTTTGTCTCTATGTGCCCAATGATGAACTGGCGACTTGTCCAGGGTGTACCCTGCCTCTCACCCAGTGTCAGCTGGGATAGATTCCAGCCCCCCACGACCATGATGAGGATGTGTGGTTACAGAAAACCGATGGATGGATCAGTATAGTACAGCATTATAACACAAAACATCACTTGGTGTACAGAAATCGTTTTCACGGGGGGACCCAACAAGCACCAGATGCTTCGAATAGCATTCATGGACTGTGTATAGCTTAACACAGAATGTAGGCTAATTCAAGCATCAATATTCCTCAGTGTATATATTATCCAACAGTTATATTGTAAGGGAAGGCATGTTGGAATCAGGATCTTGTTTCTGGAAATAAGATATGGAAAGAAGTCGAGCATTCAAAATGTGATCTATATTCAGTCCATCTGCAATGTTTTGGTTGGAGGTCGTTAGCATTCTTTAGCATTTTAAGTTAAATACTACTAGAGGCAATTTGGAAAAATATGATATAGGTGAAGTAACCCTTTAAATAAACATGGCAGCTCAGTTTTCGGTGAAGGGAGAGAGTTGTGCATTATTACCATCTCAAAATGACCACAATAACTGCGAGAGTGGTCATTCCCAAATGGAGGCACTGAGGTTGTGTGAGGTTAAATCTTCTAGTGTAAAATTAATGTACTTTAAGCACATGGCTAAAAGGTCTCAGATTCAATTTCACTTGAGGTCTGTCTGTATGTGCAGTGACAGATGTTCTCTTCATATCTTTGTGGCTTTTCTATGGGTGTTTCGCTTTTCTCTCTCTCAGTCAAAACAAATGCATCTCACATCTTGCACTGTGCGTGCTGGGAAAAGCTCCAATCACCCACAAGTTAAAGCAGGATGAGTTCAGCTCGAGTTGATGCTAGTCAAAACAGAATTCACTTTTTTTTTTTCCACCATGGCGGGACGTGCTTGATGTAAGATGCAATAAAATTATAGAGACACAATGGTATGACACTTCACCACAATGAAACGGGTTCGATTTGAGTTGATAATACTGTGGTGCAGACCAGAGGTAAGCCATCGCAAACACTGCAGGCCTGTGGTGTATGTGAGCGTTAGATATTTTGACAACCTTTCATCATATATAAAGACGCCCTCATTCTTTCATACGTTACATAGGACTCTATCATCAACCAATCACTGTATGTGGATGATTTCAAGTGTACCAAAACTATGGCGAATACACATGAGGAGAAAGTTTTGTGTTACACAAGGCACGTGCCTGTATAATGGAACATTTCCAACTCGCCCTCTACCTTTGACACATCTACATCCTAGACCCTGTCACCCTCTGAGGTGATTAATGCTATGTGGCTCAAACCAACACCACCACAGGCAGTAAGGTCATCCTTCCTGAGCCGGCTGCAGTGTCACGGTGGGGTTTTCCTCCACTTGCCTCCTCTCGAACCCACACGCAAACACACACACACACACACACACAAATTGCGGTCGATGCCCAAATCCAGCCAGCTGGAGTCAACCCTCCTTGGCACCCTGTGTAACACTTTCCACTGTACAGAATGGGTCCCATTCCAGAGCAGGAGCATCTGCAGGCCGACACGCAACGGCTGCGAGGGCAGAGGACACTACTTTTTTCCATGCCCCATTAAAGCAAGAGGAAGCCAGAGGTACAAGAACAATAGATTGGCAGGTTTAGGGCACATTTTAACAGTATGTTGTTGAGATCAAGACAAAGTGAGTGCAGATAAAGTGATAACTGATGGCTACCCTGTGGGTGCACGCATGCATAAAGCAGAAATCAGTCTATTTACACACGTTTTCAGCTCCCAGCATACATGCATGTAAAAATAAACCTGCTCCGTGCTCCTGTACACATATGCACCCTCACACACCCTCACCCACACATGCTACTGCATACATCTCCGAAGCCCATAGTGACTAAGCATGTCTTTTGTCATCTTCAAACACAAATCCATTCAGCTGAGCAGCCGCGACCACACACGCACACCAAAGACCCCGGCGTGGAGGAGCTGTGTGTGAGGTCCACAAGTCAGGCTGGAAAGACGAGTGGAAAGGGGCTTTGCAGTGGTAAGCTTTTGTTAAACGAACTAATCCGCCATTGATATGCTAAATCCTGCTATAAGGAAAGAGAGTTAGAGGCAAGAGGGGAGATGATGGTGGGAGAGGGCCAGGGAGCTGGACAGATCTGAAATATGGTCCTAATTCATTGGCAGCCAAAAACAAATTACCTCAAGACAGCCATGAAAAACTGATCTGGTTTAAATAACGAAGGTTGCCATTTGGCAACGAGGAATATTGACGCTTTGTCTTGCATAGCTATTGTTATAAGTTGCATAGTAAAGCTCAAAATGATACATCAGGGAAATGACTCATAAGTCATATCTTGTGCGTATACAACTAAAGATGAATGTGACATTAAAACTGGAGGAGGGAAAAAAAAGCCGTGGCTTATGTTGAACCGTAAAACTGATTTTTTTTTTTGTCATCACTGTAAAATAACAGAAAACCAATGTGTGACGGCGGTCGGCGAAGACAACAGACCTTTTTGTCAAAACAGAACAGCGTTCACATGACTGTGCGGTTAGTGTTTCTGTGCATGTGCGATGTGTGGCAGAGGTGGGTGGCTAAAGGGAAGCAGTGTTGAGAGCGGTGCACAGACTCTGACAGATGGCCATGTGATTACAGTAAGGAAAAGTATGCTGCTTGACCTCAGCCTGCCTCACACCTTTATTAGCCTGGCCGCAGGCCAGACAGATGTGGAGGACAGTTACAGAAAAATGTTCTGCTTGAGATCAGTCCGCACGAGCTAAAGGTTGTGCTTGCATGTGCAGCTCAGTAAACAATGCTATTCATAAAAACAGCCAGCTGTAGCGCGGCTCTTTGCAGAAGTATTGTAGCTAATAGGCTGGAAAAATGCACATGCAGCACGTCTCTCTTTTTAGAGAAGTGCAAATGCTGTTTGAGGTCGTGTCCGCTCTCATGTATGATTGCAACTGTACTTTGTTGTTGTTTTTTTTTAAATAATCTTTTAATCATTTTGTCAATAAAATGTCAGGAAACAGTAAAAAGGTAAATAAATAAACCATAAACCCCTTCCGCTACATCCGTTCTTATAAGAAACATATTTTTGTCTTTTTTTTATGAGGGGGCAGGAGACTTTTAGGTGGAGATAGCAGGTCAGCAGTAAATACCGCATGGACGTGGTATATATCATCTGAAAGCTGGGAACCTGAATATTATTTCTGAATCCACTTCAGCACTCTGTGTCAAGAACTCAGGTGATAAATCTGTGGATAAATATTCGTTTTTTTGTTCAGGCAGCTATTCAAATAATGAAAGTTTAGAGTGTATAACAGGTTAGCAAATTATGACCGAGGTATGACATTTTTACGCTCCATTATGTCTCATTGTTGTTGCAACCCTTTTTAGGTTGATTCCATTTTGTTGCACAGATTTGGTGTGAATTTTCAATCATTTCTAACCACTCGAAAATTGATTAAAATCATGAGAGCAACAAGACACCGAGACGTGGAAGAACTAGAGGTCATAATAGGATATTTTATACAGTGAGGTCAAGTTTAAATAAATGGTCTCACTATAGTGAAATGGAGACTCACATCATCACATATGAATACAGCTGGCCTCCCAATCATGCCTATTTTATGCAATTCCAATACTGTTTAGGGACCCAAGTGTGCAGAAATATTCAAATACACTAAATCAAAATAACCCATTTATACGGCATGCAAAAAACTGTATGGTTTTTGCCCAAAGCTGCATGAGATAAACATAAAGTGAGCATGTCTGTAAAGGGGAGACTCGTGGGCACCCACAGAACCAGTTTTCATGCACATATTTTGCAATCAGAGGTACTTAGTTCCTGCTTTTTTTTCCCTGTGGATCAACTAATTGACAAATCATTTGCCTCTACACTAACACGCTTTAAAACACATCTTTTTCTTTGAACTTTTTCAAAGTCAGCCTTTCATCCACACTAACGCAGTGTTTTAGACCCCCCCCCAACAATGGATCTTTTCACAGACGCTCTTCAAAGTGAATGCAACTGAAAATACCAGTTTTGTAATTCTGTATGATCATGTGATCTCTGGCATCATGTGATTCGTTTTTAATAATCATGACTTGCTGGCCTACACCACTATTCATTTTTAAGTGACACAGCCAGAATCGTGCTGTATAAACCTTGAGGCGGTCTGGAGAAATTAAAGCACAATCATTAGTTTAAAAAGAAGCACAAACACACAGAAAGCTCTCTTATTCCACAAAGAAATATATTTACTTACTTCATTTACTACTAATTTTCTTTTTTTTTTTCCAAACTCTCCGCCAAACACATGGCAACTACCAACCTTCCACAAGTTAAATTTTCTCCAGATCCGTGTGATCTAGGTGTGACAGTTGTCTCGCTCTGTGAGAACACTGAACAACAAGCAGCACTTCTATGCCCATGATAGGAGATCTTTAGCATTTTACTATTGTTTTGGCATTTCAATCGGACTGTGCACCTGGAGAAATAAACCTGAAAATGGTGGAGCGCATGGAAAACATTACACGTGTTCTCATCCTGGCGCCAATTTGAATCTGAAGTCCAGCTGGGAAACTGTGCTGAAGGTGAATGAGCGAGGATCTCACTCTTCGACTACTTCTGAGGTGCCTTTGAGCAGGTACTTACCCCAGATTAAAGACTGTTGTTGTGCTGGTCACAATGTGCAAAAGTGAATGAATGTTCTTGTACTTTATTGAGTTATTACAGATAAGCTAGGGCATTATAGGAGTAGAGGGTAGAGGATTATCTATCCCTCCTGCTTAGGACGAAACCTAAATATGTTCATTAAGGTACCAGGTTCTTATGAAACATTTAACCAGAGTCAGGAGGTGGAAGGCTCTTGTTCACTTAGCTTGAGGTGGCAAGATAAAGACTGTCACAAGATCAGTGTGATACAAGGTGCTTTTTGTCGCCAGATAAATAAGTCCATTGACTGAAACCCCTGTAATGATTTAATAGCGCCACGACACAGACCACGCAGCCACAGAGATCCTCGATGTTGATTTCTATTAGTCTCTATTTTATATCTGAAGAGTGTCCCGAAGAACAGAGTTAAATCAAGCGGCATTTATATTCAAACTCTGTAAATAACTCCGGGCACGACTTGATGAGTTTTGATGCACAGCAGATTCAAGAGGCAACGTGCAGAATCGACACGCTCCACAGTAAGTCATGAAACCATACGTTCCACTGAGCCATAGTGAGGGTTTCACAAATAGGAGACAGTTTTTTTTTTTTTTTTTTTTTACGTCAAAACAGCGGGGAAACAATTGCCTGACTTTGAGGTGTATGTTGATGCCCACAACAGAGGAAAATATACTTCAATAACTCGTCAAACGAATGCACTGGAAAATCCAATTATGTGCTCACGCGAACCTTGGGGGAAAGCTGTGTAATTACTTTGTTCAAGTCACATCAAACACGGTGTGGAAAACTGTGTTAATCTATTCAAGTCAACAGTGGGATTGTATTTGTTTTTATTACATATTATCAATGCAATACCAAGCAAAAGATTTCCACGCTGCACGGTGCGAGAAACACACGCACAGCGAATCGCGCAATTACGAGACGTGTGCGTCACCATAACTCATCTGTCACTTGGAGTGCGGCGTCTCTGGAAACGCTCTGGTTTTCCGCTGTCTTGTTCAACATTAAGTGTTTGTGGTCCTCCGTTAACAGTTTACATACAATTTGGTTACAATATTTTCAAAGTAATTCACTTTGACGGTGCAGATGTCCTCACTGTACTGTAGGTATAAAGGAAATTCAATATAAACCTACATTGTGCTTAGGATTAGGCAGCAATATCCAATTCGTGTTTTTAAAGACATTATTTATTAAGAGGAGGGAATGTTCCAAGCTTAATGATCTGACTGGAATCATTAGCGAGCAGAAAATCTTAAACTGTCTGTTGAAATGCTACCATAACTACAGCTACTTAACCTGTTGTGACCTTTGGAAAGAAGAAAAATGATCTCTAATAAGCAAAATAAAGCTTCAATTGCACATCTGAAGAATGAAGAACAACTGTGCCGTTTGAATTCAAACATGCAAGAGAAACATATTGGACTGCAAGAGAGAGAAAAAAAAAAATTGTATTAAATCTTTTGTGGCTCCAGAGGAAGCTGCATGAAGTCTGACAAATGAAGTCAAGACAAATTGCCTCAAATGGTGTCACTCGGTCTGGGGCTGACTACATTGAGGCTACATTAGCCACTACAGGCAAAATGCACCCAGATCTCCAACTGAACTGTCAGCGGTCAGGTTGCACTGTGGACGTACGGCACCAGATTTTGCAGAGGAAAAAAAGATGTGTAATAAAAAACACAATATCTACGGTATTTCTGTAATTTTAATAAATATTTAGTATATATACATACGGTACATCTAGATTTTAATGAATTCATCCTTGGAGAACTTTAAGCTTCACTCAATTGAGAACTTTGTGATAGCATGACATTTTAAAGGCCCTATATTGCAGAAAAGTGAGATTTATTATTATTATTATAAAGCAGGTGCTATATAAATTCTGTGAAAGTATCAAAATGCTCAGTCCACAGAGAAATGCACACAGCAGCAGCAGTATTCAGAAACTGTGCCTTTATGAGGAAAGCCGTCAGGACATTGCATTGTGGCAGTCACTAAACTATACTGAGATGGTTTTTGGTACCTTAAAACCACAAATATATCTTCTTACAGATGTCAAACTTTAAATAAAAAAGAAGGAAAAGTGCAAAATACGAGACCTGTAAATGATTTTGCAGGATGTTACAATATACTGTAGATATACTGACCACAGCCCGCGACGAGTTAAGTACAGTAACTGCATACAATGTGCTTCCCCTCTGCTCCGGAGCCAGTGTATGAAAAGAAAGGCCAAGACGTATGCTTCGTTTCAATGGTACATTACATAAAACTATTTGCTCCTCCGTTTGCAGACACAGGCCAAGAAAAACACACTACAGCTGGAGGCAGAAAGAGCGAGAGGGGGGGGGGCTCCGTGTAACTGACTGACAAAGCACAACCCTCATATGGTTTATATTCAAGCAGGCATCTTTGTACAATTGCTGGATCACACAAACTCATCCCCTCGCTCTCCACAACATAGACACATTCATAATGTGAGCTCCTCCTGAAGTCTAGTCAGCTTCTTTTTGTGCTGCTAAAGGAAGACTTCACTAAAGGGTAACCAACTGAAGCAGCCGCATGTAGCGGAAAGGAAACTCATTTGGTGGGAGTGTGGCGAAAGAAGCTGTGACTTTCTCGCTCTTCGGACTGACTAACTTGTTTCCTTCCATGTAGCAGAATATGGCTCATGGTTCATTCATGGGTTTTTACTGTTTTGGTGCCGTATCACTGTGGAACACAGCGGCGCTTTTTTTTTTTTTTTTTTCAAAACAGCGGATCCAGTCTGAATGACATCTGATGCTTCTCTGCGCTCAAAGTTGCAGCCAAGCATGGAACGAAGCTTTACTTGGACTACATCTGGCGCTATAGTCAATTTTAATGTGCATCACACCGTGGCAGTGTGCTTTCAAAACTGTAACACACACCGCGCGAGCTGAAAATCTTCACTTGCCACTCAGCTGTAACACTTTTTGTGGAAAAGAGGCCGCAAAATGACAAAGCACCTTATTGTCCAACCAACACATGAGAACCCTAGACACCTTCTCACTTTCTGTCTTTTTCATAGCTGCAGTGTTCACACTTCTCTGAAGTGTGAACACTGCAGCACTGGCTGAAGCATAACTGACTTGTAAGCTGAGAAACGCAGGGGTTTGAAAAAGTGCAAAGTGTTCATATGCAATTAATTCGCTGCTGGGTTCCTTCGTACTGTAAGCTGAGAGCTGGATATGTGTGTCATTCCAGCCTATGTGTGTGTGTGTGTGTGTGTGTGTGTGTGTGTCTCCATTTCTGGTGCAGACAAGGTGGAATCACAACTCTAACCACTGAGCTTAAGACCAGGGCCTCGTCCAGACCACAGCGTAGTAGGAGACTCTACACCTGTCATCCTAGACTTCTTTCAATCATCAGGAGACTCTAACAAAGCTATACCGCTTACCCAATTTACATCAACCACAATAGCTGATGGTTTCCAGCCAAATCTCTTCCTGGTTTTGCAAAACGTTGCTCTCCAAAGAAAATCCCGCAATTATTTCACCAGGCTTTTGATTATTTGAATCCAGAGAAACAATACTCTTCTGTGGTAATTTGGCCTGAAGTGCAAAAGCACCAGTGGGGTGGAGATAATGGTGATGAGGTCATTTTTTGGTTACTGGCCACTGTATCCCAGATGAGAGCCAGGTGGCTTTGGGCCTAACTGCACCGTTTTTTTTTCTTCATACATGTCAGAAACTGTCTCATCTCTCTCCGATGACGACGACCTGCACATGCGCGGTGTTACGTGTATATACGAGCTTGAGTGTGTATTGCATGCGTTAAATGTGTCTAGAGGCCAAGCAGAGAAGAGGAAGAGGCTGAGTCACAGGATCTAAGGCCTCTCAGGAAGAGAGCAGTGTGATCTAAGACATGCTTGGCCAGGCCCCCGCACACTGCGGATGAGTTATAACCCCGCTGCGATCCTCCGCCAGCGCCTCTGCCTCAGAGATATACTGCAGTACGCACTCCATCTCCCCTTTTTGGCTTGGAGTAGCGGGGGACAACTACCTGATTCACCTCCACACGGGGCAAATAAACAGGTGAACCTGAGGGGAATTTACGTGAGATTGATAGCAACTGCACTTTCCCTTTTTCTGGTAGAGCGGGGCGGGGGGGTCATAAGGTGCACGGTAATAGCAGGATGTAGGAACATGCTGCTGTTGCTCAACAGAAACATTAATAATTGCTGTGGGTTTTGTGTTAGAGAAAAGTGGGCAGGCCCTGGCTGCTTGAGGTTTTTTTTCTTTCTTTATATTTAATAACGAAGTCTTACTTTTACGACCATCCTTTTGTTGAATTAGCAGTTTCACAGAAATACAACTGTACCTACGTAAAAAAGAACTTAACAAGACTTAACTAAACACTCAAACGAGCCAAATTCCAACACTCGGGGGCCGGCACCTTCCTCAAGACATAAAGACACCGAAAGTCAATTTCTCTGAACATTTAAACACACAGACAAGAATAATAGCAAGTGCAGTGTCGAGAAAAGCCATTTGAACGCGGGCACACAGACTGAACAGGCTGTGCTGCTCCGCCGACCACAGCAGATTGGAGAGCAGGAGCAGAGAGAATATGGAAACAGGGAGCGGCTCTGAGGGGAACTAACCGAACAGCGAGTACGACTGGAGAAGGAGAGAGACACAGTGACAAAAGGAGTCACGCTGAGTGGCTGACTCTTTCCCCTGGGTTTAAAAGTGCTCAAACAAACCAATCAAACAAAAGTGGAACTGTAATACGGCGGCTTTTCTTTCCACTTAGCCTGTGGTGCTTTTCATTAGGCTTATTAAATCCTTAAGAACTTTTCACCCCCTTCATAACACGCGGCAGTTTTCTTGGTGTATTCTTCTTGTACCAACACGTAATTGCACTTCCCCTGTCACCTTCCTATCAGTGTGACAGATCACTCGCCGCGCCGAAAGACAGGAAAGGCAAACAGTGCAGAGAAAACAACACAGAATAAGACATTCTGCAACCTGCTCCTGCTGCAGCGATCAATAATAACATGCTGGTGTGACTGTGTAGCTAAAACACAGACCATGTGGTCTTCATTGCAGGACACTGGAAACATTTTTGGCATATTAACACATCTCCTAAGATCACGATCGTAACATCTGTTTTGTACAAGCCTTTTGAAATGAGAAGCTCAGTAGAGTTATATTAGTGATTAACTGGGTCTAATAAGCAAGGGTTAATATCTTAAAGAGGGTTGTGTCCATGTCATTGGACGCCCTCCTCTTCAGCATTTGTCATGGTTGAAGTCCTTTCGTGTGCTGAGGTTTTCAGCAGGTGTACTGAAGGTCTAGGAGAGGAGAAAGTCAAGATGTTAATGAGTAAATTAATTAGGGTAATGAGATATCCTCTTTTCAGTGAACTGTGTTATGCGACAGTTGCAAATTTATGAATGGAAACTCGTGGAGGCTCTCAGGAAGTGCCCCTAAAACACTACACGTGGTTGGCTTCGCAAGGACAAAGTTGCCAGGAGCATTAAATGGTTGTGACATTACTGCTGCCCGCCACTTCAATATAATCACGATCGAAAGCCCGTTCAGCCAGAATTAACAGAGATTGGAGTGATTCAAGATTATCTCCTGCCACGGGCAAAAGTCAAGTATGGTGAAGGGCGTTTGGGCAACCTAGCAGCGCAGAAAATCCAAAGCAAAGCCACACTTGGTGGCAGGAGCGGCCTTCTATTGATGGTTCTGGCACGAACTGAACGGCAGGACATCAGTCGTACCACAACCCCCGCTCTGTGCCCCAAGTGAGGCCTGCCAACAGGGCTGTCCCAGCCTCCCCTGCCCCCTTTCCCTGGAGAGGACCACTCTTCTCCACTCTGTCATTCTCTGACTCTTGTGGCTGGGCCCTGTGTTCTGCCTTGCCACTTTACATTTAGAGGAGAGCAAGGCGGCA
This sequence comes from Protonibea diacanthus, assembly GCA_028641955.1. Taxonomy (NCBI): domain Eukaryota; kingdom Metazoa; phylum Chordata; class Actinopteri; family Sciaenidae; genus Protonibea; species Protonibea diacanthus. Next base: position 14,320,750 of record CM053987.1, on the reverse strand, counting down.
GAAATCTGCACTACAGATGGTAGAAATTACTTAGCTCACTTAACTTCAGAGATTTTTTTTCCCCCTTTTTTCTTCTCTCTCTCCCTTTTCCACAAATTACTCCAAGACTGGGGAAATTGATAGATTCCTTGTGCAAGTACGCTTTTGAGTTGTACACGGAAGACTTCTGGTTTTTTCAGCAGTCCTGCTTGTGATATCACTTCAGTCACCCCCATGGTTTTGGACTGTATCAGTATACCTGCAAATGAACACTGTAAACCATCAGAGTTGGAGAAAAGGCTACGACCATAACAGTGTGTATTCAGAACCAATACCAACAGTGAATATTTTGACTCATGGGTGACCTGTTTTTTCTTGAGTGGGAGCTTGAATGTGCTTTCCAGGAAACGTCTGGCCTCATGTATATCACACATAAAGCCCCGCGCTGTTGGGACGTCCTCTGGGGTGAAATATGGCTGCCAGCTCCATAGGAACATGCAGATGTGGACTTATACTGTCGAAGGGAGGGAGGGAGGGAGATGGTGGTGATTTATTTCCCGTGTGTTTCAGTTAGTTTTGGTCGATGTGAACTGCAGTCCCTCCATTTTCCATCTGCGCCCTTCTTTCTTGCTATTTTCTCTTCTCATTTTCTTCTCTGTAACTCTTCTTTTTTATTCTCTATATGACTTTTTTTTTTCTTTTGCTCCTTTCAAGAGATTTCCATCTTTATGACAAACCTCAACACCACATAAAGATCTTCGATGAAAGTGCTGGTAAGATTACAGTCATATTTCGGCTCTAGAGCTAATTCGCAAAGCTTGATCTTCTGATCGCATTTAGACACGACAACTTCCAATAAAAAGCACCCAAAAACAGACACAACACCATCTGAAAGCACACAAATGCTGACCAAAGAAAGCCGTCTCTACAGTTGCAACTGAATATAATTAATCTTGAAAAGGAATGTTGAGCCGATGTTGTTTTCTCTGCCAAGTCTTACCTTGCATCATGCAAGTGATATTACTCAAAGGTTTAGAACAATCCAAAGCTTTCTGTTTTTATAATACTCTGCTATTTTACTGTACGATGTCCAACGTAGCCTGTTTCTGACTCAAAAAGGCCTTTGTCTCGCTAATTACAGAGGCAGCTGTACAGCCCTCAACCAGAGACTGGGAGTTACAGCGCTGACAAAACCAGTAGGGAAACCTGTGGCTGAGGCAGCTGCCTTTCACAGCATTTCCAGCTGGAGTGAAAATGTAGCAACATCCTAAGGACAAGTGCTAAAATTAAAGTTTTCGTAAAACTAACATTTGAAGTAAAAGTTGAATGTTTTTTTTCCATTACAGAGGCCAAACAACTTCAAATTTCCTTCCTCCTGCGAAGCTTTATCATCCCCTTTGATAGCAAGCAAAACCTTTAACTGATGCCAAACTACACTGTAAATTCTCCATTTATATGAAACATGTTTGCGGCCAACATTCACCAGGAAATTCAATTGTGTCTTTGCAGGATATTAAATACAGCCCCATAAAGACTGAAAATTAAACAGTGTTGATCATGCTATTGCCATTACAGCATCCGTCAAAATGTGTCAGATGTTCAGAACTACTAAAGCAAGTGTTTAGCTTCAAATATTTCAGTTTCCTAGCAGTCTAATCCCACCCATCCCGAGCAACATCACATCATCCTCCAAAAATGCCTGGGTGAAAAGGAATGTTCTGTAGCTGGCTGGCTGTTTGGGCTGACCAGCTGGCTAACTGGGAGTCATTCTCAGGGAGTCGTGAACTTTTGTCCCGCCACTGCTCCCTTGCTGGCTGCACGAGAGGACTTGGGCGACACCAAACAGGAAGCGCTCAACAAGTGGAAGCTATGGATGTTTATCTCGCGCCATTCATCAAGCCCAAAAACCAGACAGAGAAGTTGGGACCCAACCAGTGAAACAAGGCTGTCCCGACTCGGAGTTGCATGCAGCCACTGGGGAACTGTCAATGTGCCGCCATGAGTTAGGCTGGGCTGGATGGTACCCGAATGGGAGGGTCTCCACCACCCACTGGCTGGCTCTCTTCATCCTTTCTCACAGTCCTCAAGGAGCCTGGCTCAGAGTTGATACCCGTGTGCCAAGTGGTGACACTAAAACGGTCATATTTTAAAGAATTCAGTAGATTGCAGGAGCAGTAACCACAATAGCTGCTCTAAGAGACTGAACCTATCAAGATCAGGTTGCCCCGGACTACGCTTGACCTTAACCACTAAAATTGGTGAATGTGGTCCAAACCACTACTATCAAAACCAACTTTAGATCAACACAGAGAACAGAGAGAAAGTAAATCTATACTGTGGACGCTGGCCAAGTCATGCGGTTGAGTCTTTAGCAGGAAGAGGAATGGAGCGTACAAAATCTATACAATACACAGCTTTTATAACAGCCTGCGTGGCTCCCTGTCAAACAATGAGACTGATTCAAAACTAAATGATCTCAGGAAAGATATGAAATGTCAACCTTGAAGCCGTGACACATTATACACAGAAAAAGAGGGCAAATGCAAACATCTGGTTGTTTTACAGCTCTACCACTGCATCCAGAGTGCAACAGCTACAGTATACAGGCTTGTATCTGTCGTGTGTGAAGGGATTTCTCTGCAGGTAACAAATATCTTTCATAAATGAGCTCGTTGAAGAATCAGATATGAGCTGGTTTGTCGTGATGTTGCTGCCTAGTACACCAAAAGACCTCACGCATCTCAAAGTGTTGCAATCCATTGAAGGAACAGGCTCCAAAGAGGAACACGCACTAACGACAGCGAAAGTGCAACAAAATAAAGCACTCACTTCACCAGAAGGATAACTTTCTATCCTTGAGCTATGTCAGCTAGGGTCACAAGTTGTGAGAACATAGTGAAAGCATGAGATGTCAGCCTAAACAAGGTTTGTGTGTAGAACGGCTGGGCCCACTCCCTACATTGAAAAGTGTTGAACATTGAACTTGAAGTTCCGCATTAAGGACTACTGTATCTACAGCAGCTGCATGGAGAGAGGATCCATGGTTACACCATAGCTGACAGTCGTCCTCCAGCTACATATCGGGACTACGGCAGTGACAGAGACACCACAAGAGCTGTGTGATTGAGCAGCATGGGCTGCTTGTGTTTTCTCCTATGTTTCTGATGCTACTAGTAGCAGTAGTCTTTTCCCTCCGTGATCCATGCTCTGTATGAGTGATCAGACTATGGCAGTAGTCTCTTATTCATTAACGAGACAAGGCGAAATGTTAATGTTAGGTGACCATGATGTAACTGTACGTTGTATAAGCACGTGTGTAGCCTGGTGTCTGTCTGTATCACACAGAATGTCAACAGTTGCTGTGGGGAATACAGGCTAATGAAATACATGTATCCCGCGATGCAGTGGTGGTATCAACGGCTGAAATCTGACCCTTAACTATAAAAACAAACCTACACTGTATCTATAGCAAGATTCCTATTGACCCCTTGAGTCCACCATAAATCCAGCTTTACTGTTCCAATGGGTTCATGAGGGGAAGAAGTTGAGATAGTTTGGCTGAGAAAAAGAGACCAGAGACAGAAAACAGTGACAGAACTACGTCGTCCAGCATGCCTGAAAGCACACTGGGAAGTGCATCCAGGTTCCAGCCCCGCTGGCTTAGTGACCAGACTCAGATGTGATTAGCACGAAGATGGACAAATTGCTCACCCACAGAGCTGAACATGTCAACATGGTCGATATCGTGGTTTTACATACAACTTAATCCCAATCTGAGAGCTCGCAACAGCTGACGCAGCAGAAAACATGACACTGAATGGACAGATTTAAGTTAGGGATAAGCATCCCTGTTTGTTGCATGGCTGAGTGGTGAGTCACTTTGCGAAGCAGGCCAGCTCTCAGCGGAGGAAACAGCAGCGCGAAGGGGGGAATACACTTCCATCCAGACTCTATCTCAGGGCAGATATTACCGCATGAAGTCTGAAGCTTTTTTTCCTGTCTCACCTCTGCTGACAGACACCTGAGGTTCTGCTGACTGGAGACATCCTGGGACGACTGTCAACGGGCTGAGCTCGGGTCAGAGATCCTCAGCTGGAAAAGTTGGCCAGCATGAGCGGACTTTGTAAGAGGCTCACCATTGTCATGCATATTTTAGAACAAGAAGCGAGGCAGGGATGGACTGGAGAGCACAGAAGGCCTACAGTCACATTTTCCATTGATATCAAAGCCATATGGCTGGATTTCATGAAATAGTTGAGGCAGTACACTGCATTTGGCTGTGTTTAATAGAAGAAATGCACAATGATGTGGATGAACTGGCTGGATGTGTTCTGTCGTGAAAAGGTACAGTATATTATGATGAAAAGGATGAACAGTACGTGCAGATGTTCACTGTATATATATATATATATATATATATATATATATATATATATATATATATATATACATATATATATATATCCTTTCCAAAGTTCCCATGACTGCTGGCTATAAATTAGATCATTTCCTGCCATATCTTATGTAATATGAAGTATTATACAGTAATAAAACTGCACAGGACAGAAGGTGATCCTCATCTCATTTCAGCAGATTATCAGCACCCACTCGCCACCACTGCACAGCGCTGATTGTCTTTATGGATTGTCTTCAAAGCATCATATTTCCCACCCTTTTCCTGTTACAGATTCTTGCAACTATGCCAATATGTTACAAGATCCATGTAAATATGCGCAGTGATGAGATTTTCTGCTCTGCAGACCAGAACTGTTCATAACTAGCTAGTGAGAATCAGCAGACCTCGTAAAGAACAACAACATTACCCTGCTCCTCTGGAATGTCAACTTGGACAACATGAAACCAAAGGACACAGGCCTCGACACAGATAGATCCCTCGCTATCGTCCACTTGTTGTTCAGCACAAGTTGTTGTTCCTCATTTGTTTTTCCTTATTTCCATTATCATCATCTCCAGCACAAATATAGCTCTGTCTGACCTAAATGTTCAGATCCCGGCTTGGCTGATGAAAGTGCTTTGTTTAATCACCCTCTTTTCTATTCAGTCGATGATAATTACAAACACAAATGGAGTAATCATCATTATACACAAGTGGTTAAAAAAAAAAAAAAAAAAAACAGCAACGTGTGAATGCACACAGGAGCCATTTCATTATTCCAGCAGGCTTTGCACACCATTAATCCCACACAACAATGAAGTACACATCCATGGGCTCAGAGAAGACAATTACTGAGATAACCTGTTTACAGATACAATATATTTAGTGACTAAATAAGCATAAATGTTATCAACTTATCAACAAGCGGCAGTACTTACTGTGTTATTTACTGTACTGATTTATGCTAGTTAAATGCTCCGGTTTATGTGAAACACTGTTTTGATCTTATTTTGTAGTAGCGCAATGAACATATTTTCCTGGCAGAGAAAACCACTCCATATAAAAGACCTAACATCTGTGGTGTTGCAGTTTTATAATGCTTATTATTATACGGGGCCACTTCGGATTAGAAAGAAAAATTAAAATGTTTTACCCTCATTCTGACACACACGCACACACACACACACACACACACACACACTGGTAGACACAAACCATGATCAGGGCTGCCTGACCACTTTCAGCACAAACTAACAAGAACAGGCAAATTAAAGCTGGCGCCGCTGATATGCACTTAAGGATGTTCTCGCACGACCAAAAGTGAAATGGCAAACGGTGCCGAATGACACAGCCAATACTTGTGTGTTTAAAGCTGCTTCTTACGCTGAGGCTACACTCCAGTGTCATTACAGCGCTTTGCCAATATCATGGAAAATAAAGCAGGTCCAACAGCGCACGGGCCGAGCAAAACCACCGAGCAGTGTTGTATATGCGCGTGCGTATGAGCTTGTATGCGTGCTCTTGCATCATGCAAGCCCAGCAACATTATCCCGCAATGTAAATAACTGGAGCTACTAGACTGTGTCCTGTAACTGGAGGAGCATCGGTGCTGCTGTGTGCATGCTTCTGCGGTGCTTGACTCATTTTGGTGCACGAGGCCCAGATGTCTGCTTTGGAAAATAAAACCTAAACAGATGAATATGGTAGAAGATGGCAAAACACATGTTGGTGCATCACGCTGGCCCTCTTCTGACGTCGGTATTACTGCTGCAGTTTGAAAACAAGCTAACTGTAATAGGTTTGTATGCGTTTGTGGAAAAGCAGAAGGACATTAGTGAAAAGATGTTCGACGAAGGGTGTCCTCTCTAGCTGAAAACAGAGTGTGAATCATATGAAGGGGTGCTAGAATGAGATGAGACTCTTACCTTCTGGTCCACTATAGAGCACACCAGGTCCTTGACAGAGGACAGCGACAGGTCATTGGCTTCCAGGTTCACCGTCTCTCTGGTCAATCCTATCTGCAGCAGGAAGGAGACCCCATGGAAGGAGCTGCGGGAGTTGGTGGGGCTGGGGACGCTGTGGCTGCCGTTGGACAGCCGGGTGTAGATCACTCCGGGCGGGCTCGGAGACGGGGACGGCGAGGATGGGTGGTGCGGATAGAGAGAGTGGAGGAAGGCTCGAGGTAAGGATGGGGGAGAGGAGGCAGACATTGGGTTTCTTCCAATGGCGACGTGAAACGCTGAATAGTGGAGGGTTTTAGCGAAGGCTGGTAGAAAAAAGCACAGTTGGGTCTCTGGGGATAGATTCTCGGGAGGGGGAATCTTTGATCCTCATCAGTCGCAGTGAGTCAGCGCTGTGTGCTTCTTATCAAAGTGACATTGTTTTTCATAAATTAAGAGAGTTATAGCTGATCCGCCCGCCCGAGCTCACGTAACACACACTCACGAGATGGGCAGGTGATGGAGGAGTAAAAGTTTTTGAGCGATCCGCAGACGTCTGCAGCAAAATCACTGCAACAAACTTCATATTCTGGAGTGGTGCTCCTTCTCCTTACTGAGGTCAGTAATCCACTCTGACCACAGGAAGCCTGTCACCGCAAACATACACACACACACACACAGACAAAGACACATGGTGCTATTTTTATAATGAAAAATATTCACCTATTCTGCATACAGTAGAGACAGTAAAGGACTGGCGCGCATTATGAGGCTCTCATTCTGTTGTGTTGTAAGGCAAAGTATGAATGAAGCTACTTTTCTTCCCATTTAGCTCAATTCATTAAAAATAAATAATAAAAACATGCTTCAGCCTTCATCTGCCTTCTTAATTAACATCAACCACATCCACATATTTTGAAATCAACACCACAAAGCATTCATTAATAGTTGAATTTGCTTGTTAAACTTCTCCTTGGTTGTCTTTCACATGATTAGTAGTGTTGTGTTGCTGTTGCCTTGCATTGTTTTGGTCCTTGTGCTCCTTAAGAGTTAGCTTTGAGCTAACTCATACTGCCTTCATGTAAATGGGACGTGCTAAAGACGCCGCCACTTAACATTTGCGCACGCTATCATTAGTTTTAACTTCACTATCGACTCTTATTTTGACTTTTAGTAAACTTATTACAACAACGGGCCCTCCGTGTTGGTGCGCAAAAAACATTCAAACAACAGCCTAGGAGACGCGTAAAAGTTGATAAAGCGTATCATTTGTGTGTTTACAAGAATTCAACCTCCACAAACATCTGGATCCGAGGCTTCCGAACATCTGCACCCCTCCCACTTTCGATTGGCTCGCTGGCAGAACACGACCCGAAGTCGAGAATGCCAGCAAAACAAGTTATACAAGAGCTGAATTTACACATCCAAGAGGAGACACTTTGGTGGAGTTGAGCTTATATCCAACCACGTAAAGCGAGTTTAAAACCACCCCGAACGTCGCCGTAAAACGCTTCTGAAATCATACTTTACCTTCACAGTCAGCGAAGGGCGCTTTTCTTTCCATTGTGAGTGGACTGAAGAAACTTTTGAACTCCATCAACTGAGGGAAGCGGACTCTCAAGTTTATATATCTGCACTTCTTTTTTTTTTTTTTTCTTTTTTTTTTTGTAGAAGTCGCGCAGCAAAGCGCAGCGCAGCGGTCGGAGACTACATACAACAAATACCGACAGAAGTTTTACGCACAGGCGCGCCGAGACAAACCGAGCCGTCCATTTATTTTCTCTTATCTTTTATTCCAGATTGTAAATTCATGCGCATCTTATTATCCTTCCAGCTGTGACTACTCCCCCCGCTTGACGAGGAGGAGGGAAAAAAAAAAGAGAGCCAGCGACCGTCGCTGGGGTTTGGAGTCTTTTTATTATCTCCGCATAACTGACTTTCCATGTGTGGGGAGGAAAACTTGAACTACAGCCGCTGTGAAGCAATGGCGCCTCCGATGGAGCTCGAACCAATGCGCATGTGCCTTTCTTTTCCGTTATTTCAACTTGGTCATGCCAAGAAAAAAAGAAAAAAAAACTTTATTCTACACGAGTTTGTAGTACACTGGTTTCCAAAGAGGGCTCCAGGAATCCTCAAGAGGGGACTTAATGGGTTGTTAAAGCAAAACGAAGAGTTCAGAGTTAAGAGTTATTTCACTTTTCTTTCATAAATAAACATATAAAGAAGAATTTTGAGTTTTCTGATCAGAGCTTTCAGTCTTTAGTGTGTTGTCTCTGAGCTTATAAACAGCTCAAAGGTAAAATAGAGCCTTATGTGTCTGTTTAAGGACCCTGACACTCAAAGTGTGGACTGAGATATTAGATATGAGGAAGCTTTCTGTTCAATTAACTGAACTTCTATGGTTCGACACCAAAAACAGGAAGAGGGACTTGATTTTGCAAGGATGCTTACGTGTTATCTGACTGCCAGCTCGTGTTTTTTTGATGAACTGATACACAGCAGATTACACAACACATTTTTAGGAACAGCCCCATTGTTACACTCGCTGTGCGTGAGGTTTTGCAATGCAGACACGGCACTGAAGGGTGTTTACCTGAAAGCACGGTGTTCTGTACAAAGAAAACAGCATGGGTGACAAATAAAATGCAGAGTTTATTGACAAAAAAAGTATTTATAATCAATTAATATTGTGGAAATGTGGCATCTATTCTATTTGCCCAGGCCATGAGGCCTCCGCAGATGTCTTTCACTGTGATGACGTCCACTTCTGATCCACTCATCTTCTCCAGAACCTGCACGGCCTTCTGAGAGTCGTTACCCAGCTTACAGATTATGTACACTGGAGAAAGCAGGGGAGAGGAAGAAAACACTCAGAGACTTCCTGAAATGACTAATTTACTTCAAAACACTCAACCTCAAGCTACTTTCTATGATAAAAGATCACAGAGAAACACTGTAAGGGACAAAATGCTGCACACACACGAGACAGGGTGAATGGCTGAGATCACAAAGAGATGCAGAAAAGAACAATATCATACAAAAAAAAAGTCCACAAGGCTAAATTTAGCTCATTGATAAATAAAGTTCAACACAGTGAATATCCAAAATAACATTTTGAATATTAATTTCTTCTAAAGCAGGCCAGCTGCTCAGGTTGACCGTACTTGTTTTGGAAAAGGGGTCACCTAGCAACCCCATTACAACCTGCTACTAGCTGTCCAAAATAAGCCTCCGGCCCGGCAGTATGAGACTACACAGCGGACTGTGAATATGCACGAGTGGCTCTGCGTGCCTGTTTATTTCAAACAACATGTACGGGCCCCTAAATGGTGTTTTGACATGTTACCTGGAGGCCGGCAGTCACCTGCCATCTGCTGTTTCAACTGGCTGATTCTTTCCTGAAGTAGTCGAACGTGTTCACTCTTCCTAGCCTCTAAACTCGAGAGGGGAATGTCTGGCAGCAATATTAAGGAAGGAGGAACAATCACACAGAGACAGGATGAACAAGGACAGACCGTTCAGAAGATGACAGAGCGAGATTTCCATCAGTAAAAGGATACTGAGAGAGAAAGGTAAGTGGCAGATGTCCACCTCCACAAGAGGGCGCACGTCCAACAGGAGATGGGGCTCTGCATGGTCAATTACAGCTTTATAATCCTAGAATTACATTAAAACACCCATTAATGCACAAATACTAAGGACTTTATTATTACAGAGAGGTGTGGCTTCATCTTTTGGAAACAATTGATTTATATCTGTAGTTAAAAGAGGGATCCAAAACTACTCACAGCAAATGTTGAAATGTTGCTTGGGTTTGGATTTGTGGATTAATAACGAACATTTTAACCACTTTTCCTTAAATCACAGGAAACAAAACTGTTTCTAACTGGAGCTCCCTTGCACAATCTCAATTACAGCCCAATCAATCATGATCCCCATCTCTGCACTTAATGACTCAGCGGGTTTGAAAGCGCCAATTCTGCAGAAACATAAACAGATGCAATCCACTGCCACTGCCCTCGGTGCCAAATAGAACATATTATTCTTTCCCATAGAAAATCTACAGGCTCATGTTTAGTCATTTCCCATTTGGGGTTGGGTCAGCGCTGAGATGTAATCAGTTTATGAATGCAAATGAAAACTGAGAAAATTGCATGTAATCATACAATAAACGGCGCTAAATACAGGGAGTCACGAAATGGCCAACTGTTCTTTGGTACATGTTCCCTACCTGGACTGTGATCCTCTGATCTCTGGAAAGGAGGTTGAGTTTGCGGCACTGAAAACACACGGCAAATCAAGCAATGAGAGATTTTCTTCTATGATTAGAGAATAATCGTGTGCTGTATGAACTGGCAGAGTCCAGTTGATATAGGAAACCTTTTCTGTCATTTCAAAAAGCAACATTCCTGTGAGTATGTGCATAACCCTCATCAGCTTTGTCACTCATGACCAACCTTATCTGTGGCAGCAGCCCCACAGAAAGCCTCGTAGTCCACCAGCTGGGTTATACTGGGGTTCTCTCCGCACGCTACACAGCCGGCCTGCTTGGACCGCAATTTGATGGACCTGAATCTGGCATCTTGAGCGTCAAACATCACCAGCTGCTGGCCGCAGGAAGCTGCCACACCCTGGTCAAGGAAAAGGCCACTTTTTTTTAAAAAACACCACTGCCGCTTGAGTTGGAGAAGCAGATGGCATGACTCCCATTTGTGTGTAAACATCACAGCAACAGTCGGCCGTTTTGGTTGAAAACAGTGGAATACTTCCTGGGCTGATGCATAACGGGCCAGGTGTTAGCACGGGTATTACAACGCAAGACCCAAAGGCGGGATAGGACAAGTCTATTCTCTGATTTAAGTCTCAATATTAGCATGAGAACACTGTAACCACAACACACTTCAGAGGAGTTCTCATAGGAATGGCAAATGTAGAGTCAGCAGAGTGCAGAGGATGCAGACAAAATATTTCTGCCTGTTTTTGCTTTATTTTGTCAGTCGGGCACAAAACAGCCTTCTAATCCCTAACTTTGCTACAATGAAAACCCTTTCAGCAGTTATTTGTTGACTCACCCGGATGACTAAGCAGAAAACTCCTTATGTAAAGCAACAAAATGACCAAAGAAGGTACTGTATGTATGTTATGTGGGAGTAAAAAAGGATACAGCCTTGTCCTGAGGCAATCTTGAGGACTTCCAGCGCTTGGAAGCAGCCCATTATCCCTGGAACTTAAAGAAAAGTGGAATATTACACCAATAACTCTTAATTAAACAGATTGGGCTGTTTATTAATGGTTTCTGGGCACATAAGGGAACATAAGACTCACCCACTCCTAAAACCCCTCCATCAGAACAGTTGGTCACTGTCTCTGGGGGTGGAGGTTTTGGGTACAGACATCTGTAGCAGGGGCCTCCACGATAGTTATACACTGTCAACTACACACACACACACACACACACACACACACACACACACACGGTGCAAGATAAAGTACAAGCTGATGGATTCTTGTCACACTCACATAAGAGTTCCATCTTACCTGCCCCTCCATTCTCAGGGCACTCGCTGACACCAGAGGCTTGCCACTGAGCACACAGGCGTCATTCACCAGATAACGAGTGGGGACATTGTCTGAACAGTCGGCCACAATGTCATATATGAGGTCAGTGAAGTCAAGGTGTCATCACAAACGGAGGTCGTATCACTGGCCAGTCGCGTGTTTGAATTTCTCAACTGAGTATATAAACAATCATAGGCCTGAATGACATGAGGCAGCTGTAAAGATAGATTCATGACTTTAGAAGAATTAGCCAGTGGCAGGTCTGTGTAACAGATGTAGGTTGAGAGCTCTGCAGCAGGATACTGTTGAATGAGTTGCAAGGCATTTTCCGGCGAGAGCTGCAGGTGGTAGGGAACGCACTCAACTGTTGAGTTCAGCCTGCAGACATAAAATCAACATACAAAAATATCAATTAAGGTTTGGTCCTCAATATAAAAGATTAGCATTTCGATGAACTGACATGTAAAACAAGTATCAGAGCCATATTGGTGGTTTGTTCAAACAAATCACAAAACAGCAACATGTGAGTGTTGAATACGACATGGGACCTTAGTCACATGTCTGGCCCTACTCTCCTCTTTCCTTCCTAATCTTTACTGCCTACTATCACAAAGAGGGCAAAAAACAAATCTTAAAAACACACATTACTCAAGACTCTTGCATTATAAGTTATATAATGCACGTGGTAAACAATTAAGAATAAAAGTAAGAGGGTGGTGTGTGTGTGTGTGACACGCAATCAAAAACACTGTACAGGTTCTTTGCTAGCCAGAGAAATGGCTCCACCATGTGGTCATGGTCCTACAACGTGTATGCTAACCACAGTAGGCCCACTGTGAGGGAGAAAGGCACCAAAAACAGCTGTCTCTAAAATAACATGTTTACACAATATTTGCAGACTGGGGAGAAATACACAACCAAATATAACCTGTGGTGAGACTGGAAAGCGCCAGCGTGCATTATACAGCAACCAAAGGGTCACAAAAAATGTAGAAATACAACAATTAAACAAAAGAACAAAGAAATCCAGAACATTTATTAATAATATCAAAATATTACATTTTTCCAGGTATGTTTGTGTTGGAATATATTTATTAAATATCCTCAAACTTTTGTGCCACTAAGTGGTACTTGTATTAAAGTGCTTTTGACCTCTATGTACTGTACTAATTCGTCCACTCTATATAGGTGCCAGTCTGTACCTTTTAACTGCATTGGCAGCAGACAGAGCCTTGGCCAGGCCCTGGTTCTCCTCCCCATGAAGCACTTGTCTGTGCAGGTTACTGAGCTCCACCTCGTCATAGTCCAGCAGGCCCAGACGTCCTGCACAGACAAACAAGTTAGTCAGAAAGGCTTCTGTATAAATGTCAAACCTTAATACGGATAACCATGGAGATTAAGCTCTACACCCAGGGTAAACATTTAACAAAGTGTGCCTTTGACTTTTTATCTATAGTTCTTGTTCATTGCTTTTCTCAGTTTTTGTATCTGCTAACCACCAAACACATTCAGTGACTTTGGCCCCAAACAGCATGCTTATGTTGGCCAAGGAAACTTCACCTGAGGCAACAGGTAGTATAATTCTGACCGCAAAAGAACAGCGTATTCACAAAATAAGTGCGTCTTAAATTAAAAGTTGTGAATGCACTCCTGTGTCTTTAAGGTTCCCAGTGTACCTGCTTTTATTGACAGACAGCACTAAAGAGTAGTGTGATATATTTCTTTTGGAAATGTAAAGGAATAATTATGGTTGCATTCCTCATTCCCACAGGTATATTTATTCAGTTTACTAGCCACCGGGAGGTGAGCCAGAGTCCTCATTTTAAATGCTGCCTAAAGGAAAAGACAAAAAGCTCAACAATTACTCACACCCATACTGTACACTTACATCCAGGATGGTAGAAGAGTTATTGATTTGATGTGTTTGGTGAAATCACACTAAGCATTAATCAACTAGATCACCTACCGATGCCTGCTGCTCCAAGATACTGTGCCAGTGGGCAGCCCAGTCCTCCACAGCCCACAATCAGCACTGAAGTCTTGGATAAGTTTAACTGACCTGTGGACAATGAAGAATCATTCTGTTGTGTTCAGTCACACCATAAATATTGTATATATACGAATAACACCATCCGTGGCCGTTCATACCTTGTACACCCAGCTCAGGCAGTAAGAGCTGTCTGCTGTACCGCATGATGTCCTCATTGCTGAGGGCTGCTTTGGCTTTCAGGGGGGTTAGTGGTGTCACTTTGTCATACAGCTCCAGCACTGAGTTATGGCTCTGAGGGAGGAATTATGACACAAGGAAGAAGAAACAAGTTGTGACATTGTGGCCCTCAACAGTCCAACTCTATCATATAATGAGCTACATTTATTTACATACGACTACATGTGTGTCTGACATAATATAGTGAGATAATTAAGTGATTAAGTGCTCTGTTTAATTTTTTTTTCTTATGTTTCTCAAGATGGCAGATTTACTCAAATAAAAAGCACCTGAACTTATTAAGATAGCACCACAGTCTACACAGTGTGTATAAAAACATAAAAACAAATACTGAATATGTTCAGTGACACAATTTCACAGTGTACTTGAATATATGTAATCTTTCCTTAGCTGCACATCATCTTCAGGACAACTGAGTAGTTCACTAGCTACCGAACAAGCTCGTTAGCTGTCTGTTAAGTGTCCAGGTTTGATTTAAGATAGGAGTCGTGTCACTGCAGTCAAATAGAACACTAGTAAATACATGAGCAGTATTTGCTAATGTTAGGTGGACCATACTAGGCTATAAGGATGCGACGGTAACATATATTTATATATATTTATAAAAACACTTTAACACGGGTCAATTTGCCTTCAAATCTGGACAACTGACACAGTTTAACTTTAGCATCCCGTAAGAGTTTCTCACCTTTTCCAGCTGTGCCAGTTTATCCTTCAGAGCAGCTATCTCTCTCTCTTTCTCCTGCAGCTGTGCCTTCAAGCAGCACACTTCTTGAGCCATGGCTGCCGCCACAGAGACAACACACGCACAAGTTACTAAATGTATTTATATATCGATATGTTTAAAAAAGATGCTACAATTCGGATTTAGCTGTCATGTAACTCAGAGAACATGTTGACATGAAGCACACGGCACACATTTCCGGGTTCACCACGTGACAATGATACCACGTGGTAGGTGACGAACGAAGCGTCTCACTTTCACAAAATATAATTTAATCTTTATTTTTTTTTATTTATAATTTATTTTGGTATAAGAAGGCATAATAATCATACATAATAATATAAGTGAAAATATAAATAATAATTTAAAAAATATTTTTTAAACATTTAATGCTATAATTTACTCTCAAAAATAAGAAAGAAAAAGCTATTAAAGCTTTAAAAAGAAAGCAAAGTGTTCCTATATAAGTACGTAATATATTTTTAGTTGAATGTAAATCTCCCATTTAATCGCTGACGTGTACTAGGGAGGCATACTGAATGAAATGTAACGATGTCTTGTGACCCCCACACTGGAGGTATGCTGTAAATATGTCGATATGTTGTTAAGCAATGAGCCATTATCAATTAACATCCATGTGGTCCATGAGAGTGGGAGAAGCGCGCGCGCGCACACACACACGCACACACACATACACACACATACACACAGCAGTATAGTGACGCGCTGTGGTCTACAGAGCCTTGGGTCCTCCCTCCTGCTTTTCACATGATCTGTAAGCTTCCACAGAAGAGAGACAGGAATGTGGAGAGAAGCGTCAACAACGATGGCTGCGCGTCTTTTTTACACTGTGGCTATCTGGCTGACATTCATCCACTGCACTAAAGGAATTCCCTGGACACAAGAAAAGGTAAATAAATTAATCCACAATTCGCCAGACAGTAATACTTATATATGTAGACATTCAGAAAACCGTATCTAGAACTGCCATTAAAAAAAACTTGTCTCAAGCAGTGCTTGTACAATTGTATTGCCTACTTTTAACAAAGCTTGCAGTTACTGACTGACTCCAATCCGTTTTTGTAATTTAAAAACACCTGAAAGTAATATTTTAAAACATTTGCTTGGAATTTATTGAAATGAAAAATAATTGTTCATATTGTCTTTCTATGTATGCATGTGTTTCCTTGTTAAGATGGAGATTAACAGTGCTGAAAGTTCCAAAATTCAGTTTGAATCTACATAAAATATGTTTATATTTATTCATGATATCTCAAACAACCCTATGCGCTGTTGTGTAATTGTGCACCTGGGTACGCCTGGCCATTCATGCTCCTCATTTGTGGTCTTCTTCTCCTCTCCTCTTTGCCTAGTTGCTATGGCAGCACAGCCATCGTCATTGATCCTCCAATTGCAGGTCTTGGTATTTATAGACCTTAAGTGGACCCCCTTTTAACCCTCTCTGAGCCCAGTGAGCCCCCGCTCTTTGGATGACTATGTTCAGTCCATGTGACCACATAATTATACTTTTTGCGCTGTACGCCGTACTGTAATTACAAGACTGATGTCTGAGTCTAAATCATGCCATAGTCAGTATATGGGTGTAAAACCCAACCTGTGAACAGGTTTTGTAAGTGAATGTTTATGCTTCAGTTGTAATGAACAGACTTAAGGAATGAGCCCTCCCCTATTGTGAGACAGGAAAGTGAAACTAAATTAGGAGGAAGACCAAATGAAATTCTCGGATGCAATGATCTGATGTTTTATGTCACAGTGAAATAAATAGCTTTAGGTTGTGGACTGCTATCTGAAGACATCACTTTGAGCTTTAGATATATGTGATGTGATTTCTCACTAATTTCTATCAGCATGCTTCTAATTTTGATGTCATCAGAGTGGTGTAAAACATGCAAACAGGCTTTGACTCTCACCATCGGCTCTTACCCTCCTGCTCTGTCCTTTTCGGGTTCATGTTGTTACCACGACAACCATACTTCTCAGCAGGTGAACTTTGAGACCAAATGAATACGATCAGAGGATCAATATGTTTTTTTAACCCATGCCTGCAATTTAAACACACACCGAATCGACCTTTACAACCCGAAAGCTGAATCCAAATCCATATTGTGCTTTCTGGAATTGCGCAAACATGTGATCTGCTCTTTTACAATCATGTCTACTTCCCAGAGCAAGAGAGAGTAGAAAAGCACGCTGACAAGCACCCTTCACTCTTTATCCTCTACTTCACACTTTATTCAATAGATCCCTGCTTTTCTAAAGCAGCCCTTGTGTCCATTTGAAGCCATTCAATCAATGTCTATACACACTGTTAGCTCTAAGTGGCTCTTGTGTGTCTTTCATCTAAAACACGTTTGATGCAATCTTGCCACAAGATTAAATTGCTGCTTTTTTATATAGTATTGTCTGAGATGTTAGTATGTAGGTGATATCAAAATTCCCTCTTAAGATGTGTTTTCTCTTCAGATCTCCATAGCAACCTTCATTGTCAGATTTACTGAGTGGTTTCCAGCAACATAGGAGAGTGTTGTGACACTTTGAAATCAGTAGTTGTGTATGCCATGTGTCATTCCCTTTGTTGCTCAATCCAGGAAGGAGTTTTCCCAGCTCTTACTAAGTAGTCGATCTGAAGCTGACACGGACTGACAATAGGAGTATATTGCTTCATGATATTCTGTGTTCCATAATCTGTGATTAACTAGGCTACAGCCTTGATGTTTAATAGCCATATGATTGGTTTATAATAGTCTTTCGGAACCCAATTAATCACCCTCTTTGTTTGTTTCCTCTTCAGCTGCATCACCAAGCTCTGACTCTAACACAAGAGGAGATCAGTACCGCCCTGTCTCACACTGACCTGGCGCAGATGTGGCTGAGGGACCTGAGGCCGCTGCTGGTTACCAGGTATCCCGGCTCTACAGGTAGCCAGGCAGTGCAACAGGTGAGTTTGTTTGCAGGAACATAAACACTACTGACAAACATGTAACTTCCCCATGACACACATCTATTCTGTTACTTTTACCTCATGGAAAACATGATGTGGTGATAAGGTGAGGTATATGCCTAAGCAGTAATCTTTGTGTGTGTGTGTGTGTGTGTTCACAGCATATCAAAACAACCCTTGGTTCCCTTGGAGCAGGCTGGGAGGTGACAGAGGATAGTTTTGTGTCACAAACACCCTATGGCACCCTGCCCTTCACCAATTTAATTGCCACTCTCAACCCATCAGCCAAACGCCGTCTGGTCCTGGCCTGTCACTATGACTCCAAGTACTATCCACCACAATGGCACGGGATGGAGTTCCAGGGCGCCACTGATTCTGCTGTTCCCTGTGCTATGATACTGGAGCTGGCACGAGCCCTGGATGAAGAACTCAAAGCTCAGAAGGTGGTGACCTATAGCATGTGACTTAAAGCTACAACATACAGTGCGTCATAGGGTATATTATACATTGCAGATCTGTCTATTGTTTTGCATTTCTGTGATTTTCTGTGATTCTCAGGCCATTTGGAGATGTATATTAGTTTTTGTGGTTGAGGCCAGCACTGACGAATTATCGTCATGAATCACAGACGAGTCATATAACAGCACCAGGGGCAGAAAGCTCTAGGAAAAACAGGGTCAAACATATTTTAGACAAAACCAGTTTCAGGAACTGGATGAACGTCACTTTTCTAGATTTTCCTTATTTCACTGAAACTTGAGAAACAATGACACTACAGGCTGAGTAACAAATGTTTAAATGTTGAGTGGACAACTTGGTACAAATTAGTTTGATTCAAAGGATAAGGCTGGTGTTACACTTTTTCTGTTATCAGCAAATTCCACAAAAAGACCAAAACCAATCATGCATTCCTGTTCCATGTTTCCGTACTTTCCAATTTTTTGTTACGTGTCTGTGACACTTAGAAGACATAAAAAGGAGAAGCAAGTCCTAAAACAGCTGGACATTGTAGTTTCTAGGAGCAAGTACATTCATTCAGAACTACAGTGCCCATGTTAATAGTAATGAAGGACTGATTCATTCCTTGTTTCTAACAAGGCTTGGACAGTCGGTCTTTGCCCTAGATAAATATGTTAAATCAGACTTCAGTTACACAGAAATACAAATTTGCCATCGATTATATTTAATTTCTCCAGAAACAAATGATCCTTAAAGAAAACACTTTGTATTCATGCAGCTTACTCATCTGCCCTTTTCCTGTTTCACAATTGAGCTCAGACTTCTGTCTGCTGGGTGGACAGTGACACAGCCTGTGACAGGGAAGGATCAGCCAAGGGACATGTTTATCAGACTCAGCTGTCTGTCACAAAGGTCCCTGGGGGAATAGGAATCACTTTGAATACAAATACATTAGCTGCCATGTAGATGGACAGATAATCAGTATTGTAACTGATAAATAGCTTTTACTTGTAACTACTGTGTGCAAGTAAGTGTTGCCAAAAGAATATTTCACATAAAAACAGCCTCAGAAAACGTGGGGCGGTTTCTGTGTCACTGTGATCCCAAAGGCACTAGGGGGCAGCAAAACTCTAGGGATGCAAACTGATGTGACGCGTGACTTATCTTCTTTTTATCCCCCATGTAGAGCTCCAATCCCAACCTGACCCTGCAGCTGATCTTCTTCGATGGAGAGGAGGCTCTTTTCCACTGGAGCGCCACAGACTCCCTGTATGGCTCCCGCCACCTGGCCCAAAAGATGGCGACCACTCCACACCCCGTTGGAGCCACGAGCACCAATCAACTGCACGGCATAGTACGTCACACTGTTACTCACCCTTCTCTGTCCAAACCACCTGAGATTAGCATGATCTCTTAATCATACTCAAGATCATCCCATCATTTTCAGTACCATCATGCAGCCCACACAGGCACCTTAGCAAAGGAGGTGCAGGTCTTTCATTTGTTGAAGAAATCTCACAGCCACCTATTTTATCATGTGGGAGGCTTGGGTGTCTTGATATCAAACATCATTTATTATACAGTCTATAATAACAAGATGCCACGTCAGTTTGTGTTTGTTTCTGTATCCTAGCTGTGGAGAGATAAGGCAGCTGTTTATTGACAAATGCAGACATTCCTGTGTGGAGATAAAGCAGATGATATCTTAAACAAGCTTGTGTAGCGCGGAGTGAGCTACCACCACACCACACTCAAAGCAAGGGCTCCGAGGTGTGATTATTATGGGAACAAGCTTCTTGTGAGCAGGTCTTATCGTCAGGATGTGTAGAGAGTTTCTCATGAAACTGCTTCCCCCCTGCCCTGTTTATTCTCCTCCAGGATCTGTTTGTGTTGTTGGATCTGCTCGGAGCACCCAGTCCATACTTTGGCAACCAGTTCACCAACACAATGCACTGGCTCTCCAGACTACAGGACATTGGTGAGCAATCTTGTATTTTATCATTATTATAAAGTAGGTTTATGTGCTTTGGTAAAGGCATGCCACAAACAACATGAGTATAACTTTAATAACTCATTAATACATTAGTTATATTCCAGACATCATCATACAAAGGCCGACATGGCAGCCGTGCTAACAGTCAGTTCACAAATTATTTGTCACACTTGCTTGCACTTACTCTGCAACTCTTTTGCTGTTACGGCATGAGCTTACATGTTTATCTTATTAGGTAAAGGAACTGAAAAGCCTTTTCTCAATCAGCTTCCCTCTATTTGTGATGGGGTGCTACATTAACATATTGTTTTCTGGTTTGTTTCCTCTTCTCACTCACTTTCGGTGAGTCAGCGGGGCTTTGTTTGAAAAAGGAGATGTCACATGTATTTTGGTGGAATTTACCATTTGAATCGGATTTTGAAAATGTCAGTAAAAACGTATTAAACCTCAACCAAAGACCAAAGCACAGTCTTAATTAGGCAAATCAACTCATTGTTTTTTTTCCCCAAAACTGAACTAACAGATGTACTGTTTGACTCTATGTCCTCCCTCTTATATCCCCAGAAAAGCGCTTGCACTCCATGAACCAGCTTGTGGATCATCCTAACAGCGTGCAATATTTCTGGCCAGAGCGACCTGTTAGCCGCATAGAAGATGATCATATACCATTCCTAAACAGAGGTAAACACACCAAATAACACCACTACAGATAATATGATTACATATTGGACTGCAGTATGTCCCGTGAACTGGTAGCCGGAGAGGTGCCCATTCACACCCTGCCCTTGAGCAATGTAGTGAACCTCTAACTGCTCCCAGGGTGCTACATGGCTACATCTCTCCACATTTGCATGTCGATGAGCCGTTTGTCTATGTCTGTATATCCCCATCAAGGTATCACTAAAGTTAACCCTCTACTTCTCTCTTCTTATACTTCTTTGTCAGGTGTGCGTGTCCTCCACCTTATCCCGTCCCCTTTCCCGTCCGTGTGGCACACATTCAATGACAACGAGCAGAACCTGGATCGCTCCGCCATTCAGAACCTCAATAAGATCCTGCAGGTTTTTGTTCTGGAGTACCTCAACGCCAGACCCACCGTCCCCTCAACCCCACAGTATGCCCCGTGAAAACACCAGCATCACTTAACAACTTTTTTTTTTCTTTTTTAATGTCACTGTAGTAAAGATCTTCAGCTGTTTTTTTAACGACTGAAAGAATATACTGTACTGTTTAAAGGTTAGGACCCGACTCGGATCAGACAGGGCGACAGCTGCAGAAAATATTTTACATATGATGTTTAGATATGCTTCATGTCATCTACATACACAAGTATTTCTCTTTTTTTTTTTAACTTTGGAGTCATTCTCTAAACATATTTTCTATGTGTATGTAGCATGGTAGCATGTAGCATATGTAGCATATTTTCTTCCCAAGAAAATATATTCATAAGAGAGCTCAAAACTCTGAAGCTTCAGCTTCTTTTCAAGTTCTAAACTTTCAGCCACAAGATCTCCTGTGTGTTTTTTACAACACTGCTCTCTTTATATCAGCCCAAACCCCTCCTTTACACTTTGAGGAGGCAATGCTAATGTCTAGGATGTGGTGCCTCAAAGAGGAAGAAAAAGAGAAATGCAGAGGTAAAAAATAAAAATAACTCAGATGTTATGATACGCTTTATTTTACAAGATTCCCTGGCAATATTGTTGACAGTTTCATTATGAGTTGCTTTGGGGACAGCTGCAGCCTGAAAACACCTTCTTGTAGTAATGTTATGACATCCAGAATCCCTGATTTGTTATGTAGCGTAATAAATATATACAATATGGCCACCCACATGATGCAACCAAAACATAAAGAGTATATAACAACACATGTGAGACAGTGTCACACTGTGACACTGTCGAGTTCAGCATCATGTGACATTTCCTCCCAGTAAATCTGTTCAGTGTTCATAGAGCAAACATGTCAGTGGCAGGAAGTGGGTTTATTTGTATTAACAACATCTTTAGCGCTTCATATCCTGTCATCTTAGATAGTGAAGTGAACTTCCTGTGCTGATGTTTCATGTGCCTGCCTTTGTTTATATGACATTATTAGCCAGGTTTTAAATGTAGATCCCAGAATAATATACAATCCAACACAAGCCTGGACTTCTGTGTTATGAGGCTGAAATAAATGTTGATACAGAATACAAGCCAGGCTGTGCAGAGTTTGTTTATCTGAACAAGTCTTTGTTTCATTGTGGTTTAAGAAGTCGGTGTTGCTCTGATGATTGATCATTTTGATTATCTCGTGTTAACTTTCTCTGCAATTTGAAAACAGAAAGAGTAGCTGACATCGTTCTTCCAGTTTTCCATCTGGTTCTCAGGTCTTTCACTCTCTCAGCTTTAAGGCTTGGGCCTTCTCCTCCTCCATCCATCCCTCCACTTCACCTAGACAACAATCCCATGATTCACTTAATCCTATCGCAGAGGACCTCCCCTGAATTCCACACCACCCAAATCCCCTTCAATCCAGCCCACTCCCATGAGAACCGAACATGGCTCTTAACCTCCCGTTGGCTTCAGTCAGAAATGTTTGTGATGCCTGGCAACAATGTGTACCAACATACTGCACAGCCTATATCTTGTCTCTAAGAGAGAGATTAAACATGCTTTAAGGGCCATTAGTCAAGTAAGACTGCTGTGTGATGTATAGTTTCCTCCCTAACTCCAGAGAGTTGTGAAATCTGAATGCTTTCGCTGTCTTGTAAACGGTCGTAAAATGTAAGTGATCTGCAGTTCTTTAGAGAGTTCTTTTTGTCGTGTACTGTGCTAATTGTGCTCATTTTTAATTTTGTTCTTGTTTCTGGGAGCTTGACATTTTACCTCTGGCATTCTACCTGTCAGTCATCACCAAAATTACTGGGTTGAGATATAAAATAGAAGAAAACATATTTAATTAACTTTAATCTAAGGAAAACACTCTCATTCAAAACTCCTGATTTTGTCTAACAAGCAACCAGCATGTTGGAACAAGTAAAAAGAGGAGACGCAGAACAAATTGTTGTATTGCACTGTAGTGGGGCTTCCAGTAATTTTTGGCCTGACAGCAAACTGATGCATGCCCAGGTTTAATAACAGTTGAGGTTTAATCTGCAGCTGATTACAGTGCAGAGAGATCAACAGCTTCCAGCTGTACTGTAATGGAGTGATGGAAAGGGCCTCTCCCATGCAAGGTGTGTTTCAGATTGTTGGAAAACAATGAGCCTGGAAAGGTTACTTAATGTCAGAATCCATATTAGTAAAAACAGACTTGAAACTGCAGTGCATGCTGGTGTTGCAAAAAATAATGAAATAAATAATGAAATAGCTATTCATTAAAAACAAAGTTTGCTTTGTTATCTGTTTCTGCTTTCTATTCATTATGTAGTTGCTTGCTCTTGACCCACAATAAACCTGTACAGTATCTCTTACCAGTCATCGCCATATCAGAGCATGAAAATAAGATGATGCTCAGTCGATTGTATGAATTCTTTATGGTCATATCAACATATATTTTCACTGTCAGATGGAAATCAAACTCCAAAGGGTTTTTTTTTTACTGACATTCATTCATGTTAAAATACACTCAAATATTATTTTACCATGACAACAGGGTCATATCCTGGTTTAGAAATTTAACTTATAGAAATGAAAACAATCCAACAGGGTCTCTTTGGTGGCTGTGACTTAATTGAGACAGCCGGCTGACTCCTTTATAAGATACAAGCGAATTTCATTGTATTACTGATTTGGGGGTATCTTCTAAATTAGTTACTGAGAATATGAAGTATTATCGTAAGCATGTGTGGGGAAGATTGTACCGAAGCTTACTACTACACAGCTTGCAAGTTACCAACAGAGAGCAGCAGTGAGTCATATTCAGTTTCGTGCTGCCTCTAAAGTTTGTCTTACATATTATATCTTGGTGACTGCAAATATGATTGTACAGATTAATTTACTAGTTAATGTTACAAAAATGGCTTAATGTCAATTCAGTAAAACATTATCAGTGTTATAGCCCACGAATAAATGAGATGTTTTATACACATTGTAAAAAAAATATGCACTTGTATTTAAAAAATGGTGATAGGATTATTGTGTAATCTGCAGATTTTTTTGAGGATTAACAAAATGTAAACTCATTCAAATGAGGGCGGTGAACACACAGAAACTACCAATATCATACGTTGCATTCATGTGCACCTCGTAAACTACCACCTTATTACGAGAAGTAGTAAATACAACCATGCTGACAGACTGGTATTCGGGTGCTCAAGCGGGTTTGGTCAGAAATAATCATAAAATACGCTGTAAATCAGAAAAATACGTTGTTTGACGGAAAAGGGGAAAAATACATCACGGTATAGTTTAGTTCATAAAAAGCATCTACATTTGTGAATATATCAATACAGAAATGTAAACATAATGATAAAAACATGAAAAAAACTAAGGTATGATATTATTTCAGTTTATGTAAGTCTGAGAAAAGCATGTTATCTTTGGGTTGTCTAGATTGTTCGTTGGATGGAATTTCCCCAGCGTTCCCCGGCAGCACATGAACGCAGCACTGATCCCAGACCGGTCTGTGTGGCGGATTTCAGTCCAGCCTCCAGCCCCGCGTGCACACAGAGTTGTTCAGTTGGTGAGCACAGATAGACGGAGACAGACGGAGACGGACGGAGACCACCGACCTGTTGCGAATGATGTGACAGTACACAGATTTTTTTTAATTTAGAAATTAAACAACACAGGTCGCTAAACCCTGACACATTTTGTGTCTGGCATTTTTTTTTTTTGTTGTTGTTGTTGTCGGTGAAGGAGCCATGGAGCCGATAACGAAGTGGACGCCAAAACAAGTTGTCGACTGGATGAGAGGTAAGGTTTGTGTTTGTGCTGTCACACGTTAATGTACATTTTCTGACAGAAACAAACGGCTCCTTAACGGCTGTCCGTCTCAACCCCGAGTCGTTCCTCGGTTATCACAATTTGGTTTCGTAGAAACTGCTCATGTGAGTCAACATACCTCCACCGAAGCGTCAAACAATGGGACTGCATTTTCTTTTGCTCTCACTTACAGATGTTAAGTTGGATAACATAGTTGGCTGTTTAATCCGTCCTTTGATGCTGCTGCTCTTGTTAGCGTTCAAATTGTATCTGAGAGACAAGCGTTAGCTCACTTCTACAACAAACTGTTAATTCACTCCCAAATACACAGTGGGGCTCTTATCTGACAGAGTTTTGCCTCAGGGTCTCCCATTTAAAAACCAGTTCTGTTGTCTAACTCACCCACTGAGGAGTGACAGCACTGACTCATTGTAATAATTGTTTTTAATTGAGTAATGATCATTAAATGTGGACCTCAGTTTTGAAATCTCTTGCTCCATCTGAAGATGATTGGAAGCCCATAAATCATTTTGCCGTCATATCTCTTAGTGTTTTGTAGGATATGACACTCCATATTAAAAAAAAAGAAAGAAAAGAAAACACACCTGTTTCAGGTGCTGAGAGGAATGCATGCTATGGTAATGACACAATTGTGCTTTGAAACTGTGTTAAGTCACAGCATAAGTATGCCTGATGAGGGACACCAAATGGTATGTGAAGAATGGATGGAAATAGTTGGAGTGCTATCATTCCAAACACAGGAAGAAATGAAGTGTGTGTGTGTGTGTGTTATACAGAAAAAAGATTAATGGGCTGTTTATGTGGATGTCAGTGACATTTGGAAACTTCCCAAAACAAATCATGTGTGACTTCCTTTTTTAATCTAATTGGAACTATGACTGTGTTGTGGAGCTGTAACTGCTGATTGAGGCATGCCTGCCAGTGTGCATCCATAGTCGGGAGCTAAAGGGTATTGTGGAGGGGTTAGTTTCAGTGTGTCCAGTGAAAAGAGGCCAGCCATGGCACGCATGGATGGAGGATTAGTTGTCTACACAGACCTCATTGATGTCAGTCTCCTGCAAATCTGACTCAGCGGTTGTCTCTGTAGGTCTTAGCCAGTGGATTTGCAGACCCTTACAAACCTTGCAGAAGTGAGCTAACTGAAATGACAGCAAGCCATTCATGGGAATATTTCATACATCCCTTTCTCATGCGTGAACGTAGGGTCATCTTATGTTTGACCGTTCATGTCAAGTGATGGGTACTGGCAGGTATATCAAGCCACAGTTAAACAGGTTGGGTTTAACATTTATCACTGCAGTGTTGTCTTCATAAAGGCAGATGATGCAGCCTTGCAAAGTCAAGTACCCAAAATGTTAACTTTCCTCATTGTGGTTTAGAAAATAGCCGTTTACTTTGGTTAGAGGCGTCGCCAGTGGGTGTAGACTACCATTACTTTGCAAGAAAAGGGATCTGCCTTTAAGCAGTCAGAGCCACTAAACAAATAAACTAAGCAACTAAAACTCAAAATGCAGCCCAGCTTGTTTTCATCATTTAAACTGCTCGCCCAGATTACTGATCAGCCCGACTTCCATCTCAGTGTTTTCAAGACTTGTGGTGAAAATTTAGCATTTACCATTAAACGTAAAGTTAACATAATTTAAAGTGTCCGTGAAAAGGTATAATTTCTTTATTCTGGAAACTTTTGAAAAGTCAGCGTAGCGTCATGTTTAATACCTTTTTTTACTGTCCAAGAGCAGAAAAGTATGCGGCTACATGACGGCCAGAAGACGCCAACTGCTTCCATGGAAAAGAAAAGACACTGTGTTGTTGTGTCCTCAGTGACCGCTGTACAGTGCACAGCCACAGCATAGCATGGAACCACTGTTGTTATTGTTGTTCGACTGAAGAACAACTTCTGTAATTCCTGCGTACGGAAAAACAAGCGGCA
This sequence comes from Protonibea diacanthus, assembly GCA_028641955.1. Classification (NCBI taxonomy): domain Eukaryota; kingdom Metazoa; phylum Chordata; class Actinopteri; family Sciaenidae; genus Protonibea; species Protonibea diacanthus. The sequence goes on along the minus strand of CM053987.1, from coordinate 14,293,653 downwards.
TCAAGTAAAACCCCGTGTTGAGAGCAGGGTCATGGCTGCCTGTTGACCTGTTCACACCAATGGCAAACACGGGTGTTTCAAGACTTGTTGCGCCTGTGTGAAAGAAGCATAATTAAACTCCCAGAAAGCACTGTGTGTGAGGAGACCTTCGCTCTCATTTGCCTCAGGTTGTTTTCCTCAGTGGGACAGGGACTGTTTCTGTGTACTGAGGCTGTTGTTAATCACTCGCATTGTTCAGAAGATCAAGCAGTTGTTGGCAAATGCGTATTACCAGTGAAAGGGCATTTGGTTCTTTCAATTTAAACACTGTTGTTTTTTTTGTTTGGAGACTGGAGGAGCCCTGAGGCACATTTCCTTCACCACAAGCTCTGATCTTCCAGCTGGACCTGTGGTGTCGTGTGATCGGTATCCCATATGTCATGTGTAGGACTACTTACCCCTGAGGAAATATGCACCTTTCGACAGTATATCTTTTTTTAACCGGTAAATGAATCAAAATTTTAGGTTTGTTGTGACTCTTTGGAAATTGAATTATGCTTAGGTTTGAATAGCCATATCCAGTGACTCTAGGACAGTGACCCACATAGCCATGTTCACAAAGTCAAAAGTTTAAGCCATATGCTGCGAGTCATTTTCCAAATATAGTCCTGAATCCACATGGGCAATGCTTCAGCTGAGAAGGGCTGGCACTGTTCGGGGAATGTTTAGCTCCAACTTCGCTGAATAGTTTCTCATTTACCAAACATACTTACTTTGTTTCCTCCCCCCTCTCCATTTGTCCACCTTTTAGTTACTGGGAGTAAGACTGCCAAGTTTTAACAAGGCATCCCAAACATCCAAATCTACACAACTACTGTCTGACTGAGTGGCTTTTATCCAGTCCTTTAACAAGTCCAGACAGCCTGGATATCCTCCAGCATTTTCTATACTTAAACACGGGCTAATCAAATTTCAAAGACCTGTATCTGGAAATGGATTAGGCATGTGATTTTCAGTGATGGGTTTATTTTGAGCACGAGGTCATGATTAAAAAGTCCTGCTGATCTAGCGCCCTGCATCTCGTACCCCTTTCAGACCAAACAGCCATGTTTGGCGCACGTACAAGGCTGCCGCTATTAGCTTATCTGTGATGTGAATGGAGCTACAGTTGCAGATGTGCGTCGTGCATGAACCCCTAAGCAGAGGTCTGATGTGAACGGTCAGATCATGTGTTCTTTTCTACGTCATATTGCGGGTTTGCTTGATGTTGAGTGGGTGTAGTAGCAGCGTGTGTGTGTGTGTGTGTCGCTGTATCATGCCTCCCAAATAATACCAAAGTGCCAAGAAGGCAGTTATCTTGTCGGAGAGGTGGCAAACGTGCTGAATGCGCTTTTGTCTTTGACCAAGTGTGTGCTTGGAAAAATAACAGCATTGTGTCTGAGTCTGCACATGCTGAATGACTCCACTGATGGATACCTTTTAAGCAGCCTTATCTTTCAGAGATGATAGTGAGGTGTGGGCAATGATGGCCCATGATCCTTATCTGGCTAAAACAGAGACTTCCTAAACTGGAGTGTGAACAGACGTTGTGCAGACACCTCTCACCCTTATTAAGGCATCCACTGCCTCTGTTTTAGTTCGGGCTCTATTGGACAAACGGACTTCTGTGTTTGGATAGCCTCCACAGGCATCATTAATCCATTCTAGCAACCTTTACGCTGTAGACTGTGTGTATATGCATCAGACAGGATAGGTGTTAAATTTAACAAAATGTAAGCTTTAAAGAACAGCGGAGATCTGCTCTCTCTAGTGGCCTCACAAAGTATAATAATTTATTCAAATGAAAGTCCTTTTAAAAGTTAAAATTCCTGTCTTTGTCATTTACAAGATTCCAGCTTTTAAAATTGACCTATTGTGTTCCATTGATGGGCAGATAACCAAGTTACCTTTCCACAGAAAATGGCCTTTAGAGTTCAGGGGAAGTAGTGTAAGAGGATTCCCCCCGGGGAGAGGTGACTGAAAGGGTTTGCCGTGGTTTGGTTCCTGGCAGCCCCTCCATGGCCTGTTTCTCACACGGCCCAGTGTCCCAGCCGCACAGCCTCAAGCGCTTTAACATATGGAGACTCCTGCAGAAATCATAAATACTTAATGTCACTGTTCTCTCCTAGTGATGAGAGACAAAGACAAGAGTGTATGTTGTCATCTAGTGCCAGTGCATAGTAGTAGTTTTGACAGTGCTTATTAATGATCCTTCATGTGTGCAATACTTGACAGGGGTGACGATTTGGATCTGTAAACCAATATCAGCATGCATTTGCGTGTATACCCAACGGTTCTTCTCTCAGTGCCGCATGTCACCTTGTCTTTGTGCCAGCCTGGGTTAGACCAGTTTGCTTTTCATTCAAATCTAGAATGTGCATTGCAAATCTCCCCAGATGATCTCAGCTTAGCAGGACCTGCAAGCTATTTGGCCCTGCTCTGCCCTAAGAGCATTGGCCTGTTGAGATGCCATGCTTAAGCCGTGGGAATAAAAGCCCCAACCTAAGGTGGCACAGCGTGGCACGAGTGCAAATTACGGGTCACATGCTGACTGACCTCTCGTGAAGGGATGTTAAGTGCGTGCGCCTGCCCACGCGTGTCATGATCGGGCCTTCAAGGCTCACTTTCGCAGTCATGCAATTTGAAGTGTTTTCAGTAGGCCTATATCAAGTCTCAGACAGGTACCGAATCAGATCTGTGCTTGATGATGTGATTCTCATAAGTCATACAGAGAAGGAAGAAGGAAAGAATTGATATTGCTACTGCACTGCTAATGCATTTCCGCTCAAATGACCACAGAACATGAGAGGAATGTAGTCAACCACTGTGTTTTTTTTTTTTTTCCCCTACCAAACCAGCAGCTCTGTGAATGAATGAGCAGTCAAAACACGTCGCACATACATGCCCTCTGTTGCATTCTGGGCCACCAGTTGCTTTTAACGGATTTAAAATGCTGAACTAAGTCAAGTTGACGTTCCCCCTCGCTGACCAAAGCTCTTTCTTTCATCCTGTCACCAGCTTACACTGTAATGGAGTGTAATGTCATTATGATTATGAAGTGATCTGTAGTTTTATGAACTGTTACCCACTTCTGGGTTTAGTCGGGCAGTTGGGCAGATGCCAGATCAGAGTTTAGTCGCAACATGTTCAGGCTTGTCCAGAGTTTCCCCAAGTCCTCCACTGAGACTCACTGAATTCCTGTCAAGCTATTCACACAGTTTAAAATTGTCGTCTCTATAGGAAATACAGTCTTTAAACTTAAAACCTTCATTTTGCAGTCCGTTCACTTTGCACAATAACAGTTTGTTGGCATTAAATTAGCATTGCATGCAGGCTGCTATTGTTTGTAGGTCTCCCTCGCCTGTGTTCGTGTTTTCACTTGCTGTGACGCGTCTCTGAGTCAGCTCTCTTGTTGACTTGTTACATTAGAGAGTGCTGATAGAAATGGCAGCTGTAATGGGTTAGTCTGTGTTTTCACATGGTGCACTGATGAGCCCCGAGGCCCACCGTGGCCCCACAAGGCTGGATGGATGGATGGATGAAAGTGTTTGTTTTAACCAGGAAACTAAAAACCACCTGGATGATTAAAGGGAAGCACCTTACTTTCTTTGTGGTTATTTTTACATGTTGGTTCAAGGCACACAATGGTGCTTCGTACTCTGTTATGGAAAGGTCATAAGGCTGATAAGGGGACACACACGTGCCATGTTTTTGTTTGGGTTTGGTTATGGATGAAAGTCACCCAGGGGAGTCCACAGAAATTTCCACAAGCGCTAAGCAGTGAAGTCATACACTGTGGCTTTTCAGAGGAACCCTTTCAATTATTGTCCAACTTCCCTTGGCCATCCCCCTCACAAGTCCCCTACCTTTTAAAAAAAAACACCCATTTGTTGCCTAGTTCCTTCTTCTCTCATCTAACATGCAGGTAACTTGTCAGAATACAGCTCAGCTGTGACGGATCCGGTCTAATGTGCTTTGTCATTTTGGAATTCGTTGTGAAACCGCTCAACCAACTGAATTTAAAAAAAATCAACTACGCTGGGAACGTCAGAAAGTTTGAAACAAAACAAGTTTGTTTCCTTGATCTCAATCCAATAGACCGCACAAAGGATATTAGAGCAAAATGAGGGTTTTGAATTTGTTTGAGCAGGGTGTGGTGGTTCCTCTTTGAGAAAATTCTGGACCTGAAGAGACGATCACGGGATCCTTTCTTTTGTTTCCATTGGTGCAGACAGACTGGGGAAAGCCTCTCACCTGCCCTTCATCTGTATTTGTATGTGGCAACCTTTCCAGTCAACATCACATTTATCATTTATGAAAACACGACCGTCCCTTTCTTTTTTTTTTTTTTTTTTTTTTTTTTTTATTATGTCACGGCTGTGAGGGAGACCCACAACAGATGCCAGCTAGAACACAAACAAACCTCACCTGGAAAAGGGAGGAGTGTGTTTTTTATGTGTGTTCATGAAGAATTCATCATTGGTTCAGGTTCAAGCGTCGAAAGAAAGTATAGGGGCACATCTTCAAACACCAATGCCAGGGAGTTCCATAGTAACCCACAGCACAACATGGAGTGTGTGAATGTGTTTTCTGAATGGCTACGTCATAGGTGCCCTGTCCTGGCCTGCGGGTGACACACGGACGCTCACACTAACTTTTATTAAAGATGACTCACCCTCCCCCAACCGCACCCCTCGCAGCAGGGAGAATGGGATCACCTGCCCACAGCCTGTAGGCTGCTTAGTGATGTCTTACATTACATAATTCATGCATTCAAGCGTTTGTTATATTTGCTCCTTGCTGTCGTATTAAGAGGCATTAGTCATTGAGAATTTTCAGGGAAAGCTAATGACTTCTTAATTTTTTTTGTAAATGGACTGTGTGTGTTTTTTATCGTGAGGCAGTGTGTTGTTGTTATTGCTCCACCACAGCGAGGATAGATGGAGCAATGATGCTCTCAATCTTTTTGACCTCTGTGTCCTCCTCCTCTGACCTGGACACAAGCCGGCTGTAAATCACTGGTTTGTGGTCACACTCTTCTCTCCACTTTAGCCTCCTCCATCCGTTCACCCCCCCAACCCTCTTCTCAGTTCCCACTTCCCCTGTCGCTATAGTAACCTTAATTTTATTTACAGCTCCTGCCAATGCTTCAGCTCTTTGTTAGCAGCCATTGTGACAGAGTGGGTGACCACCGGTAGCACTAAGAAGTCACAGCAAAGTGCTCCTGTTGGATTTATCCTGGGTAGGAAGCAGGCGGCAACAAGACAGGCCAGACTGAGGAATGGACCTCCGCTGTGACAGGGTCAGAGATGGACCTGCTGTCGGTGTCGATCGAGTAAATCCTCTGCCTGGCTTGGCAGTGAGATATTTCTTCCTACTTCTTAAGCCAGGCTTTTTAACAAGATTTGAGGGTGGGATTTATCCTCTGGGAGATTAATGGCAATTAGCAAGTTCTTAACCAAAGATGCTTATGGGGATCCACATTAGGAGCGGAGCAAGTACTACGCTACACCATACAAACCACAGGGACAATACAGTGCTATCTTTAGTTTACTTACTTCTGTCATCTCTGTTTCATAAAAGCCTTATAAAACATAATACCATAGCACAATGGATGCTAAGATAAGTTGAAAAATATGCTCACACGCAGTTATTCTGAGTGCAAGCGCACTTTTCCCATGGCAAGCTAAATGAGTGGGGCACATTTCCTCCCCCAAACCTTGTTCATCTTTATTGTGGTTTCCTTAGGCAGCTATTATGGTGCTAGTAAATTGCTCTGTAATCAGTACATGGGCCACCCTGATCATACACCATACATGTGATGGGATGAAAGCACTGAACGGAGTTCCCTGGGTTTTTTCTTTTTTTTCCCTATGACCTGTTTGTGTCTCAGTGGCTATGACTTTGAACCTAGGGTTAAGTTTGATGGGGGATGTCACCTCTGCAAAGAGGTAATTTTCTTTTTTTTTTCTTGCCTTTTTCTCATCTCTGCTTACTTTTTGCCTCTTTCCCTCCATATCTGTCTCTGTCACAAAGAACGCCGGCCCTTAATTATAGTTTTGTCTTCGAGAAATGATGTATAGCTTGTAGCAAAGTGAGTGCTTTAGAAGTCCTGTTGACACACAAACAGCGCAGTCTCTTCAGTGACTCTCAGGCCACACAGAGGGTAGTGTCCTTTCCTTATTGCTTTCTAACACCTATTATTGGAAAACACTTGACAATTCCCGAATTCCAAAAGTGACAGTCTCTATTGTTTTGTGCACTTTCAAGACACAAAGACTTGTGACTATCTTGGGATGCTTTTCAAACGTCGGAACCACAACAATATGAACGTTGGAGGTGCCAGGAAAGACTAAAAGATTGTGGTGGGTGGGGGAAGCAGGAACAGGACTGAGAAAAGAAGGAGGGAGGGGGAGTTTGAGACATTTTTGAGGTCTTTGTTGCTTTCTTTAGTGGGTGTTTATGCTAGTGGTAACAAGCAGCAGTGTGGCCGGGCGGCTGACTGGCTGGAGAGTGATAGGTGTTTATGTTGGCCTGAGAGGTTATTGCTCTGAACCCTTGCTCCTGTCCCTGTCAAACACACCAAGCACTGGCTACATTTACCTGCACATTCGATTCCTGACACTGGCCTCTGCAAGAACGAAAAGCTGTTTACATGCAGCTCTACAAACTGGTTCTTGAATATCTCTGGTCCGATGTACACATGAATAAATCACATGTCCGTCTGTGTTTACAATCTGTTATGATATATATACTTCTAGTAGCACTATTAATGGTAGCAACCTGTAACTTAATGTAATGTAAAATAATGAATCAGAGCCATCATTAAAGGAATAGTTAGATATTTTTGGACATAGTTTTCATTTTCTGACTGAGAAGTTCACAAGAAACTAAGTCAAAACTGGACGTAGAAGCTGCATGCCAAGGCCTGTCAATAACAAAATCTGCTTACCAGTACCTCTGAAGTGAATAATAAATATATTTTTTATTTAATACGTACAAAAACAAAGTGTAAAAACAAGACATTTCAGCTAAGAAATGGTTAACATTTTGTGACCATTTGACAGAGCGAGGCTAGCTCTCTGTGTTACCAGCATGTTAGCAGCTAACTGAAACTACCTGAGAATCCTCAATATTAAGGGAATGTAGGTGAGCAAGAAAGTGCGGGCCCCATGAAAGAACTACGCAGAACAGATCACATGTTTGGTCTTTTAAAAATTTCAACGTGAAGGACGTCTTACAAGAGGAAAATAAATCATGCATCAGGTGTAAACTCAGTGACCCAGACAACTAGTTTTTCAGTTTTTTTCCACGCCCTTGGCTTAAGCTGTCTGGTTGCTACAGGTTTGCAGTCACTAATGTGCCTGCAGCAGTCTGCTTTATCTTTTTTTTCCCCTTCTAGGGTCGCTCCATCTTGTTTTTCCTCTATCCTCTGATCTTCTTGTGACCAGAACTCATCTTGTGTCAGGTCATACGACAGCGAAAATACCTTTCATAACCTTCTGTGCTCTGACCAGCGACGCCACCTCTCACCTCGCTCCAATCAATACTTACTGAGCTGTCAGTCCCCCCTCGAACTTGGAAATCTGACATGGTATCAGCAATGTGACTGAGGTTGGGTGCTTCTAGAGGTGAGGATGATCTGAGCCCAGGGGCTCGGGCTCGTGGTTGCTGATGTGCTTCAACCATGACAGCCCCCGCGAACTTTGACCCCCACTTCCGTCATCAGTCATCGTCCATCTCCCTTCAAGAGACAGAGCTGCTTTTGTCTGCCCGTGGTCGGGCCATGCTCAGCTGCTTTTTCTCACTTAGGAAGCCCACTCGGGACATGTCACTGCCAGTTTGTAGATGTCTGTGTTTAAGATTAGGGTACATGAAGTGAAACACTCTTTGTTAGCTGAAGGAAGCAGTGATAAGATTAAAACACAGGTCGCACAGGGTCTTATTCAGTTAAGCTGTCAGAGAGTGATGGAACTAAGAAAATGCTGTCCTTGAGACAAAGTAGCCTTTATGTTTCACACTCATTTAATCTGATATTCATTCTCGGTATCCAGATGTAAGTGCAGTTTCAGTTTGTTAAAGGAATATCTGCTGTCGGTTTCTGGACACGTGGCATAATAAGGCAGATATTTGCCAGACTATCAGGTTTTTTTTGCGTGAAGAGTCCCAGAAAAAGCCAGAACATTCTTTACTGTTCCCAGATGAGGACACAACATGCTCGATGGAGAGATGTAGAACACCATTGTGTAACTGCTATCCCCAGTTCCCATTGGAAGGGCAAGCCCAGTGTGTGTGTACAGGCTTTGTTGTTGTCCTGTGAAGTCATGCATTAGGATAGCTAAGCAGTCGCCGAGAGGAGCTTTTTCTTTCTTTCTAATTACAGCACGGCCTGGTCCGGCCAGAGACCATTGTGCCAGAGCGCTGTGAATTCCCACAATGGAGCTGCTCAGCGGAGAACAATGAGTCAAATTCCAGACTGTTCCCCGCAGGTCCAGAGGCCGGGCTCACAAATAAAGACAGCAGAGTTACAGTGGCTTTGCTATTCTATACCCAGTAGCTTTCCCACTGGTCACCCCAGTGGGGATATTGGTTTGTGTTTGTGTGTGTGCATGTTTGTGTGTGAGTGCCTGTTTATGTGTGTTACAGGGTGGCTACAGCGTCCACTGGGAGCACAGGGAGGGGTCGAAAGATGGGGGAGGTGAAGAGGAGAGAGCTTGTTTCATTCTTTCTGTAGGAAGTGAAAGACTGTTCGCTCTTTTCTGGTGTAATCAAACCCCTGAGAACGAAACGTCGGCAACCAAAAGCTGCATTGAAAGCATTGTTGTACAAAATTGATCAACTTGTCTTTTTTTTGTGTTAAGACGGAGCACTGAACTCGTGTAAGACGTCATAAAACCGATGACTTTTTCATCACGCAAACACCGTGGGCTATCATGTAGTTGGCCACATTAAACACAATCTGCTGTTTTTGTGCTTCTGTTCGGATGAGAAATGCTGATATCATGACAAGAATAGCTCAGCCATTTGTAAGCGGAAGGATTCGGTTGTTTACATTGCCAAAAATGTGTGCTTACACAGCCTTTAAGTAGGCTGCAGAGCTCGAAAGGCCTCCAAAAGGGTCCAGTTCCACTTGTTGCATCCAGACTGGAGTATCTGGGTTCTTGCTTTCCCAGCTGTCCAGAAATATGCCTCTGCGTGTGTGTGTGTGTGTGTGTAATGCATCTATGAACTGCAAATGTTGTGTTGATAACCTGTTCCACCCATCAGTGTTTAATCAATGGGAGATGGTGGGTGGCAAGAAAGACCCCACAGTGAACAGCAGGTGCTGTACTGCGACACACGGATCAGCATTTGCCAGCACCGCTTCTTCTGTTTGTTTACTGGCCTCACACTTTGACAGATTTCATTCAGATGCCCTTCTCTTGCTCATACAGGGAAGGTCTTTTCTAACCGCAGGTGAAAACTGCTGCAGTTTGATTGCATTAGATTGCAGCAGTTTGTCATACACAATGCTACTGTGACCTCATTCGTAATATTTTTTTTGTTGTTTTATTTTTTTATCAGTGTTTTTAGCAAGTGGCAACCTCTGGTTCTGGGAAATGAAGCCACTGCTGAAGTTCTAAGATTACTCGAGCAGTCGCTTGAGACATCTCCATAAGCTCCCATATTAAAATGCCCAGTTTCACAGCAGAAATAAACAAGTTTACAGCCTTGGTTTTGGACTCTAGCTAATTTCACCTTTAGTGACAACTGTGAGGGGGGTGAATTTTTTTCAGCTCACTCATTTAAATGATATCAAGGCTTAAAGTTACACATAATTAACAGCGTTGCCGCTTGATTGACAGGTAGGTGCTGTTACAGATGGCTTACTTGAGCACCCAGCTGTCATTCGGACTGCTTCAGGTGTGCTGGTAATCCCCATCTTTGCTGATATTTAGATTAGCTGAGGGGCGGAAGAAGCAATACATCCAACATGGCGGCGGCCAGCACCGCATGTTTGGCTTTAAAAACAGTGCTTTGCAAACCTGTGAGTGACGTCACTCAGGCTCTGTCCATTCTTTACACTGTCATTGCTTTTTAGTTGTTAAAGTTAACTCTTCATCGATAGAAGTGGTTTATTGTGTTAATTTCAACATTGGACCAACATTTCACGTGTCATATTTCTAGTATAATTTGAGCCCTGACACGTCAGTCCAGTTTGAATCCGTTCAGCCAGGCTTGTAATTCCGATGAACCCTGTGGGGTAATGAATGTTTTCGCGATTTGCATTTGACGTTGACGGTGCCGTGTGTCTGTGCCTCTGCTACACAGTTACACCCACTTGCTCTGGTTTGAGGACATTTGCCAAGTGGTTCACAGAGGCCATAAAACTCCAAAGCGTTTCATCCTGCGCAGGCTTTTGAAAAGAATTCACACAGTCCTCCCTTGTGCGCGCCCCCCCCCCCCCCCCCTCGCTCAATTCACAATAACGTGACACTCAATCTCCTTTACTGGTTACTCTAGCTTTAATGAAAATTGATAGTCTCACACACATATACACACACCCCAGCAGCCATTGATCGAGGCCCAATAAATGTTTTATAAGCCCCATTGTAAGGACACCCCTCTTTTATTTAGAAGGTGTCAATGGTTGAGTCCAGAGGGAGAGATTGCTCTTGTACCTTCCTCCTCCTAGTGCCCCTGAATTCTGTGGGAGAGTAATACATTTTCTCTGTAGTGCACATTTAACCCTTTTCGCTAGTGCTGTTAAGATTCACGTAAACACACTTATAATTGTTCCTAATCAAAGCTAATGCAGATCAGTTTGGACTCTCAGATTTCTAAACTCTCGAATCTGATTTCAAGGATCAGGGATAGGTTATGTGGGGAGAAAACACTTGCCAATGAATGAATGGAAAAGTGAAAACATCCCAGAGGAGAGGATAGGCGCTTCATTCATCAATTAGCAGATGCAGATTCATTCCTCCCACCATTTCTTTCCAGAGTGTTTTCCCATATCTTGTCTGTCTGGGTTATATTGTGTGCTTTTAGTGCAACCAAGCTAAAAAAAAACAACAACAACACACACACAAGCCTCAGCGAGTCTTATTGTGAGCTGTGCCACAAGTTTCCTTTGTGATGGAGAGTGGCACCATTCCACAGGAAATGCCTTTTTAACACAGCAGGAAGGAGAAACTTTGCCCCCTCCCCACTGCATCCAAGTCTTTGTTTTAATCTGATTGAATTAAGTGACTGGCCCAGTGTTTGTGTTTGACTTGTGTTTGTGTATTTGTGGGTTCAGGCCAGTGCTTAGCCCCTGAAAGTCTTGCAATATGAAGTGGATTCCCTTGCAGACTGCAGGCCAGTCAGGTGTTCAGCTTAAAATCCTCCAGTCCAGTCTGCAGAATTGGCATGCCAGGGAATGAGAAGAATGTAATGAGGCTAACTGGACTTGACTTGTGTTAAGGCTAATGGTTAACAAGTCATGATGGAATTTCCCTTTGATTCAGCAGACATGACTTGAGTTCTCACAGATATTTTCTCAAGGATTCAGACCACTTTTGTAAGTAAACTTTTATAAGTAAACTACCTTGAAGGTAGTGTGAGTCCAAACGGACCACAACAGAACACAACGTATGACGTATGCATGCGTTATTGTGATGTTAATTTCTACAATAAATGTATCTCTGTAAGGGCTGCAATACAGCATGTTGGGGAATAAGAAAGAAAGTAACTTGGCTCCTGTTTAGAACCTGTTCATCCTTTGCAATACTTCAGCTTAATCCACCAGCAGAAAACATATGAAAACCTGTGCGTATGGTGTGTCTACAGCTGGTTCACAATTGCTGTGAAGCAGCTGCAACCATTGTATATGAAGGTGTTTGAGCTAACCTTCAATGCAAACATGCAGTATGTGTATTCATTGTCCCTCTAATAATAAATGTTCATGAATAAATAAGCAACAAAGGAAGAAACTCTGCTAATTTGCCTTGTGAACACAGTGTGGGTGTGGTTTGATCGGACGTGTAAGACAGTGATCAAACAACCCACCAACCGTCATCGGATTCTGATTCAAATGTTGCTAAGTCCTGATTGGTCGATGGATGGGATGTTTTTCTAACTGAACCTCGCCTGCTTCAAATCATTCAGAAGAGCACAGAGAAAAACAGAAATGTCTAATATGTAACAAACTGAGACTGTTTCAACTTTGGCAGAAAATATCCCAGCAGTGTGTCCTTTTTTTATTTGTATTACTTTGTGTATGTCTGTCAGCATGTTTAAAAACAATATTTGTGAATACAGAATGTATTATTTGAGCTATAATATTATATAATGTTAAATTTAAGAGTAAATTGAAGATTTTTGTTTCAGGAAAAAGCACAACATAACATGTTGGGGCAGTATGAATAGTACAGTATACATAAAATATAATCTTGTTTGGTCAAAATTTACTATTATGATTCACACATACGTCGCTTATGCTATCATCTGCAACACATGCACAGACTGAGCGTCACAGAGACATGAAGATACGAGTTGCCATTCATAAAGTCAGCTCAGAACACACCCAGCGGGTCTTCACTCATAACTACATGCCCTACATTTTATATGCATGCTGTTATCTGCTATTAAGTTACATGTTACTTTTTAAAACAGGTAAGTGGATCTGCTGAATCCTGTCTAATGCTGAAGAATATTATGTGTGTGTGTGTGTGTGTGTGTGTGTGTGTGTGTGTGTGTGTGTGTGGTATAGCTAGAGCAAGCGAGTGTGTCTTTCAGCTGACAGGTCTTTCAGAGAAGCAGGGCACAGGGCCATGTATCTGCAGCTGCCCCCTCTCTGTGCACTCTTTGATGGGGAGAAAGATGGTGTTTGCTTCGACACCCACAGCTAGACACACACACACACACACAAAGGCTTGTTCTTCACGATGTTGTCTCAACACTACTTGAAGATCCGAGGACACATTGCGTGCACAGAAAGGGCATGCTTGTGAGTTTGTTTACAGCAATGCATTGTATACAACTCTAATCTGCAGTGCACTGCAGTACACGGTATATCCGTGCCAGTTGCACCCTTGTGCGTCCAATGACCAGAGCAGTTGGTAGTGTAACGGCCCATGTCATTTGTTATTGGTGCTCCGAATAGTAGCAAGGGGACACCACTGACACTGGCATGTTTATTGAAATGGCCACACCCACCCACATACACATACACACACACACACACACACACACACACACACACATCCCTACACTCACAAATATAGCCATCCATTGTTTAACCAGCTCAACAGACTTAGAGGTCTCAACCGTTAACTCTGTTTATAATGTGTTTGTCTAGCAAAGATAGCAGTCACACCTGTTCCTTATCTGAACTGTGCACACACTCACACAATTAGGACACACTAATAATAACAGATACAGTACAGATACAGTGCCTCCATTTTTTTTTTTTTTTTTTTTGGTTTTGCATTGAGGTAAATTGTTCTTGCAAATGACAGTTGAACTGTCGCAGTCTGATCTGTATTCCTAATGTTTGTCTAATGGGTCTTTATATTTGCCTTCCTCATTCCATGTGTCTAGGTTTAGACGACAGCCTGCAGCAGTATGTGAGCAACTTTGAGCGGGAAAAGATCAGTGGGGAACAGCTACTGAAGATCACACATCAAGACCTGGAGGAGCTCGGCGTGGCTAGGATTGGACACCAGGAACTGGTGCTGGAGGCCGTCGATCTACTCTGCGCTTTGGTTAGTAGATCTCCGCTGCGTGTGCGTTGCTAATCCAAATACAGTAGCTTTAGAGATTTTACAGCTAAAGGCATAATCCTAGGATGTGACTGTCTTAAGAAAGGATTTGTAACAAAGCAGGGGGCTCTCTTTTGGTCACTGCCACCCCCACCCCCCCAAGCTCAGTGTCCGCATTCACCAAAAAAAACAAACTCAGCCTGTAGTTTCTGGTTGGGCAGCTAAAGGAACTAGCGATGCAGAAAGGCTCATCAATTCCCACAGCTCAGCGGGGTGTGGAAGCACCACAACACACGAAGCAGCCCGAGGACACAGGGGAACGGCAGTGTCACTCAGAGAAGAGTAGAAATCTGGTTGGAGGGAACTTGGGCTCAATTTGGCAGTTGAGTGAGATTATTAGAGGCTGTTAATGGTAATCACATAAGGACGAGTGACCATTTGATCACACTTACTTGCACGTTTCCTTTACACACAAAAAAACATCAGACTATACTCTTCTCCTAATCAAACTGACAGTGTCACTCAGAGAACAGGTCATTCTTACTGTTGCAGCCATCCACTCACCTGAGTCATCTCGCTCGGTTCAGTTATAGATCCCCCCGTTTGGCTCTTATTAGTCACCCGGGAGCGAACCAGCTGCCCCTCTGTCCATCATCACAGCTCCCAGAAGAACTGCCAACAAAAATGTCTCTGCCTTCAGCTCACGAGCATGAAAAGAGCGATGAAAACCGTCCATGCTCTCGACTGAAAGAAAACCAGGTTTTTCCAGCAGATGGGATCGATTTGGAGTTTTATCACTTCCTGTGCCATAAAAGTCCCAGATTGTGCTCCCTGCATTTTGATCAGAGTCAGCATTTCTGTCTTTATGCTCTCTTAAAATGCTGTACATTACATTGGTTGCGGCATGGTTATATTTACCCTGAAGAAACCTTAAAGTTCAATCTCCTCGTTCCTACACGAGGCTGCATCTTGAATCGATCTGAAAGCTGTAGGTCAAATGTGTTTGGATCAACACCTTTTATGGTTAGAAAAGATGTGATTTCTTTGTCAGCGGTCCATCACCTCAGCATACTGAAGCTATGGAGGGCTTTTCTAGCATCCTGTGTGAATCGGGCGTATGTGTGATTCAGCTCTCATCACTTGGCTCACATCTCATTATCATTTCGTGGCTCCTTCTGTGTTCAGGTTTACATTCACAGTGCTGGGATACCCACCTTTCAAATCACACTGTGTTAACTGAGGTAGGGGCATTCAGATTTGATCCCTCTCTTCCCTTAGACTAAACTTTCACCCAATTAATACATGCACTCTGTCCTATACCTGTTCACAGTCTCTCCTAAGTTGACACCTGGAAGCACTCGGCACATACCACACCTTTTTTTTGTTTTGATAGATTTACTCATCATAGTATATATAACATATGGCACGTCATGTGGTCCATAACCTCTTTTACTATCACAGTAATCAGGCACAGATTTTTGTTCAACCCTAGAGCCTTGACATCAAGGCACTGAAATCTCGAGTCATTTTCTTCTCAAGCAGTGTCATAAATTTGGCCTCCAAAGTGCTTCCTCAGCGAGGTTTTGTTATTTTAAGTGAACCCTCTTCCTCGCACGTGAGCTTTATTCTCCCTTCAACATGTGCCGTTAGTTTCTAATACCATGTATGTGTGTTGGATAGTGTTATGTAATTCAGTAAGGCAGTTTATACCAGGAATACTGGACTCTCAGCAACCGTTCACCTCTGACTGAAACAGTCTGGCTAAATGTTTTTTGTCCGTTAGGGGTTTCCTTATTAAGAATGAGGCCTTGGCCTCCCACAGGCCTCATGGGAGGAAGTGAGGCCCCCCGATTCAATTAGCCTTAACTGAGGCAAGGTCACTGCTACCGACAGGAACACAGGCCACCAGCAACCGAACCCCCCCACACTTTCTCTCTTTTTGTTTACTGTTAGGTCAGACACTTCCTGTTGATGCAGTCACATTCATCTTTGTGACACTTTGCCACAAGGCTTTGCTCTTGAATTTTAAATGTTTAAGCAGGTGCTCTGCACACATATTAAAGATTTTGACTTATCATAGTACCTTTTGTATATATCCGGGAACCTGAACCGCCCTGTTAGCTTTTTCAAAACTAAATCACGATGACTGATGACCTAACATGCAGCCACACAGCCCTTTAGGAAACATTCAGACACATGCTTCTCTTCCACCCAAAAGCTATCATGAGCAAATTGCCGTCATGGGACAAAGAGAGAACATTTCAATTAATTTTACTGGACTTCTCTCAGACATGATGTCTTCTGCAGAGTCAATGCTGAAACCCAACACTTCTTTATTTATTCTCAGACCCCAGTGACCCACTCAAGACCAGCACAGCATGATATTCACACACACATTAGCTTTCTCCAGCAGCCATAAGCATATGACAGATCATCTGGCCTCGTCATGTGCCACTGAGCTGCTGTAAATGTATTTTACCATTGCCTAGGGGTGAATCTGCCCCATGATATAATGTAACGCTTAACCTTAGATGGCACATTAGAGCAACAGACACATGCACCCACACTCTCTGTGTAGTAGCCTGCAGGCATTTGCATCTTTCTTTAATAGTCAAGTCAGATCCATGTAATGCCTGTGGCGATGGCAGGAAGCACTGTGTTGTGATAGCCGTTCTCCATTTCTCACGAGGACACTTATACCAGTGTATAGTTTACACTTCAAAGAGCCCCAACTAGAGCCTCCACAAAAAAGCTTTCCATCTTGATTCTGTATTAAATGAATGTCTATAAAAAAAAGGGACTGTAAGAAATGTAAATATGACTTGAAGTGCCGTTATGAGAATGAAAAATTGCATTTGACTAGAACCGCACATTTTTGCTCAGACGTGGTTTTTAGCTCAGCTGGCAGTGTGGGACAAAAGCTCTCTGGACATCTGTGGGCCAGTTAGAACTGCTGTGACTGTGTGATTAGCCTGCTAATGAAAAAGCCAGGAGAGACGTTTGATCTGGAAAATGTTCACAGCGCCTTTGTGCTACTTTCACTGTATGAAGGAGAAAGCATCGAATGAGTCCTTTCCTTTTTTTTCCTGTAGGTATCCTGAGCATGTTTACTTATCTTTGATGTTTAAACAATCCATGTGTCAAGTGTAGCATGAGTACAGCTACCTACAGCTACTGTTTGACAGGCTCAATTATTCCAGGGATTCCTTTGGTACTGACACGAGTGAAATAACTTGAATATTTTTTTTTAGCTTTTTTTTTTGGAGAGAGCCAGTGGAATAAAAGTAGATTCTAACCACTTGCAGATCTCCTTCGTTATTTTCCAAACACGTGCTGTTACTCCTTGCAAAGCATATTTAGCTACTGGCACATCACACACGCAGCAAGCATTGCTGGCAGCAATGCAACACCATGTAAGCTGATATTTACAAGGACAAGTGCCAGGCTACCCTTTCTCTGCTTACCTTAACCAACACATTATTTCAGACCCATTTATTCAATCAAAACATTGCACAAACTTAAAAACAAGTTCAAATATTTGACAAGTGGTTCAGCTCAGTCTCAGACACGTTTGCGTGCTGTCGCAGCTCAGCACCCCGCAGCAGTTCAGTTCATAGCTGGGTTTGTAGTGTACTTAGTGACCCTTAAAGACACAGAGCTCAGCTGCTTTGTGCATGTGAATAACCTTTTTAAAATTAGAGGAATGCAAACACAGGAAACAACTCAGTCTCAAGAATGCAAACTTTGCTCTGCTTGATAGGAATCAGGTGATAGCACATGCACACCCTCCCTGCACGCCCTGGAACAAACCTGAATGAGGAAATTTCATGCCTGAGTTGTCCTCACAGACGAGTGCTGTCAAAGAAATGATTACAGCCATTTATTGTACTGAAAAGTTGTTTTCCTGGAATATAACAAAAAGGTAACCCCCAGGTGTAGACTGTGTAGAAGGGTTGTTTTAGTTTGATTGGCTTTATAACTTCTGCTTCACTCCTTAGTGCATGCTTTTTCTATTTCTGTTTTTGCTCATTTAAATTGTGCATTAATCTACCATTTCAGAACTATGGGGTAGAGACGGACAACTTGAAGAATCTGGTCATGAGGATGAGAGCTGCCACCAACAGTCTACACATGGCCACGTCTGACCGCAGGAAAAGCCCAGCGTATGATGGCAGCATGTCACGCAAGCCACCCAACGACTTCCTTACCTCTGTGGTGGAGCTGATCGGTGCTGCAAAGAGCCTGCTGGCTTGGCTTGACAGGTTAGTGTTATGGAATTTTCTATCCTTAGGTTACACAGGGTTGCCTTCCTAGTTTGACATAAACAGACAACGGTGTCTCCAGACTAGATTGTGCTGACGGTAACACTAACATGGGTAAAGACATTCTCTTTTGACTAATTCTGGGCATATAGTATTTGTGGTGTTCTGTAGGGGTTTAAAGTCTGACCACCAGCATGAGTCTGGCAGAATGTGAGACCAACTCAGGCACTTCTGATGTACTATGAGAGTGTCTCTAATTCTCCTTGGCCAAGCTTCAATAAATATTACAGCATAAGACATCAGAGGCTCCTGAACACTTTCTTCCCTCCTGACCTCGCCATTGACCTTTGACTTTGGCTGCTGTAAGACCACTGCACATATGCATGTAGAGAAACTGTCTTTACCTACTAAAGTAAAGTTTTTAGATAACCTTTTCAGAAACGTATTAGGTTATTGGTCCCCCTTTTTTTTTTTTACTGTGATTTCATTACAGGGACCTACATGGAGGAGTTTTATTTGGTTCTTGAGGAGCACCAATTGGGAATACAGGGATTAAGCATGTGACTTTCTGTCATAGATTGTGGTGCAGGGTCATATTGACAAAATCATGTTTTATAACAGCATTTTTTCCCTTAAAAACATGATTTAATTGTTTTGTGCTCCTACATTCTTTAATCTAGACTTGGTGCAGGTGAAATTAATTACTTATGTGGATATGATGGCCAAATAGTTCACACTATAGAGTGACCAGCTCCAAAAAAAAAAAACGCATTATACCATAAAAGCAGAGCATATTAAGCAGGTTTCCAGGATTAAGTGTTATCTGGCTGAAATTAAGCTTCTATTTTTGAGGCAGGCTTGGCTAAAGCGGGTAAGGTGACGTCATGATATTAACGGTAGTCTTCTGATGTTGAGATGAGAGCAGCGTGACAGTGTTTTACAACTGCTGTACTAAATTTACTTTGTAAATGTACTTTTTTATTAGGAAATCCATATTATTGAATAAAGTCACATGCTGTGTGTAGATCTCATGTTTTTCTAACGTTCAGAATTTGATATGATGAGCCACACGGACATATTTTAAGGACTGGTTGGGGGTTTGGGGGCTGATGTTTGGATAACTATTTAGGAGGTCATATGAATGCGTTTTAGATGGAGTCATGCAGAAAAGGAGATAAAATGGCACCAGAGCAGTGACATTCTTGAGTTACAACCAAGTCTGTCTGTGGCCAGTCACCCAAACACAGTAATCAGAGCAAGGTTCACCGAGTCTATTATAAAGTATAGTGTTAGCAGCTCATGGCTGACTCCACATCGGTAAGTCACTCCAAACATACACTCCAAGGCTGCTTTATGAGGTCCATGTATACAATCTAATGCAATCCAGTACAACAGCTCTGCCACTTATTCTTTATGAAGCTTGTAATGGCCAACTCTCTCTCAAGAGGTGTTAATTCATCTATATGTTTATTACTGAAGTCACAGTTACTGGGGGTGTTGTACTGGAGTGCATTATATTGAAATGTGTTTCTAATATTCTTCCTTCTCTCATGTTTGTAAATGGCATAAGCAAAATATAAGAAACCCCTCAGTATAATGCAGCTGAGCTGTTGTATGGGATTCACTTTTACAGGTGTCCCTGAGTGACTGGATATCCAACGTTTGACAGCTTGGCGCTAAATATGAGTGAATAAAACCTCAACCCAACTCTCCAGCCAATCACTGGTTCCTAATGTTCTCCCTTTCCTTCTTTGTCTGCTTGCAGGACGCCTCTGACAGGGATCAGTGACTTCACAGCCACCAAGAACAAGATCATTCAGCTGTGTCTGGAGCTCACCACCACAGTTCAACAGGTCTGCATGTTAGTTAGCTCAACAGCACACGTGTTGCTAGCCCCTGGGAAACACACACACACACACACACACACACACACACACACTGCACACACTGCACACAATAGCTTTTTCCACTGAGCACATACCAGCCTGGGGGCACAGACATGCAGGATAAAGTGTAGTAGAGGAGAGTTATGGGAAATGTGGTTTGGCAGCCATGACATAAGCCTGTAGCCAGCAGTCTGAGCAAATTATTGCAAATGCTGATGTTTTTCTTGGGATCTTTTCCTCCTCACGCTGGCTAATGAGAAGACCCCCTTCTTGCAGGGACGTTTAATGGTAAACGTCGCTTTTGTGTTTCCAGTTTCATAAAAAAAAAACAACCCACTGGTGCACTTTTAAAGGTGGCTGCCAACATTCCCCAGGCTACCATACTCCCTCAGCCATGTGGTTCCTGTTTTTGCTTCTTCAAGATGCTCGCAGTGGGAGACCAAACTGTCTGAAAGTGCTTCCCGTGTGTAGGTTTTAATGCAGGGATGAGGAGGTGGTCCATGTGACTGCCAGATAGACGGCTAACGGTAAAAACAGAGCATCAGGATACATCCACCATATTTCACAACTTTCTGCAGAGAATTGCTCTAGCATTGCATCATGTTACAATTGAGTCTACCTCTGTCAGTTATATACAACCATTTGTGATGGGTCATGCAGTCTGTATATGTCTTTTAAACAAAGAGAGCTGGTGAGTGGTCTTTTTCACTCAATATTGAAGTCATTAGCTTGTGTGTACAATTTGTTCTCCCTAAAGGGTTCGACTTAAGCTTGTAAGCAACTCATTTTACACAGCCAGTGAAAGTGGCTGCTGAGACTGCAGGTGTCACTTTTAGAGGGGTATTGCATCAAAATAAATTCCTTTCCCAGAGTGCCCATTTCCTCGCCAGAGTCTGGGATTTCAGCGCCTTTGGTGATTTACTGTGGCTGTCTCGGTCATGGTCATCCAGGAGAAGTGGGGGGTATGCATTTCCCACACTGCCATGTGAAGTGGAGAGGTTATGGTGTAGAATAAACTCCTGATAGGTGCTGAAAGAGTCTTGTAAGACTGGGGAGATTAGTTTCCTTCTCCAAGTGGAGGAGATATGCAGTTTGGTCCTTAGCGACATATGTGACTGCAGAAATGATAACGAGGAAGCTCATTTCCAACTCATCACAACATTTAAGTATCTCAACTCTGTGTGTACACAAATGGCACAACAGTTAGATTACTGGCTGCCTTTCTCCATTTAGACTCCCTTTGTTTTGTGCTGGTCAGAGTATGAGCCACTGGTTAATAAAATAGGATGCACAGGAGACTCCCCCAGTGATTAGTTTTATGATGGGGGAGGACGCCACGAGTTTTGCCCAGCTCGTTCATGAACTTCAGCCAGGAATTAGGGCTTTTCAGATCACACAATTTATGTGTTCTGCCTGAATGAAGCCTTTGTCTACACACAAAATGGGACACAGCCATAAAACTGTGAACGCATCACACGTCTTGGCCGGCCTGTCGGCGTGGAGGTCATACTCTTTCAAAGAAGGCATTTTTCATCAACCCCCAATGTCTTCAATCTGTGCGTCCCACTGAAATGTTAGATTTGAAGTTTATTCCTCTCTATTTTTAGCAGAAAGAACAGATTCCATTATGTAGGCCAAACGCTTTAACAAATATATCAGTCATATGTTGGTAGAATATGAGTAGAGGACTAGGCCTGAAGTTTTGCAGTCCGTAGACTTCATTTCACTTGAGTGAAAAGGCAGCTCTACACTCCAGGTTCCTGCACTGTGCCAGCACTCCTCTCTCTCGGCCACTTCATTGCTCGACCATGCAAATCCGCTCTGGTGGCAGATCAAAGGCCCAGAGAGCAGCACACAGAGAGTCATCTGATCCACACCGGCTGTGTGGATCAAGTCCATAACGTGAGGGATCAGCACACCCAGGGAATTGTCCCTCAGCCTCTGTCAGTGCTTAGTTATGATCTGGCTTCTGTCTACATGTAGGACTTTGGTTTCGACAAAGATATGGGATTAATTTGGATATCACAAACAGATCCTAGAAGGATTAACTGTGGCATTGTATTCCCATGATTTGACGGTGACGATAAATGTTCCACAAATTTTAAAGCCTGGTCAGAGATGTGCCAAGCCATGTCTGCGGCGCATAATGACACTGTTTTGTTTAACGACCTCTAAACATCAAAATAATGTATTTTTAGCTCATCCCTCTTGGCTCAGTCAGCAGTGTAGTCATCCAAACATGGGTCAGTTTCTAAAAGAAATATGCAGTTGCATGTTTACGCAAGCATAGCCAAATTCCTTCTGAAACCACCATATGTTCTTGGCTGACATTAGAAACTACATTGTATGGAAACATGATTTTGGGACCAATATGTGTCAAATTTAAACTTATGATTGTTTTTTCCTTCTTAATGTTTATATTGGCTTTTCACCCCCCCCCCCCCCTTTCAAGCGAAGGAAACGTGGCAAAGTCACATGTGTCTTACTTACTTTAACCAAAAGAGCTTAGTCCTGCAGTTCAAACACAGATCAAAAATAATATTTAGGGAGCGCAGGATGCACACTCGCTTTGATGTAAAGCCATCGCTCACAGGCACAGACAGGCAGTTCATACAAATCTCGTCAATGCAAACAAACAGAATGACAAGCCAAGTGCATTTGAAAACAGACGCTCCCCTTTAGTCTAGTGGAATGTGCAAGCTATGGAAATACGGAAAAACTTGCTCGACCCCTCATTCGCGGTCTGCACAATGGATTTACAATGGAGCTACAGAACTGGCTTTGTACATGGCACATGCCTGTGCATGTCATTAATACTGCGAGGGGCCACAACACCATTTACCCTTTATTTTGCCTTGACAAAGCTTTGTGGCTTGTGACGGCTCTCCAGAAACAAGAGACGCGCTGAAGAAGATCTTCTGTGCCCTCTAGTTTTGACAAGTGTTTCACCTGTGTTTTGATGAATGCCTTCCCTTTGGGCATTCCCAGCGTAGAGTCAAGGGCCTCCCTGCCTAACCAGGGGGCCCTTTCACCACCAACAACACAGTTGTCAGGGGAGGCTGTTGCCTCAGCTGTGTCCAGTCCAGCTGCAGTCTATGAGCGCTGTGTTGGGACATTTGGAAGGGATGGTGGTCTGTCTCCCAGCTGACTTTGCAGATTTCTATCTCCAAATGACCACAGATCACAGCTACTGTCTTATTTCTTTCCAGAAACCCCCTGCTTCCACTAGCCCACCCACTGTCAACTGTGGAAAGCAGTGATGCATCCAAACGTTTGCAGGGAATCAAAGCACTCTTTTGATGAGGGCTTTCTGAACATCATTACATGTTTTCCTCAATTGTTTTCCTCAATTGTTTTCCCACCATGTCAACTGCACATCGTTACTATATGAGTGTTACTATGGTATTTACGTTCCAATGTAGTTTACTGAACCACACGGGGCATTATGCAATTATAGCGTCCCTAGAATTTAGGCAGAGAGGTCATTTGAATGTAAAAGCTGTTTATTTGTGGCTGTTCTCCATTTTCTCAGTTCTATATCAGGAATGCTGATTATATCGTATTCACCCAACCCCTATACTTTTTCCTCTCTGTAGCCATTGAACAACCTCTTCCTCTTCCCTGTTGTTTACTGTTCAGCAGCCTAATCTATCATCACTGTCTTCTGTGTAACAGGACTGCAGTGTTTACGAGATGGAAGAGAAGATCCTGGAAGTTGTGAGTACACCATATCTCTTCTTTTTGTTTCCCGTAATATAAACTAAATGAGACCCTGAAGTACACGTATAGAGGGAAAAGGTTTGGGTACATGTCTTTTCGCAGTGGGGTTGTGTGACATGCTCACAGCAGCAAGGTCATTTTTCCGAGTGAACGGAGCAGACTGGTCTATAGGATTGCCAGCAGAGGAGGCGGCTCTAATACACCCCAACCATCAATCAGTGTTTCCTGTTGCTGACACTCTCCAGACCCCTTGGGCTAATACCAAGCTTCCTCTAGCACTCTGTCTCTTTCTTAGACAACCCAAGTCCACATCGGAGCTGAGTTTCTTTTTGTCCATTTCTTTGTTTCCTACAATTTTGCATTACCCTGCCCTCTGGTCTTTGTTATCATCTTTTGTCCCCAGCTTTTTCTCACGTTCTTTCACTCATTCTTTTCGTGCTGTGTTTTATTTTGCCTAATTTTTTCCCCCGTTGTTATCACTCTCTCATTTCTATATGTCCTCTCGATAAATTGTACACTTTGTGTTCAAAACAAAATGCACGTGCCTGAGAAGGGGCCCCTCTAATGATGATAAATAACAGTTTTTGTCCTGAAACGAGCAACGTACAAAGCAGACAGAAGGGACTGATTTCAGTCTTGTGTTTGCACTACGTCCAGTTAATAGTACACTAATGGCCCTTTTTAGCCCATTAAGCCTGGCACTAAACATGAACATACTCACACACACACACACAGCCATGTACACAGTGAGTAATACAACTTACCGATGACGGATAAGGTCTTTGTGTCACGAGTAGCAGCGTAACCTGACTTGTTGTAACCTGTAAAACACGCGGTACGTTCACTTGTTAGTAAAGGCACAATGCACCATTGGAGGATTTAGCACACAATTAGTGTGAGAGGTTTGTTGTTCTTCTTAGTTTATTCACTGACGTCACCCTTTTCCTCCGCAGTCTAAGATTTTGAACAGCATCTGTGACCAGACCGTGAGAACCACCTCTGACCCCCTGATGAGCCAGTCGGCCTGCTTGGAAGAAGTCCAGCTGACCAATATCAAACCAGGAGAGGGTCTGGTAAGGGAATGCTGGGAGATTGTCTTCCTCTTTTAAGCCCTAAACCCAATGTCCGCCTTATGGGCAAGGAATGCATGCAATGTGTCAAATCGTGACCCTCATATCCCTCTGGGAATATCGTATTTTTACTGAAACCATAACTACGGTCTTTTTTTTTTTTTTTTTGTTTTTTTGCCATAGGGAATGTACATCAAGTCTACGTATGATGGGTTACATGTCATCACAGGAACCACAGAGCACGTAAGTATGACAATACGCTCCCTTTCCATGCTGTAATTATTGTAACAATTGAAAATGCAGCAAACAGTATAATAGAAATCCCTTTTTTATTACTGAAGTTTTTATGCACTGACTAAGAAAAGGCTTCTGATATTGGTCAAAAAATAAAACACCTCACTGTCATCCTCCTCTTCATTCTCGTCCTCCTCTACTGAGGGCACACTGACGTATCTGAATAAGTCAAAAACTACTCATCAGTAAAAAGCGATTGTTTGTTGCTGCAGTCTAGTAACCGGTAAATATCACAAACAGCCCCCACAAAAAAAAAAACTTTCCACACACTGAGACAACCAGTTAGTGACTAATACAACAACATCACTTCCACGGTTGGATCCTCACGCCTCCGGTCCTTAATTGTGAATCAGGACCTGAATCATCACCAATAATGACTAGTTAATCCAGCTTGACATCCGTGTGACATGGAAAACAATTCAACTTATATTCATACATGCAGACAGTCTTGTTGAGAGTGTTTTGTGTTCTCACGATTTGAACTTGGAGTGTATTTGCTTTTTGTGTTTGTATTTTAAAGGCAGCAGTTGAAATCAGGCAGAAATGCTAGTGAAGTGGCCTGTAGATTAGTATAAGGCGTGTGCAGCAAGTGAAAGTGGTTTATCAGGATTTGACCTTTACTTTGTTTGCTCTTTAGTCACCTGCAGACCTGACCAGGAAGATCCATGCTGGTGATGAAGTGATCCAGGTTAACCAGCAGACAGTGGTAAGCACAGACTCTACCTATCCGATTAAACATACTGTCAATCTGAGTACAAAAAAATAAATTCATGGAGCGTGTGTGTGTGTTTCTTGTTAACCAGGTGGGCTGGCAGCTGAAAAACCTGGTTGTCAAACTGAGAGAGGATCCCAGTGGTGTGGTTCTACTCCTTAAGAAGAGGCCCACAGGCCCAACAGGTTTCACCCCTGCCCCTCTAAAGAACATGCGCTGGAAGCCCCCAGTACCACAGGTACATGCACTCAAGCACCAGACAATACTCCTTTCATTATGGAAGATCAACAAAAGCCTGCACGTCTAGTCATTGTCAACCAATTATCAGGTTTTTTGGGAGTTGGTTCCAAAACGGCAAGTCGAGACAAGTGTCACAGAGCCACCCTGAAAGCTGCTGCCAGCTGAACTGAACGCAACACTGAGTTTTCCTTCACGTGCAACATCAGAGGCAAACAAACCAATGATATCATTCAGTCTAGGAGATAAAGCTGCCAGTCTGTGTTGGAGTCTGGTTAGATTAGTATCTGGTTCGTTAGAAACAAAGTGCCCAGAGGAAGACAGAGAAGACGTTAGACAAAGAATTCACATTATTTGGGTTTGCTAAGGGAAAACACCCCGAATGTGCCTCGTTCAAAGAAAGGTCAGGGGTAGCTGATAAATATGGCGCTAATAAGGTTATGTGACCGTAATCCAATTTGCTGTTCTCCCTCATGTGAACACATTAGGCTTAACATAGCTTTTAACCACATCTCCGCACCTGAGTCCCCTTAAACAGACGGAGAGACAATAAGCCTTTTTGTAAACTAAGACTGCCCAATTTCAGGCTCTGGCATTGTCTTATCATGCGTGGCGTGTTTTATAGCCTGAGAAGGCAAGATGAGACGATATCAGATAAGAGTGGGTTTCTCAAAACAACAAAGAGCCTTTCAACACAAAGGTGGCCCATGTCAACAAGTCCACCAGCATCTTGTTTTAGCAAGTACTCAGGCATATATCAGAGTTAGTCATCTCAGTTTATCTGCGATAACACGGCTCCAGAACGCAAAAGGGAGATAAATCGTACACCCTGATTCAGGAATGAATGACACTGGCTTTGTAATACTGTATAATTTGTACACATGGGAGCTATTTGGAGAAGGAAAGACGGGGAATGATTCATGAGATCCCAAATCGGATGTTTAGTTTGTCATTAATCTATCACATTCACTACGCTCTAACATCAGACGTATCATTTAGGTCTGATGAGAATGGCAGCGTGTAAGAGCCATACATTTAGTCAAGGGCACAATGTTGTTGAGTGTTGGGAAACATAACTGCGGTAAATGAGTACAGTTTTAAGTACATGTCTCGCAAGCTATTTTGGACTTCTACTTACAATCTTTCCGTACCTCAAACAAGAAGGTTCATACTGAGAGAGACGCACACAAGCACTTAAATGTCTCACCACATGTGGTAAACTCCTCCCAATTGCCAGCAAGTCATATTTGGTCTTAATTTGGGATTTGGCAGAAACAACAAGCAATGACTTCATTTGTTTTCAGCAGTAAACTGACGCACCGTATACGTACATGTGCGAGAAGTATAGCGGAAATCCCACTATCATTAATTAATCATTGTGTGAGAAGTTAACCGACTAAATTGAATTATTGTGCTACTCTTTTTTCAGAACAACTCCTCCTTGATCAGAGCCCAGTCTCCCTGCAGCTCAGCTAACGGCTCAACCAAAAAGGAGAAGCCAGCTATCCTGGACTTGTACATCCCCCCTCCTCCTCCAATGCCATACACCCCACGGTGAGCGATTACTATTTTATGAGGTTTAGCTTTTTAGTTGAGTTCTAAAAGTTGGAGGTTAAAACACACAAGGCATGAAACGGCTCAAAGAAATGGTAAGAAGAAGAGAAGGAGAGAAAACAACTTCCCACCCTGCAGTGAGCTATCCAGTCACCCCTGGTCAACCTTTGCAGCATTTCCACATCCAGGCCTTTGAAGCAGGTGGATAATGAGTGTGTCCCAGACCCGTGACCACAATACTTCCCTCTCCTCCTACTGCACATTCTGTTCTTGTCCTCAGCCCACTCTGCTCCCAGTCCTACTATAGTCCTTATGCAATGACTGTTTCATCCTCAACCTTCATAAAGATGACAGAACATGGTCACGCTCACTTAAAACTGCCGGCGACTGAAATGTTTGCAGCTCTGTCGTATTTATTTCTGGTCACAACAGTAACATATTTGCTTCTAAATCGATCCTGATCGTGATGTCATCACTGATACTTTAAACTCTGGCATCTTGTGCTGTTGAATAAATAAGCATTTCTTTCTTTCTCCGCGCAGAGAGGCGAGAACAGACACCTTCTCCAGCATTAGTAAAAGACCAAAGGGCTCTGAGTCACCCAACTCCTTTCTGGACCAGGAGAGCAGAAGACGCTGCACGATCTCAGATTATGACAAGATAAGCGTTGGCTGTCCGATCGAGGCCAACGTGATACAGCCCAGAATGAGGGAGCACAGGCCCTCGCGTGGTCAGTATTTTCTCATTTACGGAGTCTTATAAACACTCAAGCAGTGGGTAGTGAAATATGTGATCTTAAAATAATGAGTTTGATAAATATTTAACTCTTGCCTGTAGGAAAGCCCCGGCCTCTCTCCATGCCAGCAGATACATGTGTTGGAGTGGTAGATCCCTACGCTAAGCCCTGGACACAGGGCAGGAAAGGTATGTAGCATGCCCTCATTGTCAGGTGAACCCCCTTCAAAAATATTACTTTGCACTTCTGCACTTCCTTGACAATTCCTGTCTTATACAGATTACACGAGCAAGCTATAATGTGTTAATGAATGAATTTTATAGTTAATAAACTTCAGAATACAAACCCCCAGTGGCCCGTCTGGTAACACTGTTGATACGCTGACTTCTCGTTGTCTTTGCTTTAGGTGAAGACCTCCTGTACAGATACCTGAGCAATGAGAGGATCCCTACCATTGCAGAGGAGGTCCCCTCGGTGTCTCCGCCCTACAGGCCTGCGGGGGAACGTCACCTCGTCAGAGTGGACCACATCAGGGGCAGCCGCTACTACTCCAACTCCGACCTCCACAACAGCGCCACCATCCCCTACCAGGAGGACATGAGAAAGGCCCCCGTAGCCCCCGTCTCCAAACGCACGGCAGAACGCTCACTACTGGTCAGTTGGATCACGCGGCTTAAGCTATTGACTCACTGATGATGCGCTTCCTGTCCGGGGCTTCCTGTCTTGTGTCCTTCCTCAGTGCCTTTGATTTTTTTAACGTCCAGCTGGTTTTTTGGCAGCTTCGGGCTTTCTCACACTCTCTCCCCAACCTCCATATTTCCCTGGTGTTACTACTACTACCAACTACTACTCCTCAACCAAACTTACTTTTGTAGTACTCACGGCATTACATCATCACCCCTTTAACACTGCGCACAACCCTCCTCGTCTCTGACTACAAGTCCCATCTCTGCCTCAAGTGGATACAGTTTGTTCAGGTTTAGGACACTTTGGCCTTGTGTGCTGTCTGTGGACTCCTCTGTACATACTAAGTTATGTCATGTTTCAGTTGAAATGCTCTCTGGTACTATTATTTAATACTTCAGCCTGATATCACTTCAGCTATTTGCTTATTTTGATTTTATCTGCATAAATAAGTTATGAAAACTAAACTTAAGTGAAACAAACAGCATATTTTGTTAGTGAAACTGTGCTTTTACTATACATGTTACTTTTTTCTTTTTCAAATTACACTTTTGTGATCAGTTACATTAACCTCTGCCAAAGGTTGCCTCTTGTAAGCTATGCATAAACTTCAGAAAGATTTTTGTAGTCACTTTAGTTAAAAAAAATGCTGCATTGGTTGGTAAAAGGTAGGGGTGCAACGATACACAAAATTCACAGTTCGGTACTTTAGTGTCATATTTTTTCGATACAAAAAAAGAGAAATTTCCATGCCTTTTTTAACTTGGAGTTTATTGAAATTACCAACATTTGTTTCAACTCAAAAGTACAGTTTTTAAATAAAATTTCAGGGTCATACTTAATACGAAAACCAAAGTAGTTTCAAACGCAAGATCTGAAGGATGGTGGGGTATCTTCGATTTCAGCAAGCAGCACGCGTCAATCTACACAGATCACCTAGAGCAGGCGGAAGCCAGGCACAGAAAAAGCAAAGAGAACCTGGTGGATTTTCAAAATAAAATACCCTGTGCAAACTGCCGGTCGTGAAAACAGACAAAAGCAAAGCTAATTAACTACGTAGCATATTTACACATGTATAAGAACGTACGTTTAGAAGAACATACACTGGGAAAATGGCCAAATCTGAGCAAGTTAACAAAGTCTGGCGGGCTAAACGCTACGCCAGAGACGTGTACAGTGGGGTCGAGCGCAGATCCACTGAGCTTTCAGCACAGAGCGCATCGTCAGAAGTTGATAAAAATAAATATAAAATTGCGTATTGTTCGATTGATAGTGCGAACCGAACCGAGACCACTGTATCGAACGGTTCAATACAGATACATGTATTGTTGCACCCCTAGTAAAAGGATGTTTATATCTTGTCACAAATACTTGTGCTAGTTTTAAAGCTATGCACTCTATTCAGTAAACTTTTATATCCTGTGTTTCAGTTTACTCTGCAATTACCCACCTAAAGAGCCTATACATACAGCTGGCTGACAGTAATAAATGGTCTCTCTAAGCCAGTGTTTTGAACCAATCTTTTAGGACGCACAGGTCACATGGACGACCACTGATCACAAGAGACAGAATGACAGTATTATTTAAGAAAATACAGGGAAGAAGTGTCTATTGTTGCTTGATCTGCCTTTTTGTAAGTTTTGAATAGTGTTTTATTAAAAATTGCAGTTCATGTCAGTGATCTTTTGTGTTGTCTTTATTTTACCGTTGGGTGTGGAATTACTGCTTACTGTGTAACTGTAACGTAGAGTGTGGGATGACATTTTCTTCCTGAAAACTTCATTGTTGTTCTAGTATCAGTTTACATACTGAAAAATGACATTTGATCATGACAGTGTCAGCGAAGGGCCGTTTTAGTCGTTATTAACTGGCTCTCTAACCTTTTGACTTTTTGAGGTGAACTCTGCCTCTGTTTTTTTTTTTTTTTTTAAGCATGCAGTGAAACGGGATAGCTACTGTCAAGTTACCTTTTCTCTGTGTCTCAGATGGTGATGCTTATGCAACTACCACCCTCTTTGATGAACCTTAAATTCCAGCTGGGTGACCATATGGTCAAAGCAGGTTTTCCATCAGGGGATCTTATTCCTGCACATATGTTGCCTTTTAAACATTTAAAAGTCAGTTTAGGATTACTTTGCCTGACAGCTTTTTGCCATTTTCATTGATTTGAGCGTTTGCCTGGAGAAGATCAGCACCTTTTTTTAATCATGGAACTAAAGATCTGTCCAAGACTAACCCACCACCGCCACTCTCTCACCTCGCTCCCTTCCCTCTTTGCATGTGTCTTTTTGCGCACGAATTTACTGATTGAGATGGGCCTCTTCTTATCTCTCCTCCACTTCTTCTTCCCTTTCCCGTGTCTCTGCTCTGCCCAAACTTGCCAAGCTAGAGTCGCCTGTGGTCCGTACTAATTTGCACTTTCTGAAAACTTGTGGTCTGTCTAAATACTACCTGCACTCTGTTTAACCCACTGCTAAGTTTGCTAACCACTAACATGTTATGCCTGCACATCACAAATGGTTACACGGGAATGCTGAATTATTGGTAGATTATGCATGTGGAATCCTTTTTTTTTTTTGTTTGTTAACTCTAAACAAATCCCAGACATAAATGTGATGAATGATTTGTTCTTAATTTCATTTTTTTTCTATTCTGGAGTTCCATTTTGCTACAACATGAAATTAGCAAAACAAAATGCTTGTAATCGAGAAGATGCTGCACTTTAACAGTCAGCATTTAACCATCACCACATAAAGTCATATGTTGGATGTTAAACTCCCAAAATATTCTTAAAATGAGTCCTTTATAAACAGCAGCTTTAAGTTAACGTTAGTAGATCTCATTAAAACTAAGAGCAACTTTAACAGCAACTATATCAGGATAGCTGACTCAATCTCCAACATGCGTTAACGCCAGAATCTTTATGTATCACAGGGATCCGACTGGCACTCTAGCAGTGACTTCCTCAACCGGTGAGTTCCTCGCTCTCCCACGCACACACACACACATATATACATGCAGCGTTACGTCGTGCGTAGGTCAGATGAGAAACATAAGAACAGGGTGGGTCTACTTTTCCTACAGGGAGTGACAGTCAGCGGGCTGTGGAATCTTTTTAAAACAGTGGGTCAGTGGGTGGGCTGCTTTTATGATCAAGGAAAATATGCCATAGACAACCATACTGAGGCTCATATAGGGCATAGAGAGAGAGACAGACAAACAGATGGTGACAGCTGGAGGGCAAAAAACCAGAGTTACCATCCAAGTGTGGCTTTATATCAATTGTTTAATGGTAGGCTATGAAGCAATATTAATCGATTTGTGCTTGTGGTTATTAGGAGCTGCAACAACATGGTTAGAACTGATCTCCTCCTACACAAATTTTTGCCAAAGTATCACTGTTCTGCTTCACCAAGACAGTAAAAACTAAAGAATAGATTTCCATCCACAAGATTTCCAGGCTTAAAGTATTAAAGTTGAGAAATCTATGGTCATTTTGTTGGAGCTGTACGTACAAACCTTTTCACTCGCTCGCATGTTAAATCCATTAAAAGCTTATTATTAAATGGGTAGATACATGTCTGCTTTTTGAGACATTGTTATCCCTCAGGACCTCCGATATGTTCCAACATATCCCACACACCAACGTGTCCATCCTTCGCCATCCACCCCCACATGCCGGATAATCTTTAGAAATGTCACTGTTATGACAAATCCTGATACTTCTATGCGTCCGGCTATAAATAAACCCACCCCACTGCGAAATCTGACGACATCTAAGGATTGCTGCTCATCTGTGGCCCCTGTACTTCCCCTGGTCTTGGATGTAGGGCCTGGGGAGGTGTGACTCCCCACATTAACACCGTGATCGATGACTAAATGCCTCACACAATACCCCTCCCCATCCTCCCCGGCAGTTCTATTCTAAGAGCCGCGCACAAACGCGTTGCATCCGGTTTGTTGCACGCTCGATCAAAACACATTACTCAAATTTAGAATATATAGAGATGCTATAGTAAATCTCGCAGATAAGCAGTTGACTCATCGTCGGTGGAGGTTCATGAACATGGGACACTGGCACAGGTCATGGAATTTGATTGACGGCGGATTTAATCAACTGTCATCTTAATTTTGGCTCGTTAATCCGTAAAAACAAACCAGTTTTTCCTCCTGACAAAGCATAAAATGTGACGGTGCATCAATTTTACTTCTGTCAGTTGTCAAAACCATCTATTTAATTATCTAAGAAAAGGTGGGGGGGGCATTCTATGTGGGTGGGAGAGCAGCAAAGCGTACCTACAGAAGTATTTTAAGTTGCAACACCTGCAAAAAAAAAAAAAAAAGTCATCAGTCTCTCCTTTGACAAACTAGTAATTTACAGAGGAGACAAAGACATGAAAATTTATGGATGACAGGAGGAGGAGAGCGCCGAAAATGTCAGCAATCGAAAGGCAGGAAAAATGAGCCAGAGACAATTTCATACCCTGAAATTGCAGGGTGAGGCCTGGTTGAGGTATTCCACTCATTCTGAGCATTGGAAACAAGTTTCTTGTCTGCCCATGTTGCCGTGGCTGGTTGCCAAATGTAGCATCAGAACCGCTGGAACACCAACTAAAATGCCAACCCTGAAACCGTCTCTGCGGGATGTGTTTTGTTCAGGTCATATCAAAGCAAACTGGATTGGAACACAGATAAAGATAATGAGTGGTTACGAATGAGCTGGGAAGCAGTAAGTATGTGTTGGAAATTTTCAAGAGACACCTTCGTCTGATCTGAGGAATGACGGCTGGATTAAGATTCTCTGTGTACAGGACAACTGCACTGTAAACTGCTTGACGTCAGCCTCAGCAGTCCGTTTCAAGCCAGTGAACGTCAACTTTCATTGTCTCTTACAGGTATAATCAACCACAAATACGATCCTGGTCCTTCTCTCAGGCAGTAAGTATACTGTGTTGGGTCAGTCTGTCTAAATGTAACCGCTGTCAATCCCACTGATGAAAGAATGATGTGTATGCGGTCATACAGTATGTGTGTGCATTTTTCATACATCTGCGTGAGTGACTGAATTAGTCCACTGTGCGATGTGAGGAATGCCACTGGCCGGGAGGAGGTGAAACTGAAAGCCTCAATTACAAGCCCATTACATTTCACACACAGATAAAACAACATACACACTCTCTCTCTCTCCGTCAAACACAAACCACCAGACAAGTATTGCAACGTGCCGTCCACGTGAAAGGTCTTGACTTAGGAGTTTGAACACGCACACCGTGAAACTGAGTGGAAAATAAAAAAGCATTGCATGGATTGCCATGAATTTTTGTTCACACATTTATGGTCTCTAGAGGATTAAGCATTCTAGTGTCGCCCTCAGGTTTGAGTGTGGAGTTTTGAGTGAAATGCCTCATCAACTATCGGATGAATTGTCATGAAATCTGGTGCAAAAGTTAATACAGCACTATCATCAATAAAATGTGCTCAGAATTTCTGTTTAATAAGCCGTACTTTGTGTTTGGTGCTGATTAGCAAAAGTTAGCATACTAACACGCCACAGTGACATGATGACACCAGCTAAACTTGAGCGCGTTAGCATCGTGACTGTCTTAGCATCAGCATTTAGGTCAAGGCGCTGCCTCAGAGCTGCTAGCATGGCGGCAGACTCTTTGCGCTGTCCCTCACTGAACGTGCAGACCGTGTGAAAGAACTTGAAATTGATGTAGCATCTATTGGCTGTGGCAGATGTGGAAATGAAATGACCACAAGGGTAAACTCAGGATTGTTCTTGCTGTCTTTGCACTCACACACCCACACACACACACACAGAGGCCATACACCACAGCACCGTGAGTTACTGTCTTAGTGGCACATACCAGTCGTGCACCTCCACAGGGGTCAGATGGATTAGGCACATAGTCAGCAGTGGCATGTGTACAAATCACATTTGTACAGATTTATAGTCCAACGGCCACTTGTTGTGGCACCAAACAAGAAAACCTTGACCCTGCTGTCAGCGTTTATATAGAACTGACGGGGGGGGGGATACAAGGATTTTACTGCTTTAGGATTATTTGTGCGTGTACCTGAATGGTTACATCTGCTGAAGAAAACTAATTTATATCAATCCAAATCCTCATTGACTGTCATTCGATAGTGTATTTATAGCTCAGTGAGCACATGCAGCAAGATCTAAACTGAGGTGGCGAGCTGTGTCAGGGCAGTTACTACCAACAGCAAGCAGGGGGGCACGCAGCGCTGTCAAACTGAGCAAGAGCTAGAATCTGATATCATTTCCAGCCCTTGCACCCTTCCCCCTTTAGTGAGATCCCCCTACTGAATAATAGCCACTTTGTTTGCCCCCCTCTCTTCTTTCTCCCCTTCACACACACACACACAGTTTCTGGGTGGAGGGCAGAGTGGGGGGGGGGCATTAGCTAAGTGCCGTGACAATTCTCAGCATGGATCATGATGGGAGATTGAGTGCTACAATGGTGTGACCAATCTGCATTCCTGTGAATCCTTCGGGTCTTTGACATGAGTCGCAGGCGAGATTACCTCACTTCCACCCAAACACAGCTTCAGCGAAATGCCCCTTTAAATCAGCCTAAAGTGGCATGCTGAGACTTTTTTTTTCCCTCATCACAAACATGAGAAGAGCGTGAATTGTGTTGAAATCTTTTATTTAATTCAACATGTTTAATTGAAATGTCAAAGGTGGGGGGGGGGGTGGGGTGGGGGGGGGCTTTTATGGGGTAGCACAAGGAAGTTACTTGATACGGATGAGAAAGATAGGGTGACAAACAGGAGGGGAAGCTACAGTTTGAGAATGTGAGAAATATAAAAGGAAGGGGGGGGGGGGGGGGTCTCTTCATAGTCACTTCAATCCACTCACTGCAGCACAATAGCAAGTGGAAAGAGAGAAGAGGCCCCTGTCTATTTAAGCAAAAATGAAATGGAGACTATAATAATGCAGGACCCGGGAATGTGTCTGCTGGTTTACCGCCGTCCCGGCACAGGCCAGCGTAGGCCAGAACATCCAAACTTCTGCACAGATACTCCTCGAGCATTGATGTTATGGCTACAAACCCAGCTCCCCACTAAGACGGTGAAGGGTGTTGATAGCCAGGCCACAGCTTCCCAGAGCCACAAACGGACACTGTAACATGAAACACTTATTTTTCTCCGTCTTCTCTGGAAGAAACCGTAGTGTGTCTGGAGAATTTGTCTTCAAGCAATGAAAGGAAGAATGTTGCCCTGACCATGACACCCTGGACTTATTCAGTAGGTGCGCTCATTACCAGTGAATGGCACATTAAGGTTACCTGTAACGTTTGACAGGTATTTGAAGTAAGTGTTTTTAATTACACTAAAGACTCTTAACACCATTAGCTATAAAAAAAAAAAATAGTATCCAAAAATAGATCCATGTTAAACACACTGATTCTGGTTCTGGTTCTTCTTCTTCTTGTTCTTCTTCTTCCTTGGTGTTTTGGCACTTGGCGTCCTTGTATTTGTATTACTACCTCCTTCTGGCCTTCACCCATTCACTGTTTCCTATTCCGTTACAGTCTTGTAATGAATCCGCTTGTTTTCAAAAACCGAAATATCCATTTTCTCCCTTCCATGGAGCCCCCACACTCAATCACATCTTTAAACCTGGCTTCCACCCCTCCCACCGTCTGTAAACCTGAAATCTTTACCCTTTGTGCTGTGTCATACTTCCTGCATGATATGAGGACATGCTCCACCGTCTCTTTTTCTCCATAGTTATTGAAGTGCCTACAGTAAAATGTGTTCTTACTCTGTGCATAACTACTTGTTCTTTTGTTGTTACTTTGACTATTTCTTTCCCCTCCTACTTTGTTTTGTACTTTATATAAGCGTCTCCCATTGTCCCAACACTGGAGTCCAAACTTTGCTTTTCCCCTCTGATTTAATATCCATGTTCTCTCTTGCCTCCTTCACCAGCTTCCCTAATCTGCTGTCATCCACATTAATAGTATTTTTTTCCCCCTGATGGGCGACCCATGAATTACTAAACAGTATTTCTTGATGTGTTCTGTTTATCCTGCTTCACTTGACAGATCTATCTACTTCTACCTCTGTGTCCCCTAAATGTTGAGTTGTTGGTTTTGGTGATGTCTTAGCGACACCTAGCGGACAGGAGTGGGAACTGCGCAGACTGCCTGAGATAAGCTACTAAATTTCCCCTGAATATAATACAGCAACTGTGTAAAGTAGCTCCAAAGTTGTTGTTGCATTAAAGTTTAAAAAAATAAAGTGCCTTCATGATGTTAATGTCAGTTTGGGTGTGTGTGTGTTTACCCTGTTTGAAGTGAAGGAAGAGGGTAACACCCCAACGAGCAGCTGCTGAACTCACCTGAAACCAAACGAGCCTTCTTTTGAATTTCTTTCTTCTTTGTCTTTTTTTCCGACATGCTCGCCAAGGTTTGGTCAGACTTTGAGCAGAGCTTTCGGACTAAACTGCTTTCGTTGAGGTCGTGGTGGAAGGTACGGTGAACACACGTTTTGTTTAAAAAACGGTTTCAAACTCTCAAACTTTATTTGTGGCTAGGCCGAGGACAATGCGTTCACAGGGCTAACGTCAGTAGACAGACTGCAGGCTGTTTTTTAAGGAGGAACTCTGACAAACTGTGAGTGTCAGATGTTTAATCTGGAGTTTGAGTACAGAGTACATTTATGTAATTTAACATTTAGGGGGAATAATACTTACATTCACTTAAAATGAATCTACAATCCAATGATAATTATGTAAAATACATTTTTACTTAATATTTAACTTTTTGGATTAGCATTTGTTTGTTTAGTAGCTTTTTTTTTTTCTTTTCACGTTTTTATTTGCTATAGTAACCAACATTTGGCCCAAAATTTGCATTCACAAGCAATATGTTATGCCTCCATTGTGTCTTTGTAGATAAAAAATCGAATATGTGCAGATTGTGTAGGTGGATAGATAGTTCTCTGAATTGTTTGAAGTCAGAAAGGGTATGTACCCCCTTCCATTTCTAAGATTTACATATTATTCTGCATACATTTGTTAAATCACAGAACTAAAATTACACTTAACCTTTCACATCTGCAAAAAAAATCCCACAGGAACTCACACACACACAGACACACGCACACACTCACAGCCTTGTGCTGTGGTTTATGTGGTTATCATCATGTACTCGAATACCCGGAAAACAAGACATGATGCATGTGTGTTGTGCAAGACACACACAGACACGCACACACATACATACAGTGGGGCACAGAGGTTTAGCTCAGACAAGCTGTCGCCGTGTGAGCTTTTAGAGCAGCAGAGGGTACCGATACTTAGCTAAGGTGTTTGGACTTGAAGATCAGGTATGACTCTTCTTTTGTTGTTCTCACTGGGCGGCGGTTTGGAGGTAGTTTGTGGTGGAGTGATTGAATGCAAGCAACTGCAGCAGGACTAGAAGTCAGGACCTTGTGTGATCACCCTGCCACCTGTGCTTTTACATTTCCTGACATCAAGGCCGGCTTCTCTCTCTCGTGTGGCGCTCAGTCTGACACGTTAATGTCAAGGTTATGTGATAGATTGACTCTCGGGGAGATGTTTCACATCTACAAAGAAGTGACATGGGTGGTTGAGAATCTTAATTTCTGTCAGATTATACCCAGTTTTTTTTTTTTTTTTTTGTTTGGTTTTTTTTGCCGTGTTGTATCGTAAAAGGTTTTTCCACACAAATCTTTGGTCTGTGATATTCTCTCTATCTCTCTCAGGCAGCTTTGTCACTACAAATAAGGAACTTGCATATGCAGAGGAAGTTAGTCAATGATGGTAACTGGGATTTCACAACACCTTTCACTGTCATCACCGTTACTGTCATTTAAGGCTTTTTTTTTTCCCCTGTGCTTGACGCTGCTAAAAATATATTTTAACTTGACGTACAATATTATAAAAGGAGTCCTTTCATGAACAAAGTGACCATCGTGACACCGTGAGTCAGTGCTGCAGTTCATCGTGAGTTTTAGCTTTTTAGGCTTTTCAAATTGAGCAAACCACTCTCTTGTCTCCACTCTCTGCCCATGATGTTGCTTCCTGTTGTTACACTGGAGAGCAAAGAACTGCTAATTTTCATTACCTGTGGGTGGTGATACTGTCAGCCTACACATCTGTGGTTAACATGCATCTTTTTGGTTTCTTTCCACAGGCTGCCTTCCCCATATCTGTCCCCCCTTCAATGGCTGCCGATGACTACAACCCTGTAAGTGTTTCTTCCTTTTTTTTTTTTTTTTTTTGTTTTGCGTTTGACATTTACTCTCACAGATGTTGACCTGTCTCTTTATATATAATGAAATTGAAGCCCTGCTTTCCTTTTTTAATGGTTGAACTACTTCTGCTTCTCCTATTTTTTATGATGGCAGGGTTAAATATTTATAGTAGGAAGGGTTTATGCTCCACCGGGTGGTTGCGGTCTAGTTCTCTTAGTGTTTTTAGTGAGATTTAAAAAAAAAAGGGCAAAAAAGGGACGAAGCGTAGCTCAGAAACTCACATTGCAGATGAGGATGTTAGAAAGGAGGGAGGTGTGTGTGTGTGTGTGTGTGTGTGTGTGTGTGTGTGTGTGTGTGTGTGTGTGTGTGCGCGCGTGTGCGTGTGTGTAGAGACAGAAAAAGAGAGAACAGCAGAGATAAAACACATGTGACACTTGGTGCGAGAAACAGGATGTTCCACACAGCCTCTTCTCCCTCAGCTGTGGGGTCTGAAACCGTTAACGCACTCCTCTCGCCTCCTGCCTCTGACCTGAGCGCTCACCCTTCTCTGCTCTCCTCCCGAAGGTCTCCCTCCGGCACAAATCCAAGAAGAAGACCCGAGGAGGTACGTTGTCAGCCCGTGAGCTCTCCTCACATTGTCTGTGCGCGCACCCTCAGCTGTAATTTCGACACTCTGTGGGCGTGTGTGAAGTGGCAGGGCAATTAGTGTGTACAGATGGCTTTAAGACATCTCGTGGTTGCTTTCACTTCAGTTCTCCTCTGTTCTGTCTCTCTGTGTGTCAGTGTTTTTGTATTCTGAGAAGTCAACTCCTTTTTAGTGCTATTATCGCTTTGTTATTCATTACGGGAACAGGTAGGCTGAATGTAGTGTTGCACATTTGAAATGACTGTTGTGGATTCTGCGTGGGTTTGTTGTCAGTGCTATTTATATAATTCACTTGGTTATTGGACCAACATAGTGACCTATTTCCCCTCTATTGGAAATGTTCTATCTGTTATGAATTTAGACTCTGCAACTTCTTGTTTCCTCTTGCAACTGTGGTGTTGACAAAAGAGGAGGGGAGGGAGGGGGGTCACAGTACATTCATGCGAGCGTGTTTTCTGTGCACAGGCAATGGTACGATGAGCAGGAGACGCATCTCAGTCAAAGAGCTCGGTCAGCCAGACCACCAGGGCTGGCTGTATAGGAAGAAAGAAAGCAAAGGCTTCCTGGGTATCAAATGGAAGAAGTACTGGTTTGTGCTGAAGAAGACGTCTCTCTACTGGTACAACAACCAGCTGGTGAGTAAAGCAGCCTTTTATGGACCCACTTAGGATGTAGACATGTTCAGCCAGAGTCTGAGGCGTTCATAT
This sequence comes from Protonibea diacanthus, assembly GCA_028641955.1. NCBI lineage: Eukaryota > Metazoa > Chordata > Actinopteri > Sciaenidae > Protonibea > Protonibea diacanthus. Next base: position 14,253,146 of record CM053987.1, on the reverse strand, counting down.
GAGACTGCCGTCATAGTTCACCACTGTTGGCTCTGTTTCTCTCTTAGAATTTGCTCACTCCTTCGTGATCTGAAACTCTCAGTCGCTCAGAAAATACAAATTTGCTCTTTTAGTATTACTATAAGAGGATGTGATTAAAGTAATCCAGAATGTGTAAATAGACGTGTAGTAAGCAGGGTAATGTACAGCAAGCGGTTCGTTGTTGCACAATAAATAGATTGAAGACTCTCTAGATTGAAGGGTTTATTTCACAACAATGACCAGCTCACTGTACATTACCTGTTTACGAAATAAAGAACTTTTTCCATACATAAAATGAGTAAAATCAAGTGTAAAAATTGAATACAATGTGAGAATCAGAGGAAAATAGATTTAAAAAACATGTATTGGGGTGATTTTAAAGAGGTTCAGTGCCGTTTTATGTATTATTCTGCTGTGACATGCTCTCTCTACAGTGCTTCTAAGAATGAGGATGGGGATATTCTATATTTGTTGATGTCAACAAATCCAATGAAACTAAAACCAACAACTTACTCTGCCTCTCAACACAGCTGTTCCTAAGCTGATTCATACAACACTTAAATCTTCAAAATAAATTTAATAGTTTTGGGCAAACATTACTCAAACAGGAGGGAACAGTGTATTTGTAGGGGACCGTCTCCAGCTGCTGGTGCACGCAAATTTGGGGGTGTCGTGAGTGTTACGGCAGCAGGATTGGCTCAAAATAAACTACAGTGTTCATGTTCGCTGTAATGAAGGACCATGTCACCCAGGGCAACGATGTTCCTATTATCATTGTAATGAAAAGAATGGATGTATACAAAGTAAGCTAAAAGCTGTAACAGATTTTGGCTGCACAATCTGTTGGTAGGATCAATTTATTGTTGGTTTTCATTGGATTATTCAACAATATGAAAAATATAGAATACCAGTAGACCTTTCCTTTAAGTTGTGTGTGTGAAAGGTAATACATTTAAAGATAAACACAAACTAAAGCCACAGTTCCATCCATTGCAATCACATCCGATGTAATTTCAGTTTTAGTTCTTCCTGAGATCGTCGGTTTTCTTTCAATTCTTTTACAAACAAAAAAAGCAAACGCAGCAGAATTTCAAACCAGCATTAATCTCGAAAACATTTCATGCACACTGAGCCACAGATGCCGTCAGAGGCATCAGAGGCTGAGCATGAGTCATACTTGTTTCTGCCACAGCTGTCTGCCTTGCCAGCCTGTCACTGCAGGAACCACCAAGCAGCGTTGTGTGTGTGTGTGTGTGTGTGTGTGTGTGTGTGTGTGTGTTTCCTGAATGAAATCGTGACGCTGGCGGCCCGTCAGACTCTGATACACTCATACGTAACTGACATGTTTCATTTACCAGCAGGGTAACTATGATCACATCTTCTCTATGTGACTGTGGCACGACGGGGAGAAAATAGAAGAAGTAGCTTACTGCAATTCAACGGCAGGTGTCATCGTCAGGAAGTGGTTTGAAGTCATCAGTTTGTTTTAACGCTCGCTGTTGTTCAATCCCGTGTGTTGCAGGCGGAGAAAGCCGACGGCTACATTGACCTCACAAACTTCATGATTGACAGAGCCATAGAGTGCAAGAAGAAACAGTAAGCTCATCACTCTGTTACTCTTTCATCTGAGTCAGATAATGTTCATAAGTTACTTGACCATCAGTGGTTCGAAATAAAAAAGGAACTATAGAACTTCATCTATTGTGGGACCTGAATGACACAGAAAACTTTCCCACACACTGTAATATGAAGTGCATAGTCATGAAATGATCTAAAAATGATCAACAAAGTAAAATAAATTCAGTTTAACTCAGTAACTCAGTTTTCATGAAGCTTCTCTTCGCTTTCTTGTCCTAACTGCTCTCCATTTACTTCTCCTCATGCAGTGCGTTCAAAGCTTGCCACCCTCAGGTCATGATGTTTTATTTTGCTGCTGAGAACCACGACGAGATGAACTTGTAAGTCACATAAACAGATATCATTGCATGTATTTCTCTAAGGGTGTTTTTTTCTTATCATGTCTGAGTTGAATATTCTTTTTTTCTTTTCCCCAGGTGGCTGAATAAGCTCGGGCTAGCCTCCATTCAGTATGAGCCAACGGAACGAAACCCTCCTGCCGGTGAGCTCCCGCGACAGTCAAACGTGTATTACTGTTATTTTGTCATTTTAGGGTTAAAATATTTAAATCTCCTCTTGATACTGGTTGGATTAGCCTTGTTATGACTTCTAACCTTGTGCGTGTCTCCCGTTCAGAGTGTTACAGTGAAGCCAGTGACCATGAAGAAGCTGAAAGCACAGAGATTCCCCCTCCACCATATTCTGAACAAACCCTGAGAGACTCTGTGGATGCATCCGGTCCACCTGGTAGCACACATCAGGTCAGTCATGTCTCCGGCATGTCACGGCCATTCGTTCACTCAAAACTGTAGCTGCTGAATGAAGTTGTTATTGTGTGTTTACTCTCATCCGGCTGGCTGGATTATTACGTCTGACCACAGTGTATTTGTCTTTCAGGGTACACTTCCTCCCCCTTACTCCTCCGCGGTCCCCAGCGAAGCCAACGGGTCGCTGTCATCGCCCGTCAGCACGATGACATCGCAGAGCTCCACCTCCTCGCTCGCCAAACACCGGCAGTCCTGGTTGGACCTGGTCTCGCAGGCATCTCCCCCCACCTTGGAAAATGCTGTGGTGTGCTCGGCTCAGGTACACTCACACCAACCTCCGCAAGAGGAAGCGGAAGAAGAGGATGACAGCCAAGTGATGGAAAGCTCGTCCCAGCAGGACTCGCCGGAAACAAGGTCTAATGAGGAAAGCCCTGCTGCTGAGCAGGTGGAGGAGGAAGCGGAGGCACAGAGGGTTGTTTCCGGTGCTCAAGAAGAAGGTGAGACTTTATTTTAGTTCTTCTAATTGGTTGGGTTTTACTCCGTTTCAGATTTTGTGATCGATTTAGTCTCCTTTGTCTGTGTTTTGTTGTCTCGTACTGACTTTAGGACCCTTTTTCATACATGCAGAACAGCGTGCAGTTATTGGCGTAATCTTTGTGCCGTGTATGTTGATGATACAATATAACTTTATCTTGTTACAGGTGTACATGGGAACAGCTCAGATGAGATGGAGAAGCTGTATATCCATCTAAAAGAGGCCAGCCTATCGCCAATAGGGGATCGTAAACCATCCACGAAAAGGGAATTCAGGGCCTCGTTCATAAAACGCTGTAAAAACCAGACTGTCAATGATAGACTGCACCTTATCAGGACTCTCAACAGCACATTAAAGGTACATTTTCTGTTTCATAGTCTTTCTTTGTGCTGCTTTTGTGCTATTTGTCCATGTGATTTTTTACATTAGAGTGCAGCTAATGTTTGCAAAAGAATTTGAATATCTTTGTACTGTCTACTTAGTTTTTTTTTTAAATTGTCTTTGCTCTCTTCCTTTCTGGCACAGTCGAAAGAGGCAGACCTGCAGGCGATAGAGCAGTTGCTGTCGGACTCAACGCTTACCTCAGACAAGTTCAGAGAGTGGAAAGAAGCCAACGGGCCCTTGGTGCAGGAGATCTGCGTTAAACAGGACCAGCAGGTGGCATCAGAGGCCACGAAAGCTGCAGCATCAGTCATTGCTGCTCCAGTGGTCGAGACCAGTTTATAAAGACTCTTCATGACTGTTTCTTTTAGTGTTTGGACTTGACACTCACACAGTTTGGATACACACTGCTGTTTTCATTTGAGACTACTGTTCCATATCGGCGGACGAGTTACTGGAAGAAGAGTGTTTTTAGCTCCTAAACGGAGATGGAGCCGACATATTTCTGATTAGCCTGTCACATTAAAATGTGAAGTGTGTCTTAGTATTACTTTTACTGTTGGATTTGTAAGACTGTTTGATTTTACAGATGTTTTTATGTTGTAATTCTGTGAACCTATGCATAAAACGTTTTAATATTTGGAATGATGGAGTACATTGAAATAATGAATCTATCGTTCTCTGTATGGAAACACTTGTTTTTACAGTATGTTTTTATCTTCTCCGGTTTCGTCGGTAGTGAACACATTTTTTTTTTTTTTTTTTTGAACTGTTGTCAATTATTGGTGCCATGCACCATCACGGCCTGTTACATGTGTGTTTTACAGCTACTATTTTGAATGAGTGGTGCGTCCTAGAAATGATATTGTCATGCTTATCATGGAGACATTCCAGACTGAACAGCAGGACCTGCACTACCACAATAAACGCTGGTCACAAATCCTGATTTCAGAGTCAAGGTGTCAAAGAAATTCCCTCATTTTTGGTAGAAAAGGCAATGTAATTCTGTCTTCTACTAAACCAAAAACTATTTTTAAATGAAGAATTCCAACCTTAATGTGATAAGATTTTATTACTAACAAGTAGCAGTGGTATAAACAGTGTGTTGGACTAGGATGTAATCAGTATTCATTTGCATTTAAACGCAGGATGCATGGTGGATAATTCTCAGGTAAGAACTCTAATAGTGTCCTCTAAGACAGACTCCTCCTGGGCCTTTAGAAACAAATCCAGCAGACCCAAACCCTGTACTAGTAGATAAAGAGATTGGGAGGTCATTCAGATCCAGACATCAGGCATTGTAAGACTCTGTGCAGAGAGCTGAGAGCAACAGATTTAGGAAACTCGAGTCAAGCAGGCGCCTCTTCTACCTACTGGCAGAAGCCCAACCAAGCTCCAGGCACAGTTGCTCATTTTTTTCCCTGCATTATGTTTCATCTGTTGTGCGTGTTAAATATTAACTTTGTGTAAATAGATGTACATGGACGTGTGATGTTAATTATGTTTGATCTCGAGTCAGTGCGCTTGTTTGTATACAGGGAAATAAAGTATTATCGCAAGTGAACATTTTCCATTGTGGCTTTTGTGGATTTATGTTGCACCGTCGCCTCACAGCAAAAAGTTTGCAACCTCGGCTGGTGCTGGTACTCCGGCTTCTGTCTACAGTCCAAAGACATGCAGTTAATAGATTAATTGGTGACTCTAAATTGGCTGTAGGTGTGTGCTACTGTCAGTGGAGGGTGTACCCTGCCTCTCGCCCTAAGTCAGCTGGGACAGGCTCCAGCCTCATGTGACCCTGATGAGGATAAATGGTTACAAATAATGGATGGGTGTAACCATAGATGACTGTGTGTTTGTGGACAGCAACACTGTGATGTTTAAAAAAAAAAAAAAAAAGCAGAGGGTACAGTTTGGTACAGGTTGTAGTACCCAGGAGTTGACGCTAGGAGTCGCCGGTCTCTCTGCAGATTTCTATTGGGGTTATGCGCCATATTGGCAGTCTCCTCCATCTCACCAAACGTCGAGCATGCATGTCTCAAACCGGTTATTGAGGAGATATCTGTAAATATTTACAGTCGCCTGTGAGCCGAAATACAACACTATGGAGGCCGTCAAAGCCTTTAACAATGAGGTTTGTTTTAATCCCTTGCAAATTTCTGAACACGCTGAGGGCAGAGAGTGTTTAATGTGTAATTCACAATTGCGGTTGTAGCTAACGTTAGCATCAAGTAGTAGAAAAGGAGAGCGGGGGGACTAGGAGGAGGAGGAGGAGGAGGGTAGTCTCACACAAGGCCGCTGTCTGTGCACAACAAAACAGCGACGTAACGGTGCCTTGCTTATTGTCTGGTGTGTGTGTTAACTGTACAAATTATACATGTGAAGAGAATAAGTCTCCCAACACACGCACACACACGCCGTGTGAGGGTGTCAGCCTGTGAGCACACATTTTCCAGACTGGTGCTAACGTTAGCTTAGCTACAAGCTACAAGTTAGCAAAAAAAAAAACCGCCTCAGTTGCGCGATAACTTGGCTAGCTAACTAGCTAACTAACGTGTATGTTTGTGTGGGCACTCGGCGGCCACTGCCAGATAATTTCTGCCGTGTAATTCATAATAAATGAGCTCAGCCGCACGGAGTATAAATGACTTGAGATAAACTAGCACACAGAGCTAACGTTGGGTTAACCGCTAGCTATGAGGGGGCTCAAAGCTACCGCAGCCCGTTTGTCTGCATTGACACTAAAGTCTGTCTGTGTCCGGCGCAAAGACTGTAAATGTTGACTGTTATCCTCCAACCGAAGGTAACAGCTAACACGAATTGACAGCAATTAAATTGGGGATGGTTATTTTTTAATGTAATCACCGTGCCAAAACAAATAACCTGAGTCAGAGGCGTTGGGTGGTCTGTGACCCAAAATGAAGGTGTGAACAAAGCTTGAGAAGAGAGGATGCTTTTGACTGTTAACTGTGGTTATATGTGGTTATGTTATAGTGGTTACATCGTATGACAAAAGGTGTTCTCTGTTGTCTCCTTTCATTTTCCAGTTGTACTCATTGAACGAGTACAAGCCGCCCATCTCCAAGGCCAAGATGACCCAGATCACCAAGTCTGGAATCAAGGCTATAAAAGTAAGTATGCAGTGTAAAAGGAAGAGGCAGGTAACAGGGGAATAAACAAATGAAAAGGGGAGTACACTCTCTGTAAGACAAATATCTATGCATAAATTAGTTTATAATATATAAATCTAGGTGAAATTAATTTCGAGGAGGAGGGTCTACAAACATGTTTGAATATCTAATGAGTTTCAGGCTATTAAAGGTATGAATCTATTTATGTTAAGATACTTCAGATTCAGCTGGTTCATGGAAAAACATTTATCAAATATATAAATACTATATATTGATGTGGTTCATGGAGAAAAAAATAAAATAAGAATAAGATAAACTCAGTCTAACATAGGAATAGTTGTCAGCGTAGACTCTGGGCTGATGTCGGTGTAACACCTCTAACATCATGATCGAGCGGTTGCATGTCCTCCTCCTGCCAGTGATTTGATCCATTACCAAACAATGTCAGCTCAACTCATCCACACAACCTGGTTCACTGTTTTTGACATACAATATTTATTTTTTAATAATACTTAAATCATGCAAGACTGTGAAGAACATCTGTAAGCTCTTCAGATGACTTCAAATAAATAAACAAAGGCCAGGGAGAGTTATATTGCCTAAAAATAGTTTAGAGGTGTCTGTTCTTCTTCAGACACCTCTTTGTGTTTTCTGTAAACTGTGAGGCTGAAACTCGCATCACACCTGCACATAGTTGTCAAACCGTGAGAAGAGCTCATCAAAGGAATAATAATTCGCGTTTAACTTAGTTCATGCGTGTTGACGACATGAGGTAGAGGGCTGTAGCCGATTGATCTCCCGATGCCATTTAAAGCCAGAGTCAACTGAGTTTCAGCAGTTTTGTGATTTTTAGTATTTTAAAATCAGAAATTGGACAGGACATTCATTAGACTGCATCTCAAGTGATTTGATCTTACCTCCCTGCTCTATATGCAGATAAACGCACACATTATTTCTGGTGTCTGGTTGCGATATGAATGGCTATAAGTAGATACTCGATGTCCACCAGAGTCCATTTTGACTGTTGCCTGACATCAGTTGAGTAGGTGGTCCTTCAGTGGGACACATGACACGTTTGCGTGCACGCTGCTTAAAGAATTTGGCTGTTTGCAGCCCAGACCACCTCCACATGTGGTCCCAGCGATTAGATCTTGATGCATGTTAATGCCAGGTGTAAACAGGGCCAGCATGCACAATACCAGCACCCTGAAACCAAGACGTTAAATGGATTTCAGCCATCATTGATCTATTTAGGGGTTGATTAGTAGTTGATTCTGTGCAGGTCCAGTCGTATCTACATACACAAAAGAACAGTGGAGTAGCTTGTATAATCAAGTGGTACTTGGGTAAATATCTCTGACGGTATGACTAAACGCTGTTTATTTGCAAGAATTTTAACACAGTGTGTACACACAGCAGTGGCTTCAGCCACCTGGCAGTGTCTACACTGGACACTCTGTACCTTTTTATACGCCGTAGTGACACTCGAAATGTAGATGAAAATAGGCCTGAAGCCTAAAAAGATGCTTGGGCTTGCAGTTACACATGCAAATCGGGTGAAACGCAAGCTGTTAGATGTCGTGTGTAGACAGCTATATTGATTTAAAATAGAAGCCTATCTGTTCCACCAGACAGGAGAGCCACAGAGCAGTGAAAAGCACGGCTGCAAGGCGTCTTATGTGGATGGCCTGTTACACCACCTTACAACTACAACACCAACAACAAACAGAAAGAAAACCTCAAGTCACCAGTTTATGTTTGATATTAAATAAGGATACAATATTGCCATAGTTTTGCTGATTTGTGACTCTCTGAATGCCTTTTATAACCAAAATCCAAATCCACAGTAGCTTTTAACTATGTGACTATGTGGGTCTTTTGTACATAATAGTTTGCATCTAAAAAGTATTATGAATTTTAAACTTTATTGACCCTGCCTTTGGATTGGGTGTGTTTATGCTGGGTATTTATTATGCAGTTCATTTTGCAGCTGAATCACAGAAAACATCCGCATCAGTTCCTCAAAACAAAATTTCTCTGCTCTCACTTACTGTGTATCAAGCCAGCCGGAGTCTAAAGTAAATGACTTTGCCATTTAGCCTTTTAGTGTAATAGATAAACTCATAAACCGTCAAGAAAGGAAATCGTCTTACAATGTTTTCCTGATTAAACAGAAGAATACAACCGTACAGCGTCTGGATTTAAGTTTCATCTCTTTTAGATGAGCTTAATTTCCTCGTCAACCTGTCGTAAAATGCACTTTATTCAAACATGACATTCTCTCTGCTGTTCCAACGTTAACCTACTCTGTTTTGATTGATACAAATTTTCAGTTGTTCTGTAAAAGGAGTCTGGTCTGGTGGCTTAGTAGAGAGCATAGACAGCAGCTTTCCTGTCAGCTGTCTGACAGCTAAGTAAAGCAGTGAAAACGTTCTAAATATAGCGCACACTTAAACAGATGTTGAGGTTTTTATGTGGCTAAAATACGTTTTGCTGCGTCCCCGTCCCACAGCAGTACACAGCAGCTCTGCCATGCCGAGGGAGATATCAGTCAAAATCAAAATGTGATCTGTCGTGCCAGTCTGAACAGCAAAATGAGCCGTTTTTTAACCAACTCAGAGTTTTAGGGGATTCTTAGTGAGATGCTCAACTTTGATATCATATGTATTTTTTACTATTTTAAGCCACATTTACAGAGGCTTTAAAGTTTTACCTTGTGGTTACCTACTCTGTGCTCAGCCCTTTCAAATCTTGAGGGACAATTTCTTGTTCTAACACCATCCATAGTCAAATACCAACTAAACACACTTCATTGGTCAAAGATCTCTTGTTTTGGGTTTTTAATGTTGCATCCACCTGCAATAAAAACCTTAGTTTTGCCTATATGGTCAATGAGTTTAGATTAAGGTCAGGTTTTCCCTTTTTAAAATCAGGGTTTGTCTCTATTTTGCCCTCCTGTAGTTTGTCTCTCTTCTCATATATTACACTAAAGGCTGGTTTCCTGCACCTTCGGTCTATTTAAGGCATCTCCGAGAAAAACCACATGATTTGTGTTTGTAGTTCACCTGAAATGCAAAACTGTTTTTCCTTTTCCTGAGATGCTAAAGGCATACAGGCCAAGAGCGAAGCTATTTTCCTTCACAAATCATCATTGATTTTATTATCATTATTATTATTATTATTATTACAACATAAACTGAATAATTGAAGATTCCAAGTCTGGTGGCAAAAGTCCAGGTTACCAGTCCTTAATGATAAATCTTCTGATGTTCTCCATGTTTGTACACTGGTTTCTGAAGGAACTTGTGATGTTTTGGTGTTGCTGTTCCTTGTGTTGCCTGTGAATAACACCTGTTTCCCCTTCCCTCAGCAGCTCTCCCAGCTCCCCCAAAGCACTGAAAGTGAAGCAGGAGGATGGGGTGGAGAGAGTTACAAAGAGATAAGAGAATCCCTTACCAGCTTAGGTAGGAGTATGGGTTGTTTCACAAGGAAGATGGACGAAGACTAAAATCATTTCAAATGAATGTGTTCCCACACACCTAGAGAAGCGGGGATTTTGCTGTTGTCACTGTTGTGGGCTGTACTCCCTCTCTGGTTGTCATGCGTTGGTCGATGTTTGGCTTTAAGCTCTGGATTGTTTTTGGAAGTTGAAGGATCAGTCTGTTTAATTTTTATCTTGAATTGTCTGATGACAATATTTGTGTTGTGGTCTACTTGATGCAACTTTCTTTCTTGGTAGTCAAGTCACAACATTATAGGCGTTGCTTCATATTGTATATTAATTTGTGTGTAGGTGTGGAGTTTAAATTATGGAGGTGTGAGAATGCAAACAGACACGTTTCTGTTGGTGGTTTATAAAAATGTTGACCATCGGATTGGACCAAATTTTGCTACAAGTGCGGCTGTAACACAAACACACAGTTTCAGTATTTCAGCTTTCATCCTCAACATAACAGACATCACATATATTCACTTGATTTTCACATGACAGAGGCTAGTGAGGGCGGCAGACATCAGTCTAAGGTGGATGTTACTTTTAGGTGTTCTTCATGAAACACACCGTGTGCACAAACTTTTAGAGTTACTAGTCATTCAAGAGTAAGGCATTATTAACGCTGTATTAATATGACAGTATACATCAACTTGGTAATTTCATTCATCCCTAAGGGTTATCTCTGTCGCAGCACATAGACCTTGAGTGTTTGTTTTGACAGAGCAGCAGTGATTCATTTCTTCTGCACACACACAGAGTGTGGCTGTATTTTTCATGTTGGCACATGTGGTATGAAATCAGTTGAAGATGTCTAATCTGCTGATTCAGTCCTGGTGTTAAAGATAAAATTCAAGTGCTGATTTCTAACAACAAATCAGTGACAAAAAAAAAAAATCAAATTTCGCATGAATGAGAAGTAACCCGCAGTCTAATCCTGAAGCACAGAGAAGAATTTGATTGGCTTGTTTTCATTCACTGGTAATTTAGTGAGAGAAGCAAACAGGGTAACATCTGTGCTCAGATAACTTCATGGCTGTAACATTATTTGTTTTCATTTTTTGTGTAAACTCTCTGGAAGTGACAGACACTTGTAAAAAAAAAAAAAAAATCGCCTGTTGCAAAGTATTGGTAACGGACTAGATATCATTATCACAGTATACGTCTAAACAATTAGCTGAATTATCAGCCAATAGCAGTTGAACACTGCAATACCACCATCATGCCTGGATAGTTCTGTCCATTTTGTGTTAGCATAGAGAACAATAGTTTAGTTTACGGATGGGGCAACAGGACACGAGCTTAAGTGCAATGCTCGGCCTGTTGTGTGTACCCACTGTGTGTCAGTGGGACATTTCATTACAGACGTGGACATTGTTTTCCCCATGTTGGAACGCTAGGTCAAATTTCAAAGGGGTTTGATTTAGACCAAATGAGGCACTGCTGTGAAAACGCAGGTTTTCCTATTCATTTGAACAGGGATATTGTCAAACACACATGAGCAGAGAAGTTGAACCAGATGCAAGCAACCCAATGTCAAACCGGTCAAACTACTCCATAGTCAGCCTGAAATATCACTGAAAGCAACTGCTATCCTGGTGAAGTTCGTGGACTAAGCTGTGATACTCTCCTCATGTATCCTGGCTTGGTTTATTTCTTGTACCCAGCTTCTATGCCTATGTCTGGCTCACAGTCCATGCTGCAAATTGGTCCAAGAAGCTTCCTTTGGTTTGTGTCCATTTTTGAGCGAGCAGTGATTAAGCAACATAGACAGTGAATGAGAGAGTGTTGATGGTGATAAAGCCGGTGATTCAGAGAAATTAAATTTTATTTTTTGATTATTTCATAGTGGTTACAGTTACGTTGCAAATAAACAGTTACCCCACCTCACACACACCACCTTACAACCCTGCTGTGATTGGCTCACCTGATTTGCTCTGAATATGGCCTTAAGCTGAAAACTTGTTTTCACCAGACTTTTTCTGAATTTAATTAGTCTCACAGACTCAAACATGTTAAATACTTTATCTTCTTTACACCTAGGCTTCAGCAGTTTGTGCTAATTGTTGTTAATTATCCAAACGGCCATTAGATTAAACCTCCTGGGCTGATGCCAGTACACAGCTACTGAAAGCTACAGCTGAAGATTTTCTCTTTTTCTGTGTTGTGTTTACCCCATTTCCCCCAGACAGAAAGGGTAGGACTTTGATCATTACAATTTTGTAATCAGCACTCCTGAAATCTTATGTGTAATTTACCTTTAGCACCAAATTTGACCTGAAATATGACAGACTGATGTTGAATATGTCAGACTTAAGGTTAATCAACCCTGATGAGTATAAGCAGTTATGGAAAAATTAATAAATGATCATATTGTGCGCTTCAAGATTATTTATTTCCTACCCCATTAGTTCAGATCTGAGTGGGTATGCTTGGAGGTGTTCTGTGCTGCTGTCTTGTAGTTGTGCTTCAGGTTGCTGCTTTTTTTTGCCTGGAGTATTTCTTTAATCATTAATTTTGTTTAAGTAGTCACTTGCGTTCCAACCCGGGAACACACGTGAGTCAAAAAGTTGGTGCTATGGAAGAGAGCAAAGAGACCGTCCACAAAAGATGTCCAAAGTTTGGGATCAGTTGTTCGGTTTTAGCAGGCCTGTCATTCTGTCACACATTATGCAATAGTATTGTGACCTGGAATAATGGAGCTACGAAGCATGAGCTGGTTTTGCTGGTCTTCCTCAGCTTGAACACAGGCTACTGTGGGCCGTAGCCAACGCCAAAACAATAAAACGCGCAATCAGACCGGCATATAGCTCTGTAATGTCTCTCTCCCTACACACACACCCTGGACACACCCCCACAGGGCCTCCGCTAATCCCAGCTGGGAGTATGACTGTATACACGGTCTGTTACAGTATTGTTGTTTTAAAAATGCAAAAAAAAATCTGATTAATCACTGAAATATTCGGTAGAATATTCTACTTCTAAAAGAATCGATAGCTGCAGCCCTAGACACATGTATCTCACACACCAACTTGAGTCACAATGCGTATGAAAAAGCACGGTTTATTGGCTGAGTATCATCACACGTCATTACGAAGCATGCAACTGGTCTGTGAGTTTCCTGGACAGCTAAACCTCTGCCATAAAGGCTAGAAAAGCTGGAAAATTGGATAATTCTCAGATTGGGCCTCACACAGCGGTCAGATAAAATTATTACTCCCACTCAAAAAATTTTGGTCATAGCTTGGATCCGTGCTTTTACTTGAAAGAAATGTTTATTATGATGAATTCTCAAATAGTGCCTTTTTATTGAGCTCAAGTGAGAAGAGAATCAGGGATTTGTATTAAAAGCCTTCAGTTTCTTTGTATTTATTATTAGTATTTGTCTCCATTTGTTCTGATACTCTGATTACACTCTACATAGAGTATAATGAGATGAAACTAACCTAAATTAAAGTTATACATTTATTCAAAATCCCAAACATCCCATTTAAAAACAGCGTTTGATTCCTGGTTTGTACCTGGTTTGTAAGACCCGTGACAGTCTTGGTAGCACCAGCAGCAGTGTTAGCACATCAGCTGTTAGAAGGACAACATTTAAAAAGGCATGTGACTTGTATTGTTTAAATTCATTAGAGCAAGTATTGATGAATGAGAAGGTGTAAGTAGTCTTCTATGTGGTGATGTATTAAACAGGGTTCTTCAGGTCCACTTATATAGCTGCAGAGACAGCATAAGGTTCATGAAGTTGTTGAGTAAATGAGATCAGACTGTTGCTAACAGTTATAGAAAGTAGAAGGAAGGAGTGTGCAAATGCAACATTTTATCACCGGATTTTTAAAATCATTTTTTTTGTACTATAACATAAAAGACAATGACTTTCCATAGTCTTGGGGGAAAAAAACACAGGTGTCATTTATTTCAGTATTTTTTAAGACCTCCTCCCAGTCCAATCCATGACTGAGAGTACATATAGACTAGATTATTACGGGAAGATTTATTGACATCTTTCAGACTCGAGCGAGCAAGATATATTTGACACAAGTTGACCTGCCTCTTTCTCTTGTGTAGAGTTGAGTCTGAACATGTCAAATAACAGGGCGCACCAATAGTTTTGTCACAATACTGGAACTTTTAACTTGTATGCAATACCTTGAAAAGTATCGATATACTATTTTCAGCAGCACAGGGGTTACTTACTTCTGTCAACTGAAAATTTAATCCCTCCTTAAGCTTTAAGGATAGATGTAGCCAAATACAGGATAGCACACTTATCAGTAGCAGTTTAACAGGCCACTTTGTTTAATGCTTCAGTGATGTTAACATGGGAGCGCTCACCAATCTTCATGATATGTTGGCTCTTCAGGTGTATGGGTAAATTTGCCGTGTAAGCACTTATTAGCTCTGCTCTGTAACATCACACTGGGCTTGCTTCTATCTTTTTCCTTTCCTTGTTCATTTGCCTCGAATGTGAAGTATTTCCAGACAACATTGCCACTATTTTCTTTGCCATCTAAAATGCTCACAGAGTCTCTGCACTTGCCATCTTTTAATGAGAAGAGCAAATGTCACAAGAAGCAGACACCAGTGAGCGACTGAGAGGCTGAGGTGTGTGTCAACTCGCTCTCAGAGAGACGCGAGAGCTCCTCTCCGGCAGTGAGTCAACACAGCTGGTACTGGAGCATCAGTAGTGCAGAAAATGAATATTGAAGCCGTTTCAAATATTCTGAATTGATAAGCATTGAAAAATCTATATTTTTGACAACACTACTAAAAGGCTGTTTGGATTGACCCCTCACTTGGGAAATCTTGTCAGTGACACGGGGAGAAACACTGGTGTAAATAATAAAATGAATGGTGGCTGAATTCCATTAGGCTGCTCCAGTTACACAGTCCTGGTATTGTGCTTTCAGGCTCACTGTCACAGCTTGCTCAGACACTTAAAGAGAACAAAGCCATCGTTAATGTTATTAGTAACACCTGTGCTTTTCCTGCTATGTCAAATTGTCTGCTGGCAAAACGGCCTGTTTATATCTTCATCGTTTGTATGGTTACTCAGCAAAATAAGACCAGAGACAGGGAAGGAAAGATGCTGCCTGGCTGCAGTGAGTGAAGATAAAATGATAAAAGTTGTACGTTTTTGATTAGAAGTTGGATATTTTACAACATTGTTGCGTGGGATAGCAACAAACACCTGCAGTTTCTCTTGTTCTGCCTGCTTTTCACCACACCGTGCCACTAAATTTAGATAAGCGAAATCCAGCTCATCATGACTGTGCATTTTGTTGCTGAAATATTACACCATCATAAACAACTGTAGTACGCACTCATGTGTTTTTATTTATTTTATCATTTGTGTCTGATTTGACATAGTAGGAGTAACTCATATTAGTACAGTTTGGTGACTGTAATTTCCAGCAAAGCTTGTCGCAGCTCATCCAGAGCAGAGCATCTGATAGCCAGAGTAACCTGTGTTTGTGTGCAAGGCCATTTAAGGTCTTTTTACATCAAAGGCCAAACAAATATTTATAGTATGTCATCTTTCAGATATATTTTGTAACATAAAAACCCCCTTCTGAACATCACAAACATCTCACCTATCCTGCTGCCTTCCTGCTTCTAGTTTTATTCTCTCTTTTCCTGTTGTAACCTGCCTGTGGTTTCCCCACAGTCTTTCACTTAGATATTCATCACGTTGTGAGAGGATATATTGGGTCTTTCAGCTCTTTACCTGCTTGTCATACAACTCCTTGTGTTCAAAAAATATTTAATTATTGAGCCTCAATAGAATATTATGCAATGGCTCAGAACAGTATTTTTAAAAAAAGTCCCAGGTTATCACACCCTATTAAACTTAGTTTAGTAATATGTAGACTTAAAAGGCAATAAAATGTATTACTGTCTAGAGCTACAACAATTAGTAAACGGTTAGTCATTTATCTTTTTGCAAAAATGGCAGAAAGTGCTGCGTTCAGCCTCTTAGATATGGAGAGTTCCTGCTTTTCAGTTTTTTCTTTTCAGTCTCAGTGAATTGAATATATGTGGGTTTTGGACTGACAAAACAAGACCTTCGTCTTTCAGGAACATTCACTTAAGAAGATTAATCTAAAATATTGTCTGCAGATAAATCAATAATGAAAATAATCATTAGAAGCAGTCCTGTTACCTTCAACTTGAGATGGACCTTTCAGGTTTTCAGTTAAAGATGAAAACTTAAGTTAAATAAATATTGCGCTGTGATATGACCTACAAATTATTCAGAGTGCTCAATATGCTAAAGATTATACAGATATATAAAGAGGCACTTAGTTCTAAGTGGGTCCAAATTCCTGGGGTTTTATTTCGTGGTCATACACAAGATAGTAGCAATTCTAGTTTAACGATTAGAAGTACTAGTTGTTGAGGCTACAGCACATATAGCTCAGAACTTTACCTGAAAAGTAAGTCAAATATTCAAATTGATTTGAACTGCATATTACATTTAATGTACTATTATATTTTGGCTTTTCTGGCACCAAACTGAAAAGTCATCAGTGTAGCTTTGAAATATGTTTATGTTTTCACTCAGCTTAGGTTCTCTCTTTGTTGAGCACAGTGTCTGTGGATGTGAAGTTAATTTCATTACAAAGTATGAAGTGATTGTTGTGTAACATTACTTCTACTGGTTATGTAGATTGTTTGCCAACTAATTTAAACACAACAAGGTCCCTTTAGAAATAAAACCGTTCCTTCACAACCCTAACCCATGAGTCTTCAGGTTATGTTATGTTATGTTATGTTATGTCAGAAGTATTGATGCTTTGATTTTATTTATTTATTTTTTTTCATACAGGATTAAAACGATACAATCTCCGTTAATTATATGATCGATAGTATCTAAAGTACTGAAGTTATTTCAAATAATAATATTGCAGAATGACTGCGTCTGTGATAGATTAACTAGTCGACAATCTCCACCTCACTCTCCTCCTGTACGGCCAACATCAAACCGCTCTGCTGCAGTTTCTCAAAAAGAGAAAGACATTATCTGTTATTATGTTGAAGACGCAAGCGCAATGCAGGTTAAGTGACAGTGAACACACCTGGTTGGTGCTGATGTCATTCAGTACCACACTGGTTTCAATAGGCTGTGTCTTTATAAAAATACTACTGTTCTGTTTTTTAAGAATTGTATCGCGGTTTAAAACTCTGGTATCGTGGACAATCTTACTTCATATTAAGGACTTCTGCTTGTTTGGTTGAGGCAGGGTTGCACTCACACCTAAAGTGATGTAATTTGGCCTCTTGCTATGTAAGGTATCTGTCTCTTCTCTTAACAGTTGGTCGTCTTCTAAATGTGCCTAACCAAAGTGAAGCTGATAACATTGCCCAGTTGTAATTTTCATTTGGCGAATATACTTATAAAAATAGAGTAATTGTTGCAAAGTTGTTTTTATCCTTTGCACACTCTTATCAGGCTCTGCAGTATGCTACATCAGTTGCCTAGAGACAAGTCATCACTGCAGCATCTAATGTATGAGCATGTGTTTTTCTTCTGTGAGAGAGCCCTGTGCTCGGCAGGGATACAGTATGTTTACAATGTGGGAATCTCATTTTTGGATGTAATTTGAAAGATCATTCTCAATGTTTGATTTTCATCCTTTATCATACTATATGACCACATTTACAGTAACATTATTAGCTTATCTAAATTTGTGATATGTACTGATATGGTGGGATGAAAATTCTCCTGTTCGGTGAGATTAATGAGGCCTTTTTTGACAATATTTACAATATTATGAACTGTAATTAAATGTCAGTGTGGCTATCTTGTAAGACAAACTCCTCTTTCAACAAGTTGTTTGCTCATCAGTGGCCAGTACTATTTTTAGAATAATATACCTTAATCTTATTTATCTTATGTCTAATATGTCATGCCACATTTCATTTCATGACAGTAGTGTTACAGTCAGTTACAGTTTCTTCACCATTCAGTCAATTTATGCACACTGCCTGTAATTAAACACAGTATACAGACAAGACAGCTTACCTCTTATTACCTTTTTATTAAGCTAAACAAGGCTGCACCTCCTACTTTACCTACCTAGCCAGCTAATTAAGTAACCTGGGGTTTGAGCATATAACACAATTAGTATCTACCATCACAGTTAGTGGTGCTGGGCATGAAAGCAAAGAACCGTTGTTAGCGGCAACAGCTATCAGGTTAATTCAGAGTCACCCTGACTAACGTATCAAAATAGGACTACTGACAGTCTTCAGAGTCTTTAGTTGTATTTATCTTCATCTCCTTTGTATATATATTGCTTTACATTCTACTTATTTAAAACTTGTCTTGTTAATGTTGCCATTAAAAGAACCTTATACTTTTTTTAAAGAAGACATCTATCCTCTTTTGAGTTATTGGTCTCAGTGTCGAATCTTTTCAGTGACTGTCTTTAGTAAGGCTGCTGATGACGAGCAAGTTGGCTGGTACAGCAAACATGTTTATTCCCAAAAATTATATCACTAATAGCGTCTTAAATTGTTAACAAATCTGTTTTGCACTGCTAATTTTCAGTCACTTTAAGCCAAACTCGCACACAGCTAGCACTCTGTCAGATGGCGATGCTTTAATTGTTAATAGACTGCTTTTACATTTGAGTCTATGAATGGTGTCGTTGCCACAGTTTGGTGTTTGCAAGTTGTCAAATGTTTGTTGCAGTTGTGTTGTGCCACCAGTATCACGTTTCCTGAAAGTTTGTTGTGCTCTTATTGGAACTCATTTGTTGTTAAAGCTCATTGTTCTGAATTGCTTCAACCATAGAGATTGGTGCAAGGGTCACGGATGTGTTTATATGTGGCCTTGGGTTAAGGGGGTTGATTGCGGAAATCTGTTGTCTGCGAGTTGCAAGGAAACTATTTCTCATTTCTCCAGAGTTTTTGTTGTTGTCAAATGCAAAAAATACCAGCAAAACAAGATTTAACTTAACTCACATTGTATCTATTCACAGATAGGTAGTAAAAGTAAAAATAATATTTTGATGGTTGGAATGTGTTTGCAGCAAAATGGTACATTACTGTCTCTTAAATAATGTGAACATTTATCTTGACAGTAACTCCTTCTCTGCCTGACGTAAACATACCTTCTGTCGATTGACAGATTTAATGTCTTGCCTTTTGAACTTCAGGGAAATTAAATGAAACTACTGAAACTCTTTTGTGATGAAGAACCATAAACTCAGTCTCCTGTGCTTTGACTCCATCTACTGGACCACTGTAGAAAATGTTTGTCTTCATTAAAATACATAGTGTGTCAGCCCTTTTGGTCAAAGTCAGATATCTGATGTGGATTTGGGGGAAAAATGTTTTATGAAATATAAATATATTTCACTCATGTCTCAGAGCCCATGTATTGATGTATAAGAACTTTAGCATTTAGCACTTTTGTCATCCACAGTGGAGACATTAATATTTTTGTACATGACTTTATGTTTATGAAACTGCACTATACATCTCTGACCTCATAAAGTCTCAAGTTCATCTTTGCTGATGTTCAGAGTGCCAAGAGCTGTGCCGCCAAAAGTGTATCAACCCTGGTCTTGTCTTTTAGCTCTATGGTTAGTGTCAACAGTGCAGTAGCCACCTAAACATCGACAACGCTGTGTCTGAAGCTATGCTACACAAAGCACTGATGGTATGTGAGCTTTGAGTGGTACAAGGAGGAATTTGACATTTTAAAGAAAAATTAAACGAGTTAATTTAAAAACATAATACACTCAAAATATTACTAAATTTTAAATTAAAATACCTAAACTATGAGATCGGTTAAATGTAATTTAAAATACATTTTGCCTTTCCTGTAATATTTTTGGTTTGATTTGAGTTGTGTGGAAGAGTTTAAGTGCCAGCTCTAGATAATAAATAATCTCCTGTGTGAACTCTACCGTGTAACTGAACAGGGTCAGCCTATGCTACTGTATTTTATGTGTGTATCTACTGTCATAATGATGCTACCTGGAGAGCCAAATATTTTCTGAGGTGGTATGCAGTATAAAACATTCAAGAAACATTCTTCTACAAAATCATATGAACTATATAAACGTATATAATCCTTGTTTGAACATAAACATGCAACAGTAAAGCTGAATGTGCACAGGTTTATAGATTAGAGCTGTGAGGGAACATCATTTTGGCAAAAACAAAAACCACCATGATAATTACATGTTTAATTTGGTCATTGATGTACAACATAACCAGTCTGTCTTTAGGTGCTACTTTGGTTGGTCTATAATGTATTATGGCTGAGCCAAACTGTAACTAGTCTGTCTGTTATCTCTCATCTAGTAACTGTAGACTGAACAACATAATGGCAGTGATCATTTAGTCAAATATTCTCAATTTATACATTTGTTTTATTGATGTGTGATACGTTTACAGCATTTTACAGTACATTACTTAGATGTTTCAGTTCTCCTGTCGTGGTATGAATTGAGTCTTCATTACTACAGCAGTATGACTACAAAAATAATAATGATTTAAGTTCAATTAACAGATCGAAAGAATCTACAGATACTACATCATGATGCAGATTTCTAAAATGTTTCTGCCTAATCGGGTCTTTCCGCAAAACAACAACTTTTAAAATTATTTTCTCGATCAGGGCTATATTCTGACTTGGTTCATAGTATTGTATAACTAATAGCTGGAATAGAATGAGATTTTCCCAGTGCAGCTTCCTCGCTTACTTTTCTCTGTCCAGTTTCTATTTTGTCCTGTCTCTCATTAAGATAGCTACAAGTGGGTTGGGCACCTCTGCTGCTGCAGAGTGAAGATGAATCCACTTTTTAATCGTAAACATTTTAAACTGTGATTCTTCCTCCAAAAGCTCTGGCTCTGCCACCGGGTCTTTTCTGCAGAGCTCTTTAGCACTCAGCAGCTGTCTGTCAGTACGCAGAAGCTGTGTCCTTCTTCAGGCCCTCCACATAAAACACTGTGCAAAGCCCCAGGCACCTTTGCACTGACTTTGCATTTAATCTCATCACTCACCATAAGACACTGCCACTGCCAAGGCATTCACTAACAATATATTCCTCTATACTTATAGAGGAATGTCTTCTACACCCATTAAAATGTTTGAAGTTTTTTTTTTTTTTTGTGAGGCTGTGAATCTTTGAATCTTTCTGTAACACCCTCCAAAACATTTACCTTCAGCATTGATATGTCCTGTACAAACCTCTTGAAACCAGGACTGAATAGCTCTGATATGAAATGCTGTAACAGCACATTTTACATTTCTTAACATTTATAAAGCTGCTGGAGACAAAACTGCAGTTTTCATCACTAATTTCTCTGTCTTTAATGACAATAATGGGTGACGGTGGTGTTAGGAGTGATGGGTGCACAGTTGGGGTAACTCCAGAGTTGAAAACAGGAGTTTTGAGCCCAGTCATTCCCATTTTCAGCTTTTAATTAACTAGAGCTGCTGCTATGGCTGCTGGTTTAGTTTCATCTCCCCTGTTGGGTTCTTAAACTCTGTTCTGAAATACTGCTGCTTGTTCAAGTCACTCAAAATATTTTCTCTGCTTTGCTTCTCTTTCAGTTCTACAAGCATGTTGTCCAGAGTGTGGAGAAGTTCATACAGAAGGTGAGTTTTAAATGAGGATTGTCACAGTAAAAGTTAAACTACACATTTTTCAGGACACATTTTTCCTAAGCCAGTCACAGAGGGCATGAAATATAAACCTAACTTTATATTTTCAGTGTAATGCCGTCTTTATAGTTCTGCAAATTACTTTTTAACAACATACATCTGTTCTTTTAACAATTTCACAAATTGCTTATGACCTGTGAAAGCACTAGCACTATTCTCATTGTTACTAAAATATCCTAACACAGTTGCCTGTCTCTCTCATCAACAGTGCAAACCAGAATACAAAGTCCCAGGCCTGTACGTCATCGACTCAATTGTCAGACAGTCGCGACACCAGTTTGGGACGGAGAAGGATGTCTTCGCTCCACGCTTCAGCAAGAATATCATTGCAACGTTCCAGCATCTCTACCGCTGCCCTTCAGATGATAAGGTCAGACAGTTTTTATAGGTTTTGTGTTCCTCTCCATGGATTTTCATTTTTTTGTGACTTGCCATGGTCTCATGAGAGTTGATGGTACAGCCTGATATAAGCCTCAATTTTGAGGAATAGACCGGGGATTGGCAATATTTGTTTTTGTCCCATGTCATCACGGGCAAATATGAAGAATTGTTCATTAAACTAGTGAAGGGAAATTACATATTTTGACGAAGGAAAGCTGCACCTCTCTGAAGGCGAAATTAAAGATATTTTAAGGTTTTAAGACTAAAACATCGTGCCTTTTTAGACTTAGTAGTAGTTGTTGTTGTTGTTGTTGTTGTTGTTGTTTAGTTCTTTGCCTTAAGACTCCCACAGTTTTCTTTTATTGTATCAGCACCTTTTAAGGCTGCACCTGCCCCAAAGCATTGTGTCTTTTCATTTTACTGTCATTTAAAATTAGCTTTTTCATCTTTTTTTGTTGTTTCCAGAGTAAGATAGTACGAGTCCTGAACCTGTGGCAAAAGAACGCAGTCTTCAAGAGTGACATCATCCAGCCTCTGTTGGATATGGCAGCTGGGATTCCCCCTCCCAGTGTCACACCAGTCATGCCCAGCAGTGCTGCCCCAGTCAATAACACTACACCTGGTTAGTCAGAGTACACACATACTCATACACACTGATACTGTAGTCTGATAACTTGTTTGAAACCCCTGCCTGTGGAGTGCGTTTACTTCATGGTTCTTATTACAACACCTCTGTTTCTGTGTGTCCAGGCACTCCAGCTACCCCAGCCACTCCAGCTAACATAGTCCAGGGTCTTCCTGATTGGGCTTCCCAGATTACCAACACAGACACTGTGGCTGCTGTGGCACAGATCCTACAGAGTCCGCAGGGACAGCAGGTTAGTGTCCACCCAACTTCCCAGATAACAAACTGTTAAACTGAAAATGTTGTAATCTCTGACGCTTTACATCTAGTAAGTCAATATTACAGTTTGTGTGGCTGTTGGTGTTGAAAATGTGTCAAAAATTCTGTATCATCACCTGTTGTAGCTGCAGCAGCTGGTACAGAGTCTACAGATGCAGCAACAGAAGCCTCAGCCGTCCCTGCTGCAGGCCTTGGATGCTGGCCTGGTGGTGCAGTTACAAGCTCTAACGGCTCAACTCACAGCTGCCGCTACTGCCAACAGCCTCAACCCCCTGGAGCAGAGGGTCTCCTCTTTTAATAAGGTAATGCCGCAGTCAGCAAACAAATGTTTCTTTCCTCCTCGCTCTATCTGGTGCCTCCTAATGTGATTTGTGTTTATTTCTTGTAGAAACTTCTGGGTCCTTTTGATTTTGGGAATGATTCTGAACGTGGTGAAGAATCTAAAAAAGACTCCTCATCGTCTCAACTGTGAGTTTACTTTGTTTTTATAACCAGGCTATTATTTTTCCCACGCTGCAGTTAACATTAGTGAACCATAGTCCTTTCATTGTGCCAACCACTAATCTAATCAAGCTGCTGACTACTTTCAGGCCCATGGTGTCGGAGCCTATCAACAGCTCCCTCTTCCATCAGCTGGCTGAGCAGCTGCAACAGCAGAACCTGGAGCAGTTTCAGAAGCAGCTTTTAGAGCACCAGCAGCATCAACAGAAGGTATGGACACGCACTGTACACACAGATCACAGATTAGTTCCCCAAAAAATATTTCGCAGGACTGACTGACTGTGTACTCAAGCTTGCCATGGATTAACAGATTTTTTTCCTCCCCTCCTGGAGAGTGAAAAGTTAAGTTGCTTTACAAAATAAACTATGTTTGGCCGTACTAAGAGATGAAACATATCTACGGTCACCTTAACATCCCAGAGGGACTGCACACATTCGCCCTGGGATTCAGTGATCTATAAATAACTCCACATCCCCAGACACACACTACACTATGCCACACTATGTCCCTCACACACCTTTAGTCCTGCACGTGCCTCTGTTCCCATCATGGTCATGGGTAAATATTCCTAGACCTGCCCGTGTACATGCCACGTTAATAAAGGACACGATAATACGTGCGTTGCTCTTTTTAATCTTCCAGGCAATGAGCATAGAAGGGCAGGACTCGATCTTTGGCCAAGAGAACTCTGTGGCAACTGCTCAGAGCAGCAGCCAAGCGCAGCTTCCTGAGTCAGAGAACAAGTTGGATGACTCCATAGACAACCAACAGCAGGTATGCCTGGCATAATGGGCCATTTATTTACATGTAAGGCTTATATCTGACTGCAGTATTATACATTACCTTGTATTTATGATGGTTTTAGGACATGGATCTGGATGAGGGTCCAGACGGGATGGAGGAGGAGATCTTTGAGGCAGAGGAGAAGAAGATTGTAAGCACGCGCTCCAGAACACGCTCAAGGTCACGCTCTAGGTCAGTATCGCTTATTTCTGAAATCTCAGCTTTTCCTAAATGTACCTCTTGAAAATATCGCTGAATTGTCTGTTGTATAAGTTGAACAAGCTTTGATCTTTTCACCTTTCATAGAAAAGTGCTGACTGTTGCACAAGAAACTGTATTGAACCGGTTCTGGCTGGAAGATGTTTATGTATGAGGGATAAAAACCAAAACATGACGATAATTCTACTCCCTCTAACCTCTGCCTAGCTTACTTTATGTAGAACTGCTTTTACTTTCTAACTGAAGACTCTGGTAATCTCCTCCGTGGGGAGTCAGTTAGTGATAGTTTGCAGACTGATGCTCTAAAGAAGCAGGCCTATGTTACAAAAAGTCACTCTGGAAATGTTGTGATGTTCTCTCTGCAGGTCTCCCAAGAGGAGAAGGTCCAGGTCCCGCTCCGGCTCACGGAAACGTAAACACCGCAAGCGTTCGCGCTCACGCTCCAGAGACCGCAAGAGGAAGTCATCACGGTCTTACTCGAGTGAAAGACGCGCCCGAGAGCGAGAAAAGGAGCGGCAGAAGAAAGGACTGCCTCCCATACGATCCAAAACTCTAAGTGGTAAGTGAAAATCGTTGTTTGAGAATATTTTTCATAGTTTGCTGTCACTGCTTTTCCAATGAGTAATAATTGGTTTCCCCTTTACCCATACCTAGTGTGCAGCACAACCCTGTGGGTTGGGCAGGTGGACAAAAAGGCCACTCAGCAAGACCTCACCAACTTATTTGAAGAGTTTGGCCAAATTGAGTCTATTAACGTAAGTAGACTTTACTTACAGTATGTTAGCCTCTTCTTTGATCTCTTAAAATGATACATGAACGTGAGTTTATCATTATCATATGGTGACCTTAAACTGCCATTAACTGTAGGCCATATTACTATTATAACCCCCCATCTCTTATTTCATCTTCTTATTTCGTCATTCCTCTGTGCTACTTCTTCGCACTTGCTCCTTTTCTCATCCATCAAGTCTCTTGTCATTCTCCACTGTATGGTCACGTCTCACTGTTTAACCTTCCCATGTCCTATATAATGTAATGTAATGTGTGTGTGTGTGTGTGTGTGTCTGCAGATGATCCCTCCCAGAGGCTGTGCCTACATCTGTATGGTCCACAGACAGGATGCGTACCGCGCCCGCCAGAAGCTCAGCACCGGCTCCTTTAAGATTGGCTCCAAAATTATCAAGGTACACATTACATTTTATAATTTGATTGATTGTGTTCTCATTCTCCTTGTGGCTTCTTCTAATGTAATTTTCCATTGACCTTAGAGATAGTTTAGCTTTCCAGGCACATGGATCCTTGTTTGCTTCCAGAAATGACTTTGGAAAAATGCTGCTTCTTGACCTTCGTCTGTGTGTCTGATCCAGATTGCATGGGCTCTGAACAAGGGGGTAAAGCAGGAGTACAAGCAGTTCTGGGATGTGGACCTGGGCGTCACCTACATACCTTGGGAGAAGGTGAAGCTGGATGACCTGGATGGGTTTGCTGAAGGAGGAATCATCGACCAGGAGACCGTTAATGATGGTGAATAGAAATACATCTACTTATTAACTCCTTTCTTTGGCACATGCACTGGTTCTGTTGACTCAGTAGCGATGCTTGTTTAAATATAAATAAGGATACACAAGCAAGTTTGTACACACATAATGAAGGCATGATGCAGCTATCCAAACACAGGCGCTTCTTGGCATTTCATCTAAGTGGATTTGTTTTTTCCCACATTCCCTCATTTCTTTGTTTTCGTGGTGGTAATGCCCAAAATCCTTTAAGAAATCCCATCAGGAACTCCACGCCCACCCTGATAGAAAAATGAGGACAAAGATTGAGTTGGAAAAATACAGCTAATCTCCCAAATCCAAACAAAGGACTGGATGAGTTTATAATTTTGTTTTCATCTTTCTGTCTGTTTCTGCAGAGTGGGAGGCAGCCAAAAATGCTGAGCCAGCTAAGGAAGTTACAAATCAGCCAGTGAGTGCTGAGACTACAGCTGCATCTAACACCCAGACTGAGACCTACAGCCAGCAGGTCACCATGATGCCTGTACAGGTACTGAAGCGGGTTTGTCTCAATCTGTAGATACGATGTAAGCAGCATGGCGCGTGCTGTTCCGATTCTTGTCCATTCTCATCGTAATCATCGATATGTCTCATCCAGCTGCCAGTGGCCCAGGCTGTTCCCAGTGCAGTAGGTTTGGTGCCTCCTGCCTTCACCATGGGAATACCACCACCAGGTTACGGGCCTCCACCACCCTTCATAAGAGCTGGCTTCAATGCATCGCAGCCTCCTCCCGGTAAATGACACAGACGGTTAAATAAAGATCAGAACTGTGTAAGTTTACAAGCTTACACATTATTTTCTGATATGCAGGTTTTATGCAGGCAGCACAGACTGCAGCCATGGCTTCAGCAACTACTTGTGAGTATTTACGGCATGCTCGCCTTATAACTAATACATGTATATAGATAACACACAGAGAAAATTGAATCTGTCCTTTCAAGGCATCGAGATGGAATTTACAACCTTGGATTAAATTTGTTGTTTCTCCTGTACCCACCTGTAGCTCTAGTGCAGCCTTCAGTGGCAACCAGCCAAGACGCTGTCAAGGATTCACCGTTCAGCGCTATGATTCCTCCAACCAGCACTATCCCCGGGAGCTTCATGGCCTCAGCCATCCCTGGAGCCAGTATGTTCAACCCAGTGGGAGTACAAGCTCAGCAAGCAACCAATGAGAAATCGGCACAGTCTGCAGAGGGTATGGATGCTGCTGCAGAGCTTACACTGCAAGGTGAAGCAATGCTAATGTGTTCTTTTGTATAATTTTTTATTTTTATCTTTTTTTTTCTGGTGGACACTTTGATCATATCTCATTGAGTGTTTATTTGTGCTGCCAAAGTCATTTGTGTTTGTCCATGAAGAATTTTAATTTTTTTTTTCTGTCATTGTGTTTTTGTCCACAGGCATGCAGAATGCAGTCCGCAGCGGTATGGGTCTCCTTGGCATGCACCCCACAGCTTCCCTCACCCACCCACTGCATCAGTCTGGTTTGGCTGCACAGAGGATGCCTGGCCTGCTGCCTCTGGATGTGCGACCTAACCTCCTCCAACCTGGGGCTGCCGCCCGCTTCCCGCTCCTCATGCAGCAGGGCCCCGCCCAGCAGGCTGCCGGCCTCCTCGACAGTGCCCTCCAGGCTCAAGCTCGTGCCAGGGCTCCCTTCCCTCAGCTGGACCCCTTCAACAGGGCCCCCAACCTTAACAGTGAAAATCTATCGAAAACAGAAGATGAGTCTTCCTCTGGGGCCGATGAGGGCAAAGACCAGGACTACCGCTTCCCTCCAATGGAAAAGCAGAGTACAGGCCTGCTGAGGACCCCTCCACCAGAGCATAGGGAGTCCCTGGGAGGTGGTGGCGGAGCAGGAAGTGCTGGAGGAAGCAGGCCCCCCTTGCTCCAGACCCCAGGGACTCAGCCAGCCAGAACAAGCCTAGTGGGACGTCTGCAGGCTCTTGCAGGCTTCACACCAGATAACCGCTGGAACCAGGCCAGAGGGGACTTTGATGAGCGAGACAACATGCGAGGAGGCCTACAGGCCCCAGTTGGCCCAAAAGGCTTCCAGGAGGAGCGTCCCGCTCCTGGTCAGAACTTCCCCAACCGCTTCGACAGCCGTCCTGGGGCAACAGGAGGAGCAACTGGAGTTTCAGGAAATGCTGGAGCTGTTGGGGGTCCACAGGCCTGGAACCGTAGCGGTGCTACCACAGCGCCTTTCGACAGTGAGCTACATCAAGACCTAGATGAGCGAAGACGCCCATGGGACAGGCAAAGAGACAGAGATGAACGAGATTTTGACTTCAGGAGGGAGATGAATGGTAACCGCCACAGCCGAGAGAGAGAGCGGGAGCGCGAGAGGGAAAGGGAGAGAGAGAGAGACCGAGACCGCGAGCGAGGCCGAGACCGCCCCAGAGAGCATGAACGGGACCGAGACCGCGACAAAGAGAGAGACCGTGAGAGGGATCGTGAACGTGGTGGCTGGACACCTCTTCTCCCTCTACCTACACCCCTGCTTCCAACTCCACCTCTAAATACTAACCTGACCCTGAACCAAGGCAAACTACTTGCACCACTCAAATTAAACCCTCAGCTGCAGCCACGATTCCAGTCCTCCCTCCTGCCTCAGGCTCAGGGCAAGCCCTCTCTCCTGGGTTCTCCTGGGAATCAGCCACTGCCTCAGGTTCCAGTCCCATCACAGAGCCAGGCAGCCGAGCCCGAGCAAGAGTCAGAAACCCCAACCCCGTCTGAGACACCTCAGGCCCAGTCACCACCCTCAGCCCAATCACCTGACCTGTCATCTGACAGCAAGGGTCAAAGCCCACTGACTGAGGCTCCCACTGAGGGCAAGTCATCACCACAACCCGAGACCCTCCCACAAACAGAATCACCATCCCATCTCTCGGCCCAGTCCCCCTCCAAAACCACTTCTTCTCCAGACAGTGAGACGCCAAGCCAAGCCTCACCGCTGGTTGAAGCCTCATCCCAGGACTCACCCGTGGCCTTCACGCAAGCTGCCAGCCCCCCTGATGAGACGACTCACTATCTGGAGGAGCAGGAAAGCCCACAGAAGGATGAGGAGGAGTCACAAGATCGAGCCTCCTCACCCGAACCCCAGTGGGTCAATGGACCTGGGAGGGACAATAGCACTGTGGCTGAACCCACACCGGAGTCCTCGCCCGAGGCCTCACCCGAGCCATCCCCAGAGGCCTCCCCTGAGCCCTCTCCTGAGCCCACTCCAGAACCCTCCTCCGATTCTATGCTCCCTGAAAGTGAACCGGAGCAGCAGCAGGAGCAGCTTGCCTCTCCTAAGGACGTAGACAATGAACAGAGTGAGCCCATGGAGGAAGCTGCGAGTCAGCCAGTGGTAGACACTGTCACAGACACTGAGGGGACATAATCATCACTCAGTAGGTAAAAGATCATTTTGTAAAGTTGTCTCTTCTTCTCTGTACTCATGTCAGCAAACCACCACCACCACCACACGGGACATGGCGAATACTGACTCACATCAGTTATTGACTGATAACCAATAACAAATGATTTTATCTCTCACAAATACCAGTGTACTTAAATAGAAGGCTCGTTAGCTGATATATTGATAGACGATTTTGTTTGTGTTTTATTTCCTTTTACCTTTTTTAAGTTGTAATGCCAATCTACCCATTTTAATTAATCTAAGCTTGGCGAATTTTATTGAATTGCCTACCAAAATGTTTCAATTGTATATGGGGGAAAAGGAGCTTTGACCTTCCTATGGAAGAGTAAGAAATCCTGGCTGTCCGACAACGGATTGAATACAGTTACACACGATACTTGAAAAACGGCAGTTGCTGGCTCCATTTCTGTCTTTTCTTCTTTTTAAAATGCTGCTGCAAAGTTTTCAATGAATGCTTTTGTGGTGTCCTTACAATGCTTTCTGTTTCTAAGCAGAACAAATAGCCTGCATACAGTGAGACCAGTACAGCCGCTTGTAATTGGGAAAAAATGAACACTTTTTAAACTGAAAACATGAAAATGTTGTATCCCCAAAATAAATGTCTGTAATTTGTTTCCAATTACACAGTGAACACAAACAGAAAATTACATGCCAGGGGGAAGAAAAAAAAAAAAGAAACGAACAGAGGGATGTTCTAATGTTGGGTACATATTGTTTTAGTTTGAAATAAACATGCTTTGTCTGTTTAAAACACATGCTTTAGGACTGTTTTCTGACCCAGGACCAGTGGAAACTAAGACTGCTTTACAGACTCGTACACATTGTGTGCTGTCACCTCAGTCGATTTGATGTTCTCGTAACTCAAGTTGCTGCTATACCATCCATCCACAGAGCACTTTGTTGGATGCAACCGTGGGACTTGTAGTTTTTTAGTTTTTCGATGACGTCAGCCTGTATGTTTCCCTAAGCTTTTGCTGGGTGACTGTTGAGGATGGGATTGTGCCTTTTTTTGAATGGATTTGTCGTTCATGATGCTACCCAACACTACTGTGTGATGTACACCAGACTGTGCGTGCAACTCGGTTTCAGACAGCTCTATGAACACGATGCTGCCCGCACAGAATTGACTGGCCTACCGTTTTGAATGGTAGCTGGGCAGTTTGTACAGCACTCACCTAGAGGAGATCAAGTCTATATACCCCATCATTCTGTGCATGCAGGCCTGTAGCCATGTTTTAACCTTCCTGTCTCTCTTGTTCATTTCATACTTGTAGTGCTTTTCTGTTGAGACATACTACTAGAAATCCATAGTCTGCTGTTCTCTCAGACCAAATGTCTACTACAGGAGTTGTGATGTTGAATAAAAGTTGAAGGTGCATCAGATTTTTTTTTTTTACCCCTCTTATTGTCATGAATCCTGACTCAGGCCGATCAGATGAACTCTTGCATACACATCAACACTGCCGCCTGAAACAGAGAAACTTTAACTTTAACCAGACACATGCTTGTAGTTTAAAGGTACAGTATTCAAGATTTAGGGGGTAGTATTTACAAAATTTAATATTCATAAGTTTCATTAGTGTATTATCGCATGAAGAAAAGAATCCTTGTTTTTGTTACCTTCGATTGAGCCTCTTATCTATAGACACCGTGGTTCCTCTTCCAGGGAGTCCGCCATGTTGATCCGCCAGCAGTAGCCCAGAATGGACAAACTAAACACAGACTGTAGATATTTGCATTTTCCGCACATTTCGTGGCACAGTAGTTTCTCCTTCATGCCTACGAGGAGAGGATAAGGCGACGGGGTTGCAGTCGGCAACCACACCGCAAGACACCACTAAATCCTACACTGTTCCTTTAAAACAATTCATATATAACAAGTTGTGTAACATCCTTATGTTCTAAGAATATAAACCATCTCGACTCTAGACACCAACTTTTTTTCCCCAGATGTCGAAGTCTAAACTTAGTTGTATCCAGAGGAAAAATTCCCATGAGACCTGAGATGCCAAACCGAGGTCAATTCCACACAGTCAAAACACTGCAATATATTGTATTTCACACCTAGCAATAAAGGTGTAGATATTTTCCAAATGCCCTCATAATGCCCTCGAATTATGCAACCAAAAAGCACATTTCTCACAAGGGACAGTTCCCACATATAAAAAAAATAAATAAAAAATCAGCCATCTGGCAACAGAACAAAAGGGTAAGGAGAAAATATACAAATGAGGGAGATCTGGAAGAAGTAGGAGAAGATGCTGGCTGCTGCTTTAGCCCACCCTCCTTCACCCCGTGCTGCCAGAGATCCCGGCTGCTACAGCTGGAGGAAGCGCTTACTCAGCACACACTAGCAACGAGCTCGTCTCTGTACTCATTTACGGCCTGGCTAGTGTCAGAAAACACAAGCTGCACGATTTATTTAAGCGGTTGCCTACATCTTGTTGTCTACCGATGCCGTTTCAGCACTTTTTCTTTATATAGAGTGAAAACAATGGGAGAACGTGTGCTGCATAATGTCTTTACCTCCAATTACACCTGAGCTTAGGCTGCTAATCTGAATGTTAATACGCAGGGAAAAAAAAAAAAAACATTGTCATAGTTTGGCTCTGGATTTAGCATCTAGAGACCCGTTCGGGGATAAAGCCGAGCTGAAAATATCCAGTTTGTGTCTCCTAGTGTGACTCAGTCTATAAATTTTTAGCTCCCACCTGGCTCCCAAAGCAGTCGGGCAGTCGGCCAGGTCCAGCCTCCTGCTGACCTCCCCACAGAAAGATTTGACAGGCCCGAGACTTTGAATCAACCACTATCTGCCCTGAAACAGACACATGTACACAGCAGTTGGCTAGCTCTCCCTTGGACAGCAATAAAAATAAATCCTTGCTGCGCGGAGGGCCAGCATCCTTCACTTATTTATCTGTAGCAGAATAAACGGCATGTTGGCTAATGTAGGTTCTAATGAATCCTGCTAAAACCAAATGTCTACATTTAGGTTTGGCTTTCAAATACGGCTCAGGCATTGATTAGTGTCTGAGATCGTGCTTTTTTTTTTTGTTTCTTGTCTGCAAGCCTTTCATTAAATCCAGCTATAACCAATAGGCACAGTCGTGACTCAGTCTGACTCTAATGGTGGTCCTCTGCCAAGCACATTTGCTCATTATTTCCATGTTATACTCCAAATAAAAATCCCTACACAAGCCCATGGGAACAAAGCAAAGTGGTCCTGACCTTTTTTTTTAGTTGAAGATTACCCCAGCATGGGCAACTAATGAGAGCACCTTAAACAATAATGGCATGGAATAATAATACACTGCCAGTTAATGGCCAGGTGGTAGCGCTAATGTTTGGTTTCTACTGTCAGGTCAGACACAGGAGTTTCCTGCTGTGAGGAAGTCAATTAGACGCAATAATGAGGGTTGAGTTTCAGCTTGTAAATAAGTTTTAATACGGCTTGGGGAAATCACAAATCTTGCTCTGAAATGGACTAAATATGTCCAGCTTCATGACATAATTAACTATATAGGGGACATTTCAAATCAGCTTTGGCTACATTGAAATATAGCGGTTCATTTCCACGACAGATGCTGCTCTCCTGTTGTCATTTGAAGCATCACAGTCTGCCTATCTGTCGCGTCAGTACCACGTCTGACCATTTGAGGTCAGTGTGGTACCGCAGCTCTCGTCATTATGGCAGACCGGCTTCTCGGAGGGGTGCGACAGCTCAAAATCTGCAGTGCTCACCTCTCTTACCTTCTGCTGCACCTCACTCTCGCAGAGACAAATAAAAGCTCACAGTGGCACGGCGAAGTACACACAAAATTCCCTCTTGTGAAACAACACTCTCAGATAGAAAATTGCTGCCGTGCAGGAACTTCATGGTACCACCACGCTGGAATTAATTCATCAGATACCTCTTTCTATACCTTTTTCAGATCGATACAGGAGCACTGTGATAAATGGAATGAGGTCCTTTTAGTGTGAGACTTGGCCCCTTTCTGCAGCTTCTCAGTTGCTGCATTCTTAATTGATTAAAGCTATTGATTATGCCTCCCATAGCCTCCAGACTAAAAATCGGCCTCTATCTGCCGTGGGCCAGATCCCCAAATATTATATTCGCAAAAGGTGGAGTCCGTGCCAAGAGGAGAGAGTTCTGTGCTGGTGTGGCTGCTCGCACGAATAAATGAATAGGAAAGATTTAGTTTAGAGGAAAAAAACAGAGACATCTATCTTCCATACGCCTAGTTATACAGGAGAGGAATCCCCCTATCTCGACACACTCTCTGCAGCCACCATAATTACTCACCACCACTGCGGGAGTGTCTGTAAGTTTCCTTCACGAAGCCACTGCCTGCCTGGCTCTCTTGTTATCAAAGTCAGCAGACTCTTCAAGACTGGGCTGAAGTGTCCAAAGTTCGTTTCACCCCTGGAACTTAGCCTCATTGTGAGTTCACCCCCGGCTGCAAATTGTCTGAAAGAGGCAGAAAGGTCACAGATTTGTTCCTCACCCTTTAGAGTTAGAGCAACAGTCCCCGGAGCTGGTTGTTGGTGGGGATACAGTGGCTTGCTCAAGGGCACTTAGGTGCAAGGTGTGCACTTCCAGCATTCAGGCTTAAACCCAAGCCTTCCGGTTGCTGTTCTTTTAAGCTCTTGTATGAATTTCAATTCATGCAGCCAGAGGCAGTTTATTTTTTACCTTTTAAAATAAGAGAAAGAAAAATGGCAGTCACTGCAGAAAAAACATGACGCTGATGATGGCCTTCATCAAACAGAAAACAGGAAATGAATAATAAACATTTGGCCTTCTGTAGATATACTGGATGATTTTTCTCTTGTATTTTTTAATCTTACCCAAAAGAGCTTTTTTTGGCTCAGAGGGAAGCTGATACACACAGTTTCTTCAGTTTTCTGCTGGTTTCTGTAACTGTAATCTTTAATGGTAATATAAGCCCCCTGAAACAGTATTCAGTATCATCATGTCTTTCTTTAATTAGCCACACGAGCTGTCTGTCGGTCAGTCAGTCCATGACCTTGGTCTAGATATCTTTCCCAGCAACTGTTGGATGGAGTGCTATAACACTTGGTACAGGTATCCATGGCGCTCAGAGGATGAATCCTAATGACTTTGGTGATAGCCTAACCTCCATAACAGTCGACATTTTTGGGTTTCAGTGAGATGTCTGAACAACTGTTGGCTGGATTACCGTGCGGTTTTGATGCACACATTCAAAAAATGTATTACATTCCCATCAGACTTAACAATACGTCGTGTTTAAGTACTACTTTGCATAAAACTTTGAAGAAAAAACATGATTTTGTTCAGAAATGACCAGTAGTATTATACATATACAGCTCGACTGTTCAGAAACAAGTTTACAGCCATGCTGGTGACTGTGAAGCTGCACAGCAGAGCTTTGAGCTAAATGCTAATATGCTGACAAGCATGTTTCCCAAGAACACCCACCTTAGTTTAGCATGTTAGCATGCTGAAATCTGCTTTTTGGTACAAAATAAAGTACAGCTGAGGCTGACACAATACAGTCTTTACAGGGACAACATTTTCCAATGGGCTGTTGCAAGATGTTTCACAAATTTAACCTTTTGGTGGCTTTAAATGTAAAGTCAGGGCAACAACAAAGTCATTGAGATTCAGCCTCTGGGAACCTTGAATGTTTACATTTCATGGTTATCAATCAAATAGTTGTGATATTTCAGTTTGGACCAAGGTTGTGGACACAAGCTGGTCAAAAGACGAGTTTTACCATCCCTAAAAACATACTTACACATTGACATTATCAACTGCACATGGATAAAATACGACACACAGGCACACGTTCATGCTCACGACATGATAAACCCTCCTGATGTAGGTTTATTTTGATGCCATCCTATAAAATTTTATTACATTTACCATTAACCATTAGTCTAAACATGAAAAAACAGTTTTTGAGCCTCACAGAACATCTAGCGTGGCTGTGAACTCCTCGTCTTGTTGTGTACATGTACGTTACTTTCTGTGACAGGCAGAGAGGTTCATTAAATCTAGACTTATTTCGAGACAATACTGTTGCGTCTTGCTCCACTTTTATTTTTTTTGAAGGTAGCAACTTGTATCATTTTTTTTCCCTCAACTTTCATGAGCATATTTCATTTCATCCTCTCTTGGGGCAAAAAAGACAAACAAAAAAAAAAAAATTAAAAATGGATTGTGTTTTCTTTTTTTACCAGAAGCAAGAGAGGACACCCGTGTTTGCCAAATCAGTGTGTCTATGCATACTGAGGAGGTGCGTGTGTGTTGTCGGTGGTTTACATGTCTGTCACTGAACACATTTTCCCACACACATAACCAACTTTGTGTGTGTATTGGCAGTGTGTCAGAGTTAAACCCATTAGTGCAAACATGTCGGAGACGGTACTTTCACATTTCAGGAATGACGTCTGCAACTCTCGTCTTTCGTGTTAACAATGTTGGTCCCTAATCTTTCGTGTTAGCGGCCATATTTCCAAACAAAAATATCAGTAAACATACATCGTGTGTTTACATCTTATTATCTGTCTGTTTTCACAAAATGGTTTTCTGTTAGTGCTTCTGCTTCTCGTCTCAAAATGTCGCCGCTCATTGAGGGATGAGTGTGGGGTCATAGGAGGTTAAAGGTCACTGGTGTTGGAGACAGAGACAGGGTGGAGTCTGGGAAAATGTAGGAGGGTAGTCAAGGAGATGACAATAAGCAACAAAACACCTGTACTGATTTTCCGGGAGAATCCGGTCGTGATTCACGGCGAGGCGGTGTGTGTGTGTGTGTGTGTGTGTGTGTGAGACTGTGTGTAATCTGGGTGACGGGAGCTTATTAAATCTGCCAACACAAACGAGGAATGTGTTTTTGGGGTGGAGAGGAGGAGGAGGAGGAGAAGAGGGAAGATAGGCCCGCGAGGGAGGTGTACTGAGATGCTGAGCAAGCGGTGCCAGCGATTGACAGCGCAGCACATTGTGCCTGGAAAATTGGGGGGGGGGGCAACATGAAATGTAACAGCAAAGACAGGCAGGTATGGGCTGCAGCCTCCCGTTGTCAGCCTGACATCAGCGCTGCTCTCATTAGAGTGGGAGCATGCACGGATTGCAGTCGTACAGACTCATTTAACCACAGCATTTACATCAATCTTCTGATTATGCCGGCTCTCATTCTTGCACATTGTGCAGCTACAGAGGGCGTGCGGCAAAGCCTTCGCATTCACACAGTCTTAATACCTAGCAGACACTTTATATCCACTTTGTTCTCGTACTGTCTGCGTCGCCTCCATTCACACGTCTGTCATCATTTGGAAAGAAGACCTTAAAAAAAGCTGCCTATTAAAGACTGACTCAGCTTCTTCCTGCAGATGTGACACCTGGTTCATCAACCTGCAAAACAAGCCTCATTGTTTCCATTAAGTACTATAGTGAGTGAGTGAGTGTGTGTGTGTGTGTCTACCTGCCCACACATGTGACACCCCCCCCCCCCCCTACCCCCATGTTTGTTAGCATGCTGCTACCGCAGCTAGCTGGTGATTAGCCCCGAAGCCCTCCCCGTTGCCTGCCTGTTTGTTTACAGTGGTTAGAAGCAGATTCCCTCCTGAGAGTCAGAGGCGTCGCTGCGCTCCAGAGACCGAGCAGACGATGTCAAATTAAAAAGATAGGAAATTCCTGACTCCTCAGAATCATGCAGGGAAGTGGGGAGGGGGGGGGTTAATAGGAGAGAGTCGACAGATTTGTAAGGATCAAAGGTGTGTGTGTGATCAAACCCGGTGGTGTCTTTTACCGATGCTATTGTTTAGCGCTTCCTTCCAAATCATATCACATGGTTGGAATAGAGTTGGACTGACTTCACAGAATTGAAAAAAAAATGACTTTAACAGCATCATTTATTTCCAGAAACGAGGTCACGTTTACTTTGGGTTATCTGTCAGCGGTTCTCATAGACTGTTTATGTAGAGATTAGCTCTAATAAAAGATAACAAAATTCTGACAGTTTTTATGCAAATGAAGCCAAAGTATTAGAGACGATGATGTGCGACAAATCTCAAACTCACATCAGAGGCTTTGTTTATCACTTGTTCACAATTTCTCACCATTCTCAACCATTCACCCACCGAAAAACACATTTAGTTTTATATTACTTGCATAACAATAAAACTAAAGCAAAGAGCAGAGAGTTGATACAGTTCTGTATTTTTAGGAGCTCGACTAACAACTGTCCAAGTCCCCTTTTCTAAAGACGCACTAGATTTGATTAAATTTAGACTGAAATGTCTTCATTTTGAGGAATCCAGAATTTTCATAAAGCGTAAAGCACAACGCAAACAGTTTGAATATTTGCATCACATCAGAGAGAGGAAGCATCACGAAAATGTTTTCTTCATTCTCCGTGAATTCTGCGTGTTTCCTGTAGAATCAACTTGTTTCATTTAGTTTTTAACTCGCGCGCAGAGATCTACATCTCGTTTTAAGATGCTTGTTCTTTAAAAAATCCTGAAATAAGGGGAAATGTTGCCGCGACGGAGTGGAATATTCCAGCCCTCGGGCCCATTGACACAATATATTCTTGTTTCCGCAAGAAAAATGAGCCCCTGTGGCTGAATCTGACTGTTCGTCTGACTTTTTTTGGTCGTGAATCACTTCTTTATAGTTGGACACCATCTTTGGACACACAAGCAAGTCCTTTTATATCGAGATTCATTTGAAGGTTTGTGTGTAACGCGTGTTGTAGAGACAAATTCTCACTGGTTGACAGAAAATGAGAGCCAGTGTCCTGCTCATGTGTAGTTAACCCCGCGTTGACGCTTCACACCTCCCTCCTGTTGTTCCTCCAATCTGTCAAGTGTGTGTGTGTGTGTGTATGTGTGTGTGTGTGTGTGACTTTGTCAATATCACCCACAAGGGTTCCCCTGCCACCCCACTGATGGGGATTAAACATTCATGATCATGTTTATTAATGACCAGCAGGCATTAGGGATCTCCGGGCTGTCACACACACACACACACACACACACACATACATTCATAAGCTTTTTTTTTCTTCGTTTTTTTAAACCACACATAGTCAAACACATTTGCACTTTCTCTAGTACACCTACACAGTCTTCCTCTCGTTCACACTCTCACACAACCTCTTTCTATTAACCCACCCACACACATCAGATACACAGACACACTTTCTCTCTTGATCTCGTACACCTACACACGCAGAAAACACACTCCTGAATAAATCTCCCTCGTCTGTCTTCATGTTTTTTAATTTGGTAATAAGCTCTGAAGTGTGTGTGTGTCTGTGTGTCTGTGTGTGTTTGTGTGATATGGATCCACTGGTGAGTTAAGTAGAAAAAAAAAAAAACAGATTTCCTGTCTCCGTGTCTCTCTGGGCCGCCGCTCTGAACTCTCCCAGGGGTGGAGGGATGGACCGAGGACCTCGCTGAGAACATCTGTGACGGCCGGCCCCAGCAGAGACCACAGTGTGACAGGGCCTATCCATAGCAGATGTCACATCAGTGTGTGTGTGCATGTGTGCGAGAGAGACAGAGAGAGAGAGAGAGTGTCATGTAATCAGGGTTGAGAAGTCCATGACCTCGAGGATATATAGAGGAAATGCTCTCATCCACGCTTCCTTCCTGTCCCTCTTTCCATTAGTCTCCTTTCCTGGAGATGCAGTGGTAAATAAACATGACCAACAGCAGCTGATC
Source organism: Protonibea diacanthus (assembly GCA_028641955.1). NCBI lineage: Eukaryota > Metazoa > Chordata > Actinopteri > Sciaenidae > Protonibea > Protonibea diacanthus. The sequence continues at coordinate 14,214,040 of CM053987.1, read as the reverse complement.
ATCCTATAATTATTATTAGAAAGTCAGATCTTTGTAACCTTTTCCTTCTTCGCCTCCTTCACCCCTTTATGCCAGGGACAATTTGTCCCCTTTTGATGTGATATAAAAACTATACACGCTTTGCCCCGCAGCCTCTGCAAATGAAATGAAAAATGAGTGATGAGCAGAGGAGCGCTGATGCTGCACTCCTCACATTGTCCCATCTGATTCTGCATCTACTCCCTCTCCCCTCCGTGTCTCCATGGTTGGACACTTCTTTCTTTTTCCCTCATTATTCTTCCGCTCTGCTTCCTCCCGTTATCCTTTATTATTCCTCCAACCATTTGCCTCTCACCTCTCTTACTCCTCTACGTTCTCTGCACTCCATCCTTTTTTTTTTTTCTTCTTTTTTTTTTTTACTCTCCAGCGAAGCGCGGTGCAGTCTGCTCAGATTCCCTGGTAACTGAGCCTCTCGATGGGAGCTACAGCCTGGTTCATAAAACTAAAAATGCTGTTTAAAAAAGGTTATTTTTAGGTCTGATTTCCATCACGTGCAGTGAGGCTATAGAGAGCATTAAGTTACCTTCAAACTGGAGGGAATTCACCCTTTTAGAGGGAGATCACCAGTTAGTTGGTCCTCTTTGCTGTTAAGCTGAGAACATAGACTATACAATTACCACGTGTCCTTGGTCAAACCACTTTGTTGTGTGTGATATGTAATATATGTAATGATCTGTCAGAAAAACATGGATAGGTCTGAAGTGTGCACTGATGTCAGACACAACAAGAGCGCTGCCTGCGCAGTATAATTCAGTACAACATCCCTGCAACGAATGCCACCCTTGCGGAGCTGTTTATGTTCAGTTTGAGTCGGAGAAGAAACATTGAAATTGGGATTAAACATGAACGCACGATTCAAGCTTGAATTGGAAGCTAAATTCAGAACAACCGGTAATGATCTCGGCGGGGGAAGCAGAGGGGTCTGACACGGTGAAGGAGGGAGCCGAAGCAGACAGTCTGCCAACCTGTTTGGCCTCCACCCTTTCCCTCTCTCTCTGCCCCGTCTTATTCCTCCCCCCACGCCTTGAGTGTCACATGGGACACCGGGGAGAAAATGAGAAACATGAACCTGGCACTCATCTCGAGCGTAAGAGTCACTGCCTGGTCAGACCTGACCATTCTGGATCACGATGGTGGCTAAAGTCGGCAGCCAGGGAGGGGGAAAGAGAGGCAAAACAGGCAGAATAACTGTTTGATCTGGTGAACTGTCTTTCACATAAAAGCAGTTACAACCTGGATCTTATTTTCATAGTTTTGGTGCCATGCCAACGTGAGCAGGCAGGAGTGAGCGTACGTCATACATAAGGAGGTGGACAAAATAACAGAAACACATGAAACAACTTTCATCATCATCAAATCACATCATCGTAATTACAAGGTCAGCTACACAGGCAGAGCAACCAATGTACCAATTAGTGGTGTGTGTCAGCTGTAAAAGAGGTCTGACAATCACTTTTTAATGAATGCTGTGTGGTTTATATTATATGGGATGTGGATTTATACGTTTTTAACATTTAACATTAGCCTAATTTAGCTGATGTAGCTACTGTTTATACTTGGACCTGTTTCAGTTCAGTAACTACATACTCATCCGCTGCTCCTATCAAGCTCAACAACAGCGCAGAAAGAGAAATCCTCATATTTTTTTCACTGTTGAGATGAATCTTGTTACACGCATAAAAATGACACTGTGTAATATGTGCAGAAGTGTTAACATGGAGCACTGGAGTCCCAGAAACACGTCATTTGACTGGTAAATGAACCCTTGGCCCAACTGCCACAAGTCAAACGGGTAAAAAAAAAAAAAGAATCAAACTTCTTCAACAGGACTGAAGGGTTACTAGTTCAAAATAAAAGCACGCCAAGCCTGCAGACTGCACAAGAATAAAAAGAATGCTGTTCATCTGTAATAAACATGAGCCAGATAAACCTGCTATGGGGCCTTTGGGTAAAATAATGAGCTGTGGCGCCCCTAAACCCCCAATGCCTTCCTCTCTCACTGCAATTTGTATATTAATTTTTATATATCATAACAAACAGCTCTTTTTCTGTGTGGTAAGCAGATTAAATTACATAAATATATAAAGTACAAAAGTGAAATCATGAATATCTAAAGACATTTTCAGTTTTAAATTAGCACAAACTAGTTTTGGATTTGGATATTTCAGGGCCCCTTGAATTCCCGGGCCCTGCAGCAGTCGCCAACTTTACCCAGTTGGTAGCGTCAGTATAAACTAAATTGTTTCCCATGACCTCCCAAATCACCAGACCTAAACAGCATTAAACCTGTTTAAGACCGGGACCCTTTCTTTCTTATAGAAAGCTCCAATTTCCTGTTACCCACAGGACTGAGGATTTGTGCAGAAGCACAAGTGGACATGAAGCTCCTTTGGAGGAGGAACGTTATTGTTGTTTCTGTTATTTTGTCCTCTACCTGTACATCCAAATGCTCCCTGATGTCCTCTGATCAGTGGATGCTCTGCCCTTTCTACCCTCATTCACACACGTTGCTGTCAAATCAAACACGCATGCGCACACACACACACACACCACAGCACACAGGAGAACTAATCCGATTTCACAGCCCAAATGAAAAGAGTCTCACATGCACTCACATCCATTAGCTATTATTAGCTAAATAGGCTAATAGGTAAACACACACACACACACACACAAAGGGCTGCTGTAGAGAAGACAAACACCAGGGGAGACCAGCTGCTACAAAATGGAAACGTGTTGAGTGCTTTTTCTTTTGTTCACAGCTCTCCCACGTGAATACACAAAGTCCACCAAGCATGGCTTTTTAAAATGGACCTGAAGAGCTAAATATTAAATTAACTTTAACTCAATAGCTCGAGTGATATGTGATATTTTAAGTCTTGAATTTTCCTGCCGCATTGTTTCTACAGCCTGTCTGTGGACTCATTGTGTTAACTGACGTTTGTTAGCTACTGTTGCTACGCCTGTCAAGCTTTCTGTTCTCGCACAGAACATACGCAGTGATACAATGATAACCTTGGCACATTTCCCACTCAGAACATATAATAATAATAATTTCTGTATAATATTTTACAGGCTAAAATGACAACTGATGCTGGCAGGTTTCATCAGCTGTAGCTAGCTAGCTAATTAAGTTAATTTTAGCTCCATGTGCTGGGTTAAAACACTGTCTCCAGGTGACTTTTTCCTTCTGACTTGTTTTAAAATGAGAAGCCTCTAAAAATTCCTCAGCGTCCTGTCAGCGTCCTCTTCAGTCTTTTCATCTCTGTCACTATGTGCATAGAGGCTGCTGGCCCTGGTTGCCCACTTGCTCAGCTCTGGGATGACGCCGGCTCCACTCTCCGTTAGCATTTGCCTATGACCCAGGCCTGAGAATCCACTCTTTTCTGTGGTCCAAAACACTTGTGGTACAAACACTAGCACTCCCTCAGTGCTTTGGACTCACAGCCCGAGCAGCCCGGCTAACAAACTGAGCTAACATTAACTAACAGCAGCTATAGTTCGCAGCAGTTTACTGACAAAAGTGAATCGAACTGTAAATCACAGAGAGTTGATGCACAGCAGCTGGAGGACAGAAAACAGAAAACATTTCCTTCGTAAAATATGCTCCAGTTTCACCAAAATCAGTGAAATAGTTTGTGGTGTGCAGCTTAGCGTTGTTAAGCATTACATACTTCTTGTGGGTGATCGTACCTGGAGCATAAAGTTACATAGTGCAAGAACAGGCGAGACACCATCCTTCACCTGTTTACACGTCAGTGTGGCATCAAAATTATTTTAAATTGGTTATTTTATAGTTGAAAAGTTACACAGTGTATGCTAGGTATAGCTAGACATGCTTACAATTGTGGTTTACATTACAGAGTTAAATACACTATTGAATCCATTCCTTGTGCTTTTGTTCTTGCTTTTTGTAAAGGCTAAAAAAAGATCATCACTTTCCAAACTCTGTCGAGTACAGCTCGATGCACACCACTTAAATATGTGGAGAAATCGAAAGCTTGGCAGACCTGCCATAATAACCGAAGTTTATCCCCAAGGAGACATTAAAAACTGCTTTTGAGCCTAAAACACAGACACAAACTTGGAAGTCTAAGCTTACCAGCACACAAACTAATCCATTGTTACCATGCGTGCCTCCACAGGGCCTGTAAACAAACCAGTCCAGACAGTTTTTTGGGGGGGGAGTATCAGATTTCCATTAAGAGCTCCAGGTCATTCATTTCCTACTTTGTTTAAAAACCTGAGCTGCAAGACAGACAACCTCCACGCTTGGGTTACTCTTGCATCGTACTGGTAGGCGATGATTTTGTGGGTAAGCGTAGAGTGAGTGTTTCTAATTAAGAAAGTGAAATGAGCAGATTTTAACAAGGTAATTTTAACAGCCCTGCGCTCCACTCCTGTCACATGGGTGTGAAAGTGTTTCTCAGCAGGGAGCGAGGAGGTAATGGGTGTGGGAATGTTACCTTTAGTGGGCTGGCAGAGGGACAGTCACAGTCCTAATGGAGCAATAAGAGCCCATTTGTTTCTAACACCTTCGATCCACAGCATCCAGACAGTATCACCACCACAGCTACATTAATTGGTAAAAAAAGTAATTGCGTGGTTGAAAGTTGTCACAATTAAATAATGCAGTTAACACATCTGTGTTATTCTCGGCCTTTAACTTTCGACTCGGGTTGAGTTGTATGGCTTGTTTTCAGCTTGTCTGTTGCCTTTATTGAATTAGAATGAGCTGAATTTAGCCTCAGTACAACCCATTACAAATCACATGACACTTCGCAGTGAATGATTGCATTTGGCTCATTGGTGTCAGCCTTTGCCATTTTTTTTTTCACTGAATAGAGCTTTTGATTTTCAATGTACGCTTGCTGGCTTGTAATACGTTCTTATTTGACTTAATTTTAGCCTACAATAACTAAATCAAGTGTCTTGTGTTTGCTCTGGATTCCCCTCCACTGGCCTCTGGCTGCAATGTTGTAGTTATCTGACCAGGAGTGAAGAGATTTGAAGCAGGTTAAGTTGTCACTCCAGCCCAGAGCTAGTCTGCTTCCTTATTCTCTGTCTGTGAGTCTATAAAAGACGAGACATGTCCAGTCCTGATCTGTCTTTCATAAAGTAATCTTCCCACAGTCGCTCAATCATTTATATCCTTCCCTCTCATGTGGGATATATTTGGCTACTTACTCTCAGCTTTGTCATTGTCAAATCTGCCCTGCATTCGGTTAAAGAAGACGTAAAAATGGGCACCCGTGTGTGTTTTCTTGGGTGCTTTTTTTTCCAAGATCGAGGTCTGATGTCATGCTGACCGCACTCTGAGCTGTTCAACATGAGTCCATCGGTCATATTTTCTATGTCTGGACGTGGTACACTGCCACCATGTGCCAGACTTGACACGGCCTGGTGGGAAGGTAAACACGGTTTTTAAGGATAAGCAATTTTCTTGTCAGTCACTGCAGATTCACTTGCTCTAATAGCCAGAGAGAAAATCCAGGCAGCTGGATGCTTAAAGAGTGAAGAAAAGACTGTTCACTGAGTTTTCTTTGTGTGGCACTGTAGCCATAAGGGCTTTAACAGAACTATAAGACAGATTTCAATATTTCACACAACAGACGCTCATATTTATACACAAAGCTTATCTGAGTGGGCAAGCATTGGCGTATACAATAAACTATAAGTGAACATTCTGATGACATATTATCACCTACTGTAACATGGCACTATACTGAAACTTCACTGTACAGTGTTTTACAACCTTTAGTGGTTTATGAACCCCTAAAACAAAGATCCCTCGACACAGGTTGCATGTTTTTGGGTTCCCTCGGATTTATCGTGTGACCCTTTATGAAGTTACTTTGATTCATTTTTTTGAAAAATTGATGTTGCATAATTTGGAAACCATTTTGGAAAGTTCTCCCTTTCATTCCGTTTCATCCGCTTCTTGCGCGAACCTCTTTAAGTGAGGATCATCGACGCCCAACTCGATTGGGTTTTCTCTCCATGATGACTGATTGATCCCACGACTTGTCTTGTCTTGATAATCCCGGCTTCATTTGTTAGAGAGGTGCGGATATCCTCTAACAACCTCGGTGAGTTTACCTTGAAATTATTCATTTCACAGTAATGATGGAAACTGGCAGTCAACCAGAGAGAGAGAGAAAATAGAGGTGCACAATATACAGTAAGCTTTTGACACTTTTTGCAGACACAGTGGACTCAGTGGTGCAAATGTGGTCTTTTATTTACCCGACACAGAATTTCTTTCTGAAGTCCAGCCTCGCTTGCCTATCCTTTTAGCCCCATCATTGTTTTACAGTCCCATCCTCCCATTCATCAAATGCCTCAACCCTTCCTCCACACACAGGGACACGAAACCCTAATTCAACGCCTCACTCTGTCACACCCTTGCGATAGTTTCTTCACCTAGAACTCAAGTAATCAACAGCTCAGGCTCACAGAGCCCCCCTACCTGCTCTCTGTTGCTCTCCCTCCTCTCGGTAATGACATATCTGTGTGGCAGACAGGCAGTCAGACAGACAGATGATGCAACGTTTGGGAGACATATCTATCACACGTGTGGCTTCCTACTCCAATGCATCCATGCAGGTTTATATATCCTGTGACAGCAGGCACAGGCTGCTTTATCAAGTATCTACCTGCTCCATCATGTGGATTTATTTCTGCACAGAGTGAAACTATGGGTGATGTTGCTGCTGAGTAATTTTCACAGGTCTACAGTTCAAGGAATTCATTCAAAAAGCCACTGTGTAAGACTCTCTCTTTTTATTACAGTAAAAGGTCTGAAGTTTTTATCTAATACTAATGAAATCACATGTACAGGAAGGTGAATCTTTAAAGGCTTGGCGCGTCCTTCAAAGATCTGAATAGCACTGGCGTGAGAGGTCGGCCACTGTGACACGCAGTTCACTCGTTGTCGTCATTGATTTCTCATTAGTTAAGCCCTCAGGAGTCTGCAAGCTATCGCTTGGATCAGATCTGACGTGTTCAATTAAAAGCCTTAGCAAAACACCCCGGCTTTTTTCATGCCTTATCTTCACTGTATTGCCTTTTATGCGTAAAGATTTCCTTTGTCTATTGTGTGAGCCGCTGCAGTTGCCTCTTTGTGCTCATAGGATGCTTTAATGTCAGCTCCTGTATTCGAAAACAAGTAAGGAGTTGTCTCAGGGTGTGGCGTGAGCTTGTCTGATTATAGCCCTCCCTTGTGTCTCACAGGCACACACCTTGTGACAACTCCTTCCTTGCGTTTCTGGACATTGTCTTGCACAAAAACCATTTTCCCTTCCAGGCAGGCCGGCAGAGCACCTTCTGCACCATCCTGCCAGCGTTTGAAACAACTGTACGATACAATTTTCTCCCAGCCACAGCAAGCCATTAAAAGCTTACATGACAAATGAGTGTCATAATAGCATGTGGACTCTGAACAGGCCAGCCCTCATACAGTGGTAATAATGGTCAGATCACATTGTACAACGGACAGCGGTGAGAAGAGTGAGAAAATCACTTAGCAGGGGATCTGCCATCCTCCTCCCCTACTCTCACATTCAGTAACACACACTCACATACACATAGAGCTACTACGACGACCCTATTAAAGGAGCTGTAATGGCAGAGCAAAGTGGTGACAGTCTGGACCGGGGGTGTGGAGAAAGCGCTGAGGTGCTGATAAGTGTGTGCACATGTGTGTGAGCCAATACCTTCCTGCCTATCTGTAGGATATTTTGTTTTGCATCAGCAGAAAAAAAAAGACAGAGAAAATGCTGGCTGAGCTCACTTTTTTTTTTTTTTTTTGCTCCCTGTTGTGTTTTAAAGTAATAAACTGGCAAAACCAATATTTCAGCCATCACTGGTCCTCCTACCAGTTTGTGCGTGAGCTCATGGGAAAGGCCTGGGCAGAGCTGTTGTCTTGTGTCAAACTGACAAACACACAGACAGACAGAAAGGGATGATGGGTGGCAGGATGTCTATCAGAGCCAATTATGTTTAATGAGATGTGGAGTGACCAGAACTCCTGAAAGCTGTCACATGACACAGAGGGTTTCTATGTGGCCAGAATATAACCAGAATGCTGCACTGAACAACATTACATACCGGGTGGGGATCTGCAGTATGTCACTAGTAACGCTGATGACATTTGCTCGGTTGATTATTGCTGTAATCATGGCTCAACGTAATGGTTACTCCGGACGACTGAGAAGAAACCTGGGTTACATCAGTGTTTGAATGGCTCAAGAATAAAAATGTTGGCTTCATCGCCTCGTTTGTGTCCTTTCAGACTCCTTTAATGTGTCGTAAGATAAGAAAGAAAACGCTTGGAGCTGAATACCCTGTGGCTAAATGCGAGTAAATGGACACGAGAGGCTGCTTGTTTTGTAGACAGATCTAAACTGATGTGTGATGAAAAGAGCAGAGCAGTACAGCATCTGCAGCTACGACTGGCAGCAGAGATAGGTATCTCCGTTCAGACCCCAATGTAGCAGCTGTAAAGAGGCTGATATGCAGATTAGATGTGTCCGGCTGGCCACATAACGAAACATCCCTGATTGTGATTTACAAGAATTGCAAGGGAGAGCACAGGAAGGAAGGCCTGGCCATCACGACCGTGTTATAAGGGGGTGGAGGCATTTTCATGTGGGTGATTGAGAATGACAGAGAGGAATGAATACTTAAACTTAAGGTCCAAGAATAACAATCACAGTTCTCTTCACTGGCATGCTGTTTGAATGTCTCAAGAAACCAAACCTGTTTCCTATCACACTGTTCTATCAGTTCATTAGTCCATGTGGCAGACCGGGTTGTTGGTGTTATGCAAAATATGCTCACCCTGTTCACCTTTCAGAGCAAACCAGCTGGCCGAGAACCTGGGGGGCAGGAAACATGTCAGGTCAAGGGCTGCCAAATCCAAATTGAGTAAGAGTTTGACTCAAGGAAGTCAAATTAAACCTTTTTAGATCATGAAAAAGTGAAACCTGTGATGCCGTACAGAACATTGTCTAAAGCCTGATTTATAGTTTCCACGTCTTTGTCCGCCAAGTGTCACCTAACCCTATCCATGATGATCCGCAGGAAACGTACGCACTTAAAAATATATGTGAACTCATCCGTGCAGCACATATTCAGTGTAGTATAACGCAACTGCATGCATCTCCGTACAACCTAAACTACTTAAAGGCTTAAGGCAGCTATTTAGTATTGCTCCTCCATAAAGTTGGGGACTCATATGATACAGATTTTTTTTTTAAATGCTTAAAACTTAAGCAGCAAAGGCTGAGATATCCTGACTTTCTCTAGTCTAGACTAGGTCTCTAGTACAGGTGATAACAATATAAAAAACGGACAGAGCCTGAGTGACGCCACCCACAGTTTTCCAAATCGCTGTTTTGAAGCCGAAAATATGCAGCACTGACTTGGATGTACAGTACAGTGCTTCTTCCACTTCCCGGTTAATCTAAATATTGTGGATCATCGGCAGACCTAAGGCAAATCATGAATGGGGAAATTAACTATAGAGACTAAAACCATTTTGTGAACCAGGCTGGTTCACAAAATAAATAAAGTAATAAAGTAATATTCAGGTTTATTTCTGCTTTGAAGTTGGACATTTTAATATGGGCGCTTATGGAGACTGACTCACTTCTGCAGCCTGTCTCAACTGGCCGCTTGAGGAATTACAGATTTTAGCACTTCCACATTAGCTTCATTTCCCAGTATCGGAGGTCGCTGCTTGAGTACGTCTCAGGCTCCAAAAACACTGCATTTCCCACAATGCAACTTAATAGCGTTGCTCATTATACCGCCTAATTTTTTTTCAGGTTTAATTTGTGAAGCAGGCTTTACAACTCAAGCTTTTAATTTACTTGAAATTAAATAGTAATTAAACTAGATTTGATTTCGCGGAGGAATCCCTGCCCCTGACATTTTGTGTGAGGGACCCCTAAAATGTCCACAAACCACTGTTTGGGAACCAGTGATCCACATATTCAGATATACTTTTAATGAATCCTCTGTATTCCGTGTTGTAGTGAAGAACACGGCCATCCCCCCTTCTGTGTGTCCGTGGGAAGGAGGAGTTTAACCCCACATTGTCTGGGAGGAGCCCGCAGTCTCTTGGCGCTCCGTCCCAGGATCATTTGGTCTGGAAACAAGAGGAGTCGTGGAAGTACGCTCGAAGAAAATCCCATTTTTAAAAATATTTCTATTAAATGCATCAGCGTTACATTTTACGGCCGCGGAGAGGGAAAGACGTGAACGGTGGGAGAGGCATGCTTTATGAGAGGAAACACTAGGCGGTAAGTTGCAGGCGAACTTCTTTGTACAGTCACGTTGGTTTTTAAAGGTCTCCGTTCATTGAGCGGAGCGTGTGCGCGCTTTATCCACCTAAACGCATCTTTAAAACGGATATTCGCACAAAGTTTGTGTGGTGAACAAAAGTGCGGTGAAACACAGGCTCCTCATTGGTTGATGTGAGTAGCAGCTGTGACTGAAATCATTTTCCTGACGTGGGATTGTCGCTCATTATAATTGTTTCATGGTAAAAGACGTTTTAATGAGAGAGAACACCACGGATCAGTATTATTAAAAGTAGTTATTCATCTGTGTTTTTTCCCAGAGACAAACAGTATGACCTCTCCCTTTTATCTTTTATAATGATCACATATTGGACCTCATTAAAATTCAATATCCTCTTTTAAAAAAACGAATTTGGTTTGATAAAAAAATAAATAAATTACATCCTGTCAGCATGCTCAGCCATGGGAATTAATTAAAACTCCACACCAAAGGTATTTGGGTGTCATCCCACAGTCACAATAGATCACTTGAGTGTGGAGATGTTCAACATGTAGCCCACAGCAGTGTCACAGAGGCTGCTTATTGCTCCCCTTTCTTCCTCCTGATTTATGAACTGAGAGATCGGGAGCATAAGGCCATTCCGCTAAATGCTGGGGTATGCTCTGCTGTGGCGTTTCGGGTGTGATTTACCTTCAGCTTGTATTGTTGTTTGGCCATGTGCAGGGGTTGAGGGGTTTTCTGCCTTACATACAGAGGTAACAAAAGGGGCCCCGGGACCCCTGGAGTGAAGGGGCAAACAAACTCTAAGGAGCAGGAGGGAAGGGCCTGGCATGCCTTTTGGGATTGTGGACCCTCTGTCATGGAAACGCACACCCGAAGGTGTCAGACTGACTGTCCTGCTACCTTTGCACGCTGCCAAGGAGGGTTGTAATAATAAAAACAGAGGCTAATGTTTGACTTAGAGAGGCTGGCTGGCCTGGTCATTGATCTGTGTGAGGTATTCTTGCAGCTGCGTGTTGATAAAGAAATTTGATATTTTAATGGTAATTCATGTGATTAATGATTATTGAACGCTGGATTTGATGACTGTAAACGGTTGCTAATTATTTACTCGGATAATTTCTAACCAGGAATTACATTGAGCCCAACATGAGTGCAAGAGAAAAGAATGTCTTCTGTTTATTTTTCTGGAGGGGGATCATGCTGTGTGATTGGTTTGTATTTCATCTGGCCTTTAAGCCATCCCCTGTCTGTTTAATGGACTATACAGAAATAGTTATTTACTTACATAATTACTGTTGTTCTCATGTGTGCACCCTGTGTTTTTTCTTCTTGGAGACCAAGCAACAAAATCGCCGGGTCAGAAGCTGTGGCACCACATGCATGCTTTTGCTTTTGTGGTTTACATTTTTGCGGCAAAGAAATCCTCAACCACGAGGAACATTATGTTTTTACTATTCCATTTCCCCCCCCTCAGTTGGGACGGGGTCTTGAACCAGAGTGATACTGATTGAGTGTGACCTGCAATTTCCTTTTTGGTGGAAAATGCAATCGTTTTCCTTGTTCCGTCGTTCTTTTAGTGACACAAGTTGTGAGTTATGCCTTTCAGCTGGCAGGACTGTCAGTTGTCAGAGTTGTTTACTAGTGACAAAAGGGAACATGTAATACTACGCCGTCTCGTGGGTGGCACAGGGTTGTTTCACAGGCTGGATGGACATACACACCCATCCACTTTGAGGGATTTGTTCAGTCAGCTGCACTTTGTGTATCTGCTCCAACACGAGATCTCCGGCTCTGGTGCACACACAGGAACCTTCTGTCCAGCTCAGCAGAGCGACGTGGTCTCATCCAGCTGAACCGACAAAGAAAGCCACAACTACCCGGACAATTTGAGCAGATTAATGCATGGGTCCAAATTGAATTACACTTCTTTAAGGTCACCTGCTAAAGAATGGCCTGTAAGGTTTGCAAAGAAAATGAAGATTAAATGGTGGTGGGCGCTTTAACAATGTATCAAACGAGGTATCCGATTAAGAGTCACAGATGGTCAGGGTGTTAGTTAAGAAGGGAGTGAGGTAGCTCTTAAACAATGCCAGACGGCTTCACTTGTGATCAAGACTTTCATTAACCCCAAAGAAATAACTGCAAGACACGCAATTACCATTCTTTTATTGATGGCCATATAAATCGTATGGCGAGTGGCGAACACGAAGTAAAAAGCCCCCATGGCAGCAGTAGAGTAGCAGTGCGTGAAATTCTTGTAATCTCACCAGGCGGCATACAATATTTCAGTCTGGAAGAAGGTGCTGTCTCAGCACTTTGAATCCGAGCAAGTGATTTACAAACCGTGGATATATCATACATTGTTTGATTATCAAAATGTATGAACAATGAGGTGGACAGGACAAGCAGTGTTGGGTACAGAAGCTATTTGCTGGTATATTGATCTTTGTATGGGACTTGATATCTTGACAATCCGGCTGCTGTTGTGTTGTGTTTGTGATCTTCTATGCTCAAAGAATGTTCTTTCAGCGTGTTGCTGCTGTGTGTGAAATCCTTTTTGAACCTTTTGATTATAAATTCAGCTGAAAACAGTCATGTTGCCTCATGTCTCACCTTTGTTCAGCAGTATGTATGTGACATGGTATTTGTGTTTCTGATACGTCTTTCAAAGACGGCACGTGTTGGCACATTTTTCAGGCAATCAACAAGGCAGGTCTGCAACCCCCCCTCTAAGCCTTTCTACCGGTCAATCCTTATAACAATAGACATTGTGATTGATCTGCCCTACCTTGGTCCAGTAGCCATAAGGTCTCACTTACTAGCCTTGCCCTATTAGAAAGGCAAACACAGCTGGTGCTACAGGCCAAAGTGCTCGGTTCTTTCGATGTTCAGTTGGCGCCATGTGTCTTGTGTTGCTCCCGTGATGGATGGAGCAAATTCTGGGTACACATTTACTCCCAACACATCCCACCTGCTCACCAGTGGGTGGAGATTGATCGTCTTATTGTTTTTGATGAAAGCTAGGAAGCCCACCCTCCTCTGATGTATTTTTTTTTGTATAGCACGTCAAGCTAGGCAATTGATTGTGCTAATTCAGAATCATCTGTTAAATATTCAAAGCTGTGTTCATCCCTTTGAACTGCGTGGTATCAATTGTCTCATATCTCTTTGCTTGCTTTTTTTTTAAAGTTGATTTAGATAACACATTTCTAGATTACCATAGCCTTATCAGTATCCTGTCACAATATGATTTTCCTGAAAGATTAAATAATTACAAAGTTAGAAAGAGCAGATGGGGAAGAGTGTCGTGATGTGTTCATATCCATCATTGACCACCACATGGATCCAACTGTCCAATAGCCCATTCATCATAGTCTACCATTAGCTTCTATATATCACTCATCACAACACAAGATTGTTATAACTCTGCACTCTCTCAAAAGATATTGATGTTGTTCCCCTTCTTTTGCTTGCTCAGTAGCTTGCTCCACTGAACTGCATGGGATATGACGTGCCCTTATCTTCAGTTTCCTGGGCTTTGCGACAGACGTGAAGTGCTTTGGAGAGTCTTTGGCAGCCGTTTTATTCGTGTTATGTTGAGGAACATTTTCAGGCTCATTAGCACTCCTTCCCCTGTCCAGCCCCCTCCCCACTTTAGGAGTCTGCGGTTTGATCTCCGAACAAGATAAGCTCCTTTCTTCACTTCTCAGTCTCCAGGCCTTGTCATGTTGATTCAGTCATTTGGCATTAAGCCAGTGTAAACCGAGACGAGGTCCTGATTGCTTAAGGTCACCGGCAATCTTGGCATCCACTCAGTGAACATGCTCAATTAAAGTTTTCTTGAAAATCCTTTTCTCCAAAGAGGTAAACGTGTCCAAATAACCTGTTTCCTGGGGCAATATCATCGTCAAGGCTTATTTGGCAGGCCTCAGCTGTCAGAATAAAAAGGATATGTGAGTGAAGGAACTCATTTTATGTCCTGATAAGAGCAAAAAACAGGAACTGTCGGGGCATTTTATCAAGTTTATCAGTTTTAGCAGTCTACGCCTTTGTGAAATAGCAGCAAGATAGTATAATATACATCACATTCTCTGTAAGGGGGGAAGCCAAGTGGGTTATTGTCCAGGCTGCAGGAGGAGAACCTGTGTGTGGGCTTGCTTGTTTTTACGGATGCCCAAAGATTGACTAGCCCGTCTCCATTTCTCACTATGGTCGACTTGGGTTTCCTCATCGCCCAGAAACTTCCAACTTCAGTTTTCTCTGCTCTGCTAGTGCCAAAACATGATCTCTTCTTGGCTTGGAGAGCTGTTTAACCCAGGTTTCGCTCTCCTTGGCCTAGGGGGAACAACTTGCTCACACTGCCTGGCTTAGCTCTCCTGGCTGCACAGTCTACTGCTCGGGTGGTTTTCACAGTTGATGGGCACAGGTGCAAAGGCAGGTGCAAAGGCCTAACTAGACTTTTCCAGCCAGCAAGTTTCGTAGAAACCACAAAGAGAAACCATCTTCCGTGTTATGTTTTAGGAACTAATGTGTGTCTTTGAAATTATTACGCTTTCCAGTTTTGACACATTTTTTTTTGCCACCTAACAACCCTTAGCTCACCCCTAACAAATAACACAAGGGCAGAACATTTAAACAAATTCACAAGGGCCAGTCTTATCGCTGGTAGGTTTCTCTGTGGGTTCATGTTAAGTCAAGCAGATTACATAGAGTGCAGGTCGCCGCTCAGCTTGTTGCAACCTGGGAAAGTCCTGCAATATTAATATGCCTTCTTCCTCAAATGTTGTTACAGCTGATGCCACCAGGCTTTCATAAATGTTGCTTAAGTCTTAGCAGTCGCATGAAGGTGGGTTCACGTACAAGTCAGATCTCGGGTTATTAAAACTTGCCACTCATAAGAAGCTCACCGCAATATTACTGAACATCTGAACCTGATATTGGAGGACAACCAGTTCACCAGGCGACCATAAACACGGCAGACGTGTGTGAGCTGTGTACAGGGGATACCACAGGCTATTAATGGTATTTGACATTCAACTGTCATTGGAGAAGCTGACTCCTAATTTGCCCGCAGCTCGATTCTAACGTTATTAAAGGTGCTGAAGCCAAGAAAGTGAAGCTCTTTGTTGATAGAGTCCCGCTGTTCTGGTTCCCCTGTCCAAGCACTACTACTACGTTTGACCCAAAATGGGGGGTCAACACTGCAGCACTGACAGATTTGTTTGCAACCATGTCAGACTAGCTGTTCCCTCTTGTTTCCAGTCTTTATGCTTACCTAAATTAGCAGCCTGCTGGCTCCAGATTCATATTCACCTAAAGTCATAAGTGGCATCAATCTTGTCATCTGATTCTAGGCATGAGAGTGAAAAAGTATATCTCCCCAAATGTTGAACTCTTCCTTTTTAAAGAAGATAAATATTACCACGGCTTCCTGGTATAATTGCTCATAAAATAGGAGTCGAGATATATCCTCAATACTTCAAAATCAAAGCAGCCTTCAGGTCGTCATGACTTGGCTTTTGGTTGGACTTCATGACCTCACCTCTCTCCGTGTCCTAGCCATGACACTTAAAGCCATGGCCAAAGCAAAGTACAGGTCATCTCACTCAACCCCTCACACCTTCCCTCGTGGTTTGACCCACTCAACAGGACCATTGTTGGCTTTCCCAGATGGATCTCCCTCCGTGTGGACGGTTTGTGAGCAGTGTGAACAGTTTAGACTGGCTCTATGTGGTTAAAAAGGGGAACAACTGACTCACAGCTACAAGGGATGTGCATATCCTGTGTGTGTGTGTATGCGTGTGTGCGCGCATATGAAAAAATCACTGCCGAAGTATGTGGGGGCCACTGTGGCGCACATGTTGAATAGCAGCTCTTCTTGCATTCTTCGTAGCTGAATAACAAGAACTCTGTGTTACACGGCATAACTCTCTCAAAGCCTCCAACGACCACGTTGATGGAGTAGCTGTGCGTGAACCGCCTGCTGGCTTTACCAGGGTGAGAGTTTTGATCTTAATCTGCTATCTAATCACAGAAAATAAAACGCCTCTCAGACACGTCGCATTTCTCTACATCCACCGGCCTTTTATATGCTCATTGATATTCGCAGCGCATGTGACATGATCTGCTGTAAAGCGAATGCGTACAGCGGTGAAGTCATTCATTATAAATTATTTCCCCTTTGGAGGATGAAATCATTTATTCACAGTCTCATGAGGTTAGTGATCCAAGGAGCACGCCCTGACTGGTGACTAATATGTTGTGTCACTCAACCCACAGACATGCGCTGGATGCACTTTGGTGTCTTAAGTTACTGCAATTCATCTTCTCTGTCAATAAAAACAAGTCCTAGAAAGCTTTTTTTTTTGCCGTAGGTGTCTATGCTGTGACATTTTTTTTTTTTTTATCAGGGCTTGCCAATTTCCTCAGTTCAAATGTCTGTTTCTGCCTGGCAAAGACTCTAACTGTAAAAGAATGACTTTAATAACTATGATATTTTCTTGAAGTTATTTTGAAAACCAAGCTTGTCTCTTTAGGCACTCGTCCTGCTCCTCGGTAGTAATTTTCTGTGTGCGAGAGAGCGGTTTTGTCTCCAGTGGCGAGCCCTGTGGCCTGCTCGCGTGGAGAAATCGGCCTCACTGGAAACTTGTGGTTGCCTCTCTCTCTCTTTTTTTTTTTAAGCTAATAACAATATCATACAGTGCATAGGTTCATACTGGCATGCTCAGGCTTAAACTAATAATAACAATGCTGCGAAAACGCCAGGAACCGGGGTTTCCTGGCGGTTGAGATGATTTTTACAGTTGAAGGAGCTGAGTGAAAGCTGTACTTACACAGTCATGTCGTATTATCAGCCTCATGTATCATTTCTCTCTCGGTTGCTTGCCTTCACTCAATGGATAACATGTTCATTTCTCCTGTAGCTGATGAAATTTTGAATTAAGGAACCTTAATTAACACATTTTATCCTCTTTTCACTAGTTGGTGGGCAGCTTCACTGAAATGATGATTACGTGTCTGTATGTGGGGGGCGGGGTATAAGTGTTCATGTTTGCTCCCAGACATGCCTGCTGCTTTTGCTAATCATGCTATCATACAGTGCCACAGGCCTTTTTTTTTCTAAGCCAACAAGTATTTTAACAAGCTGGAAGACTGCACTCATTCTTTCCGATCTTTTACCAGCATCCATATCATCAGGCTTAACGTCTGGGCTTTTTGGCAAGCCATGCTGTACGTTTTGGCTAGCCACAGGAGTCCAAGGCCATGATACGTGCGTACATAGCATGAAAAACGTTGAGAAACTTCAGTATCATCTTCTGTATGCTGTGGGGCATCTGAGGCGCTTTGATATAGTTTGAGACAAAACAGGCTTCTGCAGACAAGTCAGATCAGGTTAGATTGTTTAAACCTCCGTACAGCTCTGTGGTCTGTGTTATTGCTGTTCAATGTGGGTTGCAGTGTATGAGTCTTGGCAGTGTGTATCGCCAGAACACCCTGTTCCCTGTTCTTCCCTTTCTCGCTTTCTCCGGCAACTTTCTTTGCACCTTTTTCGTTTCTTTCATGCTCTCGGTGGGTGTAGAGGAAACAGTTGCCGCATCTCCACCAGCACTGAGAGCAACAGAGGATGGTTTGTAGTCAGCCTTCTGCCTCAAGGGTTAAGTATCCATCTCCATTCCCTCTAAACCCACCCCTGCTTAGGAGGAGAAGGCTGTGAATAAATACCACCCTTGTCCTCTCATAATGGAACAGCTTGACCTCCCGTGACCTCCGCTGGTCGGAGCATCTGCCTGTCGATTCCACCAGCCCGTCCCGAGGGACATCACTGGCCTGTCGCATCTGCCTGTGAGCAGTAATTCAATTGGTTGAGGAATTTATTTTACAGAATAAAAAATTAAGGACTGGCCTATAATTTTGAGTGACAAAAGAAGCCCGTCAACTGGAATATGCTGTTGATTTATAGTCTGTAATCGTGTGAAAGTACTTGTTTCTTTCTGGGCAATGTGCATGACGACTGCATAATGAGCTCTGTTCTCATTGGCATTCTCAAGCCTCCCTATATGGATGGGATAATAACGAGGTTGGCAGGGGCCTTAATTTAATCATGTTGGTTAAGAGCGGTGCACATGTGGCACAGCTGCTAGCGCTTAGTCGGGTTTTGCCATGCCCTCGGATGAGGTGTCCGCATTGGCTTGTTTCTGTGTTATCTGTCTTTATGAACCACATTCCTCAGTGAAAAGGCTTTGCAGAGCCGGACAAAGGAGTTTGTTCTGCAAAGATTTGTCTGTGACTTTTCTGCGGCAATCGAATTAGCTCACGTGCCTGTGTATCCGCGTGACTAGTGAAACTGGTTTTGGTGTTTTTCCTGCAGCCGGCACAGGTCAGTCTTTGTTGTTGCGTTTATTTAGCTCCCCCAGTTCTCAAGCGCTTTGTCAAGCACCTGTTCAGGATTATGGGTCGATAACAGCTCCTGGCTAATTTCTTGTGATAATTCAACGGCGAAATCTAATCTCACCTCTGCCATTTGAACTTTTTAGAGCGAGTTGTCTAGAAATCCGATGTTAAGAGTCAAAATCTGTTTCTACTTGAAATGAAAAGGAGTCGGGGATGAAGCACAAACCTCACACGTGCGCACTTAAACGTGTGCTGGAACAACAACACATTTTCTTCAAACAGGTTTCCCACATCACTCTGTATACTCCAAAGAATTGCATGTTAACCTATGACACAGTTTGGTGACAGAAACTAGGTCATGGGTTGTGTAGTGTCGGAGCATCTGCTGCTGGGAAAGAGGCGAGGAGACATGCAAAGTGTGTGTCGACACACACTCGCCACAGGTGTTAAAACCTGTTTGTGAGTGTTGAGCTGTCCTCTGCATGATGTGTTCGATGTGGCCTTATTTCTCATACTTAAAAAAAAAAAAAAGGCTTTGTCCCCACAAACAAACTGGCCGCAACGGTCACACACGTTTTTTTATACACCCAGGTGTGGTTGGTTTTTTTTTTTGTCATGGTTGCTCCACATCTGTGGTCTTATATATTTAATATGGAAATGACAAATGACACATCTACTCACACAAATAAAAGTTTCGATTTGACAATTAGGGCTGCGTCTGCATGACGCTGATGCCGTTTGTGCATCAAGTTGCATTCATGTACATCCTATGCAGACATTTGAGAGCCTGCTGCATGCACATGAGTAACCTCAGACATCCAGAACTGGTAACTCTGGGGATGAGTACAATTTCCTTATGTGTGTGTCTGTGTCTGTGTCTGTGTCTGTGTCTGTGTGTGTTTGCGTCTGGCTCCACACCAGCTGTCTTGCCCATCATCAGTGCTCTCAGGATGCTGAGCAGACAGTCCAGCTCAGATTTCTCTCCTCTTATCTGTGCCATGGACAGTAACAGATACTGTATATTACGTCCAGCTGGGCTCGAACCTGCAATAAAACAAATTGTTTTGGTTAATGATTACAGGAGCAATAGTGTTTTTGCTTTCCTGTAAAAGCGAGATTGCACTAAGCTGGTCTTATTTCATAACCTGTTTATTGCTTCGGGAATTTACCAACCTTTGATCAACAGCCAGCTCAGCTGAGAATATTAGTTATTCTTCTTCTGTGAGAGAGCCAGTAGCTGTGAGCAGCTTTATGTCAGAGGATAGTTACTTCATGTGGAGATTTACACGAGCTTTCTCTGTGAGCTCAGAGCTGTGTTTACTAAAGCTGTAAAAGTGGGATACATACTTTCTTTTTAGAGGCTGCACAAGTGTTTAAAGACATTTTCATGCTGCATGTATGTAAACATGCATGCATATATAGGCTCCAGGTACAGCAGGATGTGTCTAAACAGTGGTGATTTCACCTGATGGATGGTTTATTTAGCCGTCCAGACTGTGGTCCTGTGTTTACAGGGCCCTGATGTAGGTCCACGACCTCATGCTGACAACCCCAGCGCTTTATCGTACCATCTACAGCCGGTCGCCTGGCTCCACTCCGCTCAGCTCAGCTCAGCTCAGAGAAGAGGATGTATGCTTGTCTCACACAGGCTCAACAGTGTGACGGGAATACTAAAGCGTCCTCTGGTGAATCATCACATTCATTTTTATTTCAAACGGATAGAAACTGCATCTAAGATTTCTTAGAAGAAGAGCAGTCCTGAAAATTGTTTTTTGAAAGTTCAGTCTTGCTTGTTTCCGGCAATAAAAGCAAGTTGATTGTCGCCGAGTTATCCTTTATATCTAATGCAACATTATATTGCGGCACGTTAACTGATTTGCCACGTCTAGATGGTTACTCACCAGGTAAAATCAATCCAGAGCACTTAACAGAGACAATCTTTCAGACACGCTAATGTGTTTTTTTTTGTTTTTTTTTTTAAAAAGGCTTTATTAGGGTCTGTAATTGCTTCAGGTAATGGCCTCTAATGGCTAGCTGAGGATCAGCTCCTTTGTTACCTTATCTTAACCTTGACCAAGATGAACAAACCACCCAGACAGGACCAGACTAGTCTCACCACCTCTAATAGACTTAAAGCGTCAGCTTGGCTTTCGCCTGTCAGTTTGTCACAGTTTACGGCTTCAGCAGACATGACTGTGATGTATGCACGGGGGGAGAAAGTGCTGAGCTAGTGCCAACAAGTACCACGACCTCGGCCGTTGCCTATTTTTGTGTTTTCTCACCTGCTCATTATTTTCCGAGATTTGTTTACTTGTGTTATCAGTCAGATGGTCTCCTGACCTGTGCGGTCATGAGAATAATGAATTTTAACAGAGCGAGCTGTGAGTGATTCATGTTCTGTTTGGCCTGAGTGTGATCTACACTTTGGCCGTTAATAGGCCATAAAAGGAGAGCCATTGCCAGTTGGAGCGCTAGTTTACCATGAACATATGGCCTCGCCTTGGCATAGGGAGATAATATTTGAATTACCATATCCATTACTGTCAACCTGTCCTCTGGCTTTTCCAAGTTTAAATCACATGCTTGTGATCCATCAGCTCACACGGTGCCAACAGATTTCTGAGTAAAGCAGCGGGCAAAAGTTACTCCGGGGGGGGGCTGTGCAACTGGTGCTCTACACCTGTGGGGAGGCCACGAGGGCAAACTCCCTCTGGCGTCAGAGCGCCTCAAGAATGCAAAGAGGGATTAATGCATGTCTGTGGCAGTGATGGATGAGACTGGGAGACACACACACACACACACACACACACACACACACACACACATACACATACATATAGAGATATGTACACCCATAGAGCATCTGGATTCTGGACTCTTTGGCCCTCCCCATGCAGCAGTACGTGCCAGCTTAGGTGTGTGTGTATGTGGTTTGTGTGTTTGTGTGTGTGTGTGTGTGTCTGCTGGGACAAAGCCAGACTTGGTTGTTTGCCCTACTACCCCAGATAGAGCTGTATTCACCGGCCGCATGTCATTTTGAGTAGAAGTCCAACCTTTTGTCATGCTGGATCAGGTCCGGGGCATGTTGTGTGATTCGATTTTATCCGTTTCAAAACGGGGATGAATCGTTTTGTTGTTGTTGTTTTTTTTTTTTTTTGGCTCCCTTGATAGATTTCCTGTAGAGCTCAGTGATTGATGCTGCGCGTGTTTGTGGTTTTTAAATATGTATGTGCGACTTCTGCTTTCTGTACGACACCCATCAATTACTGTACACTCACACTCCTATCTGCTCCCGTATCGCCCAGCACCTCATTGTTTCTCTAAAACCTCTGGTGATTCCGTGTGACCTCTAGCAGCTAGCTAGCGGTGTGACTGATATTGTACCGCAATGGTCAATGATCTCTGATGGATCACCTTAGGGAGCCCGGAGTGTGTCTCACATGACTGCCACAGTACACTACAGTGGCTATTGCGATGGTAATGAGTGAGTGAGTCGCGGCCTGATCGTATTAATCAGTAGAGCTCACGCCACAGAGCGTGTGACAGATTATCCTGCAGCGCACAAAGGACGGCCACAGTCACTTCCAGTGGAGATAATACAGTTTGCGAATTGGTTTAATGCATCTGTGTTACGTAGGCGTTCTCACTCATGTGCGGAACGACACGATGGTCGCTGTGAACCGTGGCAAAAAGCTGAGGAGGAGAAACAGGGTTTTGTCTTTTAATGACGATGCCTGAGATTCAAACTCCTGAAGGTTAACAACTCGTGTCGTTGTTCCTTTCCTGTTTCTCCGCCTCAAAGGCACCTTTCTTTCTGTATCTCTTATCAACGTGAAGATAATTAGATATCTCTTCCCCCCGTTGTGTGTGGAAGCTGCCGTGCTTTGCCCCGTCTTTCTTGGGCAGGGCTGGGCGAGTGCTTGTTTTCCCTGGAGGCTCTGGGTGTCTTATCTGACCCCGTGGCTGCTAAATACTCCACATGGTTTGTGTGCGCCGCCCGTCACTCATTCTGTTGCTTTTACCGTCACCTCCAGGCGTTTCTCTTACATCTCCAAAGCGCGGAGAAGACAGGGGCTCTAATAGCTTTCGCTCGGCTTTGATTAGACTATATGACACTGACAGAAAGCTGAGTAAACAACTTGGCTGAGATTCCTGCTGCAGCACAGATGTTGACGTGCGTTTGAACATAATGATTGCACCAGAAATCAATCTGGCTAAATTGTTTGGAATATCAGTCAATCTGAAAGCAAGATACTGTATCTCTGGATCAAGTTCAAGTACGTGCCGCGTTTGTGTGTGTGCGCGCGCGCATGTCTTTGCCTTTTCCCTTCACAGATTTAACTCTCAAAACGACCTTCTTCTGTCCATTAAGCTGCTTAATTAGCAGTGAAGCTGATGGAAAGCTGATTTGCACCTGCAGTCTTCCAGCTGTTGTGATCTCACACATGCGCACACACACACACACACACACACTCTCCATCTTTTTGTGAGGGCTGTTAACCTATTCCTCCCTCTGCCTTTCAGAACACACACATGCAAACGTGCACACGCTTTCAGACACACACACACACACTATCAGGCAGCAGATGGGTACTGACACCCCCTTGAGGATGTACTGAGCCAGTGTCTCCCCGAAACAAAGCATCAGATGATGTTTCAACCACATTTCTTATTTTAGATTTTTTTTTTGTTTTTTTTTTGTAGAGAACAAACCCTCCGGTGCTGTCCTCTCCATACAACACACTAACACACCACACGCAGACACACACACACACACATCACCCTTCTTTTGTTAGCAGAGAGCCTGCATGCGGCGACACATCCCGGTTAATTTAAAGCGGGACTCTCTCTGTGTTTTGGGCTGCCATGTCTGACAGGAGCTCCCCAATCTGTAGAAAATGAACTGAGTTGACAGCAGGGGGAGGCTGGCAGAAAATAGAGATTTCACTGTGTGGGACAGAGGCATGAGGAGGCGGAGAAGGAGCAATAGAGGCTGGATCATGGGAGGGATAACCTTTTGAATGATTTGAATGTTAGAGAACACGAAAGAAACTTTTTCTTAATGTGAGCGAATTTGTACGAAGGTTGTCTTGTATTTTTTGACGTTCAGTTGAAAAGAAAATATTAAAATTCCCTCCCAGTAGTTGGATTGTTTAAAGAGGGGTGGAGTGGATTTGAGGGTGGAAGCCAACCACCAAACAAAAGACTTGACCTTTCACCCTGACTTAAAGCATCCCAGCTTAAGTAAATTCCATCAGTCTACGCCCCGAATTCCTCTGGCCATTTAGTTATCGTTTCTAATTTCCAGGCCCTTGATATTTAAATCCATGTTTCTCTGTGAGGCAGTTTACTAATCTCTGCTAAAATGAGCAATTAAGATCAATTTATTTCCTCCCAACGGTGCATTTCGTTCACAAATTGCCGCAGACTGCAGTCCCCAGCGAGCAGGATAATCAATGGCATCAAACAATAAACGGCCTCCAGCTATGAGAGTGGCTCCATCATGCTGTTTAGAAGTGAGACAAGAAATATTAGCTTGCCAGCTGAAAACCGACTCTCCCTCGACTCTTTCTCCGCAACATTTGTCAAGCCGGTCCCACGAGCATCACTCGACCGGTGCGAGTTTTTCATCGGAGATGGATTATTGCAAGCAATCAATCTGAGGTTGAATGTGATGTAATTTATCTACATAAAACCAATCATTTACATGGAAAGTTATAAGATGTCTACCTCGACCTCTTCTTTCAGGTTGAGACATAAATGGGATGCATCTATTTGTTGTGCGTTAAGTGGTGTGCAGCCGGTGTGCTGCATGCATGTAGAGTTGCTCTCTTTTAAAAGGAAAAACTTTTATTTTTGATCATTTAGTTCAGAAACTGTTGAATTGTGGATATTTTACTTGATTAATTGGCTGTTAATGGACTAATCGTTCTAGCACTAGTGTAAAAACAGCCATGTTAGCAGCTTTGTGAGGCTGTACTTTGAGCTTAACACTAATATCAGCATGCCAACATACTTTATATGATTTAGACGGGTAAGCTAACCCTGACCCTGTGTTTACCACGCTCACCATATTAGCAGCACATAACATTTTGACCTGATAGTCGAACAAAATGAAAAGTTAAGGCATCAAAGTTCATCCTGAGGGCAACGTGCATTTGCAAACCACATGCTGCTGCAATAGTTGTTGAGTAATTACAAGAAAGACCGAAAATGTGAACCTTATATTTGAAGAAAAGCTGGGGGATCATAAAAGACTGTAAGATTTCTTCCTCTAGGGACCACAGTTGTCTGCATTTCTTAGCAATCCACCAAATAATTGTTGAGATAACTTTATCAGATCAGCGTTATCGAAGTTTATGACCTGATGTTGGTTTCACGGAAGTAATTGTGGTCACAAATTGGAGGAAAGGATTTCTGCAAGGGACTTGTCACACTGCCATTATTGGCAAAAGAGGCCATCAGGGGTCATCTAGACCTCCGTATCAGTGGGGATTCTTGGTGTTTGAAAGCTTTATCCCAAAGCAAAGCTCTGCCGATAAACTCTTTTGAAGCCTGTTTAACTACGCATGCAGTACTCCCGAATTCCTCCCGAAAGCCTGTTAGGTATCGGAGTAAGATATACAAAGGTATGGGTCTCCATAATTATCATGATGGAGTGCGTTTTGACGTTCAGTTTCCGAGTCGGGCACTCCTCAGTTGAAGATGTGAGCATGACTCTGTTACACACAGCTTGGATGTAGAGGGATTTAATTTGGCTCTGAGGAGCTTGATGGAGCCTTAATTGATCTTAATTAGGGGTCAGACCATTTGGCCCCGTTTTGGAATTAGACCCAGCACCTGCTCTGTATGAATATGCATCACAGCGGCCCTCCCTGCCTTCTCTTCTTTTCTTAGCGCCTCACTCTTTTCAGTGTGTTGTTGACCAACCTTTTAGCTGCCTCCATCTATACCCGGACAAAGGGTTTTGAGAGGAGCTCGGGCTTGGCCACGGGGACTATTGTGTCGTTGACAATGTTGTTTAGCTCTTGTGAACGCTGCTAATATTGTGTCCCTAAGCTGACGTCTCTATGTCAAGCAGCCGGCTGATGGAAGACTACTCTACAGCTGCTCATGCAGCGTTGCGTGGTCATGGCTTTGAATAGCTATTCAGACCAAGATGAATTTCTAGAGTGGAACCTGATTGTGTATTCTAGTTAAATAGACTCATGTTTTCCATTTGTAGGAGTGGTGCAAGATCTCCCCGAACACCAATAACATTCAACCAGCTCCTCTGGAATAAACAACTGGCTCGCGGGAGAGTTGGGAGCAGCTTTAGGAGCAGTTTGGCACATTTGGTCCAGTTCTGATGCTGTGTTGTGCTCTGGTGTGGCTTTCTGAATGTGTCCAGTTTGACTGTATGACCACAGTTATGTGAACCATAGACAAATGGAGGCGCGTGTGTGTTTTTAGACCGACGGCGGTCTCAAGTTCGTCTCCTCTGAGATGAGGCTTAGTCACAACAGCGTTTCAGAAATTCTAATTCCAGCGAAGGCTTTGACTCTTTTTCTTGCATTTTTATTCCTTTTTGTTCCTCAAAGTAATCTGATTGGGCTCCTCTGTTCCTTAGTAACTTTGTTTCTCATGTGTTATTTCCTCTTTTTCACGTCAAACCTCTGAACTTTTCTCTTATTCTATGGCTCACCCTTACCCGTATGTATACACACACACACGCACATATACATACACTCTTTCTTTCTGTTTCCTCGGTAGCTGGCTGCCTCCGTGGCCTCCTCCTTGGGTCATTGTGGTATTTAGGGTCAGACAAGAGCTCCAGTCATTGCGCCCTCCCCAGTGCCTCCCAGGCAGCGCTGTAGCCAACTTACGCCAGCTTGTCTGGCCCAATCGCCTCAAACAGCTATGGAAAACCGCCTCAACTGTAACAAGGCCTGCATCCTCCTTCTAGCCAACGGAAAAGCGGGATATAGGAAAAACAACACTGTGGAGTAGTGGAGCCTTTTTTTTTTTTTTTTTTTGCAGTGAAATGGATGAGAGCTATAAAACATCCTTGCTTCTCTTTCTCAGAGAGCTCCTCTGTTGAGAACTTTTCACTTTTTCCTCCCAGCTCTCTTGCTTTTCCTCTTGGCGCTCCGTTACCCAGGGTTACCCCGGGAGGATTGTGATTCGCTGCTGCTTCGTAGCCGGGAGGGAGTTTCCACGTGTCCTCCAGTGCGTCTGGGCGTGTGAGTCAGATGCGGCGTGTGTGTGTGTGTGTGTGTTGCTTTAAGACTCAACGAGCCTTCACAGGGAGAATCCACTTTGAGATCACACAACAGCAGCTAGATTTCTCCTTTGCAAGCTGTTCAAAGAGCTCTTAGATTAAAGCCCGGGGACAGAGAGGTAAGGGATGTTATGGCCTCTGTGTTTTATCTTTCTCTCCCTTTGTTTCTCCTATTTACTGGATTAAGAGGAGGCTGGGCTGAAGAGGTTGCATTGTGTTTCCCATTGTCCAGATCCACAGATGTGGGTTACACTGTGTGTTTGCATGAGTGAGTGCTGTTTAGTTTCCACCTGTATCTGTAAGATAGTAGCTTGTGCTTTAGTTTTTATCTCTAGTGTATGGTCTGCCTGGCTGTAAAAGCCTGCCACATGTAGCCTCGCCATGTAAATGAAGATACAGCAAAGTGACCCTTCACAATCTCTTTATCACTTCTGCTGCTTGTGTGCTTCGGAGCTGTCGCGTTCTCTCGTGAGAATAACTGAGTTTGACAAACTTGCCACTCCTGTCTAAACTTTGCATCTCGTGCTGAAGTTACTGGTTACTTGCTCAGTGGGAGCGCATTGCCTGAAAATGTTTGGAAGCGCTTTCGTTTTCTTGGCATCACTCTGGAATGACAGTGGCATACGTGTATAAATCTTTCAGGAGGCTGCCATGTCATTTTTGGTCGGGAGCCAGGCGCAGAGCCTCTAAATGCATAATGAAAAAGTCCAAAAGACACTTAACAAGCACTGTGATGGATGTTTGGTGGCTTTGGCTGAATCCACCACGCAGTAATATGCGCTTTCAGCGAGTGATTCATAGATGGACATTTCTCCTCATAAGCAAACAACCGCAGGATACTTTAAATCTGGTTCATATGACAAAAACTCAGCAGGAGACGGCCCTGCTCTTTTGGCTCCATTACTTTCTTTTCTTCGCTTCCTGTTGTTGTTTTTGTACTGGAAGAACTTGTGGGGTTGTTTTGCATAAGTTTGAATTGAAGCCGTGTCGGAAAGGAGTGAAGCTTTAAGCATACTGCTCCTTTAAGAGCTCGGTTGTCACAGCGCCAGTGGAAAGTGATAAGAGACAAGTCCCGTGGGCTGTGATTTGACAGGAGGAAGGCAGTGTGATTGTGTTAACAGTCACTACCAATAACAAATGACCTCATAGTTCTTATTTCACGGCGTAATAATTGAAAAAGCATGGAACATTGCTGGCACTTCATTTTGAAAGAGATTATTTTGGCCACTTTGTCATTTGCATCTTTTTAATTTATGCTTTCTTCCATCAGGACCACATGTGAACTAAGCCTTGTACCATATGGTAATCGTGTATTTTATTGCTCCACTGTTGTGGGGGATAACTGCAAAGTCCAGCAAGATTCCTGTATCTCCAAGGTTTTATGGCATAGTAGGTGAAAAGCTGCAGTAACAGCATCATGATATTACTGTGTTAGTTCTCTTGGGAATCGCTCTGCTGTGTCAATAGTTTGCTCCTCAAGCTTAGATTCAAGGACATGAAGGTCAGAGTTTGAGCCTTAGCTCTCCAGACTCTATGTTTGTTGAGCAAAAGAGGAGGTTGCAACTCCTCTTCAACAAATCCACGGTGGTCTTCATGTAAGAGCAAGACAGTTTCTTCCTTAACACATGTCTTCACGTACCTACTGTGTTTATACCATGTCGAGGTGTGGCTCATTCCTTACCATTCACCCGAACTCCAAATCCAAGATACACACAGTGCCAGACTAAACATGGAGCTTACGTGGGAGTCACCCAAGGGCAGCCTGAGAAGAATGCCAGGTCATGGGGTGTGTCGGTGTTGCGTTAGGGTGGCAATGGTCCCTTGGCCCGTGAGCAGATGGCCTGTAGGACGCCTATTGATGAGAACACAGCGCTGAAGGGGAAGAGGGAGGGAGAGTTCAGACTGGGGCGCAGCGGTTTGCAGCTAAAAGGAAGACTTGTCTTGTTGTTCTCCCAAAAAACAGTCGCACAATACTCCAGTTCAAGTCGTGGCAGAAGGCGAACGTGTGCGTCCTTAGGTTTGTGTGTTGGCGCGCCTCGGAGCCTTTCATAGCCACGGCCCTGCTCTGCGTGAATAAACTTTGCAAGAAAAGCGTCAGCAGTGGTGTTTTAAAAGAAGGCAGTCATGGTGACAAGTTCGACAAGCAGCTTTATGCTGAGTCCTAGTGTTGTCAGCAGCTGCTTTCTTGGCCTTTACTCCACAGAGAGCATTGTTTACTTACTCTCCATTCATGTAGAGGGACTTAAAAACCCATCACTTTCCTGGACGCAAGACGAACTCCAAAATATTCCTCTGTTTGCCATGTTTACTGGGAACTAGTGACAGATTTCAAATTTCAGGTGGTGTATGTATAGAAATATTTTTGGGGTGGTAAGTGAGGACTTGAGTAAGAAAATATGACAGTTTTCTCACAGATTTATAGGTTAATGAAGGGGATTCAAATGCTCAGTCGGACTAGTCAAGTGCAGTTGACCATGCATCCATAAGGCTTATCGGCTTGGCTTTGCCTAGGGTCCATGTGCACCATGGCCCCAGTTCACCCAGCATGACAAAGCTGGAAATTCTTCTTGTGTTACTGGCAGAAAGC
This sequence comes from Protonibea diacanthus, assembly GCA_028641955.1. NCBI lineage: Eukaryota > Metazoa > Chordata > Actinopteri > Sciaenidae > Protonibea > Protonibea diacanthus. The sequence continues at coordinate 14,184,452 of CM053987.1, read as the reverse complement.
TGCTTTAATAGGTGGTTTCAGGACTATAGTGCTCAGACTATTTCTCTCACTATCCGTGCTGCTTTTATTCAATATCTTCTCCCTCACAAGGAATGAAGCAAGTGTTTGGTTAATCCTCTGATCAGCTCAGAGCGATGATTCAAGTTCATCAACAGGCCTACATGTCCGCAGCCAAGTTTCCACTGTTCTTTCAAGTGCTACTTTTTTTTCTCTCGTTCTAAATAATTTAAAGTAAAACAGAATAATTTCCTTGTGTGGCTCCTCGGCGTGTTTGTTTTGTATTTTTTTGTAATATAAATCCTCAAGTGCTTGACATTTAAAATGTTCTCCCTCTCAACTTCATGTACCGAATGCACTCAGACAGTAGTCCATTTACTCAGTCAACACGGTTTAATCTCACCTCATAGTCAAGGTGCATCCAAGCAAGAGCAGATAAACTCTTAATGCCACAGATCGCTTAATCCTGAAAGTTAGGGCTTTTGGCAGGGGGAGTGTTTACACTGTAACCTTACACATGCTGTACGTGTGCGCCTAGGCTTAGCGGAGTTAGCGCTATTTGAAAGCCTCCCTGGGGTGTGCGCTTACATGCATGTAAGTGGGTTATATTACACGCAGAAGACTGTCACACTGCTTCTCAGAAGATGCCTCTACAAAGAGCGCTCCTCAGCCGTTTTTGGTTTTGGATGCTGCCCCCGGACAAATTTGGCGGTGACTAGTGAAAAAAAAAAAAAAAGGAGCAAGCTAGGATTCCAAAGTTTAAAAATAAACAGACGGGCAAACTGTAGCCGGCTTTCAAAAACTTTCCCAACCCCGATCAAAGACGACGTCATTTACTTGTGGGGAGGTGGAAAAATGCTACTAATGTTTAGTTTGGATGGCTGATTGGGGGAGAGTTGGGGGGTGGAGTGAATTTTTAAACTAGTCATACTGTAGTGCCAGGGTGGCATGACTGTACTGTGGTGTGTTGTATCGCACAAAGCTCGATACTTAAAGGCTGCATAGTTTTTTGAGAGGAAATGTTTTCGTCTCTGGGATCTTGGCTGAATCATTTTTTTTGAAATCCTGCCACTAAAACATTTTTTTTTTCTCCAAGATATAAAACCTCTTAAACTCCCACAAGTAGGAAAATCTCAGATGCTGCCGATGCTTTGTTTATCCCAGCGAGAAACAAGTAGTTCTGCCTACCGAACACTGTCCTCTCCCAAATGCTGGCGGATTAGGTCGTCTCTTTAAACTGGCACACCTGTTATCAAACGTGGCGCTCGTTGCATGTGGTGAATTGCAGTCCTGTGGAAAGAGGCCGAGCACTAAGTCATCTTCTCTCTGTGTGTTTCAGATGAGCCAGACGACAAATCAGGAATCAGTTTATTTTGAGAAATGAGGCGGAAAGAACCTTCCACATAGAAGCTCCAATCTGAGACGAGACTTTCAGACCGGTGAGTGTAAGAACTGTGGCCTTCATATGTGTGTTTTATTCTTGATTTTGTACTCATTAAAGTCTGTTAATTCCAGTTAAAGATGGATGTTACTTAAAATAATTAGTAGCGCCTTCACATAGGGTGTAAATCCCTTCCACATGTTTAGAGGTTTGTTTAAGTTCCTAATCTACTTGGTGTCCTAATTTGAAGGCTTGAAGACTGATGAAGGTATTTAGTCTAACCTATTATGTAAGAACATCACAGACAGTACTCGTCTCTTACAGTCCAAGCTATAGTGTCAACCTGTGTAATGAAATGTCAGGTCACGGCTGTCCGTCGCTAATGTAAGAGTGTTGTGGACAGTCTGGAAGTGATCTTGCATCGTCTTGAACTCTGTCACACATAACAGCCATGACAGCTTAAAGCCCGTCCATCTGATTTGACTTTTCTATAGAAAGAATGGAAGACTGTAGTAAAATGAGACCATACAGGTTAATGACCAGATGTGAATTACATGAGGAAGATATTAGACCTGCTGCTGTTTTACTCTGGAAACACCCACAATGATAATGTCTGTGTAAGGTATGGTTTTATGGGAGTGTAGTCATTATTGTTTATGAGTAATAAGTTAATTTTATGTCTCCGATGAGCTGGCATCATGTCAGACCATGTCGTATATATTATACTCCCTTATGTTATGTTTCCTTTTTGCTATTTTTTTCCAGGCAGCGATGGGAAATTCAGAGAGCCAATATAGCATCCAGGGCCCCAAAGGAACCAGCTTTGTCTTCCCTGGGAAACCGAAGCCGTGCTCATTGAAGCTTCGCTCATCTGACGCTCTGTCTCCACATACATGGTGGAAAAGTGCCCCATTAGGCTCAGGGTACAAGGCCAGATGTGTCGGTCGTGGCTGTTTGTCCCCTGCTAAAAGTCGGCCACCTTACTCCCCTAGGCACTATGACTATGTCTCGAAGGGAACAAGGGGCAGCGCAAGCGAGCATCGCTGGCATCGTTCATCTGGATGTGGTATACAAAGGCGACATATGTCAGATGAATATGAGGATAATCCGTATGGGGCTGATCTTAATGGGCACACTCTGAATGGACACGGTAATGAGCATGAGGCTTTGGAGGAACAGAGCAGCCCACGGGTTGTGATCAAGAAGGACGGCAGTCTCAGGGTGGAGTTCACAAACACCTCAGGCAGTCCTCTCCTTCTGGACGAGGCTTCTGGTCCTGTACAACTGCTCAAGTTCTCCCCTAACCTGGAGTCTGCCTCCACTCCTAGTCTGCCTGGCTCAAGTGGCAGTAGACAAGAGGGCCACTGCAGTGGTCCACCGCCAGCCTCTACCTCCTCGACGGCCAGAACCAGCAAGGGAAGCTCACTGAGCTCTGATGGTTCCTGGTATGACTCTCCATGGGGGCCCAGCACAGAGCTGTGTGAGCAGGACCAACCCTGCTCTGCAAGCAGGACCCTAGTCCACTCCCCCATCCACCAGCTGGACTCTTTTACTGAACAGTCTCCCCCTGTGTCCATCACAGACCTCTACAAGGTCTCCACAATGGCTGCCACCTTTCCCACAGCCAGGGACCTTGCCTCCCAGTTACAAGAACCTCCACCAAGCCAGAGGCCACACCGAGCCTCTTTTGCATCAGTCCTGGATGTTCCACTGGAGGAAGAATGCCCAGAGGCTCGCCAGTATTCATCATATACCCTGCCCTGTCGCAGGGCCAAAGCCCACACCATGAGTGAGGATCTAGACCAGTATCCCGACCAGGAACAGCACCAGGAACAGACTGGACCTGATTTCATCTTCCATAAAAAAGACTCCATCAAAAACCGCATAAGACGCCTCAGTGACTGGACAGGCAGTCTCAGCCGCAAGAAGAGGAAGTCACAAGTAAGTTTGGCCAGGATGAACAGTGGGGATCACATTGATTTAGACTTGTGCTCTGCATTTTTAAAGATATACACTCCTTTATCACTCACAGGGGGGTTCATACAGAGATCTTCTCTTCTTGGTATGTAAAACAGAAGAAGTTGCATACATGTCGTGTTTGGAGCCAACCCCATAACTTATACCCATCATAGTTTACGCACAGCACAGAGTAGATAATTGCTCTCTTTTTGTAGTCTTCAGTAGTTGCAGTTACCCCTAGCCTTAGAGCTACAGCTTAGTAGACAGGAGAGGCCTCAGTAACAGCCACACACAGATAGTTTCCTGTCTGGCAAGGTTTATTTGATTGTGAGCCACAGCGGTGGTCCTGGCATGGCCAGGAACCAACCACCGTCCTCTGGTCCTTACCACCACAACACCAGCTGTCTGAGGACAGGGCACAGTGGGGCGGCACAAAATGAAATTTGTAAGGCGGCCAGCGCTGGGTCTTGTTGTTTTTGTGAGGGTGGAACAGGGATGAGAGGTACTTTCTATTACAATGTTAGACATGGATGAACCGGCAAGGAAGAGAAGTTGGGCGCTGGTGTGCAGATGTCATGATGACTGTATCTGGGTGGGTACATCTGAGTATTCTTGCATACTGATTGTGATTAGTTGTTAAATGTACAGTACTTGTTGCATGTTGATGTTTTTTAGTTCTTTTGTTTGCGGTCAGATGTACATGTAGGCTGTGAGGGTGATCTCACAGAATAATAGAGAAAGATACCAAATACTATTAACAAAGGAAGTGCACAGAAATTCAGAAATAGAGCATGAATACAGTAAATTCCTAGCGTATGACGTACAGAGCAGACAGCTGATACATTTTCCCAGTAGTAAAATGATATTTGTACCATACAGGCACGGGTCAGAGGAGAGGTTGGAAATAACCGCAGTTTGCCTGCATGTGTTCCGCACATGATTTTACGAACCATGTGATTTTTGTCCTACAAACAGTACATTCTTAATAGCTTTAGTCTGACATCAAGCATTTGTTGGAACTGAGCACGAACTCGTGTCCCTCTCTGTCTTTGAGGCTTGAAAGCCAATTGTTTCTGCATTAATTCGTTTAGCTTTGCCTTGTAAAAGTTTTAAGAACGCTGTTTGGGCACTGCCAAGAGAATAGCTGTAAGCCTTTGAGAGGCTCTGTTAGAGTGAAACTAAATCCTAGCTGAAGATTTAACCCCACCCCTCCCCTAATGTAAATGAATGACTTCTGGTTTTTCTAGCTGTTGTGTGGTACAGATTTTCTGGGCTCCTCTCGCAGTCCTTAGAGAGTAAATCTGCTAATAGGGATTGGTGCTCACTCAGTTGGGTCTGACAACAAACCGAAGGATAAAACAGAACAACCGTTGTTTTCAGTTGGCCTTTTCTTCTTTGTTAGAGTAAGAATTTGTTGAGCTTCTCCTTGTGCTTAAGCAGCCAATGCTAAGTGAAATATATGAGATCCTTTGCCTTAACACTGCAGCTCGGTCCTGTAGTGACAAATACGCAGCAGACTGACAGTATTCATTTTAAGTGTTACACAGCTTTCACTTTACATTAGTAATGTCTGCCTCTAAATCTCCTGCTAGCCGTAATGCCATGCTAATCTATCATGGGTGTTTGGCTGTTTAAAGGGGCTGGCTATAGGACCCACTGACTTACTTCAGCCATCCAGAAAGAAAGCATATAGAAAGATGTTTTTCCTTACAGAGATCCTCAAGAAACATTTTAGTGTTGGTAATGAATTTTAAATTTAATTTACACTGAAGCTGACATCGTTTAATTGGACACATTTAAAGCAACAAAAAACAGAATTACTGTTTGATACCTGCAGTTCTCAATCATAGTGACTGTCATGGCCTGCAACAAGTTCATGGATAGGTTACTGAGGTGCTTCAAGCTGATTATGGCCCTGAATTTCTTCTGTCCTTTGGGGGTCATTTTGCCGATTGCCAAACCTCAGTGGCGTATATCTCCAAGGCCTGGATACAGTGCCTCCTTTCAGCTCAACCCAAAGTCAGGAGCACCTCCAGCCCTGATTCCCCTCCACCTGGACTCTGTTGTGGGTTTAAAGGTCACACCGCAACCCTGATGCCAAAGGCCAAGAACCTGCTTGTAATGAAAAGCAGCTGGAATACAGCTGGGAGGGGGTGGGCACATTCAGGCGATGTCGGCTAAAGGAAACTAGGGAAAAGCTGAAAAAGACCCACCCTGTGCTCAGTACACATTTCCTTACGGCTTTATTATACAAATACTGTGTGTTTTGTGGTGGCGGGTAGACGTAATGGTTGAACAAAGACTATCCTCAACTGAACGCTGTGGGTTCAGTGGGTTCATTGCTGCCCTGGAGCAGAACACGGGCTCTAAGCTTTCTGGTTACAGGGTGTGATAAGAAAATACTCCTTCAGGAATCAATAAAAACACGATTCCAGTATATTAACAATAGTAATAACATCAATGAGGTTGGAAAAGGCATGGATGAAGCTGAGTGAGACACAGGAACAAACAAAGACGGAGGATGAGCTCCGGCATGACGGCACATACTGTCTGTCTGCATGTTGAGAGCACTCTGCTCTGTTGCCAGAGGCAGAATCAATGCTGCAATCTAGTCAAGTGTAGGTATGCTGTCATTAGGCTTGAAAGAGTGCAATTCCATCAAGTGTTCATTTGGGGAATTGGGAAGCCGCAGCCGACCTCAAATGACGTGAAATTGTCTGAGCCTGGAGGTTTCCAACCTCCCAGGTGCCATCACAGGAAATTTGTCCCACTTTCTCAGCCTAGCGAAAGATTCAGAGACTGTAATGTAGACTTTGAAGTAGGTTTCAGTGGTTTGACTTGATTTTTTTTCAAGAGTTTTTCCTCCAGTTTTGCAACACCATGGGCTAATTAAAACACAGTTTTGTCCCAGTGTAAGCTTTGTTGTAGATGGAGATGTATACATCTGGAGGCGAATATGTGTTTAGGTGAGAACAGCTAGTTAACCAGTCCAACACTCCCAATAGTGACTGTTTAGTTATAATGCTGTCCATTATCCTGTAGCCTCCCATGCTCCTCTCACCTTCTCTACTTGTTGTCCCTCATCAGGAGACCAGGTACAAGGACCTGAGCGATGCCTTTGACAGTGGGGTTGATGGCCTGACTGCAGACACCAGCTCCCCTTCCCAAGTTTCAAGCCTCCTCTGGTTCCAAGGAGCCTCCAGGGCCCAATCATCAGGAGCCATTCACCAAACGACCAGCGACGCCATCCGCCAGAACATCTATGAGAACTTCATGAGGGAGCTGGAGATAGGCACTGGACCAGGCGGTGGAGGGGCAGGCGGCGAAAGAAGAGACCCGTCCACGGGCACCGAAGAAGGGGAGAGCAGCAGCGAATCGGCGGAGGGTTCCCTGGAGCAACTGGATCTGCTGTTTGAAAAGGAGCAGGGGGTGGTCAGACGGGCTGGCTGGCTTTCTTTCAAACCCCTCGTCACCCTGCACAAGGACAGGAAGCTGGAGCTGGTGACCCGCCGCAAGTGGAAGCAGTACTGGGTGACCCTGAAAGGTGAGCTTGAATGTAGGAGGTGGGGTGTGCAAGTGAGGGGAAAGGATTACGTGCCTTGAAATTGAGTCAAAGAATATGCTGACCTGTGGTATTTAAATAAGTCAACGTTATGCAGATTATCCAAATGGAAAAATATCAGGCCACCAAATATGTGTGTACTAAAGTAGTACAAAAAAATAAAGGGTATAAGCAACAACTGTCTTTTGGGAGTATGTAAAACTTTTGTACTTCTATCTTCTCCAGTACTGCAGAACTTCATTTGTTAGATGTTTTACCAAGGATGTTTTGTCTCTTACATACATTTACACTTCTGCATCACATACTTATGCCCGATTTGTCTGTCGCTGTGTCAGTACTTCTACTCTCTCTCTTTTCCAGGATGTACATTACTGTTCTACGAAACTTACGGTAAAGGCTCTCCGGAGCAGGAGCTGTCGCCTCGCTATGCTCTCTTGGCTGAGGACAGCATTGTCCAGGCTGTTCCCGAGCACCCGAAAAAGGAGAATGTTTTCTGCCTCAGCAACTCGTATGGAGACGTTTACCTCTTCCAGGTGAAGCACGCCAGTTGGTCCCTGAACATTTCTTTGAAATGTTGCATTTCAACATCAATAAGAATTTACATCACTTAGAAAGTCACAAGTTATTGTTTGACTGTAACGTATTGCCACATTGTTTCCCTTGCTCTGATACAAAACACTGCACCATCCTATATATGAATGATCAATAAAGTAACACATACACTGCAGTGCACAGTTTCAGTACACGGTTGTAGGTGAATTATACCAGACATACACTTCCCTTCTTTCAAGTGTAGCGCATGAAATGACAAATTTTGCCGAGTGAGGACCCAAACTTTCCAGCTAAGGGGTCTGGGAGCACATCCTATTTGACCATTGTGCTTACTGACCTACATATTACTACCAAATTCAGGCCTAGCCTCAGCTCCTTCCGTGCAGCCTCCTCCATTTTAAGATTACAAACTTCCCAGAGTGCAGTGTGTCGTGGTGCCCGGACCTATATCTAATCAAATAATGTGTAGTTGACATGGCCCCAGAGGCAATCAGAGAGGAAATCATTCTGTAACGTGAAGACAGCGTGGGTTTTATTCTTTTTAGTTTCGACAACATGGCCTGTTGAGCATGATTTATTTTCCATCTAAACCTCTCAACGAACTTGCTGCTTCTGAGTGAATCACCATATAAAGACACAATAATGATCATCATGTAATGGCTCATTAACATTAACATAAACAATATGTTTGATTTCAGCCCTAGATCTGAGCTTTTTCACAGAGGCACCATTAATCACATTTTTTTTTATTGATCCAGCAAAGCCCAGCTTGCCACCCAATGATCTTATTGTGATATATGATCAAATAACACAATAGCAGTGCATTGGCAATCCTGGCAGATTAATCAACTGTCACATCTCCGAATCCAACTTGTAACGGGAAATATTGGCCTGGCTGCTTCATCAAATCGAACTTCCTGTCCCTCTTTGCCCTCACAGGCCAGCAACCAGACCGACCTGGAGAACTGGGTGACAGCCATCCATTCTGCCAGTGCCTCCCTTCTGGCCAAGCGCCAGGGGAAGGAGGATACAGTGCGCCTGCTGCGGAGCCAGGTCCGCAGCCTGCTGCAGAAGATCGACATGGATGGGAAGATGAAGAAGATGGCCGAGCTGCAGCTGACGGTGGTCAGCGACCCCAAGAACCGCAGGGCTATTGAGAACCAGGTGAGGCGATGGTGCGAGGTGATGTTCTGATAGTGAGAATATCAGAGGCCTCTGTAACATTTTGCACTGCACTATTTTTGCAGGATTATGTTCGAGCATTGACAGATCAGGAGGTGTGACATTTGCTCTTTTCATGCCAAGTTATGATCCCCAGACTCCTCTGTGTGTCGCTATTCCATGTGATTCGTATGCCCTACTTAATTTTCCTGTTTTTGTGTCTGTGGTGACAAGCTTGTTCTTTATTTTTGTCTTTGGGTGGGTGGGTGGGTGGGTGGGTGAAGTGTCCTAAATGCATCAGTCCCCAAACGCATCGCGACGGGCCCAGGGGAGCTGCTCGCTCCCCGAGCATCAGATTGGGATTCCAGATGTTTCCTGGTAATGTGCTCTCAACATGCATTATCCTCTTCCTCCTCCTCCTCCTCCTCCTCATGGCCTGGGGGAGAATCCAAAGCACCCAGCGCTGTGCTGTAGCCCACATACAGCAGATTACTGCTGGATATAAAAAGCCCATAACCTATAGCTGAGCAAGAACCCAAATACTTTTACAAGTGTTGTGGAATGTAGGAAAATCCAACAGCTTTTTCCTTCACCTGTGACTCAGGTGGCCAGTGACTTGAAGCGCGTCTTAAAGCAAATTTATACTTACTGCATCTGCGTAGGTTTTAGCTTACGTGTATGTGTGCCGACGGCTCACCCGCGAGAAATTGACACTTGCACATATGCTGCTGTAGCCGTCAGTTTTCGGAGGGCTGTTATTTGGTGCTAAGTTAAAGCGTGCCGAGTGGAAATACGAGTATGTTATTATGAGGAACCAGTGAGATAGAAGCTGGACAGCTCACCGCAGTAATGACCGATGGAGATGTCACTGCCTGACTACGAGACTGACTGACTGCATGCTTGTATCTGTTTCCAATTAACCAGTATGCCACCTCAGAGTAGACGAGGAGACAGACGGGGTTGGAGTCAATGATAGGGTCAGAGGGGTATGGGACAGGACTCTGATACAGGCGCCCCGAGGCTGATGATAGATTTAAGGTTTCGGTGGGGTTGACTAGCACCAACAGGGCATTACTTTGATGTGCCCTACCCCCACCCGTGTGTACTGAAATCAGTGCCAGGAGACCTCTTTTGAAGACTGCCTTTGCCCCCTTTCACACACACACACACAGACACACGCACACACACACACGCGCGCGCACACACACAGCGATCAAGTTGCATTGAAAGACTTATTATGCATTAGGGCTTTTACAGAGAGCCAGGGGCAGATGTTAAAGAGGGAAAATAAGAAAAGATGAGAATCTGTTCAAAGAAAGGCTTATTTCTGCTGAGCCTAATGGCTCTGAAATGGATGTAAATAAGTTGTGCACGCAGGCCAGATGGGCCCAAACATGCCCTTCTTTTCACTGATGTTGGTTGATTGTCTCACTGAACTGAATCAAGCCCGCTAGCTGCATAAAGACTGCATATAGGCCTCTGTTAAAAATTTCTTTTCATCAGGGATGCACCCCAGCATGAATCATCAAATCGGATTTCATGCACAGGGCTATTTTAGTACATCCCTGAATGAAGATGCCGATATTTGTCTGTTGACAAACAGATCCAGATGACGGTTAAATCTGAAGCATGCTAGGATCTTGTGTGACAGAGACATTTCTCTAAAGGAACCACCCTAGATTAGTCATTATTTTTTGAGGAAGGAATTTTACTCCCTTCAAAATGAAATAATCTTCAAAATACAACTTAATTCACTGCTCCTCCAGAACATCGTGTTATACATACATACATAAAAAAATGTGTTTTAGTTACTATCAAAGGATTTATGTAAAAGGTCTTAGAGTTCAGGTTCAGCAGAGTAACTCTAAGAATGACTGAATGTGAAAATGACACAAAAAGTCATCCATGTGTCGTTTCATGCTAACCATGCTAATGCTAAAGCTATCCATTAGCTCTCTATAGTCCAAAGCAGTGACCGGTAATTAGCTGGTAATTATAGTAAAACAAGACTTTTGTAAAATAACTTTTGCGGACCACAAGTGACAATTACAGGATAATGCTAAAACACAGTGTAACTGTCATTAGCATCAGTTAGCAAACTGATTCAGTAATGTCCGTTGTCCAGCAATATCCTGCTAACGTTTGCTAACATTAGTTGCTAAAAGGTACATGTCATAACAGGCCGAGGAAGTCTGGTAACTACAAAACTCCTGAGTCATGTGTATGAAATACGAAGAGTGTGTTTTATTGTTTAGGCCTTTTAATTTTAATTTGTAAGAGGGGAGATGTCTCTTTTATAAGCTGCATATTCTGTTATGTAAGAAGCACCTAGACAAATGTTTCATCTAAGCAGACTTTGTAGTAATTAGGATATTTCAAAATTGAACCATACTGAGGTAAATTTGATCTCTGCATCCTTATCTGTCCCTGCTTCAAGAAGGGCTATTGCCTCACTCTATTGTTTATTAATTTTTTCAATGATTTAGATAACCAACATGCCAGATGCAAGGTTATTTTTTTAACCACTGGATGTGGATTCTTAGCTGTCATCCTCATGGTCGAGGTCTGGAATGGGAATAATGGCTGGATGTCATTGACTCAAGGCTTGTTAACCAAGGCCACCTGCACATACACAGGCATTTTCATGGGTGAAGCACATGACATAGTCCCGTATGTTCTTATGGGGACTTCTGGGCAACTTATTTGTTTTAAAATGCTTGAAAAGTCAGAGGTTCATAAAACACCACCCTCCTGTCCGTACTCAGTGTGTTCCTAATTCCAAAGAATGCCATCCTGGTGAATGAAGCCTAATTGGACAACGCCATAGGGTGTGTTATTGTAAATGAACTCACAGTGCAGACGAGAGCTATTAAAGTCAGTTGTTATAGAGGGTTGTTTAACTTGAGTGTTCTCATTAAAATCAGTCTCCAGCCAACAAAATAAGTACTTTCTCATAGCTTACATAGTGCAAACGGGGATAGAGGGGAATGCAACTGTAAACTGTGTGTCTGTACTGGGTGGACGTTTTAATGGGTGGTCTGTGCAACATCACCCCTCTCTCTAGACTTACATAAAAAAAAAAAGGGCATTAGAAATTATTGCGCTCACACTCACTCCTCTGCAAGATATGGAGTCCCTCATCACTATCAACCCCTCCACAAATTTGTGCCCTCACCATCCACCAACATCTGCAAGCAATTGCAGCTAGATGGAAAGTACTCTACTGACCCTGGATCTCCCTTTTCTGCCTCCCCCCAATTCTCCCCATCTCCTAGCCCCCTCTTTTCTCAGCCATCACACAAAAACAGTCACAAAATCCACTCTATCAGACCTTCTTAATATTAACAATCTCCCTTTTTCCTTCAGATCCAGCAGTGGGAGCAGAACCTGGAGAGGTTTAACATGGACCTGTTTAGGATGCGCTGTTACCTGGCCAGTCTACAAGGTGGAGAACTGCCCAACCCAAAGAGCCTGCTGGCAATCGCCAGCCGCCCAACCAAATCCACCCTGGGACGCCTGGGGATCTTCTCTGTGTCCTCCTTCCATGCACTGGTGAGGAAGCCCAGGACAGGCCTTGGGATAAATGCCTAATGACTAAAGAGGACCAGCAGTGTATCTTGTTTTGATGCTCTTGAAGACATTCCTTTTTACACGTGACACTTCAGTTTTAATTTACATGATGTAGAACAGCAACCTTGAAAATCTTTGAATCATTGGAAACTAAAAAAAAAAAGTTCCTACAAACACACCCTTTATGCATTACTGCAGGAAAATAAACCTAATTAAGATGCTCTGATTAGACGTAATTCTTTTTGAGCTAAATGATTGCACTCCTGATAGTATGTATCTGTTCAGATCTGTTCCAGAGATGAGGCCACACTCAGGAAGCGCTCATTGTCCCTGACTTACAGACAGCGCAAGAGAGGCCTTTTCTCCTCGCTCAAAGGCCTTGACAATCTTACAAAGAGAGGCCGGGACAAGAGGCCCTCCGCATCACAGGTACTACTCAACACACACAGAGCCTCACAGATATTAAAATAATAGATATAGGTACCTATATGTAACCAGAAGTGATTCTTTTTGTTAAGAGTATAAAGGATGTAGCAAAGTCCTCCTCACTTGTATTCTTGCCAGCGCTTGAAAGCACTTAGACCTTGAAGTGACATGAAATAATCTCTCTTGAATCCCGGAGAAATGAAACAGTTCAGGTGGTCTGGATTAACAGATTCTTAATGCAGGATCACCCACTTCATGTATTCAGCAGGGGAAACTGCCCACACACATAACACGAGCGTGCAGTCTCTTGGGACGTACCGCTGAGAAAAGCTGCGTCTTGTTACTTAACACTCATGAGTGCACGTTGTGCATATTTGTTAATGAAACAACCTGAAGACATGTTGCCTTATGGCTCACTTGCACGTACAATCCCTGACATGAAAGGAAGCAAGAGATTGGTACGGTCTTGCAGCACTTTTAGCACATTCCCCCCCTGAGGATGATTTTATTAATTAGAAGCACATAAGCTCACATCCCCACCCCCCTGCGTCCTGGTAATTTTGAGTGTGCACCTCCCATCAACGTAAACACAGAGGAGCATTCCTCACCCAGGTGCAGAGGGGTAGTCTAAATCCTCTCAGGTTGGTAATTAGACTCATACAAGCCGGTTATTTATTGATACAGAAAACCACCACTCCACTCTGTGCCCTCGAGATACAGCCCAGGAGAACGCTCTTGGTGGTCTATTTTCAGAATCGCCACAGGAAGAGTGCATTTGCTCGAGTCTTTTATAGACCTTGATTCATTAACTGAGTGTACAGGAAGGGAGAGGAGTGTGGTTCTGATGAACGTCAGTCTCATTTTTTTTCTTGATGCTGTGAAGTCAATATGGAGCCTATTTTGTTTTGGAGCGATCCAGTCATGTTCTTCAGTAGGTGAGGTGACTCCTGCCTGTTTGCAAAATGTTCCCTGTCCCGTTTCTTTATCTGGCTCACCCATCCCGTCACCTCCCCCTGTGATATTTATGTTTGTGTATTTGCGCACGTCTGTCAGCGGCTGGTTATGTGTGCGCGCGTACACATGTATTATTATTATTTTTCTGGGGAACTCCAGCCGGCCGGCCTAATGAGGCCCAGTTACAGTTCGCAGTGCAGAAGGTCACGGCGGTGCTGCAGCACACACATGAATTATTGAAAGCCATGTGTGGTAGATGGCTCCACTCTTTCCTCAGCCCCGCAGACATCAGCAGATGGTTGGCGTAAAGACGCTAAATATTAAACAGCCTTCCCTTTTTTATTTTTTTTTTTCTGTCCAGGTCCCCCTTCTCTTACAAGTTTTAGAGCTTTTCGGGTATTTTTCTCTTTGCATAGAGGCTAATACGGAACAGAAAACGACTGGTAAAATTACCTTGAGGGATTTTCAGTGTGCTGGTTTTTCCTAGACATCTGCTTTTTTGTGTGTTGTTATTTTTAAATTTAAATCATTGTAGTGTTTCAGTTTTCTGTTGTTCTCTGCGGGAAATTCAGGCGTAGCCATTTTAAGTGACATCATCCGCTCCCTGCCTGTTCTGTCACATGTTTACAAGAGAAGGATTTGGACAGCGAAGGCCGTCTGGAGAACCAAACTCCCCTCCGTGCGCTTAATCTCGTTGCCCTCTCAGGTTCTCGGTGCTTTGTCCAAGGTTTTTGAGATATCTTCTTTTGCTGCTTTCCTCCCTTTGCTCCCTTTGCCTGCTTATTTAATCCCTTAAACCTAGTTTCATCCTTCTTGCTCTCCCACCCCAATTTCTCTCACCATTTGTCTCTTGTCTCTCTCTCAACCCCCCCGTTTCTCAGAGCGTAAACATCAGAGTGTTAGCTGGCGGTACTTCTCCCGCAGTTTCCATACTGACTCATCTGTGTTGACTAAGCCTAAATCTCATTTAACACTGCGACGCCACGCTCTACAACCTTGCCCCCAAAGTCACCCCCCCCCCCTTTCCAACATCTCCTCCTTCCCTCTCGTTTTCTCATCTCTTATCCCTCTTAGGCGAGCTATGTATACAGTAAAGGAGCTGGCCGGTACTGGGCTGTGGGAAGTAGGCCAGGAAGGTCTGAGGATTTGTGGGAGAGTTGGTAAAGCTTTCTAAAATTAGTCAGTTTACGGCGAAGCAGCACTGTTTACAGCCACTTTATAAATGTGCTCGTGTTGGGGAGGGAGAGTTACTGTACTCGCTGCTCGGAGGTCAGATGAGGGTTCTTGCCCACCATAACAGGAGCTGAGAGAGTTTGACTTTTTTTTTTTTTTTTTTTAGAGGGCGACTTCTTGCGATTGTTTTTATAGAAGAGTAATCCTGCGAGTCTTTTCCATACAGCGAGTGTAGCGTGCATACCCTCACACCACGCTCACAGCAGAATACGAGCACTTTGAGCTTTTTTCAGGCCCATTTTGAGAACATAATGCCCCATTTCTGTCACCAGCCATGCCACCTATCATGTGTCTTCTGCCCAGTGACAAAGTATATCCGCAAAACCTGATAACTGCAGCCTGTTTGAGCAAAGACTGGTGTTACACCCTCACATAGCAGTGTGATGGCGCCGTGTCACTGCTCTATTATAGCGCTGTTAAAGCCCTCTCGGGCTGGAAAGTCACCTCTAGCACTGGGCTTAGCCCCACACAACATGCCTAACAATCACAAGCCGGGAAGAGGAGAGGTTGAAGATGGAATGGATCAATGATGGAGAGATTTCAACTCTGAAATGGGTGGATGTGGAGAGGGAGAGGGAGAGGGAGAGGGAGGGGAGTGCTTGTTCTCCTGATCTGTAACTGAACTGTTTACTCCTTTCATCTCTCTCCTACAGAGAATCTACTCCATATCCACACACACACACACCACCTTCACTCACACACACACACACACACACACACACAGCATATTTCCACCATTGCACCTTCAAAGGCTACAGATCCTGTTTGGAAACGGTATCAAAGCATTGCACCAGCCGCACATAGTTTTTAATTAGCTACATAATAGCACTGCGTGTGTCTAATATTGTGTTGCTGAAGTGGCTGGGCACTTAATCGCTCATGAGTCAATCAGTGCGGTGCCCTACTGTCTGTACCTCTAACTGTCTTTCTCTTGATTTCAGATCTTTGAGAGCGACGCTGGAGGTCAAACATACACCCTACCTCCCAGGAGCACTGAGGTGAGTCACAGCGCTCGGTAACTTTTTTACAGTTTGTGGATCTTTTGATATATCTTTTAAAAATTCCACCGCCATCTGTCACAGCCCGTCCTGTGGCACCATTTTATGTGCCGAATTATCGGTTCTTCAGCGTGAAGAAACTGGTCCGCTGTTACTTTGACCTCTGCTGTCTTTTCGTCTCTTTGATAGTGGGCTGTGGAAAGATATTGTTACGCATAGGGTGTGTGTATGTGTGTGAGAGAGGATCAGAAAGTGTGTGTGTGTGTGTGTGTGTGTGTGTGTCTGCCTGTGTATATTACTTCAAAGCAGAGATTCTTTTGATGTTGATTTGCAGGTGTATGAAAGATAAATAGACAGCATATCCAACAAGACCTCAGAAGATTTTTAATAGCGGTAGAACAGTGGTAAACTCTGGTGTGGACATGGCTCCAATTAACAGCATAATTGAGTTAATAGACAGACCAGAAGGACTGATTTTAAAGGTGTGAATGTATAGGTTTATGGTCAAAGTCTTGAATGACTGAGTGTGAATGTCAGCCATCTGAGCAGCCAGACACTGGAGCTGCAGCATTCGCAGGTTATCGGGTGGTTATACATGCTTAGATCAAAGAAGTGTGAAATACTGCTGCAAGCTTTGGCTCCAAATCTCGCTCTCTTCAAGCTTCCACATGTCTTCGTCAGGCTTTTTCATGTCCTGCTTCAGCAGAGTAGGCAATGTTTGCGGCCTGTTACAGCATAATTTTGCTCATTCTTCATCCTTTATATCTGTTCTGATATGTTCGTGCTTCTAATTGCTGAGATTTCTGACCACGTGTAGCGTTGCTGCATTCCCAGATCGTAGCTGCTACTTGCTAAAGGTGATGTTGTTATTTCTGATAGGAATGATGTACAATTTTTCAGATCCAGACCCAGAGTCTGTCATGTTGAACCATGTTGTATTTCTACAGTAGCCCAAAACGGACATACCGAACACTGGGACTGGGCAGGGGACTTTCATATTTTCTGCTGTGTGTCATGGCTACCGTAGTTTCTCCTTCACATTAAGTAGGAGCGGTAGCATGTGAAATGAGAGGGTTGCAATCGACAACTACGTCAATAGATTCCACTAAATCCTACATGCTGGTTCTTTAAAGGAATAGTTCAATACGTTCTTGTTGAAAGTTAGTTCAGAAGATTTATATGACTTTTGTATTTGTCAGCAGCCCGTTAGGTTAGCTTAACTTAGCATAAAGGCTAGAATCCTTGCTCTGTCTTAAGGTAACAGAACAATGCCTGAAAGTACCTTTAATGGCAGCCATTTTAGAGTCCAGCGCAAAACCTCACCTAAATACACAAATGTTTGTTTCTACACTTTGGTTTTTGGTTGTATACCTTTCCTCTGGACAGAGCCACGATGGCCATTTCCCCACATTTCCAACCTTTATGCTAAGCTTACTGCCTTCTGGATGTAGCTTCACATTTAACCAACAAACCGTCCTCTAACTCAACTTGTGGCAAGGAAGAGAGTACGAATATTTCACAAAATATCAAACTTTTTCTTCAATGGAGAACTTCTCCAACTGTCTTTTGACCAAGAAACTGAATATCTAATAACTGAGCTGAGGCTGTATTCTTATCCATAAGATCTGTGTTATAAATATCTTTGCTCTTTGTCCCTTCAAATAAAATCTTATCAAAGCCTTCCTGGACGAAGACAGACGCTGACAGATGAGCATAATGAACACTTTTAGACAGAGCAGGCTGGGTGTTGTGAAGATCGCTGTTCCACAGGATGCAATGGCTCATATTATATGTCTGTGGTGAATGTGGCGAGTGTTAAAATTGCCCCCATTAAGGGCCTCGAAATGGACAGGAAGTGGTTCGGGGAAACAATAACGGCCTTCATCGGGTCGACGCTTTAATGTTTCTAAAAATGCGGTTGAGTGTGGCGATCATTCCTAGATTTGGACACGGATGCGGAAAATGGCTTGATTTAGTGAGGATTAAGAGTCTTCAGGGTGGGAAGAAGGAAAAGAAGGAGGATAACACAGCTGTATTGATTTTTGCCGGCACATACAGTTCTTCATCTTTGTCTCGATGGCTTTGCGTCTGTTGTCCTACTTGGGTCTCAAATCCTTTGAACAACACTAATAAGAAATCATCTTCGTCTAATCCGTTGACTCGAGTCAAGTGAAGGGTGTGTTTGTACATGTGTGCGTGCGTTTCTTGTAGCTGTGTAACTTGTGTGAACTTGTGTAGCTTATCTTCATGCATGTGGTTAATGTCCTTATCAACACAATTATAATCAACTAGCAATTTCAGTGGGCTGCGGATGTGCTGATGCTGTCTAGCTGTAGACTGTGACTGTTGCTTGAAGAAGAGAGACAGAGATAAACATCTATATGAGATGAACTTCTCAGTAATATAAAGGCTGTCGTGGTCTCCGTAGAGGTTAAAACACAACCGTAGTTTACTCTTCAAATGCTCCATCCACCCACTCAGTCTGTCAGCAGCGGGGTGCGTGAATATGTTTTGACTTCGAGACAACATGACACAAATGCTCAACTTTTGTTACTATTTCTAACTCCTCGCGCTCATTTTGAGCAATTCATACATAGAAATGTTCCAGAGCGGGGTGGTTAAAGCTGGAGATTCAGGTTTAGCTCCCTCTCCTTTCGTGTTCCTCATCTGTGGAAATGAAATACAACCTGCGACACGTGTTTTGTGTCTCATTTTTTAAAAAAACTTTACCGGCTGGTGATCACGATCCCAGCACTCGAGCCTGTGACATATTGATCTCTCATTCTGTGTCACCACATCTCACCACACTCCACTACCCACAGACACACACTTCTGCTTTAACTTTGAAGTCACTTCTGGCCATTAAGGGTGGTCATGACTGTCACCTCGTGTGTGTGAGCGTGTGGAAAAGTGTGTCACGGTGTTGGAAAGAGGAACCTTGGGTGGACCTTTGAGGAAATGAAGGGTAATACTCTTTTAATAGATGTAATGGAAGGAAATTGTCTCAAATTGTCTTCAACTACTGTTCTGTTTCTTCTTCATGGTCACCATATCTATTTGAGGCTGCGCTGTAATATTTGTGTCACCCAGTTGCTAAGTGGAACAGAAAGGGTGTATTTTTCGCAGCGGCCACTAAACCGTCCTTTACTCCACATTCCATCTTTAGAAGCTCCAGGGTGGAGGACTGCTTGCTTGGAAATAATTTCCACACTTTAGAGGAAAGTCTGAAGTATTGGTTTAAATTGTTTGGCTGAATACACACACACATCACACAGGACGCTTGTTGAAGTCCAGCGCGTGCCTGGACCGGACTCTTGGCAGTCGTTCATGGAGCGTTGACCAGGCAACCGTCGGCCTGTTACATCCCTCTCTGACCATGAATGAGTGTACAGTGTTAGTCAGCCGCTGGTCAGGTCAGTGTAGGCAACCAAATCTTAGTTTTCCGGTCACACCATGTTGCTGGGACACAAACGGGGCGGTTATGCAACCTGTTGCCATGACGGCTTGTTTTTTTTTCAATCCTCTGTTTGCAAGCATGACCTCACATCCCTAAAGAGGTGGGTGTTGAAGTGGCACCTTGTGTTCCTCCATCCCTACAGGTTAGGGAAACATTTTCCTCAGAACATTGGTGGCCTTTATTTTGGCTGTGAGACTAGTCAAGGGGACATTTAGATGGAAAATGAGGCTAATGTTTGTCTGTGTGTGTGTTTGTCTGAGCTACCCTGAGAATGCTACTTGTGTGCATTTGTATCTGTGTGGAGCTAAGTGATGCTCTAAATCAGAAGCCTTAGCTTGTCCCTATAGGCTTTTTGTATGGCAGGGAAAAAAGGTCTTTTTCCTCTTGAGGTGATGCATCAACAGCAGGCGGCCAGCTTCTGAAATAGACATAAAAGCTCCCACACATGCACATTAAACATTAAGCCTCAGAGACACACACACACACACACACACACACACACACACACACCCCCCACTCTGCAGTTTTATGATCTCATAATGCATTTAAAACATCGCTATATACCCAGACTTATTATGCAATTATCCCTCTTGGTCCCGTGTCTCAGTTGAACCAAGAAGTCATATCGTCTTTGTCAGAAGTGCTGAATCACTGGCTTCTTCAGACCATGAATTTCAGTACATTTGGTGTGATCGAGCCTTTCCTCAAGATCCAGGGCCTTGATAATTGCGGTCTTAGGCTGCGCTGTGGCGTCTCCCCCACAGCCCCCTCCCTCAATGAAGCAGTGGCGCTTTTCCCTCCAGAGACACAGAGTCGCAACCAAAACCCCCAAATGGCTGCCTGTGAGGCCGAGCGGTGGGTTAAACCCCCCCCTCCCTCTGCCTTAATACCCAACTTAAACCTCACCGTTAATGCCACCAACAAACGATAACCTTCAAATGGCTGATCTGAACGTTTGACTGATGTTTAAATAAATTGTCCCGATACATTGCTTTAGTCTAAATTACTCTTGTGGTTTTTCAAACCAAATAAGTCCTGGAGAGCTCTTCGCATCTCCTCTGGATGTCTAGACGGTAGCCAGTTGACCCTTGCCAATCGTCTTGTGTACACGGTCATTACGATGACTATTATGTGGAGCAACTGCCATCTATGTTGTCAAATGAATTTCTGAAAGGCTAATTGTATGACATCTTTGATCCGCTGCTTGATCCACAGCCAAGCATTTAAACTAATGGAACTGTATTGATTTGTGTGCTTGTTGTCACAAGTCTACCGCTCCCTCTCCCCGCCTCTCTCTCTCTGTTTACCTCCTTCTTCCCCTCCTCTGTTCACTCTCTCCTACATCCAATCCTGCTCACCTCCTCCCGTCTTACCCTCTTTTCTTCTTCCCCACAGAGGCTGGACGTGATGACCAGCATTTACTCCATGTCGCCCCCTGATGGCGGTGTGTGGGACAGCATGAGGGGTGCCACAGACGCGCTGACGTGCGTCTACATGCCAGACGGCCTGACAGTCCAAGTTCCCGTCAGCAGAGAGCAGACAGCGGCCGACCTTCTCTCTGCAGCCTGCAAGGTTAGCGGCCAGTTGCGGAGAAATGATGACACCCACTGCAGTTATTGCGCATTCCTGACAATTGTTGTGGACAAACAAACAAAAGCAGCGTTCTCCTTTGGATTTAGTCATCTAGTCGAATTTCACTGATCCTGCTGTTCATACCTAATGGTGAAAATTTATTTTCCTGTGATGTGGGAATGGAAACTTGTCCAAAAATGTTGAGAAAATTTCCATCTGTGTCAGGTGTGGACTTGTTAATGGTCTTTGTTAAAGCAAATCCAGTTGTACCATGCTCCCTAAGGCTTGAAATAACACACCTATTCATCCAGGGTCTGACTTCACACTGTCCCCTAAGAATGACTGCAAATAGATGGACACACAAACACACACACACACACACACACACACATACACACTATAGTCCCTTAAGCAAATTACAGCAAATTTCTTATCACCATGTGTAAAGCCGGTGAATAATTCACGCCTCGGCCATACAGCAGCTGTCAGACAAAGCGCTTGTGCATGAAATGTGTCAGATGATTTTGTGCATACAGGCGGCTGAACATTAAGGGACCCTTGTGTAAACAGGTGAAACAGCTGGACCCGGGTCTGCACTGTCTCCGACTGCACAGACGAGCGGGACAGGACGTGGAGGTTCGATACGTGGGTCCTGGAGAGCTCCTCTGTTATGTGGTGAGGAGGAAAAAAATCACACATAGGTCCAAAGCACTCTTCATTATCTGCGTTTATTTAATGCATATTGATTTGTTTGATGTAACCCTGTAGGTCAATGATCAGCTGGAAGTGGTCCCAGCTAATGTGTTTACGCTGCACATGAGCAGGCCGAGCGGCAGCGGAGACTTTGGTGAGTTGGCCACATATGTGGCCTGATTCGTGTCTAGCTGTGTGTGTAATTGCACATGCATGCTGCTGTCGATCTAACTCTATTTGCTTGTCTCCATCTTTGTTTCTCGTCCATCTACCAGGTTTTGCAATAACAGGACACATAGACAGCCAGAAAAACAGCAAGATTTTTGTCAGTGAAGTGCTTCCTGATGGACTAGCATTCAATGAAGGTGCCCAACTCGCTTAAGAATGACACAAATGAACCAATAACGATATGAGGTATGATCTACGTCACTTGTACCACCTCTTTCTTTTGACAATATACTCGTACGTGTTCCCAGGTCTGCGTCCAGGCGATGAGATCCTTGTGCTGAATGGCCGGTGTGTGTCTGGACTGGACCTGGCGCTGATCCAGACGCTGTTTGCCGAACAAACCCTGCACCTGAGCCTGAGGCGGGATGGACCGCGGCCGCCAAACGCGACCTCCAACCAAGTGGCCCCTCCTTTAAAACACCACAGCAAGCACCACCGAGCCAAGTCCTCCTCAGGTGCTTAAATCCATACATGACATTACACCTCGTCATTAGTAAGAATGTATTTGTACTAAGGGGTTTCAGATCGTCGCTTCATTCAAACACTTGACAGCAAAGTTGAAAGAGGGGTTGGTATCGATGCACTTTAGTTTCAGTTTGCTAGCATCTCCGCCTTGTGTTTCGATGGTGAGAGAGAGAGAGAGAGAGACACACACACACAAAGAGAGAGAGAGAGAATTTGAAATGCTCGGCACACCCATCAGGACGGCTCTGTGTAAATACTAAATGTCACAACCTGCCTGATGAGGCCACGAGAGCGGGTGACACAACATTTTCAAAAGTTGAACAAAGTGATTTGTTAAACCAACTCGGATTAATTAAATACGTGACAAATGTACAAAAAAACACGTGGAGAACGGAGGTCAGTGCAGTCGGTAGTTTTGGGACGCGTTTTTGTGAGTGTTGTGAGGTTCGTGTCAAAGTGAAGGGAAGAGCTGAAGGGGAACTAAAGCTGTAACGTAACCAAATGGTTGCCTGTTGACTAGAAACACCAGGCCCAGGTGCTCCAGTTGGCACAGATGATCGCCTGCCCCACCCGCCAGGTATCTATAAAGACAAAAGACAGATTGGTAGGGAAGAGCAGGGGTTTTCTTTCTTTGACCATACTGTGTCATTCTTCCTGTGAATGGCCTGGATCTGCCCAGTTCACACCCAGTGTACATTTAGACTTAGAATTACACTTAGTCGGTTTAGTTTAGTTAGTTATCTCTGTAGGTTTGTCTTTGAGATGCTCTTTGATGTGTTCTCCCTAAGGAAGTGGTATTTACTCTATATGTGTATATATAACAGTTACTCGATGGTCAGCTGCTCACATTGGCTGTATTTGCTGAGAAAGTGAATAGTTTTGTCACCTAAACCACAATGCAGCAGCCGCGCTTCCGTTCCAGTTAAGAACTCGTTCAGATCTCTACTTCCTCAAAACTTGTTCTCGCTTCGCTGTCAGGAGTGAACAGAAGAAAAAGCGGTAAGAAAAAAAAACTAACTAAAAAAAAAAAAAAACTAAAGCTCCAGATGAAGTTTCACAGCTCTGCGTATCCTCGGGGAGAGGAAAAGGCCACAAGGGGCTTTTGACCGTAGAGGGCTCATTATCGCTGTGGATGTATAGTGTCCTGTCAGCTCGGTTTAATCTCACTGCAGACAAGAGGTGTCACAACTGAACAGTAAGGTCATCCATGTCGCTGGACAAACACAGCTGATACCCGGCTGGTTAGGGATACATTTGTCTCTCTCTAAAAGGTAAGAGAAATTCAACTCAACTCACCAAAGAAGATGATTATCTTTGCGGTCATTATTGAGATTTGTTAGTTGTTTGAAGAATTTGATAAGATTAAAACCTAAATTTTAAACCACAGTTAGAGAGGTTGTTTTGGTGCAGTCAGGGAGGATCTAATACTGAACATCAGGCACAAAAATGACCTGTTTCTTATTTCATTGCACATGTGCACATCAAAAATTAGCCAGGGAAGGGTATATTTTGAGGAACAAAGACACTGTGGGTAAAACTTGCAGGATGTTGCAGGTTCACGATGCACTTAACCCCAACTGGATGAACCTTTTAATAATCTGAATATGTCAAGATTCACCAAAGCGGTGGTACTGCAAAGCGTGCAGAACGTTCGGGGCATCTTTATTGACCTTTCTCGTTGTTTGGCATTTAAAAAAAAAACAAAAAACAGCCCAAACAAACAGTGAGTTTCAGAGAAAGTGTTGAGTATCATTTTAATGATGGTAATTCATTAGTGTTTCCTCCGCCACAGCCATAATTGAACACAAAGGGATTAATGACTTGAAGGCCTCATTACTGTAAGTGGTGTGATCAAAGTGTCTGCAGATTTCGTCTCCGTCTCTAGAGGGCGTATGATCCCAGGCAGGCCGATAAGGAGGCAGGGAGGTAAATGCTGGCAGTGGGGATTTAGCGCTTGTCTGACTTTCACAATGGCATTCCTATAAGGAAGCATGTCTGTCATGTCGATTCATTCAGTCTGATGCAAACACATAAGACAAGAGAATCAGATTCAGATGTCTAGATGTCTTTTGTGACTCTCCTGCAGCAGTCTGACATTTAGTTGGCTATGATTGTCGGTTTAAGAAAGAGAAGTTCAGCTACACAGGAGGGCCAGAATGTTTTCTTTTGTTTCCCGCTGTCACGTTGGCCTACCTCCCAGGCTACAATCAGGAATAAAGTCTTTTCATGTTCCAACTGCTAGAGAGAGAGAGAGAGTTTGTCCTCGGGACCTTGAATCACCATGAAAAGTAGCCAAAATCTGGACTCCGATAATGTCGTCCTGTCGGGACATTTCAAATGCAAATGTACATTTTTATTAGGTGGGAAACCCAACAGTGAACTTTATCTACAAAACCGTTTTAGGGAGTCTTTAATTAGATTATTTTTTTCTTCTTTTTTGGGATGACTGAATACCGTTGCCATTTTTAGACATGAGACATATTTAAGTCCCGTGCGACTGGCAGGCGCCCATGATTTTTTTTTAGACTGTATCTAGCCGGCATTGTTTGTGTTTTGTGGTTGGTAGAAGGATGTGCTTCAGCAAAAACCACTGACGTGCAGATGCAGTGATGGGGGGGGTGTGAGCATAAAACAGTACACACACACACACACACACACACACACAGACACATGCACGTACACACACAGACAGAGTAGCACAAAAATCTAATGTTGAAACTGTCTATCTATTTCTGTCTCTCCAGATGTGTGCACTGCAGCTGACGGTGATGAGTCCCTGTGTGTAGGACTGGAGGATTGTCACTCTCACTGCACACACAGGCCTGTACAGCACAGCAAGGTAGGAGGAGCAAGAGTGTGTGTGTGTGTGTGTGTGTTTCTATTGTCTTGGCATCCACACGCAGTACCCATCTCTCTCTTTCCAGCTTCTTTTGTCTGAATAAAAGTGTGCACATTGTCGTGTGTGTGTGTGTGTGTGTGTGTGTGTGTGTGTGTGTGTGTGTGTGCGCACTCAGTGGCAACTGTAGGGCTGTCAGAAACCAGACTGGCACCAGTCTTTAGCATTACCGTAATTAGGATACTCCATCATAGCCACAGGTATAAACACAGCTTATTACTGTCATGCAGACGGAGAGAAGAGGCTGTGTCACACTCTCACTGCCTCCTACAACACACACACACACACACACACACACACACACACAGTGAACATTGCACATGAAAACATGCATGCCAGGGAGCAAAGCCAAATGTCTCAGAAGAAACAGTTGTCTAATATGCTCCTGTCATCCTCACCTTCACGTAAACACACATCTGCTTTTCTAGAGCTGCAGTCGTTTATTTGGTGAATGTATTAAAGGCAGGCAGACATCTTCTTGCTCGTGACGTCTTCTTGGTGAGCTTGTTTCAGCTTTGAGAGGCCTGGCTTTGGTCGTAAACACAATATTAGATGCCCTGTGATTAAAACAACTCTGGAATTTCCTCTGAAATCAGCTGTAGAGAAATATCTCCTCTGTAAAAAATGCCAAACGGTTGTCCCTCGTTATTTACGGCAGATTGCATGACTATTTCAGTCCCGTCTGTTGTTGAATATCTGGTCAGGTTTTTGATATGTAAACCAACTTTATTGAAGTCATTAAACTGAGCAGGAGCCTGGCCCGTCGGGAATTATGCCTCAGTGCTGTGGCAGTGTAACACGGGAAAATGTGTGCGCTTGTGTTTATGGAGAGCAGTAATGAGTGCGTGTGTGTATGTGTGTGTGGCCATCACACCATCATCAGCCATGTGTTAATGAGGTAGACATGGCGGGAAGCCTGTGAACGGCATGCATATTCGCCTTCTCTTGCATCACTCAGCTAATATTTCGCCTCCTTTCAAGCCATGTCGTCGTCGTCCACAATGAGAGTGCATGTTTGGCACCAACCTGCTCGTTACGTAACATTATGGGCTACATGAAAAAGGGAATAGGCAGTCGTGTTGCGCTTATTTCATTAATGATTCATTGATAGTAAATCCAGGCTAAATATCCAGAAAGCATCGCTAATTGCCGTGGCTGCCAAGGCTTTATTCTAATTGCCTGTGTCAGAAGATGCCGCGCAGCATTTGACCTGAGGTCAGCCAGGAGGCGGATTAGAGAGGACAATTTGCCCTCTTCTTCTTCTTCTTCTTCTCCCTCTCTCTGTTCGTCTCTTTTTGTTTGCCCGGCGACATGAGTCAGTCCCACTGCACGGGGATCTGCACTGCACCATCAGTGCTGCTGATGCTCAGCTCCCTGCCGTTTATCTTTTACTGAGGAATGAAAAGAAGAATGGGAGATAGGTGCGCGTACGTATGTGAGGGAGGTCTGTGAATGTGTGTGCTTATGTCACTGCATATATGCACATTTGGGGCACAAAAGGAGGAGGTGGGGGGGGGGACTCACTGGGGAGAGTCAGCTACTGTGAAGGTGATAAAAAAAAAAAAAAACACAGGGTGAGATATTGGTGCTGGTAAATCAGATTTTTTGCTGTCACGAAGAGCAGAATTTAATCACTGCTGGGCCATCAGTGTGTTCTCTGGGGCGGGGAGAAAGAAATCGAGTCACCGGGTAGAAAATCAGCCATGTATCAGCATATAGGTGCACACATGCGTGCACACTGCGCCCTGAGAGTCAATAGAAATGGATGGAAGGGAAGGACTAATTTCAAGCCCTTTGTCACACCTTGTAATCGGCCGCCTCACCGGACTGACTACCTTTTGATCAATTGCTCTGTTGTGTTCCAATTTGCACCCATTACACAAGAGAGATCTGTGTGTTTGCGTGTGTGTGTGTTTTTTTTTTTTTGAGGTGAAGCGCTTACTAGGCACAGTTAACAATGTTGTTTACCATCAGGATTCTCACTTTGATTCCAGTACCTTGGAGTTACTTAATGATACATTTGGCTACAGAGCGCCATAACAATTGGTTTAACACAGCGTTGCAGTGCCATAATGAGCTTATCCAATCGATTGCAGAAGACAACGAAATAAGTCGTGGATAACTCCCACGAGGCATTGATTTGACATGCGTCGCACTGGTGTAGTGATGTAGCGCCGTCGTAAGGATTTGTATAGGCAAAATCACAATTGCTGCATCTGTTTTGCTCGCGCCTCACTTAATCTCCACTAGTTTAGCAGCCGAAAGTGCAGCGTAGAGGCTTGATGGGGATTTGTTGGCACAGGGCAGGTCATCAACACATCCTTACGTACACATGTGAACACACACACACACACATCTATAGTGTACCAGGCAATCCTAATGGACAGATGGAAGGATGTCGGAAGTAATCTGGCGCGGTCTTGATTTCACCACATGGCCCAAATCCAGTGTAAGGAAGTCGCACACATGTACCCGTGCATATATGGATGAACATACCAGGATGTACTGAAGCCAACAAACTAAAATTTCACCTGTTCCAGCCTCTCAGATGGAAATATTTGCTGCTTTTACCTGTTAAAATCTGTTTAAAAATTAAACATATATAAGACATAAACAGTATAAAAAGTGTAAATGTCAACATTTCACTGGTTTTAGCTTCTCATACACATATGTATTTCCAGGTTGTCTACAGTGGCAAACTATATGTTTGGCTTTTGAGACTATTCTTTGGACACAATGTCACTGAAGCCTCTGGAAACTTTTCTTTTTAAAACTTAAATTAACCAAACTATCATTTGAAGAACAGTCTCTAGGGTAATGAATATAGATTGATGTGTTCTTCTATTGTTGTAGAACAAATGAAACTCAATAATTGTGTTGTTTAATCAGGTCCTGGCTTGCTGCCATGTTGCTTTAATGTCAAGTTCCATTATGTAGCAAAATCTGTGATCTTCTTTTATTCTATAAATAGCAGTCCTATATTTTGCAAAGTAACCAGTGACGTCTCGTATTAAACCACTGTGGACAGACGTATTAAGCCTCTTTGCTTTTGTCCAGACTAGACATTTCAGTAAGAGCATTTAAATGCACTAATGGACTCCACTATGGCTGGAGCCGTCCTCCGCCTGGCTGTCAGTACACTCAGATTTGGCTTGATTCCCTTGATTTGAAGTCGTGATGTTATAATGCTTCTCCTCTGAATTAGAATAGGCCGTTAAATTAGCAGACTGTAACATTTATGCAGTTTCCGTTACCTCTTCCTCCTTTCGTCTGCTCTCAGTGTTTATTTCGTTTAAGAGACTGATGTGAGAAACCCCTTTTAAAACTTGTGACTAACAGAAAGTTGAATTATTCTGTTTCGACTCTCCTCTCTTACCATGAGCTCTAGCCTTTGAAAAGATACTTTAGGTGCCTACAGATATGAGTTTTTTTTCATCGTCTTCAAACGTAATCCTTCAGCCAAGGAAGTCTTCCTTGGAGCTACAGCCATCTCCTTCCCAAACTTTAGAGAATCTACTTCAGACAACTGGGATTTTAGGGACGCGTGTGTGTGACTAAGCCCATCAGCCGCCATCTGGCCTTGGGCGGGCTAATAATCTGGGCTTACTGCTGTCAGCACAGTTAACGGTAGTCTGTCAGTCAACCCCACTGTAAACAAGTTGGAAAGACGGAGCCGGAGATAAAAAAAAAAAAAAGTTAAAAAGAAATAGTGACGGAGGGATCAACAGGGACCCGGATCCAACATGACCCAGATGTGGTTAGTATGACCACACCAGGGGTGTCTGGTGGAGACATGGCAGTAGCCATACCAATTGCAGCCGCAACCGTGAACGATGAAGATCCTCAGCCATGCCTGTACCTCTCCACCTTAATCGAGCTCTTTATGTGGGACCGCTCGCCTGCCCAGGCCCTGTGCTCCCTCTTGGCAATGTGCTGGTTTTGGCCGTCCGGCTGCGAGGCAGAGGAGAAGGACCTTTTCGTGGGCTCTGTGCTCATGAGTCTGGGACGGTTCCTCAAAGACAAACTGGCCTGCCTGGCTCAGGACATAGCTGCCTGCCTGTCTTGCTGGAGAGACCTCAAAGGGGACAAACAAGCGGTAACTATGGGCTGCTGTGCTTGTTGTTTGTGGCAGGTTTTAACCGAAGTAGCTGATAATATGAATTTTCGCACTTTAGGTGAAAACATTCACACAACTCCCACAACCGTCTGTGTGTATTTGGTAAAAATATCTCAAGTAAGTCTGTAGTGTTTTTTTATTTTATTAACATGTTAACCATAATTTTAAAGACAAATTAATTTAATTCAGTAGTATTTTGGTCTATGAAGTATTTGCAGACATGCTAATGCTGTGGCTCTAAGTTGGTCCACCATTTTGAAACGTCTCAAAAACTATTGGAACAAATGAAATTGGGTTCAGATATTCGTAGTGCCCAGAGGATAAAAGCCTGAATTGTTGTTAAACACGTCATAAATTTGTCCAATACTTCGGTTTATGACCAAATACCTACAGCCTCAGCTGTACTGTAATGTAAACATTTCCTACTAAACATTAGCAGGTTAGCATGCTTAACATTTAGCCTGCTAACAGGCTGTAGAGTCTATCTGTACCGTCTCTACTCACCCTTATACTGGTGATCTTAAATTTCCACTTGTGAGATTTATGGTATAGTCAGATGAAAGCAGGTCAAAAGGTCATAGCGTTAGCATTTGCTCCATCTCTCCTGCCTTTATTGCCATCCATGATGCTATCGCAGCAGTTTGGGCTCTATTGGAATTAATTGTATTCGTTTGAACTAACAGTTAGAGCCTTTATTCACTCAAACGGTCACCTTGTGTGCCCGGTGGCTCTATTATGTGTTAGTATCATGTCGTCTCTGGCAGCTGTATGGCGTGGATAGCACAGGGCGCTTTGGTTGCTTCTGAATCACCCAGATTAAGTCAAGAAGGAGACCGGGGGACAGCACGGGGATTTCCATTAGTCATTCTATAGACTTGTTTGTCATCAAACATTGGGAACAAGCATTTCCACTTAACCTTTCATTTAGTTTCAGGCGTCTTGGTGCAGTAAGAATAGTGTGTCGTGCTAGCATTACTGTGCCTTTGTACTGGCAGTCATGCAGTGGAGTGGATGTGAATAGCCTGGGGGACTCAGCAGAATGGGTGCTTTAATCTGAAGCTGGTTTCATTATTAAAACACACTTCTCTCCCAAAGTCCTCTGAGACTTGGCTGAATAATATTTGTTTAGGATGAATAATAAAAGGCGTAAATGGGCTTGAGTGGAGCGCAACGGGGACCAGCCCTCCCTCTCATCTTCCTGTCTCCTCCCCTCTACTCTGCTTGATTTATGAGCATGTGTCTTCTTTTATTGAGCTTTGAAGAGAAGATGGCATCGTGGCACTATAGCCCAGTAACATGGCATATGAATCACTGACCTGCCTCCCGGCCACTGGACCCTCTCGCTCACTCCGTGTGTTTCTTTCTCTCTCGCTCTCTCTCATAGTGTCATGACAAGGCTGTTTCCTGTGAAGGATGGTTAAAGCCAGCCCCAGGGACACGCCTGTATTTCATCCCCTCTTCTTTATCCTCTCCCACCCCACGTTTGTTTGTTTATTTCAGCTAAGACGAGGCCTCTCCGCTGGTAAAGCGCAAGGCTTCTCCTTTGATTTGAGCGGCGTTTCATCTGCAAAGCAGACTGAGCTCTGTACATAATGACTCCATTGGAGCGTTAAAGGGAGATGGAGACAGTGTTTAGTATTTATCTTGCAACCTACCAGTCTGACAGAGCAGAACATTTGGAGAAAAAAAAAACAAGTATTGGAGTATGACACAAATCAGTGTCATGCTTGCATGTGAATGTTTGCGTATGCCATGCAAGGGCAGGGCTAGCATCCTGCAGGACGAGTGCATGTGAGGATCATGAGCATTGGATGCCCTCAGTATGATTCAAACTAAATGTTCGTTGGATTTTCTAACAGCATCTGGAACCGAGCAATTGGCCTGATGTGCGGATATGTAAAAGTAGGCGTAACTGGAACTTCTCTTTTGCCGATTCTTTTACCTTCATCGCTTTTTGTGTGAGCAATCAAGTGCAACACCACAAATACCTTGGAGGGTGTGATGACATGGTTATTTAGTGCTTCATGGGCACAGTTTTCTTTCTCATGTGGTTGAACGACACATTGTACAACCTATTTTGTTTGTTTGAAAAAAAAAAACCAGGGCTGAGGGGCACCCTGCTGGTTCAGGGATTA
The DNA here is from genome assembly GCA_028641955.1 of Protonibea diacanthus. Taxonomy (NCBI): domain Eukaryota; kingdom Metazoa; phylum Chordata; class Actinopteri; family Sciaenidae; genus Protonibea; species Protonibea diacanthus. The sequence continues at coordinate 14,153,096 of CM053987.1, read as the reverse complement.
AAGCAGCAACCATGAACCGCAACGGGCCTGGTTCACATCCAGCTGTGGGACTGTTGTTGCATGTCACTCGTATTCTCCCTTTCCTCTTGTTTCCTGTCTTCTCTGTACTGTCTCTCTCTGAAAAGGGCACATGCTCCCCCCAAAATACTTGAAAAAAAAGTTCCCTGACTTTAGGAGGGGAAGCAGATGAACAGTGGAAGGAACCTTGACACACCTTGACACTGCATCTGTGTGCATCTTCTTATAGGATTTCAGAAAAGAAAGTGCAAAGCCAGCTCCTAAAAAATTGGTTATAATCAATCTGATTTTCATGGGCAGAGCCTTCATCTGATTATTTATTCCCTGTGAAAGTACCTTGTGCAATGAGCAATACATGTCACGTTTTATTCCTGTGTGAAACCATAGTTAACATTCCTGCACCGGCTCAGAGCCTCCCATTTTTGAGTCAGCCATTCCTCTGTCTGTGGAGGTAACAAGCCAGAACAGTCTGCATTGTACTGCTGCTATTGAGAGACTGGACACTGATGCAGCCCCCGGCCTCTCCATTCAACTTTCTGGAAATTACACTGAGGCCGCATAGAGCCAAACAGGGAAGAACCAGAGCAAGATGAAGAAGACAGAGGGAAGTAGGATTGATGGCACGATGTGAATGTAAAGATGTAGGAAGACCAGCGCTGATGGAAAGAGACAGAGGCACAAGAGAGGAAATAAGTGCCAGTGGAAGAACTCCCCTCTATTTGCACAAGCCGAGTGGCCAGTCCGTCCTCTACTGATTGATATGCAAAACAAGCCGGCAGCAAGCACTTTTTCTCTGCCTACGTTTACAGAATGGCGGGATCAATGGCTCGATCCCCATCAAAGCCCCCTCTGCTTCAGAGATGTAGGTGTTCTCAAGAGTGAGGCTTCTGACCCGGGCCTAGCAGAGAGACGGCAGCAGTGGGCTCTAATGAGAGAGTGGGGACGGAGGAGAAGTTGAAGAGCGAGGGGGCCATTAGATGGAAATTAGAGGTGGATGGAACAAGACGAGAGATCTCTAAGCCAGCTATTCATTTCTGTTGCGGGCATTTTCTCTGGTTCGGTTGCAAAGTTGTATTGACGCTATTCCTGGAGCCGTCATGCCAGCAACCAGGGGAGGCAAACTGCGTAGGAAGGGCTGCTCACTGGCCCGGAGGACCCAGCGGCAGGCCACAGCAGCATGGAGGCTGCTCTACAGACTGCTCTTCATGGTGAGCAGAGGATCGAAAGAGGAAGGAGAATATTTACAATATATAAAAACTGTTATTGTCGTAATATTTGATGCAGTCATTGAAGGGGCCTCATTAAAAGAGAGGATGGAAAGTCATCAGCATGCACTCCACTGTCAAGTATCACTGCTCCCGTGAGGGAGCGGGTACAAGAGAAGCTTGTTTTTTTTTTTTTGGTTAACATCGATACTGATGTGCTGAGTGAGGAGAAGGCTGCTGTTTTCGATGTAACTTGTGAAAATATGAGTGGATTTATAAAAAATAAGGAATTATATTTGACTCTAAAGGAAGCATGCCTTGACATTTCAGGCGTGTAGGAAGTAGAGATCATGTACATGTGTGTATGGCAGCTGACTAAATATGAAAAGAAATGCTGCCGGACACTGTCAGAAGGAAACTGAGTAGACAGAAACAAAATGACTCAACAGCCTCTCCCTTCATTTTATTTTTATTTTTACCTGAAGGTCAACAAAGACCTCTTTTCTAAATTGACTGAAGGGTATACATGGCGAGAAAAGGTAGAAACAAGATCCGGAGCTGTCAGCTGTCAGCGGGGGGAAAAAAACCTGAATAGGAATTCACAGCAGCGCTGTCGGATCCACTCTCCTTCCCTGGCGCTCTCAGGCTTTTTTCCCCCCGCCTCTGCTGGCTCCCGTTCTCGGCTCTTAATTGGTTATTTGGGCTAGCTGTCAGGCTGTGTTGGTGGGATTGTTGTGAGGCAATCACAATTCCTGAGTCACGACGGTGAGTAGACCCCCCCCCCCCCGCCAGCCCCTCCATCTTTTCTTCTTCTCCCTTTCTTTCTGCCCACCTCTCCTTGTCACGCTTCAGTGCAGGTGCCTGCCATTTAGTGTCGATGAAAATCGTACTCGGTTAGGAAGCTGCGTTGAGACGTAAAGTGTGTTTCCATGTCCACATGTCCCTGGGCGTCCAATCAAGCACATGTTTCTTTTCCTATGGCTCCTACGGCTCCTCCACCATCTTATTGAGACGAACGTGAGCCTATAGCCTTCCAGCGCGTGGGTGTGACGAGAATTAACTCAGCACTTGGGTGGCTGTCTGTGGTACTGGGCTGCACAGGTTCCTAGAGACCCCGGCGGGCCTCCCCCTTTCCTCCAGCAGATATGAGTCTTATCTGTCTCCACAAGGCTGCTCTCCCCTGTCTGGATCTACCATTGGGCTGTTTGATGAATATGTCGCTCTGATATCCTTCAACCTCTGTTTCCTTCTGGCAGTCTGCCCCGTCTGCCTCCCTGGTGCAATATGGAGTTTTCCCAGAGTGTGTATCCGTAAATGAAGGCTGACTGGCACCGTGTGGGGCAGCATCATCGGTGTCTGAAGTACATTTTATGATCTTCAATAAGACAGTGTGTGTAATGGCTTAGTTACATGGGTGGTATTCTCTACTTGTTGTTGTTCTACTTGCTGCATGGATGTTGATCTGCACGTAATCAGAATAAATGCTTGAAAAAATGTTGTTTCAGCTCAGACGTTGAAGTAGATGATTGGAGGCCAAAACATAGTGCATACTCCAACAGGAGAAAATATTACTTTATACTAGATAAAGTTTGGTAAATGGACTGTACGTATATAGCGCCTTTCTAGTCTTCTGACCACTCAAAGGTCTCATTCACACACATTCATACACTGATGGCATTGGCTGCCATGCAAGTTGCAAACCGCTCATCAGTTTTAGGAGCTAACCATTCATGCGCGGTCACACATTCACACCTTCGGGTGAATTATCTGACCGGTGGACGACCTGTTCTACCTCCTCAGCCACAGCTCCACAACCACACTCTTTAAGCTCTATCACAAACGTGATAAGGCCTTTTCCCCCCAGTGGTGTGGCTAAAAAGGGATCGCAATGATGGTCCGTCCAAATACCTCAAATATCTATTGCATAACATTTTCTACAGACATTCCAGATCATTTAGGATTAACCTGTAATTAAGTGATAACCTGAATTTCAGTACTTAATTTTTCAGTCCTTTGTTTTTACCAAATACCTGTTAAACTGATCACAAAACTAACCATCACTACAGTGCTGCTTTGCTAACACGCTAAGCTAAAATGGTGAAATCATACCCGCTAAACAACAACAACAGCAGTGTTAACAACAACACTGTGAGCATATTAGCATGCTGATGTTAGCATCCACTTCAAAGCACTGCTGTGCCTAAGTACATCTTAACAGGGCTGCTGATGCAGCTGTAGATTAGTTTTGATTATTAATGGAGCACGGCATTTATTGTTAGCCCAGTCAGTGTGTGCTTATATGTACAGGTATGTCCATTTTCAGTGCGTGTGTTTGTCTTGCGCTCTCCAATCAGAATATTGGTCTCTCCACCAGCGCAGAGGGAGTCATTAAGTCCCTTCATAATTATCATCCCACATTGAAAGACTGGAGCATTGCCGTGGGCGGTGGATCACTTGAAAGAGGCTTAGCCCAGACATACATAGAGGACATGGAGCGACATTTTCCCCTTCTGTGTCATTTCTTTCTTTCCACTCCCCTTCAGTCTGTCGCCCTCACACGATCTATACTGAAGCATCGTAGGGCCATCTCTGGAGTGACCGAGCTATAATGAACAAGCTGATGAGTCGCGGGCTTATTAATGGAAGCCTTGATTGTCTGTGGGCTCCCGAGGAGTGGATGGGGGGTGTTATGGGTGGTAGCTCACACCAGTCTCAGAGCCGAATGACTCAGACAAGCGTCCGCACACTGCTTGGGAAGTGTGTGTGTACGTGTGCGTATCGATGCCTGCCGTGTCAGAATGAAGGGTGTATCGATCCTCTTCAGTCTTTAGTAGTTGCTAAAGTAGCTGCACTTAAATGCTTGCTCATGCAAACAAACACACACACACACACAGGAAGGCAGAGAGTGCTGAGCAGCTGTTTTGCCTGGCATTTTGGCCATCCTACCGTTCTGTGTTGCTGTGCAGCGGATTGGAACCTGCTATTACTGGCACTTATCATCCTCTGCTGATTTCAGTGACTAGCCACAGATTATAATGCTACATCATGTCATTCACTTGGAACAAGCAGGGGCTGGTCATCAAGAGGCTATTTTTAACACAGAAATCACATTATAATTGATGACTTATGCACTGCAGTCGAGCAAAGCGTGGTGCTGTTTAAGAAGTGCTGTGTTTGAGTAGCTTGTCAGGTAAGACTGGTTACTGAATGTGCGCACATATTTACCATAGCACTTAAAAAGCATGTATTATACCGTGGCAACAGCAGTGTAATATAGAGAGACTCCTCACTGCTTCTGTTTTTTTTTTAATATCCCAGGGAATAGAACAGAGATAATGTGATAATATGATAATGGTTCATTTTCTGCCGCAGTTGCTCACAGACTACAAAACCTTACTTGCCACAGGCAAGACTTCGCTGTGTGGGGCCTACGGCTCATGTTAATGTTCCATACTCCAGGCAAACTAGTCCAATGTAAAGTAATGTGGATTAAGCAGTTTCTGTCTGTAAGTAGTGTGACGCCGAGTTCTTCGTGGAGTCTCGCAAAGAAGTAGAAAGCAGACTTTTTGTGAATGAGCAGATGTGTAAAATAAGATGCTCACCTGCTCCCCGCTAATACACGGCCACTTGGGATGTGCTAGCATGTCCAATTTTCTGGAACTGACATGACACAAAGCTGCATAGCTGTCAATTATGGATTTAGAAGAATAATGTTATGTGCTGTAATGCTATCTGCTGGGATATCCAGTTAGCCTTTCAGATACACTGTGAAGTCTTTGATGCAAAGCCAATTAGCATAGAATGCATAACTAAATCTCTATAACGCTCTTAGTATACCCAGGAGAGTCACTGACCGTGCACAGTGTAGAATCATATACATCATTATTTTATGCAGCTATAGAGCTGAAATAATTAGTGGTGAATAGTTAAATGAGGGGGGTAAATGACTTAGATCTTCCATGTTAATAATCCTTGAGAATATGTTTCTGTGCAGATATGTGCATGCATGCGTGCTCACAACAAGTGTGATCCTCCTTTTATCCAGCTGGCTGTTATAATCCCTGAGCTGCCTAACCTAAATACACCCCTTTCTCTGTGTCACCCCCTGCAGAGTGTCGACACAGTGTGCACGCTCTACCAGTCGTTCCAGGAAGGGGCGGGCTCGGGCCCCGGAGGTTTGATGGACAGCGCAAAGGAACCTCCAGTAAGGCAGGGAGGGGTCGCCACGGGAGACGCCACCCTGCTCAGACCTTGCCCTAAACATATGAGTGCCACTGAGAGGTTACGCAAAGTCATCCAGGAGCTGGTGGACACTGAGAAGTCTTATGTGAAGGTGAGACAGCAGATCTTTGCTTCTGTCATAATGAAACATCTCAGAAGAAGCCAACATGAACATTTGATTCAACTCATCCTCGTTCTTTCCAAAGATTTTTTTTTTACTCGTTGGTTATACAGTAGTATTATTATATCCATTTTTATTTCACCCAGGCAAAAAAAAGCACCATAGTATCTTTTGAAACTAACCCGAGAGCTACTCCACATTCACATGATGTAAAATAATACGTACACTCACTGGCAGCTGCCCAGGACTTAAGGGAAGAATGGAAAATATGGGGGGAAATATGCTCTTTTGCTTTCTCGTTGAAAGTTAGATGAGTACATTCATACCATTCGTGTGCATGGTAAAAAATAAAGCAGGAGTCGGCAGCTGGAAAACTTAGCTTAGCAAAAAGACTTCAAATCAGCTCGCCTTGTTCTGTCCTGAGGTAACAAACCTGCCTGTCAGCACCTCGTAGCTCGCTAATTAACATATTATATGATGTTTGTTTAATTTGTACAAAAAATATAGTGCACAAATAACGAGAATAATAATAAGCAGAACAGAAGAGCAGAAGATGTCAATGGCCACAGAATAATCTAGCACATAACCCCTTGTATAATGGCAAACAGTTGTTTTTGCAATAACATATTGTGCATATTTATAATTGTTTGTTATGCACCAAAAAACACATAAACATTATTCTGATGCAGACAGAGTGAGGCTAGCGGTTGTAGCTGTTCCCGGTCTTTATGTTAAGTTAACTGTTACAGTACATATACAGCGGTATTAATCTTTAACTAACTCTGAGCAAGAAAGTAAATACACACATTTCTCAAACTTTGCTTTTTATATATATATATATATATATATATATTATGCTAAAACTAAAAATAAGAGAAAAGCTGAAAGCTGTTTCGTGTATCACAGTTAGAGCTCCTCCTTCCCTGCTCCTCCTCCTGTCTAGTCTAGTGAGTCTAGTTTATCTTCCTCCCGCCCAATCATTTTGCTGCCCTCATGTTTTCCAATGCGACCTTTTCCTTCCCGACGCACATTAAGGAGCGGCATTCATGATCTTCTTGACTCTGCGACACTTGTCATTGCAGCGTTTTTTGTTTTTTTTTTTCCCCCTTTTCTTCTTTATCTCCTCATTTTTCATTAAGTCCCTTCCCCGTCCACCCCTCTCTTTCAACCTGCTGTTGATTTGTAATTGAGGGAGGAGATTGTCTTCCTGGAGTGCCTTGATGAAGGCCCGTATCCATGCACCACTAGCAACTGCTTGGGGAGGGGACGAGGAGGAGGAAGAGGCGGCGTAAGCTCATAAATCAACCTAATGAGAATATCCCCAGTGATACCAAGACAAGCTACAGCCACATTAAAGTAGTGGGGGGGAGATGAGGGGAGATATGAGGGAGAAGATGGAGGAATGAGGTGAGGGACTGTGGGAGGGAGAGTTGGAGGTTATAAAGGGAGAAAACTAGAAGTGATCTGATGATGAAAGGGATTTTAAAGGACAGGCAGGTTAAGGAATGAGCTTTTGAATCCTGACTGACCACCTGTATTTTTTTGTGTGTGTGCAGGACCTGGCCTGTTTGTTTGAGATCTACCTGAAGCCTCTGCAGAATGAAACCTTCCTCACACTGGACGAGGTGAGTGTGCGTTATCGTGTCAAGTATGCTAAACGTGACGACAGGTGTCTGTCCTGAGAGGCGTTGGGGCTATATAGAATGTCGAAGTCATTGAGTGTCGATTACCCGGCGGTGATGTCGATGAACTCTGCTCGTCCATATCTCGCTCATTACCGCTGTGACTGGCTGGAGGACAAATTAGCATTCCCCTGCACTGACCTTCTAGCATCCCACGGGGACAACACCAATAAAGGCTAGCCTAACTGTAAACCCACCCTTCAAGCGTTCATCTCAGATTCACACACCGCAGTGTAGCCGATCGCAGTGCACGTTTCTCGTTCACAAAGTGGAGTTTTTCCTCCCATTTGCAATTAAACTGTTGTTGCGTGTTCCTGTGACAACATACGGCAGCAGCTGCAGCATGCTAATGACCTCAGCCCTGTTTGTGCTGCTCTGTACCAGGCGTGACCTCAAACACAGGAAGCCTCTCCCAAGATATGCTAGTCGATAGGCCACTGAGCACTGGGGCAAATTAAAAGGCCATTATGGGACAGCGGGACGTGTCCTGACACAAAATGGACGAGGGCATGTTAGCCCCCGAACAGCTTTTAATGAAGGGAAGTGTTGACTCTGGGTATGTGTGTCGGAGATGGTGTGTTAGACTGCATGACTTTGTACGCGTGTGTGTGTATGTGTGTGTGTGTGCTACACTTGTAGAAGGGCCATAGCTTGTCCCTAAGTGCTTTTGTCAGAGATGGAGCCATCACAGTGGAGGTTTTATAACACTCCAGGGTGCCTGTCTGACTGACTGTTATGAATTACAGGCACTCTTGGCTTTTTTTTTTTTTTTTTTCTTGTAGCCTCATATTCCTTCACTCTCCCTTCTTTCTCCCCCCCTCCCACTCTGCTCTCTGCCATTTTCCTTTCATACATCCTTATCCATCACCTTCCCACAATTCCCTGCTACCTCTCCTTTCATCTCCTCTTTCTATCCATTATCCTACAAAAAAAAAAAAAACCTGTTCTCCTTCTCAGATGGAGAGTCTTTTTGGCAGCCTGCCAGAGATGCTGGACTTCCAGAGGGTCTTCCTACAGACCCTCGAGGAGAGGATTGCCTCCTCGCCTGACTTCAGCACCCTGGAGACCCCCTCACAGTTCAAGGTGAGATGCACGCACAGTAACATGTCACATTATTGATTAAAATGTCCAAAGATTTAGTGTAGATTCCACGGATGAGTATACAAAATAACATTATTTTCCAACCAGGTGATTTTAGCAACTACTCTGAAAGAAAGGCGTGATCTTTGAGGTCTTGGGGGTTATAAATAATTGAGGTGGTGTGACAGGAGTGTTGCCAGCAGATTTATAGGCTTGACATGACAACGCGTGGGGTCTATTGATCGAGGCGGCGGTGCACTGGTTGGATTGCGAGCTGTTGAAAGCTGGTGTGCTCGAGAGGGTTAGGCGAGAGGGAGAGGACAGAGGGGTCGTTTTGAATAGTCTCCCAAGAGAAGCAGGACGGAGTCGCCTGGTCATGTTCTGCCTCTTTTCTTTTCTCCCTTTGTACTCATTCGGCTTTGTGTAGCGTCGCTCTCACACTCCCCATCTGTGTGTGACACTCTTGTCTTTGTTTTTCCTCTCACACCCTCTTCTGTTTACAGAAGCTCCTGTTTTCTCTCGGGGGTTCCTTTCTCTACTACGCTGACCACTTCAAGCTCTACAGCGGTTTCTGTGCCAACCACATCAAGGTCCAGAAGGTCCTGAAGAGAGGTACGACACGCGCCTTCACACGCACGGAGAGTACTTGCTGTACAACGGGAGGTTGAGAACTAGCAGATAAAAGCTAATCCAGTGATCCACTCCCTGCCACATTCGGCTTCCTTGCACCTACGTTGCATCAGAGACACCTCATGGCACTCAGTGTTGAAGGTTTGGCCTCCTCTCTTGGGAAACAAATCCATTATATAAAGAAGTAAATGTTCCAGGTGACTGATTCCTCTCCAGTTTACCACAAAACCCTGATCCGTCTTCATCCGCAACATAATGCACAGACACACACACACAGACATACACACACACACACACACAGAACATAGTTGGGAGACACCTTTCATTGTGTGATCTATGATCTCGAAACATTCAAAGCCTATTAACCTGTTTTCCAAGCGGATGAAGTGAAAACAAATACATGTATTAATACACAGACTTTGGATAACCTTGTCCGCTAACTGCAGATATGCGACCATAGCAACATAACAGCCTTAATAATTCCTTGCGTCCCCCTCCGCATGTGACAGAGTAGAATTTTTAAAGTTGATTTATGGCTGTTAAGACGCCGGCCTTTGCTGCCACTATTTGGGAACGCAGCCCAGCATTGAGAAAAATGTAAGAAGATTGGCTTCTTTGCTGACATGGGGGGGGGGGGGCAAATTGCCCCCTCGTGCTGCTTAAATCTGCCCCATTAGTAATATTGTGTGGGATATTGCTCGGAGTAGGCAGCAGGATGGATATTTAATTAGATTATAAAGAAAAACACTCTGAAAACTCTGATGGTTATCAAAACACCGGTGCATGAAAGAGTTTTCTTTCGTTAAATATTTTGAAAGATCATGAAAATGATGTTTAATGATACATTATGCCACCATCAGGCTATAAAAAGCCTTTCCTGCAATCACGCCCCCTCTTATTACTTTTATAGATGTGCTGTTATGAAAAAAAAAAAAGAAAAAACCTGAATCTGTGATCCAAACGTAAGCAGAAGGCTAACCGTACTACCCAGTCAAAGAGTGGACCCTTTGGTTTCGTATGGTCAAAAATGACTGACTGTCCTTTTCAGACAGATCTTGGCAAAGTGATCATTCTCCAAGTCCTTCAGTCTGTGGGCAGTGCCAGCTCGATGCAAAATGGCTCCAAATGTTCCCCGTGCCAGATTCGAAGTACTCTACTTACAGGGTTCATACACCCTGTTCTTTAACCAAAGCTTTAAATGGTGGGGTGTAAAGTATTATAGCTGTTCACACACACCAATATTAGAACATGTAGCTAAATAATTGCACAGTACCGATAAGGATGGGCAAGAAAAAGAAGGTGATCGAGTACATATTTGGCACAGTGTGACATGCAGCCCGGTCGCGACCAGCAAGGACACGGAGAAGAGATCCGTGGGAGTTTGTCAACCCTTTAAGTAATTATATGCCCGTCTCTGCCATCTTCATTACCCCTCCTCCCTTTCCTATCATGCCAAGGGCCTTGGGTTGCCTAGTTTCTCTGTTTATTTGTCGACTTGTTAATTGCCTGCCAATTACTCTGGGAGGTGTCGATGCTGCTGCCTGTCTGTGGCTGGGAGTGCTATAATTAATACTTTAATGGCCCCCCTCGGTAAGCGCAGTGGAAGCATACTGCTCCGGGAAAATGTCATCACCTTTACAGAAAGCTCTTTCTGTATTATACCTGCCATTTCACACCACGCTCTCAAGTCCCAACTTGGTCATTATCACCACGCTGTAAATAAGGCCGCTTTAGTATTTAAGCAACTCATCACAGTTCTGCTCATTTTTTCTTTTACTTTCGCTCCGTGGAAACACGCTGTCTTCAATTTATTCCAACACTCAGCTGTAATGTGCTGATTATAATAGATTCACTTAACACTGCAGTGGTCATGGTAGGTTGAGGAGAAGCCTACAGTACCCCCTGCTGGAGGCATCTTATTGCACCACGATCCTGCACTACCCTACACGGGACTGCATGTCAGATTACAATAGAGAGCCGCACATCTCTCTCACGGTGCATGCACGAGACTGCCAGAGTACATCAGGAAACACAGAGATGACAAACAGCTGAGAGATTCATCTTAATTCAGCGTGTGTGTGTGTGTTTTTTTTTTTTGTTTTGTTTTCCAGCTAAGACAGATCAGGCCTTCAAGGAATTCCTGGATGCGAGGAACCCCACCAAGCAGCACTCGTCCACCCTGGAGTCGTACCTGATTAAACCGGTGCAGAGGGTGCTCAAGTACCCCCTGCTGCTCAGGGAGCTGGTCTCCCTCACTGACACAGACAGTGAGGAGCACTACCACCTCACCGGTAAGGAGAGGACAGCGTATACATTTACGCACCCACCCACACGTACACATGGGGAGGGTGCGCTAAAAATGTTCACACGTGTAATTTCTGTGTCATGCTATCGTGCATGGGAATATTAAGTGACAAAAGACAATGAGCAAACAAAACCTGCTACTGTAATACAAAGCACCCACATATACAGTTGACAGCTGATCCTTGTTAACACTTCATTCTGTTCTTGTCGCTGCAGAGGCTCTAAAAGCCATGGAGAAGGTGGCCAGCCACATAAATGAGATGCAGAAGATCTACGAGGATTACGGCTCCGTGTTTGATCAGCTAGTCGCCGAGCAGACCGGCCACGATAAAGAGGTAGACGCACGCTTTTCGGAATCCTATTTCTAATCACAAAGCGTACTTTAATATATATTAAAAGTTCAGAGTTTCTGCTACAATAAACACATTTAAACAACTTCAATCCAGTTAACTATCAGCACATCAGAGCGGAGCTGTTTATCTTAAGTTGTTTTCTCTGCATCGCCTCTAGGGATTGAATACATTTACAAATTGATGGAATACTTAGTTGGTAACCACTGCATAAATATTCATAGTGAATATTAAGCAGTGTTGTGAAGGGGACTGTATGTTTTCAACATATTTAACCGCTCTCAGATAAAGGTTTGCTTGAAAATCAGCTTTCATCCCATGTACAAACACTAGTTTGTAGTGTCTGTGGAAGCCCATTCATAGACTCAGATAGTTGGTATGTATCTCACACAGCAGTGAAAAGCCAGAGTCTGGCTTGTTGTTCTCCCGCTGTCGCTGCTTCTCTTTTAAATTCTCTCCTGTGTGTCTCTGTCAGGTCACAGAGATCTCTATGGGAGAGTTTCTCATGCATTCCTCAGTGGTCTGGCTCAATCCGCATCCGTCGCTGGGCCGCATGAGAAAAGACCCTGAAATGACTGTGTTTGGTGAGTCTGCACGCTGCCACCGTTGCTGTCACATTCTGCCTCCAGACTCCAGCTGTTCCAATCAAACTCAGTACTTTAAAAATCTCAAAGTAATTTGGGAACGATTTGAAACGACTAAACCAAATAGCAGACACTCCAATATTGGATCCATTTTGCTGCACAGCCCCGGTAGCACTATTTCAATATCTGTAGCTGTAGCACCGATATACTTCAAGCCTTCAATCTGGCATCTAAAATGCTTCTGTGGTTTGCTCTCCTTTAGTCGGTTTTCCCCAGGAGACATTTGCAGTCAAAACTAAGACGCTGATGTGTTCTCTCTCACCAGTGTTCAAGAAAGCGGTGATATTGGTCTACAGGGAAAACAACAAGCTGAAGAAGAAGATGGTATGTATTGTATCTGTTGCACACATTTACTCTCACACGCCACGTGTCTTTGGTGTGAAATGTAGCAATTTTCTTTTCTTCTGTGATGGCCAGACGAACCATCGTTCGGCCCATTCTCACGGAGATTCGGACCCCTTTAAGTTCCGCTGGCTCATCCCGCTGTCTGCGCTGCAAGTCAGATTGGGAAATACTGCAGGTAAGAGGCCGGCACACTGCCACATTATCCCCACTAAATCACTCACAAAGTACATCCACTAAATCTTTTTTGTTCTTTCTCCCCCTTCATATTCCCCCCGCGCACACACACACGGACACCCCTAAGCTCATTCTCCTCGCCCACACACATGCGTACACATCTTCTGGCATTTCTATTCAGCGCCCTCCCTCCCTCCCTCCTTATCATCTTCTGAAACCATAAACCATATTTGGACTGTGTGATTAAAAGCCTCTCCTTTATTTCCTCGTTCTCTCAGGAACAGGCACGGAAAGCAGCTGCATCTGGGAGCTAATTCACTCCAGGTCTGAAGTGGAAGGCAGGCCGGAGACCGTCTTTCAGCTGTATAGCAGGTTAGAGATCAATCTTTCAGGTGGAATTAATCTTGATTAATACTAATACGCATTCATTGATTCATTCCTTTTTTTTTTTTTTTTTACCCACTGCACGTGTTGTCCAACCAGGCGAGAAATAAAAATGATCAGGTGGTCAGACAGGCTGTAAACAAGCCAACAGTTTAGCCATATTATATAACGCACTATATTTGGAGGCAAAGCCAAAGTGAGTATGCTCGTAATGTTGGTAATCTCTCACTGCACAGGAAAACTACGATAAGTACAATAGTTCAAACTTGAACCAGAAGGTTGCTCTGTAGATGTTTATAACAAACAGTCTGCGGTAATATATATGTGTATTTTTTTTTTTTACAGTTCCCCCTTAGCTTTCTTCTTTTCTAAATAAGTTTGTCTCACAGTTGCCCTTACTGATGCAAAGGATGGTTTAAGGCTGCAAAAACATACGCCAGTACTGATAAACTGAAATTATCTTAACCTTTTCAAATATGTAGTCATTCCCTCAGCTCCAACTCATGAAGTCAAACCAGTATTTAGGATGGATGGATGGATGTTTATCCAGCTTAAAGCCACTGAACACCCAAATCCACGCCAAGCCCTCTAACTATATAATTTAGGATCTTATGTAGATAACAGTAACCATCTAAAAGTATTAGGAATTAGTTTCAAACCACATTTGAAATATTGCTACGTTTTTTGTGAGCTTGCTTGATATTGGGTTTGAATTGGGCGTGGTTATGTTTGGACAATTCTCGTTCTGTCTGCCTCAAAACCAACAGGAGCAAACAGGAGCCGAAAGTAACTTGACTTAACTACGTTTAGTGTAAAAAAAAAAAAAAAAATCAACACAAGCTGTGAAGAAAGGACATTTCGACACAGTTTTCCTTATTAAACGGAAAAATACAACTGTACACTTCTGTATTCAAGTTTCTCTTTTTACCGTTGCCATGTTACATCAAGTCAACTTTATTTGTCAATACTGCTATATGTACAGGACATACAGAGAATTTAAATTTCGTTTGTCTCATATTCCCAGTGCAAAACAAGCCATATACATGAAATTTATTAAATATATAAATGTATAAAGAAATATAAACAATATAGCAAATATAGAAATATATAAACTGTTTAAATGTAGATGGTATAAAAAAATAAATACGACAAAAACTTAAAATCACTCGAGCACGCCGATGAAGACATACATGTATACACCACATTATTGGGACAGAGGAGCTGCGGCATCCACACATCTTTTCAACAACAAAAAAAACACTGTAAAACTCACGAGAACTGTCTTTCCACTATTAAAACAATCACCAACACTGGTTTGGTTGATAAAAATCATTTCACTGAGTGGGATGTGAAAATACTTGGGTAAAATTGTTGCTTTTGTTGAAGGAGTTTGGTCTGGTGGCTTTGAAGAGAGCGTAGATAACAGCTACAGTTCCCCATCAGAAAGAGCTGTCTGACAGCAAAGCAGTGAAAATACTCACACACTTAAACTGGTATTGATTTTTTTTTTCCCTTTTCTTTCCTTCTGTGGCTAAAATATGTTCCCTCGTCCCACAGCAGCACATTGCTTAACTTGCATGTCGGTACTGATGAGTTAGACGTCAGTCAAAATCTGCCATGTGTTTACAAGTCTTGAAAAATGGTCTGAACAGCAACATGAGCTACTTTGAAGTCAGTTTTCTAATAGTTATGAATGATTCATTTCAGTCAGAGTCATGTGGATGCTTAATGAGTCGCCCAACCTTGATATCGTATATGCATTTTTACTATTTCAAGACACTTTTCCAGAGACTTTAAAACAAACAATCAAGCCCATTTCTTCAAACATCGTCTATTGTAAGAGTACGACTGAAGCATAATAACTTCCTTAAAAACATTCTGAAAAATATGCTCTGTGTCCTCTATTAAATTTGCAGCAGTTAATACAGCATAGCACAAAGACGCAAACAGGAGGAAGTTATTTGCCAGCCTGTTCACAGTTCTCATTTTCCAAAATGTCAAACTATACCTGCGGAGATGACTCATAACACAAAACTAAAAAAAATGTATTTCCACGTGAAAAATACAAAATGTTTCACTTTGTCCTTTTTGTAGCTCAATAATCTAATATCAAATCAATAATCGTGATCCATTGCAATTGCTATCTGCTGCTGTTTTAGTGTTTAAGTGTATACACTACATGCAGATAGTGGTGAGAGTGAAGTCTGTGACCAAATTCGTAATTCTCATGACACACTGTTAAATTGGGATCATTCCTAATGAATTAAATCACCCACTTCACTGGAGACACAGTGGAAGTCTCTCACCAATCCCCTTAATCTATATTTAGCCTCTGATATCAAGTTTAACATACCCTGTGCTCATGTTACTATGGTTCCTCTGCTGTGTCCTTCCTCAGTGTGCCAGAGAGCAAGGTCAACATCATCAAGGTGATCCGCTCCATCCTCAGGGAGAACGTGAGGAGGAATATGAAGAGCGAGGGGACGTTGGAGAGGGGCTGCAAGGAACGCCTGGTCCCCCTGCGCAGCACCCTGCCCTCCTCTGCAAGGCTAGGTGAGTGTTCGGGAGCGTTCTCTCATAAAAATGCGAGGAGCGGAAGGAGGAAGAGATATTTCTGTCAATTTAAGTTCTACGGACAACACTTGACATTTGTTTTGAGTACCTGGCGCTGCTTCTTCGGAAAGTTTCCTATAAAAACACATCCACATAGAGCGGATGAGTGATTCTTGCTGACTGGTATTTAGCCTTTAAGGTCATTTGGCTTTAAAAATAATCAACTGTGTAATGCAAAGTATGCACGTACTGCTAATGCTACAGGGGCTTATGGTGCAAGTGTTGAGCTCAGATAAGACTGGCATTTCTGACTCCCATCTCCACATTTGTTACCAGGTTCCTCCAGGGCTTCCTGGTTGTGTAAGCAGCCACTTGGAGATCTGTCCACCCAGGCCAGAAATCCCAAGCTGGGCCCAGACTCAGACGAGGGAAGCCTGAGCAGTGGAACCTACAGTTTGTCTGGGGCTCCTCCACCTTGCACCTCCTCGGACTCGCATATCCTTCCTGTCCTGACACCTGGATCCAACTCGCAACCCCACTCCACCTCAGCTGTGAAAGAGTCAGATATTTTAAGCGATGAGGACGATGACGGCTTTAGCGAGGGGGGAACGAGGACTGACAGTGGAGACAGCAGTTCCCCAACTAGCGCCATCGAGGCTCAGTTCCTCCAGCTTCAACTCTCGGAGGACGCCGTGTCAAAATGTGCGCCGGCTCCCTGTGTTCAGCCTGAGAGAGTTGGGGACACTCCAGAGACTCAACCCAAACTGATGCGAGGACATTTCAACGCCGTTAAAAGGAAACCGAGCAGTTTCAGGAGGAGCCAGGGTGCTCTGTTGAAGATGAAGGCTCACAGCAGGTCACTGGACAGCCAGACAGATGCAGCATCGGCTTCAGGGGTAGTGGACCTCAACACATTGCTGGAGAGGGAGTTCAGCGTTCAAAGTCTGACCTCTGTAGTAAATGAAGACTGTTTCTATGACCCAGCTGAGAGCTGTGCCACTGACTCTGGAGATGCCGCTCCTGTTATGGGGCTGGATGGACATTAGCAGAACTATACTGTACCCAGGCCACAAGTTTACGGTCACGAAAGGTGAAATGTGCTGACCAAAGCCCTTGCGTCACAAGAGGGGCGGTTGTAAACTGTGCCTCAACTCGGAAGTCTGTTTAGTAAGCCACACACCAGCCTTGCTAAAAGTTAGCCGTAAATTATCTGTTCTAATGGAAGCCTATTGGCTGACAGACCCAGTTTCTCCCCGCAGAGAGAGACGAAGCGATGTGATTTCTGTCCCAATGATAATGACTGCAATGAATCTGCCAAGCACTGATACGTTTCCGCGATCTCCTCAGCTCTCTGGGCTTTGCCTCATCCCAACAAAACCGCCTGAGTGACGTATTCCATCCGTGTTTTCCCTGCAGCTCATGCTGATTGGCAGTTTTTATTTGGTTTTTGACCCTTTCTACAAGGAAATGGGGAGAGTGTCCTTGGTCTGTCAGTCACTAAAAGTTTAAAGGAGTCTGCAGTGCATAGAGAGCAATGGGAGACTAAGGTGAAAGTCTGAGTTTGTTGAGTCTTTGTGCTACATGTTGCTTGCCAGGCAGGAGGCTTTCACACAGTGTTCAGGCTTGGTAAACTATTCATATGTATTTGGTTTCACAGAATCAACTACTACAGTATAAGTCACCGCTTATTATAAACAACGTTATCATTAAAATGAAATGAGGCACTAAATCAAGACCCAAAGAGCCACGTCTGTCAAATCAGACTTCCTGAGAAGAGATTGGCCTAAATAAATAAACAGGAAGGACACTGACCTTCCAAACTAAGCCTTTTTTGCTGTCTTTGGTGCACTAAAGTACACTGTTTGCCTATATATTTTAAATATTTTTTATCTGTACAGGTTTTAATGTAATTAATGCTGTTTTTATTTATTAATAGGTTTGATTATGTATATCTTAGCAATGTAACTTTTTGGGTGAAGGCTTGAACCGATGGCTAAAGATTTGGTCCATTAGTAAATAAAAAAAAAAGATGCAATACAGCTTGAAGTTTTTTTTTTTGTTTTGTTTGTTTGTTTGTTTGTTTCTTCTTCTCCCGCTTCATTTAACATGTAACCTACTGGAGTTTGGTTGTCTTTCCCTGAAAATTGAAATTTCCAGCGTATGCACTGGAAAAGTGTTTTTGAGAAACGGCTGCTCGATTGAATGATTCAAACTGCAATAATGTTTTAAACCCCCAATGTTTTTTGTTTGTGTGTCCTGTGTATATAATCTTTTATATATCTTTGAGACGTTTCTGTATTCTCTTTATACATACTTGACACTGTACAGGTAAGAAACGAGGCAGGAATTTGAAACAAATGCAGCTGATATTTTTGTAAAACGTTTGCCATAGCATTGAGTACATGTTGAGGTACTATTTTAAAAAGGCAAACCACTACTACATTCTTTACCTTCTCAGTTCAACTTTACCATGCCTTTTAATGCTAGCATACCAATGAATGTGAATGCCCCATTCTTATGAAATTGTTTTATAAATAAAAGTTTTATCTGTGAATGACGCCTGGAGAACAATGCTTTCAACTTTCAGCTCAGCTGTCAGTTCAGTTTTACAGATCCTTTCTGTGCCATTGACAGGTAAAGCAGTGCTGGGAAGTAAGTGTCTTATCTCAGGCTTGCTCCCTTAGCTTAGACTTGCCACCAGTCCCCGATTAGCTGTCATAAGAAATAGTCTATAGTCTGTTTATTGGAAGAAAAGGTATATCTTCAATGAAATAATTATCTGACAGAAGTGGGGCACAGTTACATGATGGGAGAAAGCTCTACTGTGGTGCTAGGTTTTTATACAGAGAGACGTGTGAAATTAACCAAGCAATGTGTGGGAAATGTTCAGTTGGCTGAGCACATTTAGCATCTCCACAAGGACAATAATTAGTTTTCATATTTCTTATTCTCTTTTTATATTAAAGTCAGCAGACTGAAAAAACACCCAAATTATAAATTAAATGATGTTTTGTCAGTCTCCCCACTTAGCCCCAGTATCATCCGCATGGCTAGATGGCTTTTATTTGGAGACATCTGCCGACATTTTGGCACCCATACAGGAGTTAAATGGAATAAAATGATTGTGCTTAAAGCGAGCCTATGTAATATTTATTGTAGAACAGCCAACCGTAGCCACAACTATCTGATCATGTTTCAAACTAAAACTAGGTAAAAGCACCACCAAAAACTACTGGTCATACCAGACCAAGTATAGCTGTAGACGCTAAACCCCGTGTATCAAAGTGTTTTTTATTGCTTGTAATCTTTTAACAGGAAATATGTGATTTTTTTTTTTTTTAAAGTTACACAGAGTCACTTTAAAGCTTCAAATGTGTCTGACCCTTAAAGACACTTTGCAGCATGCTGCCACTTGTTCGCTTTGATGCACTCTACTGGGCTATACAAGTTTAGCTTTATGTAAGACCATGATTAGTGCTTTGAGCCACACAGGATTATTTCCTGACAGAGTGAACAGGTGTAGAAGACCACCAGACAGCCAAGCAGGATGATGAAGCATCCAAATATGTGTGGACAGGTAATGCTGGCACAGTAACAGAGAGAAGCCTCGTGTCCTTTTTTTTTTTTATTATTATTATTATTTTATAGTCACTGCATTTCACAATCAGTGACAAATCTTCCGGAGTAAATCTGTCATGATGATGCCTGGATAGCAGCTACAGTGTGAGCTGTTAGCTGGCTGCAGGGATGAAATTGTGTATGGTTCAGGTATCTGGTGTGATTTATCAGATTAACATGCAGTGACAGACAACTGTGGCAGTTTAATGGTTTGCAAACCACGCTAAAAGCTATCCAGATTCATTCTGAAAGGTGGTGAGCCGAGGATCATTATTCTTGATTTATTTTACGTTTTGCCAGAATGATTCACACTCATTTTGTCCGGGAATGACTGTAAAATGTAAAATGTCCTCCAATCACCTCTAACCTGACACAGTCATTCCCTCTTGAGTCTGGACACCTCAGACCTCATCACAGGTGTCAAACCACACAGTTATTAGCATGTAATATAGCATAGATAATATCATTATTACACGATACCACGTGTAACAAGTTATTGTTATTAAGTTAAAATGTATTCCTCACTAATTTTCAGAGGTGCATATTATATATTTCACATCACTACAGTTATTTGAAAACTGTAGTTTGCATATTAATATATTAAACAGAAGTTAATTTTCTCATGTTATGTCTACAGTATGTCTCAGGCTGACACTGAAAAATTAATTCATCACCTCGAGGCTTGACTGTTGCAATGCTCTCTTGTTTGGCCTCCCTGGGAAAAACTTTTAGTTTGCCTACAACTTGTTCAGAACTCAGCAGCCTACGACCAGACAGAGACCTCATATAACTCCGATTTTAAAGTCAATGCATTGGTTGTCTCTTAGTTTGAAACTGATTTTAAGATCTTATTTGTTGTACTGAATGGCCTAAGTACAGGTAAAGGACTCCAAAAACACATGGGTCTGCCTATGGATCTGAGAGACTCCACCACTGTAGACATAAAAAAAAAAACCTCAAGACATATCTTTTGAGCCTGGCTTTTACTTAAGGTGCCTCATAATCATCCTCTCTAGCCTCTCTTATATTTCTTCTTTCCTGTGTTTATTCACTTTAAGCCCATGTAAAGGCAATTCTGAGATTTCTTTCAAAATACATTTAATATGTTGGTGAAAACATGTGAAAAGACTTTTAACAATATATTACTGAAATGTAGAGTTACAGGTTAAGACAGTTTTTCAACAGTTTTCAGTCCAGGATTTTGTGGGCGGGCCTAAAGGGTGGCTTGATGACACGCTGAGGCCACCCTGAGCATACCCCTGCACCCCTAGCAGAGAGATAGAAATTAATTCACCTCGCTCAGAGTGTTTCAAAGTTAGTCATGTCATTTCATGAACTCATCTGACACGTTTCAGTCACTTCAAAATTGCCTCTTCACTGCTCCCACGAGTGAGCATGGCTTCAGCACATATAGTCCTGGAGCTGAGAGTACTGCTCAATTTCACCTGATTTTGACACCTAATGTCATAAACTTGATATTTTTAATCATTCAAATTTAGCTGGGCGATTAATAACACTTTCTTCTTTGGTCTTACAAACCCAGAACACATTTATTCTTTACTTTACGCAGACTTTAATGGATTTTAATTTAGTCAAATATTTTATTGTTACAGGTTTGTTACTTGCTGAATTGGTGCTTCATTTGTATGCATTGGTTTTTTGCAAATTTTTGCATTAATTGTTTTTATTATTTAACAGAAAAATTAAGTTTGAGTCCAATTCCTGACAGCGGATTTGACGTGAGGATGCAGTTTGGATGTAGGCTGTACACTCATTTGTAACTGCAGAACTCGGTTACCTCACACACTTGGTTTGTAGCTAGCAGGCCTCTCCCGGCTTTAATTGACGTCCAGTAGACAGCTGAAGAGCTATTCATTAATAAAATGTGGACGGTAACGTTCAAACATATTATACAGTCCAAACGAACATGAGTGCAACGTGGCACACGAGCAGCTGTGCTCCTGCACAGGTGTTTCTAATCAGTGGCTAATTACCTTCCACTTGTGCTTGACGTCAGTTCTCTTCCCATACAAGTCCTTCAAAATAAAAGCCCATCATAACACAAAACTATATTGCGTTTTTTTTTAGTGTTGCTGAGCTATCTTTATAACATTGCGGTTGCCAGCATAGCAGCCCTGCATACCTATCCGCCATGCAGATCTGATGAAATCCTGATTGTAGCTGGAGATTAACGCCCACAAATAATCAAAACTGAGTGAGTGAATCTTCTCTCTGGCAAGTCAACCATATCACACCATCTGCCACACTGGCAAGCAACAGCCCTGCCATGTTCTGTTGGTGATAATCTGCTCTAGCTATCAAAGAGGAGTATTTTATTGATATGAAACCTTAAAATAACAACACCAGGCTTGGATTTATTTAACACACGCCATAATTACTGTATTCTGTACAGGAAAGGTAACAAACGTGTAACATCAGTGCTTCCACAAACATTTATGATGCAAGTTTGTAATTTCTTAAAAAACAAAACAAAACATAGGCATCAATTCCTCTTCCTTTAATACATCAAATTCCCATCACTTTCTTCTTCCCTTCAAGCTCTGACTCCCAAGTGACTACAATATAGTGCACAGTGGATGGAAAAACTGGCCTGGATATGGTGCTGCCATGTTGCTCTCATTCTCTAAACCACCCTGAAAACAGTGACATTTCCTTCAGGTCCCACAGGACAAGGTGTTATGCAAGTTAAACCTCAAGTAAGAACTGGGACATATAGATACCCACCTTTAAAGAGCTATTACGGGTGACTAGCATGCTTTCTTTATTCTCCCAAAAACACATATCTGCTTTGAGATATCGCATCCTGGAACAAGGGGCTTGGAGCTGATCCAAAACGATCCCAAAGAATCTTTACGTGCCTTGTGGTTCTTGTCTCTGCTCCAGGATTTCACGTATACCAAGTTACCGATTGCTCCCTGTGTGCAGGGAAAAGCGTTTTAAAAATACATGCATATGCCAGGTGGAAATGTCAAGGCTAAGAGCAGTCTGTTGTCTCCCTCTGTTAACAGAGGCTATTAAAAGGAATTCTCTCGGTTTCTGGGCTTCTTCTCTCTCTCTCTTTCAGCAGGGCTGTTCGGGACTTGGTGGCGTGCCAACAAACGCGTCCATTGGTATGTGCTTTTGCCCAGTGATGTGCTTCTTTCTGAGCTCCTCTCTGAACTCGTAACCGAGGAGACTCGGCTCATTGGTACAGAGATGAGCGTAGGCGTCTGCTAAAGCCCTGATATGGGGTATGGTGAGTTCTGTCGGGCGTAGAACGGGGTCCACATCTGCCTTCTGCATCATCTCCTGTGTCAGCTCGATGCGACATGCCTCTGGGAACAACTTTCTGAGGGTGATAAAAATGATACAGTACATGATAAGTATAGATTCCTCAGGTTCAGGTCGCTTTGATAATCTTAATAATCATGCAAGTTTAATGACATAAAGTTCAAACAGAAAGAAATTATCCCTCAGCAATTATTTCAAATCTGTGAAGTTAATTGAAATCACACAAAGGGCTAGAACAGCTCATGAATTGTTAATTTGTTCCACTGCCATGCTCCATAGTCGAGGGATGCAGATACTGTCAGACACTTCACACCGACACAAACTTCTCAAATGTAGAGAGGGCAGCTATAATTTAAACGTCTAATTTTTTATTTATTTTGCCGGCTCTCATCCTCAAAAGCTCTCCCGCTCCCAGAATATTCCACACAGCGAGGTAGCCTTTTAACTGTTAAGACATTTGTCCGTCTAAGGTATTCTTTTCTATTCTTTCTCTGCAGGTTGGTGAGCAATAGCCAATTCCACACACTCTGGAGTACAGATGCTTTTTAGGCGCTTCAGCGCTGGTGCCTCCTCTCCAATTTGGTGCTGCTGCCGCTGCCAACTCAGTGCAATTACATCAAATATGTTGCCTCGTCTTCCTATGCAACCTCAATGACTCATAATTGCTGCTCTCTTTCACAGAGCCAGTGCTCTTTTGTTATCCGGGCCTACATACGCTTTTCTAACAGGCACAGGGGGTGACGGGCAGCATGCACATTCATGTGGGCGTGTGGGTTTAAACAAGAAGTGTGCTCTGATGTTCTTCAAGCCTTCTGAAAGTTGTTTCATTGTCAGAGTGGAGTGTGTGACCAAGAAAAGCAAATCAAAAAGCGCTCTAATTAATGATGACATGACGGCATGGCTGTCAGAAAAACAGAAGAGAATAGAAAATGTTGAGAGAGAATGATACATGAGGGCGAGACAAGATTAAAAAGTATAAAAGGGAGAGTCTATGTGTATAATTGTGCTTACTCTACTCCTTTATAGCAGTGCTTCCTGCGGAACTGGAAAATATTCCTGACGACTTTCTCCACCAGCTTGAAGGGCTGCTGGATCTGGGGCTGAACCAGAGGGGTGAAGCTGACGACTCCCACATCCACCTACACAAACACACACACACACACACACACACACACACACACACACACACACACACACACACACACACACACACACACACACACACACACACAGGAGGAGGAATACAAACAGCAGGGGGGTTAGCAAAGACCTTCAAACTAGATTGCATTAGTTATGGGTGAGGAGGAAGGAGAATGCAAAGTGTGGAGGGAGAAATTCTGGAGAGAAAAGGTTTCCTGACAAATGGTGAGAGAGATACAAAGCTGGACAATGGGAGAGAGAGAGAGAGAGAGAGAGAAAGAGGTGGCCGGATCAACACACTGGGATAAAAGAAAAGAGGAAAGGCAGAAAATAAGATGACGCAGCAAGGCTGGCTGGCGAGCCGGTTCCAGTTGCCACAGTAACACCTGTGCGATGGACCATAGAAACTGAGCCTGAGTCTCTTTCTTTCCTGTCTCTCTTCCCGTCAGTGCATCACCGCCAACTTTCTTAATACCTACGAGCCTGAGTCACTGTGTAGCACTCGTCTCTTCGTCCCACTGTCTTTGGCGATCCAGCTCTTCCCTTTCCACTGAGCGTGCAACCAGTGGAGCATGATATAGATCCAGTGGTGGGTGTGTTAGGCTTTCCTGCGTTATGAGAAGTATGCAGAATGTTTGCTATGTTTTTTTTTAGCTATTTAATTAGACAATTCATGCTTTACATTGAGCTAACCGTCTAAATGTTGTAGCTAACCTCTTTGCTTGCTTGCTAGTTGTTGCACACGTTTCCTATTCTAAATTTAATTGAGAATAATTACTTGGATTAATTAGCTAGAATTAAATGTATGTTTTACCTTTTCAAACTTATTATTTTTCTTTTTTTCCCAACTAATGCAGGCCTATCCACAAGGGTACAATTATTTCTGGTAGAGAATTATTGCACTACAGTAGAGTACTGGTGGTAGTGGTAACTTTG
Organism: Protonibea diacanthus; assembly: GCA_028641955.1. Lineage (NCBI taxonomy): Eukaryota > Metazoa > Chordata > Actinopteri > Sciaenidae > Protonibea > Protonibea diacanthus. The sequence goes on along the minus strand of CM053987.1, from coordinate 14,128,400 downwards.
GATCCAGTTCTTCACTAGCTGCTGTCTCCTGATTCTTTCTGTGTCGGCCCTAAGCTGACATGACACACTATTGAAGTAATCGTGCCAGACTCAGCAGAGCCTAACTCTTGCTCTCACATTCCTCCCTCTTTAACACAAGCACACATACATCCAGCACTTTTTTTTTTTGCTTGTTCTACCATAAAGGATAATCTACTCTGTATCTTTTGATTTCATGATACTATCAGAAGAACCAAAATACATTAATGAACCTCTGGATGGGTACAAAGAGGACAATCATCTTTTAAGGGCATTTCAATCCTGCAAGATATAGCTTGAAGGGCTACAGCACAGACAGAGAGAGAGACTCTGCTGTGTGTGGACCAATGGCACAGCCAGGCAGCGGGCAGCAGAGTGGAGCAGTCGCTTGCCTGTTTCCATAGTTGGTCATAGTCGTAATTCTCTAGTGAGGGAGCACTGAGAGGGACTGTACTCTGACTGTCAATGGCGCATCAGTAGCATTAGTCTTAATAATATTACATTTCATTGCCCTTAAGTGCTTTTTGCTTTTCTAAGACTCTTTGTGTAGCACAAAATAATAAAAGTAGCTCATGTCTCAGATATGAACATGGAGTAGGTCGTTTTTGCTGGAGAATACACAAAAGAAGACAGATGTTGCATGCTATACGTGCGCAGGTATGTAAACGAGAGGAGACGCAAGTTGTAAAGGAAGGACGCGTGCAGGTGTACAAATGCGAATGTTACACAGCATGTTAACTTAACAAGTCATGCATGCGAAATACACCCACCCGCAGACATGCTCCCCCTCTTATACATACAAACACATACACAGAGGTAAAATAAAACTCAGACTATATGCCCTGCGGAGCTCCTCCATTCCCAATGCTTATATTTCTGGATGGTGTGACTCACTCTCATTCACAGCTGCCTCTTTTTGCTTTTCTGTGCTAGGGGGCTGGCGTTGATAATTAGGGGAGGTAAAACTAAAGTGGTCCAAGGACGCGCGAAGGATATCTAATGAGCTGTTTAGATTCCCCTTTTCTGTGAACAAGTAGGGGGGAGCGCTCGGGAACACTTGTAAACCGCAGCGCTATCTCTTATCAGATCTATGGATCCCGCGTTGTTGAGATGCCTGGCTCCTGCTTCCTGCCGCAGTGGCATTTAATGGGACGGCAAGCGGTGGAGACTGTTAGTCTCAACAGCCCCGAAGGCTAGGTGCAATAATAGTGCAGAGAAAGCTACAAACTCCTGGGTTCAGCATTCGATGATTTGACGTGGGCGAACAGAGGTTATGAGTTGTAGCTGGAAGTGCATGTACTGTACAGATCTCGTGTTTAATTTTAATGACAATTTTTGTCATGTTTAACACAGCCGAACATTGAGTCATGACTTCATGGTTTATTTGTGTCGGTAATGGCCTTGGCTTCTTCGTCTTGATATGTTCATAATTAATACACTCACCCTTTTAGCTCAGATGATGCATTTTAAATACAAAGGCCAGTGTGGCAGGTGTTGTCAAGGGCACTGAGAGCTGTGGCGGCATCATTAAGTTTGCATTACAAGAGTCAATTCCTCCACCTGTCACATCAGACAGGATCTAAGGATCTTGGTCATGATTTTATGTCTAGATTTTAAAATGTCTCTATCAGTGCTTTGGTGATGCAAGATCAGACCACCATCTGTTAGGAATAAGCAATAAAAGGGAATGCCTTTAATTTCACTCTCTGCTGGAATAATTAGGCCATTTATATTCCACACTTCATGATTTAAGAGAAGAGCAAGGGGAAAAGTCGATATTGGGACTATACAGGCGGCGGCATTTCAGCCATCAGCTTGTCCAAGTCACTTTGCTGCTATGATTTATGTGTGGCCTTGCAACAGGACTTCACTAGGTAGCACCACTGGAATATATCCTGCTCCCTGTCGTTAATCCTTCCCCCTGATAACCTCAACATGCAAGGAAACTCCATCTTAAATCACGCGTCGCCACCTGGACCCTCAACTGAGGTGCTATGAACATGCCTTCACCCCCAGCCCTCGCGCTGAAACCTTTAAAATACTTTGCATCTGCAGGGAGGTTCTGAACTAGGGTAGCAGACTGACTTATTGACCCTATCTGACAAGCTTAATATCTCTCCCTTGCTCTGGTTCTCCTATCTCTCACCCCTCTCCCGTTTTTCTTTACACGGCTGGCAGTATCAGGCTCATACATACAGGGCAGACAGAGAGGGAAAACACTCTGCCTGTAATCATCTTGTAGGCTTGCGCAAACCATTGTATTTAACAAGGAAAAACAAGTGAATCATTACCACTAATTTGGCCTTGGATTAGATTATTACGTAAGGATGTATACTCAAGCTCTTGCTCCAACTCTCAATCCAGCAAGAACGATGACTTTAAAAGACTTTGAACCCACGAAAAACCCAACACTTTGCATTTCTACTGCAAAAAAAAGAAGCTTTTATAATGCTGATTCGTCTGCTGGAAAGGGCAAAAAATACGAGAGATCTCTATCTAAAAGTCACGCGTCCGCTCTTGTCCACATTTAAAACCTTTTCTGACACTTCAGTACAATAGTGCCACATCCACATTAACATACCCGTGAGTTACCATATTTCATGTGTTTGACCTTCTCAAACCTCAGCAGGGAACTCTATTACTCCAGCTTTGCCCCTTGGTTCTCCAGCTTCCCTTTCCCCCATTTCCACTTCTGATGTCTCTTTCTTGGTCAGTTCTTGCCCAATGGCGTGTGAGCAGTAATTTGTCATGTCCCTCTAAGCGTAACCAAGACGAGTTGGCAGGGGCCCTGGGGCACCAGCCACTGTGCTACCTGAACCACCAACACTTGCGCTTACATAATGGCAGGCAGGTTCTGAGAAAGAGCAGGGGGGGATGGAAAGAAAGCTATATACAGCCGGGGAATACAAGAGAGAAAAGCTCACAGAGATCCCGCAACAAAAGGGAGAAGAGCTGCATTAATCATGACGATACCTTGAGAAGACAACCTCCATTACATCACTGGAGAGAGACAGCGTCTAAGAGAGGAGAAGGCAGCAGTCACGGCTGCTCAATATACTAGGCTGATGTTGCTTGAGGGGTTTGGGGAGGAAGGGCTTTGGCTTCCTATGCAGCCCAGCGTACTTCCCATGAAATTGCCCATGGCATGCACGCAGGACATTCAAGCAAGACTGTAGCCCTGCTCTTTGACAGGATCAGCTCCTTGGAGACACGCTTCCGTCATAGAAAAGCTTGAACTTTGCCCAAATATGTGACATTTTATGGACCAGCAGAAAAGCAAATGGGGACAACATGGGAAAATAGTTTTGATGGGATACGTAAAAATATCAGAAATGCCATGCCATATTTGTTCACGCGGGAGTCAACCTTCAATCAGATGAGCTGACTCATTGATCAAGTCAAAGCAGGTAGCGTTTGCAACATGTCACAAGTGTTTTGCCTTGGACAGGTTTACACATATTATGTATGCTGAAACTAGATCCCTGTTTTGCAACAAGACTGCATTGACAGTGACATTACAGCTATCACACAACACCTTGCATCTCTGCTGTGAACAAACCGCCTTTGCGAGACGATGAGCACGAAAAACCAATTACGCAACGGGAGGACATAAAAGAGGGAAAATGCAAATTGAACGATAAAAGCCCCTTGTGTGGGCAAAAAGAAGCATGGCTGGTCCGGCTGTGCCTCAGAGCTATGCTGCATAAAGGCTGGAGAGCTCTGCTGTGAGGTGATAAAATAAAGGGGAACACGCTTATAATAGCCCGCAATATCTTCACACATCACAGCGTCACACATCTGCACTCACCGGTTGTATGTTAACTGGGTTTTGCTCTTCTCTCCTTCCATCCACACCCACTAATCTATTTATTTATTTATCTTACTCCCCACAGAACAACACCAGCATCAGCACTTAGGATCTCATCGCTTACAAGAAGACAGGTCACACACGCCATAATGTAGTGTGTTTGAAAAAAAAAAAAAAAAAAAAAGGAAAATTTCTGTCTTCCTGCTACAGTGGTTTCCCACGAGGAGTTCTGGGAATGTCGCGCTGAAGGTCGACATCACACTGGAGTTAATGTGGTGAGCACCATCCCTGCATGTTGGCCAGATCTCATTTCAAGAAAAGGGTCTCTTAGGGGTAGTTTAAAGGGAAAACAATGGTGGCTGGAGAGGAGGACCGGGCCATATTAAACAAACAGATCAATAACTTAACAAATCAATTGCTACCAACCTATCTACACGTAATGGCTACACATCACTGTTGGTCAATGTCTGGTTGTTCCACTGTAAGTGGGGGGATAGGGCAAATTATTTCCCGCAGCTTGCTTGTTTTTGCTGATTTGCCCATGCAGCAAAATAATAACAACACACATCTGCGTTTCCAAGGGTATCAGCCCTATTAGTCCTATCTTGATTTTTTTTTACCCCCTCTTTCTCATTTTGTCCTTTTTGTCATTCATGAATCAAGGCCGTCCTAGCCACTCCCACCCTTGTTTTATGTCCTCTACTGAGAGGAGAGGAAAGACAGGCAAAGACAGGGCAGCAGCTGTGAGTTTTAGGTTCCTGCTGACTGATGCCTGATGAAGATGATGCCCCAGGGAGGGTCAGTTTTGGCATGGTAGGGTACACATGCTCCTCTGGCCTCTGGACTATAAACACATAAACAAAGCTTTGTTGAACACAATTCTGATCATCTGATCTTTCTTCTGTCTTAATTAGATTACCCTTCCCAGTTGTGCAGTGGGGCTATGTTTGGAAATCTTATCTTGGCTTTGCATCTTGGCAATCTTTTATCTTTTAACAACAGCGGCATTGCGTTATGGTTACTGAGCAGCTCAACGCAGGAATGAGATGGATTTTATTTTAAATTGTTATGTAAGTTTACATTACAAAGCAAGAAGATAGTTTTTCTCTGCAAGAAGAGAGACAAATAATGCTGCATTTGTCTGCATTTTGCAACAGACACCATTCTGCAAAGCGCTGTAAGTCATATCATACTTCCTTCTCATCATTTGATGTGATGAGGAGGTTGTTACATTTTGCAACTGCACACATTTTTGATATTTATTAAGTATTACTATAACATTAGCTGAGTGTTGAGTCTGGTAGGTTTAGCAACATACATAAAAATTAAATTAAATTCAAAGACTTTGCTATCCCAAAACTGTCATAGAGACCATTTCTTTGGGAGAAGGCAGTTCCGATAAAAGCTGTTCAGAGAAGTCTGAGTATTTCCTTACTTAGTGTAACATGGATGTTGTTTCTGGAGATACGTTTTCACTGAAATGTATACAATTGACATTCACCTCCAAAAATAACAGACACTGGGCAAATAAAACCAAAGCCTTCTGCACGGACACCTGGAGAGATGGACGAGAAATGTTTTTGTAATTTGGGTGAACAGGACTTTTGCAGCTTTAAAAAAAATAAAGTGCTTTTAGACATGTCAGCTAATGTTTACATTTAGTTATAATCTGACCCTGTCATTGCCATAGTAACTATTTCTTTGGGAGGGAATGTTCCAATAAAGGCTGTTCAGAGAAGTCTGAGGATTTAGGTTGATACGTTATATTTTGACTGTTCACAGTGGAAAAAGTCAGATTTTTATGAAGGTAAATGATGTTAAACAGACTGGCAATGATAAGAAACAAGTAAGCTAGCTAACTCAAAGTGACACGAGAGTAACGGTTCTTCCGTTGTTGTCATGGTGGTTGTCATGGTGGGAGCGGGTAACGGTTGTGACCGTAGCAGTTGGCAACGCTTCATTGAGGTTTAGCAACATAGAATAACAATATTCAGTTTTTGTAGTTTGGGTGAACAGACTCTCGCAGCTTTTTTTTTTTTTTCAAATGTTATTTTAGACCTGTCAGCTAAGGTTGGTTACGTTAATTACTTAGTTAATTGGCAACAAGAAACGAGTAAGCTAGCTAAGTCAAAGTAACACTAGAGTAACGGTTGGTCGTTGTCATGGAGCGGGTAGGTGACGGTTGTAGCAGCTGACAACGTTTCAGTGAGGTTTAGCCGTTTATAAAGTTGTTGTTGCTGTTGTGAGGGAGAGACTGCCATTCTCCAGCACACACACACACACACACACACACACTCAAACCGGTGAGGAGGGGAGAGAGAGGGGGAGAGAGAGAGCGAGAGAGAGAGCGAGTGAGGGATGGGGAGGGAGAGACAGCCGGACCGCTACGGTTATTTCTCCCGGGCTCCGGCTGAGGCTGTGTGGTCTTACAGAGCGGGGATGTCCGCTGACGCTCTGTTGCTAAGGAAATGGACGGCTTGAACGGCTCCGTGGTCCGGGCTGGTATCTCGTCCTCGCCCCCTCGTCAGCCCACTGTCTTTCTTCAGCGTGTGTGTTTACAGGAATCACTGCGAACAACGTGACGCGTCAGCGCCAGCTCTGCACCAGCCGGGGTAAGGGATTATTTCAACATCGCTGTTTTTTTTTGTTTTTTTTTTAACCCTCCTTTGGATCATAAAACAACAGCGAAAAATTGGACTGGAGATTATTTAATCAAAGCTGGAACGACCTATTTGTTTGTTTAGAAGGACCACAATGCGCCGGCAAGTCAGACATATTAATAATAAAAACAGAACTAGAGCATTCATAAAGTTTAATTCTAGCAGCTGACTAAATTAAATAAAGTAAATGTCACTGCGAGATAATGTTGTGTGTCTGCTAAAAAGGTGACTCAGGTTTATCAGGTGAACAGCACTTACATCAAAGTGGTAGGATATACAGTATATATATATATATATATATATATATATGTATGTATGAGTAGGGTGAGGACACTGCAGCTTTAAGTCCACATAGCAATTGAGCATTGCAAATACCACAAACTCATTTCTCCCTCTCCAATAACAGCTCTATGGGGGCTCCGGTGAGGAAAAGGAGAAGGCAGCACATAGAAGATGAATACATGCACAACAACCCCTGGTTGTTTTGCTTACCTACAGTACAGTCACACCAGAGCCAGCTCTCTTAGCGCTCATGCTTCACGCTGCCCCTTTGTTTCCAGCCAGAAAAAGTCTGTGCTTGTGTGAGGTGAAAGAAAGAGGTAGAGCGAGGGCACCCACTCAGTTCAATTTCATTTCCGTCTGTCTCTCTTTTTCCTCCTCCTCTACCACCTCCTTCCAGTCCAGCGGAGCCGAGGAAGAAGAGCTGAGGAAAACTGGAGATTTGACTGGCAGCTGGTACACCACCACCAACCAAGGGAGGGGAGAGAGAGAGAGGGAGAGAGAGGGAGGCAGCTGGGCAGCGGGGTCGACGAGCCTGGCTGGCGCTGGGTGAATGCTGCCTGACGAGGACGAGGGCTGAGGCGGCGGCGGCAGCAGCAGGAGCGGCGTCAACTTGAGGGAGGAAAAAAAAAAAAAAAGGAGCATGGCATCCACGGGCATGCAGATATTTGGATTTGTCCTAGCACTGTTGGGCATCATGGGTGCCATGGTCGCCACTTTGTTGCCCAACTGGAAGGTCAGTGCAGATGTGGGCTCCAACATCATCACAGCGATTTCCCAGATGCAAGGTCTGTGGATGGACTGCACATGGTACAGCACAGGCATGTTCAGTTGCACACTTAAATATTCGGTGCTTTCACTACCTGCGTACTTGCAGACTGCCCGCACCACTATGGTGCTCTGCTGTGTACTGGCTGCCATGGGCCTCTGCCTCGCATCCCTGGGACTAAAATGCACACGCTGGGGAGGTGGACGGCGCTCCAAGCGGCACGCTGCGATTGCCAGCGGTGGCTGCTTTGTTGCTGCAGGCTTTCTGTGTCTGGTGCCTGCTTCCTGGTTCACCAACGAGGTCATCACCAACTTCCTGGACTCCAGTGTGCCCGAGAGCAATAAGTTTGAGCCCGGGGGTGCTGTGTACGTGGCCTTTGTTTCCGCAGGATTCCTGTTCATGGGAGGGTGCATCTTCTGTATGTCCTGCTCGGGGAAGAGACACGGACCCCAGGATCTGGTCCTGCTCCCTCCCCCTGACAAATTGCTGCTCCAGCAGCAGCAGCAGCAACAGCTGCTTCAGCAGCAGCAGGAGCTCCAGCACCAGTACTGCTCTCTCTCCCCATTAGACAATAAGACTGGCTACAGCCTGCAGGACTATGTGTAATAAAGCAGCGCTGTGCGCGCTACGGCTAAAGGGAGACGAGCCTGAGGGGAAACCGTCGCGGCTTATGCTACACACTGGGCTCTACTCCAGATGGAGGTGGAGGAAGAAAAAAAAAATGAGAAAGGAGGGCAATAACTTTGAATGCATTTCCTCTTCTCTCCTCTATCTCGCTCTTCTGCCCTTTTCTGTTTTGCAAGCACAAGCAGTGGAGGTATTCCCTAAGCAGCGCCTTGGAACAAACAGTGTGAATGTGTAAGGAGCCAGGATAAGGTGCTGCAGCATCGGAGGCAGCCGCTAACCAAATGCAGACATCCTTCATCAGTAAATCACAGAAAGAGTTCCCCGGGGAATGGATTAAGCAAATAAGAAGCCTTCCGTGTAGATTTTTTTTTTCTTTTTTCCCCCTCGCCAAAGGTTTGAATTGAAAGAAAAAAAAAAAAGCAATCATTTAGCTGCTATTTACAATCGTTTTTACCCTCCCAGTTGACAGAATAGGCAATATAAACGTCTGAGAGCAGTAGGTGGAAACCCTTTCATAGCAAGCCATTGTAGTTTTTTCGTATACTTATCCACTAGAATGCTACGTGGAATTGATTCAAATAAATTGTCATATTTTTGTTAGCTACTAGAATGATGTTGATATTTTTGCCTCTAAAAAGCATGCTGTGTGGAGCCTGTCTGTGTATTAATACAGTGGAATGCCTGGTAGAGGACTGAGACATAGCCACAAAATGCCTGTGCCTGAAAAGCTGTAGAAACATTACCCCGCTGTAACTGTTCAAAGAGGACTGTCAGGAGGAGTAGATGTGGGCTGCTGGGCTGGATTTGAGACAAAATGCAGACAAACAGTTGCCTGCCTGCCTCTCTCTCTCTCTCTCTCTCTGCAGGTTGACATGTGAGAGAGATGGGAGAGAAATTTATAGAAAGACATTCAATCCTTCAGCAGAGTGGGCTATCTGATATGCTGTTTTAATATTTCCACACAGATAAAAAAAAAAAAAGAACATACTGCCTGTAAGTAGCAGCCACCCATCCCAATCCATCTATCCATTCCTGCACACCCACACACACTTACTCACGCTTTTGTGTGTCTGTGCGTACACAGTAAACACTCTCAGACACGCCGGCTCTTTGCATGTGTACTTCCACTCGTGTCATCCTCCTCCACACTGCCATGGAAACCAAATTCACCATTCAGATATCCTTATTGTCTGAGGAGAATGTACGTGTCAATCAGTGATTTCAAGTTGTTCGGTGCTTTAATCACAACCTCTGCTCATGCCATTTGCGCTAATCCCCGTTATTAGCCGGTGACACGGAGCAGCATCTCTGTTACGTGGTCAGAGGCTTGCCGTGGTGTCTATACCGTGCAAGTAGTCTCGCAGGGATGGACGGATGTTTAATGGTGCAGTGGCAGAGAGAGGGGGGGAGAAAAAAAACAAACAAACAAAAAAAACGAAGCAGAAAAGGAGGAAGCATCTTGAGTCATGGTCGGCCGGGTAGCTGTGTGGCATGCAGCTAAAAAAGGTTTGAGTCATTCTCCATATGTGACTTGTTTTCCAAGTGCGTCAGCAGTGCGCATACGCTACCCACCCTGCACCTGCAGCTGGTCTCAGTGTCTTAAATTGCAGCCACTTCACTATGTCACCATTCCTCTTTTTCCCTACCTGTCACTCCCCTCACCCCTGCTCCCAATCCGCCCACCCCCTCCCACCCCCTCCCACCTCCACACTCCTCCTGTCCTGCTCGTGTCACACACCACATGGATGGTGATCGCTGACAAGAGAAAGCTGATGCATGTTGAAAGCATGGCCGCTCCAGCACATGCACGCACATAAACAAAACTCCCACCCACTCATATGTCTGTGGCACTGTTCCGCTTTTCATGCAGTCATATTCCTGAGTGTGTGGACTCTTCTATGGGAGGATATTAGAGGAATATTGTTTTCGTGCTTGAGACAGGCCTTGGCAGTGATGTATGGAACTGCATATTCTCTCAATCTCTCTCATAAACATGCAGCTTCCTGGGGGAGAGCAGATGGCTGAGCCCAGCTCGCCACCTGCAGGCGGCTGCCGGCACACCACGGGCATCTCTGTGGGCACCACTGCCGGCCTTGGCAGCCCTTTAGGGGCCAGATTTTTTTTACCCCACCCTGACTGAACCATCTTGCCCAGCACAGACAGAACTGGCCTCCTGACAATAACTCACTGCCCAGGCACCATAACCAATGCAATAAACAAAGTAAAGAATGTGCCATGTCATCAACTAATACCGACACGTTATGCGTTTCGAGAATGTGCCAAATCGTCTCATGAGGACACGTTTTAATACTATCTGGAGTTCTTTCTGTTTATTTTTTTATTGCGTTGTTTGTACATGAATTATACATTATGGATTTGTGATTTGTTCTGCCAGACTAAGTCTCAAGTCAACTAGATGCTTGTGTACAGTCCAGTGCAGCTTTTCGAGGGTTATTTTAAATCCTCTTTATTCCTCATTTCCAAAAAGCACATCAAGACTTCGCTGGGCAACGAGAGTTTCATTGGAAAGACACGAGTGTCATATTTTCTAGATGAGAAAAAAAAAAAAAAAAAGTATTTGTATTAGGAATTCTGGTTCACTGTAAGTCTGTGACATCTGTACACAAGTATCTAGGCTGTTTAAGGTGTTTGTTTTTACTGAGGGATCAGGACTCCCTCCGATTGTTTCAATATAAAATACAATGCCATGTTCATACCATATCTTCTTTATAAGAAGACGAATCAATGCACCTTTGCTTGTGTTACTTTACTTGACAACGGTTTGTTTCAAATGGCTGAGCATTCCAAGCTCCCTGGACCAGTACCAATACATAACACAACTGGCACTCTGGAAAAAAAAAAACAAACAAAAAGGGAACGATTTCTGTCTGAAAAGATTTAGCAGGGAAAAAAACAAACTAGAGACTTCTCTTTTTTTTTGTGGCTGTGCAGCTTGATCATCAGCACGCAATTTCATTAGCTTATAAATGGCCAGAGTGCAAAGTGACTAGGTCCTAAAAGTCTAAAGAGTTACGACTCTTCTGCATATACTGTAACAAGACATCGAGTTTATCATTTTGATAATTGCAGCTTATTTTTGTGGATGCTTTAGCACTTCTTACGTTGCCAGAGCATATTTGTGATGATGAACAGTACACAAGTTCTGATACAGTTGTCTCAATGTGCTTGTGCAAGTAGTTCTATTTTTTACCAATAAAACTATTTTGTGAAAGCAACATACCTACCATATATAGTCCGTGTGCTTTTATGGATGGTGGCTGATAAGGACGGAGACAGAATTCATCCTCCTGCCAAATCTACAGATTGTTGGATAGCACAGGCTGTGCCGAGTGTAGGCAGGCACGCTGCTCTATGCAGCACTCAGGAATACAGCAGTATCAGTCCGACTAAAATATGCATCCATAAAACATTACTATGTGCAAATGGGTTTTTGAAAAAAGGAATTCTTCCTTCAATTATTCCTTGCTAAGATGATGGCATGGGCTAACACAGCATGTCTCAGGGGCTGCCTTCTGGCTTCATCAGGGATGACTTTGAAAAAGAAAATTCTGGCATTGCAGATTTAATAAAATGCATTAAAAAAATATATAAAAAGAATCCTGATCGTGAAAATGCAGATCATCACTTAAAATTTGTCTCACATGACCCTTTCCTGATGTCATGATGTCAGCAAATTATTTCAGCACTACTCACTATGTAAATAGCATACAATGTTCGTTTTTTTTTTAAAGATATTTATCGGATAGAGACAACTGGAGAGTGACAGGAAAGTAGGGGGAGAGAGAGAGAGACATGCAGCAAAGGGCAGCAGGTCAGCAGCTAACCGGCGCCTGTACAGTGGGTTCACTTACTGAGGCTGAACCTTTACAAGCCAGCAAGGATGCAGGGGAATTTATTCAACACAACAGTGTACAAAAGCGTCAGAGAAACCACTGGAGGTGCTGTCTGGTGGCCAAGAAGCCACACGACTGGTTAATGGTAGATGGGAGTGTACTTATATAGCGTCTTTCTAGCGTCCAGGTGATTAATGGAATTATCTCTGTCTGCAAGCGTTTCTGACACAGAGTCATGAGTTTCCTGACAACATGTAGAGCAGCTGCTGATAATCAAACCAAATCGGAGTTGACCACAAAAGAAAGATAATACATAACAGTAAGAGATTGTGTATGACAGACAATCACATGAGAGCCAAACAGATGTCAGCCGCAATTTATCACTAAGATGAATATAACCCGATGCATCTGCAATAAGCAGATATTAGATAGATTACTACAGATAGATCTGTAGTATGCTGGCTGATGAGTAACAACAAGTTGTTAGATGTGGTATCTCCATTAAATCATTCAGCAGAGAGGCCCGACGATCGATTAGTCAATACAGAATAATCAATCCATTGTTTAAGTCATCCAGCTGCTTAACTGGGTGGGTTAGCTGCTTTTCTTCATCTTACATGATTATAACGTGAATCTAACGTGAGTTCTGGACTGCAAAAACAATTTCCTGACATCGCTTGAAGCTTCAGGGAATTCTCCCAAATGATGAATCGGCCGATTAAACGATATTAAAAATCATCATTAGTTGCAGTCCTACTGACAATTTTGAACTATAACAACTCCCGCTCAGTACATTCATCAGTCTCAATTTTTAATAACTAAATTCAAGTGGTTATTTTGCCGATGACGACGAATTTAAACTCAAATATCTGTATCGGTCAAGCTTTAATCCATGATATTAAAAAATTGGACACATGCAAATGCATTAATGAGAAATGATCTGTAAGAAAGACCCCATCCTGCAAATCTGTTTCATTAAACTGACTTCTCTTTTGCCAAAAAGAACTTTTTTATGGTTCGACTTAAAACTAAAATAAACACGAAGAATGGCAAAAACTGAAACCAACTTCTTTGGATGCAGAACTTTTTGAATGACAGTGTCAGAATATCGTACAGTATGTTCCTCAGTTTCAATATTGGGATCATATAATAAATTCTGTACACTAATTGGAGTGCTTATTAAACAGTTTCTTTCCAAAAGCATGTGGAGCTCTCATTACAGCTGATTGGAGCATCACCAACACCGGCTTCTGAGTGAGAATGTGCTTTCCCGAAACAAACATGGATTATTCACGTCTCTCTCCCTCTCTCTCCCTCTCTCTCTCTTATTCTCCCACTCCTCTTGGTTACGCAACAAGAGTGCAGATCAAATAACTACTCCTCTCGTGGGGAAACGCTAATAAGATCTGCTCCTCTGTGTATTTAACCTACATTTTCCATCAAAGGTTTTCACCCCGAGTTGCCGCTATGACAGATCAGGAATGGGAGCTTAGATGAGGGGAGGTGAGCTCTTGTCAGTTTGAGGCAGGGGTTAATGATGCGTCAGGATCTTCTCTTTGAACTTCCCTGACACGTGGAAAAAAAAATAAATTCATAGATTTTCTGATTGACCCTCTTGACCGTCAAATAACCTTTCCAAAGATCAACCCCAGAAGAAGAGAAACCGTGGAAGACAATGAGGCGATGACTGCGCACAGTAGTGCGTTAACTGCTGGCAGACACAAAAGAGGGAGACAGATCTCAGAGCGCGTTCAAGAGCAGTCATGCCATCGCTCACCAAAACTCCATTAGCGATCACCACATTGCTCAAAATGCAGCGAGCGCCTAAATCGCTCCTGTATGTCACCATGCTTAATGTGTGGCTCTTTGTTTTGGACAGCCGTTATGCTCGTGAAGGTTCATATTGGAGATATAATGCGGTCATCAATGCTGAGGGAGAACGACCTTCCTTTGTTGGAGCCCGCTCTCCTCTGGTACCCGGTGTTCGTGTGAGGCTGAGGGAATAATAGCGACGACCTTGGCTGGACAGTTAACTGCTGAGAAAGGCAGTAAAAAGCTGAGGGAGATGACAAAAGGAGCCGCTTGTAGGAAAACAATACACTCTGACAGCTCAAAGGAGGCCCTTTAATATTTCAGCTCGGAGCAAGGGGCAGGCACGCGTGGCTGGGAGGATTCCTGAAGCTGAAGGTGAGGGAGGCTAAACGGTTGAAAGGTGTGGACACAGGAGGGGTTTTTCAATCTATATCTAGTCACTGTAGAGCCTATTGCTTTGTGTTACATGAGATAATATTAGTGGGAGCAGGGAAACACAATAAAAAGCTATGGCAGATGTATACTTCCACACATTGTCAGCTAAACTTTTTTTTGTTGTCGTTGTTTTAGCTGAAACAATCAGGATGAAAACACCCACTAAATCCAACCTACAGCTCCAATCCCTCTTTAAAAAAAAGCCTGAAATGAAGTCATGAAATCACGGTGCATGAAGTTGAAATGAGAGCGTTCAAATAACCCTTCAAGTTAATAGCTTATAGATTGATGCCTCCTATCGTGGGGGAGGCTTTTTTCCCCTCACCCCCACCGACTTCATTAGTTGTCAGCGTATGAAAGCACAGCTAGCGATTTACTCGTTTGAAGCAGACCTTCTTTCCTCGGGACGGCTGTAGCGTTATTCCTCAAAATACCTGCATATTCTCCTTGGCATGTTCACTGACTAAACAGAGCTGAATTTGCTCAACTCTGCTGACTCTGAGCGAAAGCCGGCACAGTTTCTTGTTAGGAGGAGCAATAGATCTCTGGCGGATGATAAGCCAACTCTGCCAACCTCTGCATTTTGTTTAAACGGGGAGAAGAGGAGGAGGAGGAGGAGGAGGAGGAGGAGGAGGCGAGGGGAGTATTTTTAGTCTTTCTTTACCTTGGGTCTGTGATGTATTGAGACCAAGCCTTCAGGCATTTATCGCACTGGCACGAGTCATTGAAATAACTTTCCCCGATACTCTTGATACCGCGTTTGACCCCGTTTGCGAGATAGGAATAGGCCTAGATGAATTGTGTGCCGGTAAAATGTGCAGCGGGGAGGTGAGAAAGCAGTGCAGGCGCTCTGAGTTGATCCTCGCTCGTACCGTTGAGGCGAGAGCCGGGCCGCTTCAGGTCACAGAGAAGATATCCATCACTGAGCACGCCACCGCATCACAACAGACTGAGCTGGGTCACATTTAACACTGAAACACCCTCCGAATTCAAAGGATATGATTATTCTGATGTTGACACTTAAGACATTAAAAACATCACTTTTCTGGGATCTAGGTATTGGCTGGATTTTTACAGTGCAAGTCCAAACTTTCCCTGACAACTGCCAGCCGTAATGAATGTTCAACGCGGCGTCAACAAATTTAATTTAGGCTCCGTTCATCTGGCCTGTGCTCTTGGACGACGACTGTGTACAAGGCGAACATCTGTAGGGCTCTCCTCCTGTGAGGCTCAGTTAGTTGGTGGGTGATGGCTGATGCAGCCATTACTCAGAGCAGGGCTGATGACTGGCCCAGACAACCATCTGCTGGAGGTACGCCTCACTATCCTTTCAGATCCATCTCTGTCACGAATCTGTCTTCTGGCACTCTGTACTCGTGTGGAGGATGCGCTGCTGTTTTCACATCCTTCTTTTCGGCTTTTGTTTCATTTCACATCCCGAGCCATATGCACCTTTACTTCCTTTCCACTCGCTTAGTCTCAATCGGCACCTCTTCTTTCCTTTATTCTTTTATCTCACTGCGATTGTAGTCACTTTCCAGTGTTTCCTCTCCATCCATTTTTCACTTTTAGTGTCTTCCTCCACCTAGTTCTCACTCCATTTTTCCTCTTTCCAGTTTTATCTCTCTGCCTAATTTTCTTTTTAATGCTTTTTCACCTCTAATAATTTAATATTTCCATCTCCCACTATCCCCTTCTCGTGCCTCATGTTTTATAATGAATAACACGCTTTGCTTTGTAGGAGCTTCTTGACGTATAGATAGATCTGCCTGTGACGGACAGAAGTTGATTTTCATCACATTCTGCCGAGGAGCGAGTCAACACAGACTCTTTACTCTTTGCAAATCAGCTATTTTCTATGTAAAGAGGCAGTGAAGATGAAACCGAACGGCTGTTGAAGACGCAGATGCTTGATGGCAGTAAAACTCCTTGACCCCTGACCAGAATACAAATTAGAGACTTATATCATAACTAAAGCAACAGCAGGAAATCAGTTTGTATTCTCCGTTTACTTCCTTGAGCGTATTTTTCACTGTATTTGTACAGCTGTGAATGACAGAAGCAATTTAAAGATCACTCATTCTGTCTGTCCGTGTGAGCATTAACAGGAGGAGAGTGACTAATAAGGAAAGGGAGGCAGGTGTGATCTGCGGCAGGACAGACATAGGGCATTCGGAGCCTGGGGGAACACCATCAAAGCGGCCAATCACTGCACTCAGAAACCTTCAAGGACAATCTTGGTCAGTCCGGAGGCCAGAAGAACAAGACAGACAGATTAAATAGCGAGGATAAGAACCTACCTGCCCACCCCACGTCAATATAGGCCCCAGCAGCTGCTAATGTAAAATGGATTCAACATTTCCCATCTCATTATCCCATTACCCTGCACGGGCCAGATCCTATAGGTTCAAATCAACCTTTCCCTTCCCCTTCCCCCCAGCTGTTAAGTGGAGCCATTTTTCTCATCATGGTTATTTCTGAAAGGTTCAGTAATTTCGTTGCTTTTTTTTTCTCTGTGGCTTACTGTTTGTTTGATTACACCGTATTTAAACCACTTCAGATGTTTTTTCACACCCCACTAATTGCCGTATGTGTAACGTGGCACCTGCCATCGCTTTATTATATTTACTGTAGCGTAGACGACTTTCCTTCGATGATGTGAGGGGAGGACAACTAAAACTGTTGACCAGCTGCCGGTCATATATTCAGAAATACCATATCAATGCATCTCTGTGCTGACCTGTTCCAGGAGAGCGATGACTCACTCACAGCAGAACACAAAGCGTCAGGTTCAGACCGCAACGAAGACAGGCGGGAAGCAGACAAACAGAAAGGCAGCAAGTTTCGCTTCATTAACACAATCAGCGTTCCCAAAGCTTCAGTGGGAACGAGATAAGGGTGCAGAGGGAGAGACCTTTGATATATGGCAGCATCACTCTCAGTATAATCAACTCCTGCCCACGGATGGGGGTATTCATCCATTATCGTTTTTATAAGTTGCTTCTGCTTTTTCAGGGGAGCACCATTAGGGTTGTAAATGGGTGGAAATTTTCTGGTGTCGGAAACTTTCCATGGGAATTTATGTGAATGAACTGAAATTGGGGGTAATTTAGTAATTAGGGGTAAGCTAGCATCATGATGAGATTATTCTAGCTGTAGCTTATTTAACATCTAACTTATCAGCTAGCCATCTACTGTATGAATACATTTCCATGTGCTACTTGCAAGATAAACATTAATACTCTACATCAAATATGTAATATCAATCATCAAAACTTATTTCACTTTATGTAGTCCACAGCCTCACATGTGTGGCTTCTATAGTCTTGTGCTCTGGGCTCTAAAGTCTGGTCTGGGGTTCTAGAAATCATCTGTGCATGTGACGGAGGACTGCACAGTGCATGTAGAGAGTGTGGCTTCAATAGCCCTACAGTAAGCAGCGTGCTATGTGCATGTCACTGAAGAATAGCAGATAAGTGTACTTGCATGAAATCTGGTTGTTTTAGTCAAGATTATGCTAAAATACCCCAAAGCACTAGAAGCTGTGAACAGCATCAATACCCAAGATAGTATCCATTTGAACTTGTGCACTGATGCACTGACAATATATATATATAATATATATTTTTCTGTATTATTTATACCTCTGTTTGTATTCAGACCACAGATAGACAGATAGTTTACACAGACTAGTTAGATATAGTCTTAGTTTTATAGATAGTGCTTTAGTTAGAGGTCTATATTCGTTTGTGTCACAACCTCAACTGCCCTCCTACCAACCTTTGACGCTGCTGTACATCAACTGGGACATTTTTATTGTTCATGCACATTCGCCGTAATTACTCTGGTGTGCACCAGTAAACAATGCCGAGCCATAGAGTTTTTTTTCATGAATTATACTACATGACATACTAGTTAAAGGGGTCCGCACAATGCAGGGAGTATGATAGCATTAATACACTCTATGTGCTCCATGATCTTTTATAGGACACCAGCAGCAGGAGGCCTGCTCATCAAACAGCCATCATCTCTCCTAATGATATCAATTCGACCAAGTGCCCATTAAAACATTTACTGGGGATAGATGGCCTGTGTGAGCGCGTGGGAGGCGCTGATTCATCTGTAGCAGCAGGCGCGCGCACGAACACAGCGAGTCCACTCTGTTGACGTTTACACACCGTATACAGGCAGATGTGTGCACATTTACAGCACAGAGAAGCATGTAGAAATCCATTAAGTTACAGGTTGACATGCACGCGAAAACAAGACACTCAAGGGGGGGGGGGGAGAAAAAAAAATGCACAGAAAGGCAGCTGAGTGTGATGAAATAATCATTGGGAGCCATCTCTTCTAAGAGAATGAACAATCAGCACTGGTCCCATTCACTCTGCTGCATTTTACCCCACACAGGAGATTAAATATTTACCAACAGTGGGTCTCCTAAAGACCCACGACATCTTCAAGGGACCAACAGTCCATTTGTGACATCAACCTAACACCTATCCTTTAATCCAGGAAAAGAAAAACATGTTTCCATTTGTACAAAGATGTAAGAGAGCCCCCGAGTCTTTCAAAAGAGTTGTGCGTCTGTAAACTCAAAACGGAGCTGTCTATTAGCCAACACTGATATTTCAAAATCTTCAGCAGGACTTTTATTTTTTAATATGCCCCGTAGCCCTGCTATAAATCCGTAGCCCTCATGTTATGTAAGAATCAACGTCTTTCTTTCGCCACTGATACGCGCACATGGGCTGAAAGACGCAGAGAGAGAGAGAGAGAGACAGAGAAATTGGTCCTAAAAAAGAACTAGGCCCTCATTACAAGGCACACTGCCGATCGTGCCACATCTCAAATACCCACCAGGCATCATTACAACCTAGAAAGGGGTCCACAGACAGAACAGAGGCAACACTGATTCAACACAGTCTTAATGAAGCCTTAAAGCGAAAGAAAAGTGAGGGAGGGATGAGTGATGGTGACATGATGAGGGACTCAGATGGGACCAGACGAGGAGCCGACATTAGGAGATGTGAGGAGGTCCGTCTGTTATCCTACAGCGGACTAAGACCTGTGAAATAGTAATGTGTCCATCTGCCAGTGCCGTCCTCACAGACACTGTTTCAATACTTTCGTAACATACTGTAGCATCATTTTGCTAAAAGGGTGAGGAATATCTTGTCAGTTCGCTGCAAAAGTTAGCATTAAATTAAATTCAAATGATCCACCACATGTCAAACGGACGCCCAAGAAATAAATCTGGTCTCTGGAATTTAATAAGGGACCATTTCCTTTGGTCAAATACACTTTAACACACTGCCTGATTCCTTTTTGACATAGTAATACTAAATGTAGAGATATAAAGTACCATCAGGGTTAAGTCCTACCTCTGGTTTAGGGACAAAGGCCCGCCCAGGGATGGTGAAGCAGTTGCGGACTGTGCAGAGGTACTGAGCCATAACAGACAGACGACTCCTCTGTCTGCTGCTCGTGCTGGCTGTCAACCTCTGGATAAAGGAGACAAATCATTGACGCATATTGTCTGAGAAAATATTACATAAAGACCAAAAAAAAATTGACCAAACTATTATTTTTTTACGTGTTTATAGAAAAACAAAGTTAAGCAAACATCATTAAATCCTGGTGTGAATGATCTGACTGGCCTAAATAAGAAAAACACTCCAGATTTCTTTATTTTAGATGCAAATTGGGACTAATTATAGATCAAGGAATCAATATTTAATGATAACAATTAAAATAAGGAATTTGTTGTGCAATATTTTTAAATACGAGGTGATGCAGCAGTGTTCACCCACCTCTGCGACCTCTTTCTGGAAAGTGAGTGTGAGTCGGGTGCGTCCGTAGGCGAAAGGCCCCGTTCTGTTGGCCATGTTCTCCAGCCACTTAATCATGAGCGGGGTAGAAACGTTGAAAGGGAGATTCCCTATGATGTGAAGGTTTGGTGGACCTGCAGACACACACACACACACACACACACACACACACACACACATATATATATAAGTTCCGTGGATTTATTATACACGTGACCGCTGTAACACCTTTCATACTTTCATAATCTCACCTTCCTCCCACGGCTTAGAGATGTTTACTGGGAATCCTCGGTCCATTCTGTAGGTGAGTATGTCACCGTGGACAATCCTCATCCTCCCTGGTGCTGCCTCGGACAATAGCTGTGCAAACAAATTGATGGTAACGTCGTATTAAAGAGAAATTAAAAAGGTGTTCATAAAGGTGGCTGGCAGTTGAAAACAAATTAACTGGACTCATGTCACGGAGAGGTGAAGCTAACCCAGTAACATTGTGGTTGCTCAGTTTACCTTCAGCCCTGGGATGAAGCGTGTGTCTTTCTCCACCACTAGCACGTCCGCTGCACCGGCATTGAGGATGGAACGGGTAAGACCCCCGGGACCAGGACCCACCTCGCACACATGAGCATCTCTCAAACTCCCTGCCTGACGCACTATTTTGTCTGAAAATATGGAGATGGACGACCCACTCGAATGAGTTTCATCAGTATTTTTGCATAAAATCTGTGAATTGCGTACTTACTTTCAACTCATGCATCATATAAATTGCACAATACTCTCCAGCTAAATGTCTTTATCAGTGTCTTAGGTATCTAAATTGAGATGAATAGCGTGTGATGTTGCAATACCTGTCTGCCTTGGTGTGATGAAGATGGGGTACATTAATCTAACAAGTCACCTTCTCCAAGGACAGGAGAGCAGATTAGACCTGCACTGCATCACTGATAATTATATTAAGGCTCAAGCTCAGCAATGGCTGCAAACAATTGACTCAGTCCATTCACATTAGCAGCAGGAGACATGCTGAAACTCAACCATAAAGAAAAGCCTGCCAGTTCCAATGCATTAAAACAAGGCTACAGTAGGTGAAGCTGTGCACTGACAAAACACGCCGCCGTGCCCTGCACTGTACACACAGTAACAAAGAGTGGGAGCTAGCAGGTATTGGTGCACTGCAGATAAGAGCGAAACAAAGAAAGAAAGAGAGTGAGAGTGATGCGGACTAACCTGTGAGCCTCAAGTCCAACAGAAAGTTCTGGGAAAGCTGTTTCTCAGCTCGCAGGTTGTACAGCTTTATAAGCTCGCCCACAGTGGGCAAGGGGGGCAGACGGAAAGATGCCAGCTTCCCTGAGGCTGCCATCGTTCAGGTGAAAAACTGTGAAAAACAAGGTGAGAGAAAATATGACAGATCAGCCTTCTCAGCAGTGAAATGACTCAGAAGCAGAGAGGTACACATTTATTCAAAAATTTTTAAAAAATACTTAAAAGGTCAACGTGTAATAACGTGTTAGGAAAAGTAAGTCCTGAGTGACCTTTTGAATTGAATGTGTATACGGTTGTTATTTTTATTTACAGTTGTGATTCGGCCAAGTGATTGAACGGGTTTTATTTTAACCTTTAAATAAACAGTAGAGTCTGACTTTCTGCCTCTTCTAGCACATTTTTATCAATAGCAATGACTTCTTCATCAGGTCATGGGATTGATTTCCAATGTCTACCCTTAAGCTGAGGTGTTACCAGTACTACAGGGCAGATTATGTTGATCTCAGTGTGTCTTATTGTAAGATCTAGTGCACCATCTAGTGGTGTTATAACAGAAAACTAAATGGCCAACATAAAAGACACAAAATACATACCAGTTTTAATTTTACACACTTTGAAAACAGGTCCTAATATGAGAATTTTAGCTGCAGGTGTTTCGGTTTAACGAGTGACCATGTTAACTGGTGTCCTTGTTTGTTAAGTTTTCTTTTTCATCAATGTTACAATGTCAAAAACATACCTGGTTCGTCTTTGGTGTTCTATTTGACAGTTACGTAGTCTATTCCTGCTTCAGCAGCTGTCGTAACTGCGGCAACATTAAAGCTCTTAGGCTAACGGTCACAAGTTAACATGGTCACTCGTTAAACCGTAACACAGGCACCAATCAAGTCAAATTAGCAGTAAATAAATGAGCATAAATTAGATTTAGCTCTATAACACATAAGTAAAATTAACTGCAGTATACTTTAATAATATATTAGATCCAAGTCGGGATGACAGTGACATGTAAAGCAGTTATTTAAAGCGGTATAATTCACTTTAAACTCATGTTGACATGACACGGAGATGTGACACTTGTTAGCATTTACAGCTAACGCTAGCTTTTAGTCCAAATGCCTTGAGCAGAGCTCGTAGTAAAAGGCTCTGAATGCAGACGGAACACAACAATAGTTTGTATAAACCGAGAAAGAGGATGAGAACAAACTGCAAATAACACAATGAGCACACAGAGAGAAAATACTCAAGGGTTTACCCACGTTTTTCACAGGTATCGTTTTGCTACCTTACATATCCGCATTAGTCATTGAATTGACGTGCAAGTATCCAATCAGATTGCGAGATTGGTGACCTGAACCAATCAGATTTAAGTAGGCGGGATTTCACGTTGCCCTTGAAAACCTGGTTGTTGTTGGTGTAATGATGCGTCGTAGCCAAAAGGGGGTGAAATTTCAATTTATCCACCCAAAGAGCATTTTTTATTTTTTTAATTTTAGTTAATTATCTTTTCATTGTTTATTATATGTACTTATATGTATTTTGGTTTATGTGTGCTGCTTTTATTTACCCAAATGTTTGCACATTTATTACATTGATCATATTGTAGTAGCTATTGGTTGATGTAGTTCTTTAATACCAAATCAAGGTGCCATTATTTATTCTCATGATGTCTCCTCTATTAATGCAGCTGTGTGAAAATCAAAGATTTTACATGACTTGAATATAAAGAGGGAAAAGACAAGGTCACTGTGAATCATGATGCCTACTCAGGCTTGTAAATGCACAATATCTGCTGGTTTCGCTGCCATTATTCTCGGTCATTATTGGCAGCTTTTGACATCTTCATAATACTGAATTGATTGAAACTGCTGAGTTTAAACTGATGAGCAGTCTGCATGCACATAGTCGACTGCAGGGCAGAAATTTATAAGTGTTTTTGTCACACTGGATGATAGACAGCTGCTGTTTGGAATGGCCCCGTGGCTTTGCGGTCTCCTGGCTCTGCCTTTACAACCCAGGCTGGGTCGTGGGTGTCAGAGATGGAAATACTCTTCCCTTGCAGGGTTTAGCAGTTGAGTGGCAGCTCGGTCTCTTGCTGTGGCTGACCTTGGCAGTACATTTCAGACCCTAAAGAGGGGGAGAAAAAACCCCACCGGTGGTGGTGGGTTAGGGGTCACGTTGGGTCTGAGAGGTTTCTGCAAAGTCACGTTCTTGACAGTGTATTGAGTTAAAAACACAAATACTGAGATCAAGTTATTAATGCAGACTAGGGAGTCAGGGATAGATCATCATAATTACATCGCCTCTGAGTGATCATACCTCCCAATGATAACCTACTCATGTCAGCATTTTCACATTTATAAGGCCACAAAACAGTCAAACAACATAATGTCCCTTTCATTATCATTCCAGCTATGATCATTAATATACAAGAGGTAAAACAGAAAAAACCCACAAGATGTAAAAATATAAAGTTATGGTTTTTATCTGCTGACTGCAAACTAGCCACCAGATCTCCTGCTGCCATTCTTCCACCACTAGCAATTGCAGTAGATGAAGTCATGCTTACAGCATGGCCTCTGGTTTTCCATCTGCGATAAAAGCTATGCCCTCCAGTGTGTGAAATTGAGTGGCACCTAGTAGCAAAGTTGCAACCGTCTGAATACCCCTCACCACATCATCTCGTTTCCAGCATAAATGAGAAACTACAGTGGCTATGATAGGTCCCATGTAGAGCTAAGTGTTCGGTTTGTCCATTCTTAGAGCTACTGTAGAAACAAAGTGATTCAACATGGCAGACTCCGTGGATAAGGACCCGCTCCCTCTATAGATATAAAAGGGTATACGCTTTTTGGTGATTATACACTATTGAAAACATAGTTATATTACATTTCTGTCAATTGATCTCCTTAAATGCTACACACTGGACCTTTAACTCCCTTAAAATGGGTTATCGATTAAGTTAAAGTTAAAGTTGAGAAACTAAACACCTGTAGTACAAAAAAATGAAATGGAAAGTTTATAGTAATATCATCAGAGGAATTGTTCCACTAACAAAGTCCCATTCTATCCTGAGACAAAACAATGTTTGCATCAGAACACAGGATGGCATCAGAGAGTCACTTCCTGCAAGCAAGCCACCCTATAGTGTGTGATCAGCTAAGACAGGAAATGAAACATAAGTAATTAACATTTCTGGGACATTAAGTCATCTCTTTGACCGAAACATCAGAAGAAAAACAAAGACAGAAATACTTAAGAGTATATAATTTTGAAGCCAATTTAGACGAACAGGCTAACATCAATAAACGCAGAAACCACAAGAGATGAGATGTCTTCAGTAAGTTCAACAATAATCTGCTATTATGATAATTCAACGTTGAGTCAGTATTATTATTTAGCTGGATGCTATGGATGTTGTAACAAGTTCAACAGGGTTAACGGCCCAGAAAGTAAAACCAGATGTACACTGTTCTATTGTGAATATCCCTTTGGATTACTTGGATCGAGTATTTTTACTTTATTTACTACTACTGTGGTAATGTTATGTTATTCCACTAAAGTTATTGTAAAACTGGTAAAATAAACTACAACTTTTTTGTCCCAATTAAATATAAGCGTAGTTTGGAGTGAGATGACATTGTGAACACTAACTCATGGTAATCTTTTAGATCTGGCTCAAGAAGTCTTACAATGACTAGTCTGAGTTAACACAAAATTATGTGCATTTATCATTTTGGACAGGACACTATTACTGTATTCGGAAGTGGAAAATCCAAACCCTAATTAGACATACTTGTCTGTCAACCTTAAAAAAAGAATCCTATGATACAGTACCACATAAAAGAAGTTGTGGTACCTCAACACTGAAATTCCTGTGGTAATCACTGCGTTCCTGTGATACATGTGTTGTGGTATTTTTGTGGTATTCTGAGATTTGTCTGCCTTTTTTACTATAAAACATTTGGTCTTCTGTGGCACTTGCATGTTATATGAGTCCAAGTCGACTGTTTGCTTTGTGACAAATAAAACCAAATAATGAAAATAATCTGTAAGTCTAGACTTTTTTTGTTGCCAAATAATTGAGGATGCAGCACTAGGCTACCCTCAAATATAACAGTGTTTAACAAATAGGTCCACATTTTGGGAAATGCGCTTATTTACTTTATTGCCAAATAAAGATCAATATTACTGTCATGTCTGTATGGTGAATTTAAGTAGCTTGCAACAGCAGCCTGTTAGCTCTGCTTAGCATAAAGACTGAACAGCTAGCCTGGCACTGTCCAAAGGTAACAAAATCCACTAACCAGCACATCCAAAGCACTCTTGTTAGTACAATATATCTTGTGTGCTTAATTCATACAAATACAGAAGTGCAATTATGTGACAATTTGTTGTTTTGTGCCTGACTACTTCTTAGCCAGGCCAACTTCCTGGTTTTCTCGCAACAGCCAGGCTAGTTGTTTCCCCCTGTTTCCAGTCATTATGCTAAGTTAAGCTAGCTGACTGCTGGCTCTGGCTTCATATTTACTGAGAGTTCGTTCCCAGAATTTTTACAAGAAAAGCCTGGACTTTTATCCAGGTACTGCAGTTGGTGTCTGTGTGAAGCCAAAAGTTATTGTTGACTTATTAGCTTTTCCTAAACCTAAGTTTTGGTGCATAAACTAAATTGCAACATTTCACAATGTTAACCATAGTGCAAAAAGTCTCTGGCAGAGGACAAATTTTTCCCATACGCACCTACACAAACACAAACATTGCTATAAAGACTTTTTCATCATCATTTTTGTTTGACCTCCATCATCCCATTTCCTAAAAAAAACTCTTTTGTCCCTTTATGGCTTATAGGCCAGGAACACCATGTTCCCTGTTGTATCGCCTAGTCTAATCTCTCTCTGCTTGGACAGCTCATTAGCATCTGTCAGCGTGCCCAAAACTGAAAATGACCCAAGAGAGCTGAGGTGATGTCTGCCCAGAAAAAAGTGGAAGCAAACAGAGTTGCTAATATTGCAGAAGTGTTTTGACGACATACTGTTGGATGAAACTTCAGTCATACCGTTGCTGGGGGTTGGGGGAGCATTTGACAACAAGGTAGTGTTGAGACCTGTGTGAAAAATCAAGGTATAATTGTGTGTTTGTGTGTGTTCTTGCAGACAAACAGAGGGTAATTGTGATGTGGATTATATCATCCGTTGACAAGACTGATTTATGACACTATAAATTAATTTGCCTGACGTCGCATTGTCTTCTTTTCCCCCATGTTTCCTTTGACAAAACCTTAAACAGAGATTTACCCTGAAGCTTCCTTGCAGCTGGATGACTTCACTCAATTCTCACAACAACATTTTATCACCCATCTTGCATTAATTAAATGAGAGTGCTGCTCATTCTGATCACATCATATAAGTGTGGGAATGGCAGCTACTTCAACCAGCCCACATTTCTATTATGATTCTGTAACAACCGCAGCCCCAATGGGCCCAGACAGGACCACCGTCCTGTGGGCATTATATATACAGAGTGAAATCATAACAAACCTCTTCCTCACTGAATCCCACCACATGACTTCATTTTGGGTGTGGGAATTATGGCATTCAATCAAAATACACTTCTCATGACCTCAGTTTGGATAGATCTTCCTCTTCGATACCACATGTAGGGGGATGACTTCATATGTGGGGAGGAAGGCTTATGTCAAACAAATGTGCTTTGTTTTTTTGGAGCTCTTCTTTGCTTGGATTCACTCTGAGCGTCACATACAGGACAACAAAAAGGTAAAAATGTCTTTGAGGCTGCCCAAGAGCTGCTGAACTCTCAGATGACCTTGTACCTCCAGGTATCCAGCGACACTTGAATGAGTAAGGTAAGGAGTGTGCATGTGTTTCTGTCTTCTCACTCTATTGTCTATTTGTCTGCTGCAGACATTGACAAAACATTACATCAGCCCCACACCCAAATAATCCAGCAATGGCTACGTGCAAACAAAAGCACTGCTGGGTCAAATCTGCATTGCAACACAGAAGAACTGACAAAGAGGGAGTGAATGAGTCCATGTCCATCTGACATAATTCCTCAGTGGGTTTATCTGTTAGTTAGCTGCTATGTCTTCTGTTTGCTTTGGTTTCCACCTAGAGATAACAATGTCATTATGTATTGGTGACCAGACAAGACTTTCACTTAGATAAAAGATAAATGCAGGCTGTGGTGCACTCCCTTCACTCCCTGTGCTACATAGATCACTTTAGTCCAGATATATATATCTGGACTAAAGTAATAATATCATCCAGCAATGTACAAGCAAATAATGGCGAACATGAACTCTAATCAAGGTGAATATTAACCACAGACAGATAATAATAGCTTCAATGTCAATGTGTCCAGATATTTCAATACTCAGAAAAGGACAACAACCAATAATATTACAGCAAAGAGTTGTACAATGAAGCTCACCCTTGGCAGACGTGAAAACTGTTTTATTTGGACTTTTCCCTCTATGCTTACATTGAAGTAGAGAAGCATTTTATCCTAAATATTATGTAAAATTGTTGATGTAATGTATTTTTTGGTATTGAATCTGATGTCAGCACAATACTGGAATCATACAGCAACCACCTGGTGGTGAAGTCCAATATTCACTCTCTTTTAGCTCTGATTTGGGTCTATAGAGTACAGCCACTTTAATTATAAAGACAGAAAAGCAGGATTGTCCAGAAAACTGTAAGTGGTACATCATCTGTAATATATTTGCAACATATTTGGTTCTGAAAGCTTGTGGACTCGAGGGAATACTACAGTAGCTCACGAGCTAACTGCTAACACATAGCCAGCCGGGAACATGCTAGCATAGTCTGCTAAGTGCGCTAAATGATAAGTTCTCATAGCTTCCTCTATTGTGAATCCCCCAACTCTCCAGTCCCTCAAAGGTCAGCAATGTCAAGATATGCTTGCTAATCATCAACTGTGCATAGCTGCAAGTTGCAAAGTTAATCAAATATTAACTTGAAACAACGTTACTTTGACTGAATCCACTGATTCAATTTCAATAAACCGATTTTGCTGCTCAATTGTGACACAATTTCTTGATGCAGATGAAAATTTTCCTGCAAACTCTTTAATTCTGCGTTAATTAACTATAACTATCTAACATGTATGGCTTTTTTTGATACATTGATCTTGAAAGGTGGGTAAATGCTGATCTACAAATAAAACAACAGATAAATGAAGTTTAATTGTGTTTACTTTCTACTGCTTCCGTGCACATGTCTAACCTAACAGTGCCCTGGCAGCAAAGTTAACTATTCCCATTGATGCAGAGCACAATTACTGTACCTCAGATTTAGCTTGCTGGCCTTGTTTTCAGTAAGCTGGGCCAAAAAGGCAGTGTAGCTGCCAAAGTCCTGGAGAGCCTGGCCACACTCAGCCCTCCTAAGTCAGCAATTGGTGGTTCCTTGGACCACTGTTAAGTCTTTGGTGGCTCCTGTCACCGGACTTTCCCAGCATTAGAGAATGGCATGGTTCAGCTGTCACTAAGGGTCAGCAGTGGAGAGTTAGCTTCTCCAGTTAGCCAGCCAAAACATCTAGCATTCAGCTAGCCTCAGCTGCTAACAGTCCCCATGTTGGCAAGAGTGGGCAAGTTAAATATAGAACTATACTTTTAGCCTTGGTGACTCAAGTAGAAAGAGAGGGACAATGGAAGATGTCGCTGAGTGAAAAGATCTGGCCTTGTGACAAAGGACATCACTCCGCACCTCTGCCTTTCTCCTCACCGGGCAACGGCCCCTTTCAACCGTTGTTGAGAGGGACTAGAATAATGCCTCCCTACCTCAACAACCCCCCCCAACCCTCCCTTTTTAATTCTCACACACTCATCAACTGACTTCTAGAAAGGATAGGAGGGGAAGAAAATGAGAGGTGTGCTTTAGAGTGCTATGCAGAGCTGAACTGGATAGGCTGTGGGAGTGAAAGAGGGAGGGAGGGTGTGAGAGAGAGAGAGAGAGAGAGAGAGAGAGAGAGAGAGAGAGAGAGAGAGAGAGAAAGCTCTGTTATTACTCTCTACCATTCCCTGCTCTGACCTGAAGAACTGAAAGAGGAGAGAGAGAGAGCAGAGCTTGAGATGGCTCTTGGCACAACTCAGTAGCCAGCACAAGCCGACACCACAAGTGGACCACACAAGCCAGAGGATATTAGTGGATACTTGATTGCCTTTTCTCTAGGATTACCCTTGGAGTGACTACTAATTGCTTAAACCTGGGGACAGCACAACAGCAGGTAAGTCACTCTCTGCTAATGAAAGCATGTGCGTTCTCCATGCCCTTGTCAGGGAAACAGCCAAAGACAATCACGTGCCTGGCAAAGTAGAGCTTATCAGTTGTTCTGCTTTCACGCTGATATACAGGAAACGACTGCTGCTGAGCTGTCATCAATTTATGAAGCCAATAAAGCGCATTGTTGTGATAGAAATTCACCCTCTTGGCTTCATTTGAACAGTTGTTCGAGCCGTATAAATGACACAACTCTTCCCTGAGGCGTGTACTCAATTCAGCTCATTTCTTACACGTTCAAATGACGTGGACGTTTGACATGTTGCATCAATTAGTCGCCCATTAGAAGACAAGGGGCTACTCTTGGTGCTGTTAATGGTAACACAGATTTGGCATTGTGACAACTCATACAGAAAAGAGAGAGAGAGAGAGAGAGTCATGAATCAAACATTTTCCCCCATGAATTACATCTTATATTCCTGTATGAATAAGACCATTTAATGTGAGGGGCTTTTGTGCTTTGCATGTGGGCAGAGAAGCCCACAGCTTCACCAGACAACAGGAGATGATGGTGCACTGAGAATGTTGGAGAAAGAGTAGAGTAGTTAGTTCATGTTTGGGAATGATATGCACTCATATAGCAACTTTTGCCTTCAACTTCTCCCACAGCCGCCAACTCATCTCTGCAGCACCGCGCAACACTCACTGCTGCATCTACTGTACACACACACACACACCAGTACAAATATACACACACCAGTGCTTAACATTAAGAAGTGTCTGAGGCCTTCACGAGCTGCAGCAGGATGACATCTTTCATCCTGATTATTTATGGGTCGTAATGACGCCAAAATGAATTCCATTTCATCGGCATGAAGTCATCTGCCTTTCAGAGGAGACACATGGCTCCTGCTAGCTGCTGCCCATTTGTCAAGGCGCACATCACCTTTCCTATAAACCGAAAAAGAAAATATGAAATGTATCTCGCTCTCAGCAAGGGAATGTAACGCAGGTGTGGCTTACACTGCTGTCAAAGATCCTTTCTGTCAGCGTTCAGGGGCTCTGTGCAACCTCACCCTTCCTCTCCCACCCTCTCCAGCTGATGTGGCCTCTGAGCGCTCAGTGATATCACTGCTAACATGAGACAAAAAGAACTAGTGGGGCGATATTACTCATTAACATTTTTGTGCCAGTTCCAGCTTTATCTAAGCTCATCCTCTGTAGCTCTGCACATGCCCTGCGAAGTCTCTACGGAGCTCAGTCAGCCAAATGGCCACTGGAGAAAGACAGATTTGTGAATGTTGACTGAGCAGTTATCAGTCGCAGCTTGTAAATGAATCAGTCTTACTGTAAATCAATAATGTTGTCCCTGTTTAAACTGAAACCAAGCAGGGTAAGCTTGTACGCCAAAGCAGCATTGATTTGAGATGCACTAAATGTGTCACTGGCTTACCTCATGACATTACTATGGCTCTATGTCATTTGAGTTCAGTGACATACTGTAATTTAACTGTGAGATGTGGTTTTAGCCTGAGGATCTGAGAAGGATGACCTTTTTCTTTGTTGCAACATTTAGACACATCCAGTGTCCAACTGAGTGAGTAGCACACCGGGAATGGTCAGTCAGTCAACAGCCATGTCATATTGTGTTTTAAACCCTGCACAAGATAAAGCTGTGTCTCTGCATCAAGTGCAAAGATTGGCTTTGTTACAATATGATAAACCAGCCAATAAAATGATTTGAATGAGGTGTAAATGGAATATTTTTAATATGAGTCACAAGAACAAGACGCCGTGCTTTGGAGAGGAGTTGCGTCTGTTTCAAGCGCATTACTTTCATTATTTTTTGACACTTTTACGGCCTCCTGCACATTATCAACTCCGTTCCTTGCTGTGAATGTGTGTCTGGGAGGCTAATTCGTCTATACGTGCGCCTGAACAAAAACACAACATACTGTGAGGAGAAGCTCGCTGCTGCATGTGGTCAGTCTTCCCCATACGTCTGGGGGGCCTCAACAACAGCTGTCACTGACACATGCACAGCTCCAGTCGTATACGGGCCTCTGGTCTGGTCTTGAATTCCAAAGATGCAGTTTAGACACATTTGGAGATTTCGCAGAACAGTCGCACTTATAACTCATGTTCCCGTGGTTTAAAAATAAGGCCTTAAACTCCATAGCAACCCGGGATCTTTTTAAGATCATGTGATATGTAGTGAGCAAGATGGCACAGTAGATTGGTGGTTGATTGCTTCTTGATGTCTAATAATATTAGAGCTAGTAAGGTCATTGATTAAGGGCACATACAGATTGTTCTAACTCTTATTTTCCCTGTGGGTGGCATATAAATGATGCACTGCACTATTGCATCTTTCTCAGCAGTAAAGACTCACTTTAGTTTGATGGTATGAGACATTTGAAATTCCACAGAAGGGAAAGATTAGTTGATCTCAACCATATCCCTGCCCTCGCCACACATCTCATGCTTTTCTTCTCTCATACATGTTTTTTTTTTTTTTTTTTTGAGGGGAAGTGACTTAATCATGACTCTTCCAGTGAACTGGCATGTGATAATGACAGTCGGCCACACAAAGATCTCATCTGTCCGTTGTGTGCTTGGGACCAAATAACACACTGTAATTTCACACACATCTGTTCGTGAGACAGAGTTCTTCATCCCACTGCCATTTCATTCTCTGTTTTGTTTTGGTTCCACCTGCAACAATGCAGGCATTGTCTCTTATAACTAGTTCTTTACTTCTTTAAAAAAAAAAAAAAAGGGAAACAAAGGGAGACAAAGGGGCATAGTTATGATAGCAACGCAAAAACAATACAAATGCTCACCTACAAAACTGAAATGGGTCGTGGTTGTAAAGTTTTGGAATAGCGCGGTTAGGCAAATAGTTCATTTTCATACCAAACACACCAGGATGTGACCAGATAAGAGGCTAAACAAACTGACAGGCACGCGCATATTTCAACCTTACACAAGCTGTTAAGGTTAATGTGCTAACAAACATTTGACTTAGACGTACGGCAGACTTAGCATTGCATTGGATTTCAGTTATCAGATAACAAGACTCAGAGTCTACAGCTCTCTCTGAGGCTGTACTTACTTTAAGGGTTGGTTTGAGCAAAGTGCTAATACAAGCATGACAACATGCTTACAATGCTAAGGGTTTCATCCTCTTGGGACCATGAATGTTTGCACAGAAATTAATCGAAATCCATCCAATAATTGTTGAGATATTTCAGACCTGACCAAAGCAGTTGAACCACCGACTGACAGACTGGCATAGCCATCCATGGAGCCATTCCACAAGCATGGCTAAAAACAGATACTAGCAATGGGTTAATGCAAACAGCGAGACTGAACTAAAGTATTTAACTGTGAAGTGTAAGGTGATAATAGAGCTGTGCTTTTTCTCCTTTTGCTTGACAAAGCAAGAAACATGTAAGGTGGGGTGTATTTATATATATTAATTAAAGACAACTGCATTACATTAAGGACAGGTCTGTGAATTATTCATGCAGTCTCAACTGATTGGCTTACATTAAGTGGCCCTTCTCCGTTAACTTAATCTTATCTGTAGATATCACAGATGTATTTTATTTCATCCAAAATTATTTTCTAAATCTGTTGTATGGTCACCAGCAGAAAAAAGTCCTTAGCACATAAGAAGTGTAACCCTAACTCCCTAACCCCAAAACCTGTAAATAAAAAGTAATAAAAGAAAGCTGGTTTAATTGGATTCCAGTCCATAGACATGCAAGTTAATTGGTTAATTGGTGTAATGGGTGGATGGTTTAAATCTCATACTTACTGCCAAAAGATTTTTATTATGATCTCTATGACAGAGTTGAAGAGTTTCCACGGTCTATATATAAAGATCTTGAAGGGCCAGTGTGAACAATTTAGTGGCATCTGGGGTATCTGGTGGGTCTCTTCCACCCTCCCTTTCCCAGTATGAAGGAGAAAGTACAGTGGGCGTGAATCATACCAAAAATGCGAAAGGCCATATCTAGAGCCAGTGTTTAGTTTGTCCATTCTGGGATACTGTAGAAAAATTGTGGCTCAACATGGGGGACTCCGTGGAAGAGGGCCTATGTCCACTGTAGATATCAGACTCATTCTGAGGTAACAAAAACATGACTACACACCAATGAAAACAAATATTCTGTAAATACAGCTCACTTAATCTTACACACTAGACCTTTAATCTTTAATATACAATCTTTGGGCTTGACCTGTTAGTGACATTAATTTAATGTATGTGATAATTAAGCTTTAAAAAATCCAGTTAACTCCCGGGGTTGTAACAATGTAAAGGCACCAATGTACAAAAGAGACAAAACTTCTACTAAATTTATGAACTGCAAATGCAATTAAAAGTAAAAGAAAACAAATGGGCTCTCCAATGAAAACCATTCCTCTGATTGATGAAAACCTCATCAAAAGGCCCCACATTACCACGCTACACTACACAAGGACCCCGAAAACTGAAAATGTGGGAGCAGTAGCCAAGACAGACAATTAAACACGTGAAATTCTGATCTAGTAGGCATTTAGACGAGACTTCGGACAAATGGCCGACCCCTGTGACATTGTAGCATATCTGAGACTGCTTCATCCATATGTTGTCTCGCTGTTTCTATTCATAGAACAGCCAGAACTTGATCTCTTCCTTGATCTCCAGGCCATAAAGATGATATCCACAAGTGCCATTGGTCCAGAAGAATCTGGTGCTTGATAAGCTGGTTTAGGTTTACATACACTCGCAACAGACTGAAAAAATACTGTTGGCTACAGAGGCTACGACATGTCTAACTCTTTTATATAAAGTAAACTAAACTTATTTATGACATCAGTCTTTCTCATGCTTGGCTCAGTATCTTGCTTAAGAAGAGTGGGATTGACATGTTCTGACTGAATATATTATGCATATCAAAGTCTCCCACGCATATCAATATTCATTATTTTTCAACTTGAAAGGATTTGCTGTTGCGCCTGTGGATTAACGAAGAGATGATATAGTTCATCAAAGACTCAAAAGTGAATATTTAACAAACTGCCACCAGTGTAATTACCATCAACTATCACTGTCATATTTTATAAGTGACTGATTCAGGAACTACCTGTGCCAAGTTGTTTGCGAAGCAAAGTCGACAAGTAAGCCATTAATGTGCGAAATTATGTACAGTGGAGTATCTACATTCTTCTCAGTTTGCTCATTAGTGAAACCTTAACTGCTGAAGTTCCAGTCAGCTCCAGTGAGAGGATCAGGTTAATGTGACATCAGGAGAATACTACAAGATGAAACCCACCACCTATGCTGACATTTTGCTGCAGTATGGCACGTCAAAGTTAGAGTTATTGTCGGTTATGAGGTATTAATAGACACCATGATTACAGGAAGGTAAGCTGTACATGTTTAAGTTTTGTCCATGAAGGATCTTTGACTTTTTTTAAAATTTCAATTAAGCATTACTGGAAAAATACTTCCTAAAAGTAAAATCTTAAAGGAATGTGTCTGAGTCAGTGCTGTCCTGTCATCCTTCTCTGTCTAAAGCCTCCCCAACATGGCTGTTACGTAAAATCTGACCCCAGAGGTCGCTGGCCGTCTAGGCTGGAACATGCTGTCCATCAGCCTCTTGGAACAGACGGCAGCTTTGTTCCAGGAGGCTGGGAAAATAGGTGCTCACATTCAATATCAAATGGATTGACTTGTAGCTTCAAATCTTATCCACGGCTACAGTTTTGATTGAAATTCCTATATCTTGGCAAGCCGATGTGTTTTTCTTGTCACGACGGAAGAGCTTCTCAGGCACGCTGCAATTTATCAGTGTCCTCTGGCAGAGCGAGTTGCGAAACGCTCGCATGCAGAGAGCGGCTTATATAGTCACACTGTATTTGTGATGTGAATATGTCTCACTGAATCAAACAAATCAATTTCCAATAGCATTGCTGCATTATTTGCAGCTGCTGTCCTCATTCCTCATCTCTGGCAAATTAATTTGGCTACAAGTCAGACTTTTATCACCAGACCTCTGCCCTTCCTCACTTGTGTTTCTCGATGAGAATATCACAGTTCAGCAGTATTGTGTAAGTGTGTAAAAAGAGAAATCACTTAATGTAAGTGTTCAGAATAGTGCTAGTGCTAATCTTTCTAATGCTAAATTGTTAGCATTAGCAACATTCGTGGCTATTAGCTGAGGCCACTCAAGAACTGCCAAAAATTGGGCGTCCTGGTAGTACGTCACTATATTTAATGTTTTTTTTTAAGAGAGTTTTCAGACCCCTCTAGCCAATCTTTTCAAAAAAGCGACTAGCGACAAATCTAGCGACTTTTTCTAGTGTACTGGAGACTTTTGGCCTCCACTTCCAGACTGCAAATGAATTTTAGACAAAAGCAAGTTAATTAGGGCAGCGTTTAGCTCAAGCAGCCGTCCAATGTGCAAAGGCTCAGTCCTTTTATTTGGGCCCAGGGTTTGAATCCAACCTGTGGCTTTTTCCCGCATGTCATCCCCCATCTCTCTCTCCCCACATTTCCTGTCACTCTTCAGCTGTCTCTATTAAAAAAAAAGATCATTTGATGTTCTAAACATATTTAGGGTGTTTTTTTTAATCATATTTTGTCTCTTACACCGTCATTCATCTCTACTACAGTGTCCATTACAACTAAATATGCATTGTCAATTATGCAAATTAGGTGATGACATCATTGAGCGACTTTTAGAACAACCAATAGTTACTTTCTTACTGAGCAGATGGCAACATTGGGCAGAGTGTGTGCCTCATATCAAAAGGCAGAAGCCTTGTTGAAGCAAGCTGTGTGCGATTCCTGCCCAAAAAAATAATTAAAAAAAAATATTGCAGTTCCTCAAATGGTCACTTCAGGCTGCATACAGGACAAGTCAATCTCCATAAGACCCTGTGTTAAAATACCAGCAGAAATTAATGTTTCCACATTTTTGACAACTGTACTGAGGCTGAATTTCTTTGTAACTCACCCTTTAAAATTATATTAAAACTTAAAGTTATGATGAACTTGGCTGCTTTGTATAACAGGATGATGCCATTACTGGTGGCCAGTTTGAGCACCCAGGCTTGGTTCAGCCTGCTACAGGCCCACTGATGATCCACATCTTTGACTATTTTTAGATTAGCCGTGTGGCGGCAGAAACAGGACTGCCAAGATGGCGGCAGCCAGAGCCATGTTCAGAAACCTATGGGTGACATCACAGATAAGACATCCATGTTTTATACTGTGCTTAGTATTTACAGCTCTGTAAGTGGAACTGGTAGAAATTAAGATTCACTCATTCACCCACATTTCACAAAAGCTACTTACAGCCTTTTTGATTCATCAGAGAGAGATGAATGCCTCTCACATGTTACGTAAAGCAGAGGATGTTTTACACCTGAGATGCTGAAACTAATTTATGCCATTTTCACTTAATTAAACTACTGGTAACTCAAAATGGATTCATCTTCGATTGATCATCACTCATAATATGTTGTAAGAGTGTCACAGGCTACAGTTCACTGCATCCCATTGATGGACACTGTTCTTGTGTAAGAAATACTCAGAGTAAATGTAAATTCAGCCCGCAGATAAAACTCATAGTGAGCATCAGAGGTGTTCACTAACTTGCTGACCACTCACTGTATTTTATAGCCCCTTTTTTCACTCTGGAATGGAGGCATGTGTTTTGTTGGAAGCTATAAATACTTTGTATATGTGACAGCTGGACTTGCCCAAACCATGGGATAGATTTGGGGTCTGACTTTAAATTTAGGCTTAGGCCTTGACTGGGGCCTCGCTGGGTATTAGGCCGCTCTTTCATATTAGCAGGCACTATGGAATTGGATGCCGGGCAATCAGTAGCATTGTGTCGATGGTTTAGATGCCATAAATGTGTGTGGGCATTGTGGTGGGTTGGCGCAGACCTCAGAGTAAAAGCTTATTGTCTGCCAGCTCTCCTGAATTTTCCATAAAGACAACTGGGAATGTTGCATGTCTGACTGGAATGCAGGCCACGTGGCTTTGGAATCTCCATTTGCTGTTCTGGAGAATTCACCACAATCAAGCCCGTAGTAACCAGTCGAGGTAGATCAAAGACTTGTCACCAATAGGCGTTGATGACAAGCAGACTTTGATGATTAAGACTTGTCATCAAAGAGCCTGTGAAATTGTAGTGTTTATTACCATCTCCTAAAGCTGTCAAGCGAATGTTTTGTGTGAATCCGTGCAACTTATGGAAAGTCAAACTTGTTTAACTGAGTCCTTTTGATGCTGCTGCTGCCACTGCATGATAAACTGCTAAAATCAATATTTTTAAGCGGCAATCTGAAGTGGAGCCAATCCACTCGAGACTCCATAAAGCCAAGCTTCACAGCAGAAATAAACATGTTGCTGGATAATAAATCCGTTCAAATTATATCAGGGCTTAAAGTCAGCACCACACCAAAGACAGTATAAAGAATGGACAGACCCTGAGTGACGTCACCGTCGCCATGTTGGATGTACTGCTTCTTTCGCCTCCCTGTTAATCTAAATATCAGCAAAGATGTGGATCATCGGTGGACCCAAGGTGGGCTGAATGACGCCTGAGTGCTCTAAGAAGCCATTTGTAACGGCACTTACCTGTCAGTCAAAGCGGTCACGCTGTTAATTATGCGTAACTTCAGGTTTTAATATCATCTGAATGAGAGAGTTGAAAAAATGAAGATTGACTCACTTCTGCAGCCTGTCTCAAGTGACCGCTCGAGGAATCACAGTTTTTAGCACTTCCACATTGGCTTCATTTCCCAATACTGCAGGTTGCCGCTTGCTCTACATACAATCACCTCACAGATATGACGTCCGTTTTTTATACTGTTAATAATTAACACTGGAAACAATGACTCTAAGAAGAAGAGAATTATCACCAACATCTGAGATGTCCCCCTGCATCTTTCAGCTCACTGTTTTGGTTTTAAAGTTTGCTGCTTTACTAGCTTGATTCACTCTCGCTCTCATAAGAATTTTTTTTTACGCAACAGGCAGCTGTAGTCAGCCAAAAAGCTCTAAAAACAGACTATACAGCAGCATCATCGACGTCAAGCAAACAAAGTTAGCGGCTGATGTATTTAGTGGAGCATTCGGCAACTGAAGAGAAAGATATTTCCCTCAGGAGATGGTTGAGACCAAACCAGAGGTGTTAATGTAAACAACGAGTTACGGTATAACAAATGTAACAAAAACAAAATTTGTGGTTAGATTTTCAGAGATAAGGTTCTTTTGGCAATGTTTGTTCCTCTTTACTTTACTGACCTTTACTACACTGGCATTTGTGTTTTTAATGCATTTACATGGTGTGTTCCTTTATGCTTATTTAATTTCTGTTTTTAGAACTTTTTATAGTTGTTCAGCTCTCTGCTATAACTGCACACACTCTCCTGCTTGCTCTCTTGACCTGGAGTGACCCCACAAAACGAGGCGTTACATTGGCTTCTCAGGACTTTCATGGCACCAGCCCAGAAATTAAAAATAAACCTGTGAGTGCCTATCTCGTCAGCGTCAACCATTTTGTCTTATTTAGAAACTCTGCCTCGAGTAATTTACAGTACTGCACATGTTTCTATGTTTCATCACTCATGCCCTCAATAGTTTTAATGCCCTCCACTACTGGGCATTTATCTGGTCATTCAAACTCTCTGGCATTGCTTGACTGGTGGGCTGAAGACTGTAGGCACTAGTAGATGCTGCTGTGCTGCGACATTTGACTGAATGACAGCGAGCCCACAGCTGAAACTAATAGTTATGGACAGGAAAGAAGGCACTGCTATTAATCTCCAGTTAAGAACTAGCTCTCCTCTGAGCCAGTGTGGACTCAATGAACTCCCAGAACTAAGATAAGGAATGTACTTAATGTGTTGGTTCGTCTGTTTTTTTCTTTTCTGTTTGAACCCGAGACATGCATTTGCTGTTATCTTGCACTCTTCCTTCTCATGAGCTTGGGTCTTTTTCTTGGAAACAGGTGGGATTCAAAGAGACTGGTTTCATGCATCATTAGATTTCACTGCAGTCTTAACTTCTCTGACCACTATTACAGACGAAGATAAACATTTTGCTTGATGTGAAGCGAAACCTTTGATAGACTCATATGGAAAGCCTCTTCTAAGCCTACCCATTCATTTCACTGCCTTGTTTTAATCTAGTTACACAAGTGTTGATGTTTTACACCGAGCCTCCTGACATAGTTGTGTGTACATATAGTCGACCATACACAGTGTGCATGCACAGTTTATGTGTTTTGTGTATGCTATCGCATGCATCCAATCCTGTGTTTAAGAGGGAAGTGACATTTTGGCAAGCTTACTCAGGATGTCTCAATGCATGATTCAGAGGTCAGGGTGCTATGACATCACCAGGGTGCTAGGGTGGGGATTTTGTGGGCTGGGGATGGTGGTTTCTGTTTGTAATTAAAACTGATGTCATATCTGAAATCGATCACAAAGAGTGCACTTGCTCAGTGTATCAAGGCTGTTGTTAGAGAGCTTATACACACAAACACGTTAATAAATAGAGGCAAAACACCTTTATTCTAACAATCTACCGTGCACCTTTGACCATTTTATTACATCAAAATAATAACTTCAATAATATGTTTCCACCC
Organism: Protonibea diacanthus; assembly: GCA_028641955.1. Lineage (NCBI taxonomy): Eukaryota > Metazoa > Chordata > Actinopteri > Sciaenidae > Protonibea > Protonibea diacanthus. The sequence goes on along the minus strand of CM053987.1, from coordinate 14,088,128 downwards.
ATTTGTGTTGACGAGAATAAATAAACTAAATAGCATTACAAACGTTTTACAAAGCATTACTTTTGACTGACTAATCTTCACTACATTAATCAGTAAGCTACCAGCTATGATGACTGCACACACACATTACCAACCTAAGGCAGGTGTACCACCTCAACACCATGTGTTGCCGTTGAGAATGCGTGAAAACTAGCTAGCAAGCAGAAAAGTTAAAAAGTTTGTCATGAATAAACAGCTGAAACAATTAGATAAAAAATAATGGATAAACAGTCCAGCTAGACTGCTACAGCTAGCTAAAATTGCAGATTAACTTAGCTAAAATAGCTAAGTGTAGGATTTGGCTAAACGGCTAAAATAGATAGCTAAAGCTATGGATTACCAGCTGAAATTTTAGATGAAAGTGATGAATAAACAGTAGGAATTGGTTACTAAAAACAATGAATTAATTGAAACAATTATCTTTAAATGATGGATAAACAGCTAAAGTTGTTAGTTAAGGGCTTGAGGTAACTGCTAAAATAGCTCGCTAAGGCTAGCTAAGCTAATAGATAAACTCAAAGTTATTTTCCCAGCTCACTGCATGTTTAAGTAATCAAGGTTACAAAACAAGCATGCTACAGGCCACCACAGCATGACTTGTGTCGTTACAAATGATTAATGTAGTGAAATTAAATTTAGAGTCTGTCATCAGCGGATTTATTTTCAAGATCTGGATAAAATGTTTGACTCAGACTTTTAATGTGGCTAGAAAAGGTTAAAGCACCCAGGAGTGTCACAAATGTGCTTCCAGATCGTCAACTCTCAGCATGAGATACGCAACCCTTGTGAGAGAACGGGATGTGTCAGGAATGCACATGCCGCCATACAACACAAACATACACACGGTCCTGGGTAATTATGAATCTTTATTCCAGATTAGGAATGTTACATGTCGTCCAGTTGTAGTCCTGTGTGTGTACAGTAAATAAAAGTGGGTTAGTATGGCAGTGAATGGGAAGTGATATGAAGAAATGGTCAAGGCTTCAGTCATAGCGCTCGCTGTAAATTATAACAGACATTTATTCAGAGGACAACTTTTGTAATTAAAAGGCTTAAACTGGATAACTACACATTAATGGTAGTTTGATTTAACACAGCATCTCTTCTGTCCTTGGTGCAGGAAGAGGATGAGATCCAAAAGCAGCGGGGTGGAGAGCCCGGCCGGTGGGGTACTCGGGGTTCCACAGGGCGACCACGACATCAGCCAAGAACAGGAAGTGGGTCTACCTGTGAAAAGCCTGATTGCTAAAGTTCAGCAGAAAGAGGGTGAGGACAATGTGGACGTAGACGTGATCTCTGACAAGGAGAAGCTACTGATTGTTTCACCTGAGGTTGGAGAAAAAAAAGAGGACATCATGGATCTGTCCAAAAAAGATCTGCTGAAACTGCTGGGGATCATGGAAGGAGAGGTTCAGGTGGGTTGTTTCTCACCATTGTATTTGACCTTGGACCTGCGGTCAAAGTAGGGTCGGTGAACTTATGAAGGAAAGCAAACATACTTGTGAGAGGCATTGTGTATCAGTTTGAATAGAATGTAATCTTGTTGCACAATAGCTCTATCTTGTGGTTGGAAATGGCAGTTTAAGATGCCAGAGAAAACAGGCAGACGTGCCATGTGTTTGTCAAGTGACTATTGTGGAGAAATCTGGAATTCATTAAGGTCTGTGTAAAGTAAGAATAAATATATGTTCTGAGTTTGTCCAAAGACGAAAGTGTTATTCACCACCTAGACAAATCTGAGGTAAGGTATCAAAATCAGGTAAAAATGAGCAGCTCCAGGACTGTGGGGGCGTGTCCGCTGGATGTGCTGAAGCCACGCCCACTCGTGGGAGCAGTGAAGCAGCAATTTTGAAGCAAATAAAACATGTCAGATGAGTTCATAAAATGACATGACTAACTTTGAAACACTCTGAGTGAGATGAATTAATCTCCATTTCTCTGCTAGGGGTGCGGGGGTATGCTCAGGGTGGCCTCAGCGTGTCATCGAGCCACCCTTTAGGACAGCCCACAAAATCCTGGACTGAAAACTGGTGACAAACTGTTTTGACCACAACTCCACATTTCTGTAATATATTGTTCAAAATCTTTTCACATTTCAGCAACTATTTTCCAACATATTTAATGGATTTTGAAAGAATTACACCAGTGTTTTTCAACCCTGGTCCTGCCCTGCATGTTTTAGATGCTTCCTGTTCCAACACACCTGATTCAGCTCGTCATCAAGCTCTGCAGTGACCTGATAACGAGCCACTCATTTGAATCAGGTGTGTTGGAGCAGGAAACATCTAAAACATGCAGGGCAGTGTTCCCTGAGGACCAGGTTTGAAAAACACTGAATTACACAGACCTTAAACAAATGCTGCAGGGCTTTAAACACCTTAGTATTGGATGTGCAACATGTTCAAAGCCATTTTTAATGCACTATTTCTCTTCTATATGTGTGACAAAGAAGCCTACATCTCTTCAAACTCTTTCTCCTCTTCGTCAGGTGTATTACTTGTATATCTTTTTATTTTTATTTTTTTTATGTTCAGGCCAGAGAAGATGTTATCTGCATGCTAAAATCCAAACCGATTGTCCCGGAGGCCCTTGAATCACGTTACGGCTCAGCCGGCCTTGGTTCGGCCCTGCAGGCCCTGCAGAGGGACGACTTCATCGCTGGCACTGAGACGAACAACCACAGTGTCTACCAAAAGCCTATGGCTGAGGTCAGTCAGCAGATCACTCAGTCACAGCAGTGTTTGAGATCAGGACATTGAAATGTTTTAATGTTTTAAGTGTTGGACCCATGTTTGTGTTGTGTGATTATGAGCTACCTTTACGATTTGAAAAGTGAAACGTTTAAATTTAATAGTCGTTGGAAATGTGAATGTTTTTCTTTTACAGCTCACTTACACGCTGAAAATCAGCTGTATAAATATCCCAGAGCAGTTTAAGAGTTGAATATGACATCCCTGAACACCTTGCAGAATGTTAACGCTATGAAAGTCTTTGGCATGTCACACCACAGCAAATAAAATCCACTTTTTTTTTAATGTTTTCTCTGTTTCTCCGGTCGTGTGTTTCCCTGCGTGGATGTGACGGCCTGTCTTTGCCCTTTCTCAGCTGGACCGTCTGCAGGAGAAGCACAAGGAGACGTACAGGAGGATGTTAGGTCAGTTGCTGCTGGCTGAGAAGTGCCACCGCCGCACCGTTCATGAGCTGGACACAGAGAAACGCAAACACGCAGACTACATGAACAAGAGCGACGACTTCACCAACCTACTGGAGCAAGAGAGAGAAAGGTGAGGAGGAGAGGACAGGGAGCATGTCTGATTGCTTTGGTAACTATAAAAAAATGATTTGAAAAGGTCACCAAAGTAACGTTTTATTTGCATATGGGGAATTTGCTGGCAATCGAAGAAGGAAGTAGATGGAGTAAATGTGAAGGGGAAACAAGTGAAAGCAGTAGGAGAGGAGGAGAAGACTGGTGAGAAGCAAAAATCATGAATTTGAGAACATGGATTTAAAACCAGCGTGGAACATGCAAAATGTAAGAGGAAGAGAGAATCCGAAGAGAAATGTGTGAACGGCGGTCTAATCAACTGAGTGAATCACAAAAGAGGGAAGAGGGAAGAGGAAAGGTGAGGAGAGGGTGGTGGTGGTGGTGGTGAAGTGATAACCTTACATACCTTCATTTCACAGTGAGTTTGTAGAAGAGAGGAGGAGGAGGAGTAGGTGGAGTGGAACTGGTTGGTGAGGAAGGGGTCAGGCTCTTTGCTGTGGGAAAGAGGCAAGTCAGGGGCAGAGAGAGTGGAGGAGACGAGGCCACTGGGTGGGTGGGGGGAGCAGGACGATAGACAAACGGAGCAATAAAGGCCTTTTGAGAGGAGCAAATCTCCCATGACATCATCTGTGAAATGAAGTCATCGCCAAGGTTGCGACCTGATTTGTTGGTCAAGAGGAGACGAGGCATGGCAGGTTGGGTGGAGAGGGAAAGAGGGGTCTCTAGCATCAGAGCTACATCGTGTCCCCGTCCCCGTCCCCGTCCCCGTCCCCGTCCCCGTCCCCGTCCCCGTAGAGATCAAACAAGCTTGGCTGTGAGTGTGTAGTACTGAATCTGTACGAGAGAAGAGGCCCTACTAATTAACATACATCCCGATGAAAGCGTTTAATTGGCCGTTGCTTGTTGGGGGATGTAATTCGCTGCAATTCCCATCACACATCACTGTCCATTCTCACACAATAACCCAGAGAGATGAGGACATGTGTTTTGCTATGCATGTTAGCCTTAGTAGCCATGATAACGTGTGTGTGTGGGAGACAGACAGAGTAAGAAAGACAGCATCTGCAATGTTCTGTATGGTGTATATACAGTATAGTCATCTGTAGAGCAGACTACACCACGTATATGCTGCATTTCATGAACTGTCAAAACTTCAAACAGTTCATTTGCAGTACTGACCCAGCAGAGGTATTTTTTTTTTCCAGGAGCTTTTACTGCAGGACTCAGGAAACAGACCATGGAAGCTAAATCACAGCAATGACAGCCGAGTTGCCATCACAAACTGAGGAGAGGGCTGGGAAATGAGCAGCAGACTTAGTGTTATAGCAATTCCATCGGCAGGTTTCTAAGACAGGGAAATATGGTAGTCATGATTCAAAACCTTTCAGTGAAGAATATGTTCTAGGAACGCACATGAATCAAGTTATCTAGAGTAAATTTAGGTGTTTAATAGAATTTATATTGTGTGTGCAACTTACACAACTTGGATTTTCTAAGGTTAAACACAGTGCAGTTTTGTAAGGCTGTTGAGGACTTTGTTTGACTGACATCCTACTGAACTTAAAAACATTACTGACAGAAAAACATATTTAACCTGAAGCCAAATGTATGCATGAATGAATACAGAAGTAGAAGAGATAAAACCATGAGATGAAAGTCAGTTTTTTTTTGTTTTTGTTTTTTTTTGTTCTCACTTTGATGCACATTTTTGTGCATTTTACCATATTAACAAAAGTAGATGTGACAGTACAGGTGGGCCTTGAAGTAGGTAGTCAATAGAATAGTCTATAGCCATGCAAGCTGCCAATACTTTGCATCTAAATGCTAATGTCATCATCATGCTTACAACATGCTGAAACCTAGCAGGCATAATATTCATTAAACTACACACAAAAAGTAAGGAAATTTGTGTTTGTTGTGGGTAGATTATTTCTTTGTTGTAACAACGTTTCTTGGCAATGAATCTTATACCATTTGGAAAGTGTGAATATTTCCCTTTAATTGGTGCCACATTTGTAAGGAACATCCATTTGAGGGATGAGCAGCAGTATGTGGGTTGCCCCCATTAAAAAAAATTGCCAAATCTTCTCAGACAATGCCAAACGTCTTTTCTCTGCTGTTGACTCTCGTTTGATGATTGCATGATTGAAGTCTGAAGAAACAAGACGTATTGGCAATTGAACAATTTATTCATTTAACAAACATTGATTTCACTTAACAAACAGGAGCTTCAGTAGCGTGTGGAAGAACCAGACACATCCACAACAGCCTGGACCAAAAATGTTACCAAATTACAATCCATCCAAAAGTTAAAGGTCCACTGTGTGAGATTTATTGGCAGGGATGGAATATAATATTCATTATTATGTTTCCATTAGTGTATAATCACCAGGAAATAAGGAAGCGTTGGGGAGTATTCATTTGTTGCAGTCTGCAACTTCACCTCTAGGTGCCACTAAATCCTAGTCAATGCTTAAAAGTCAACCTCACGATGGCACTAAAAGAAATGTTGATGATCACCAAATGCTTCTTCTGGCGCCTTCAGTCTGGATCAAAGTGGTGGATCAACTCACTGACCTGCCTCCCAAGCTGTTGACACACCCAATAAAATAATCACTGAATGTATCATAATCAAAACCTTTAAACATTGGGAACAGTAACCCGAAACTTCAGTTTGAGGCATATGGCACAAATCACAAGTGATCTTTCACTTGATCCTTGGTTTGCATGCAAGAAAGAGGCGACCTCCTTCTTATGCCAGGTGGTTTCCAGCAGGTTCCTTGGCTCGCGCACAGGTCGGCCTCTGTCACCTCACAAGAAGAGTGAAAGGGATGAGCTCCGCTGTCAGCACCTACAGAGCCCAGATTCTTCCATCTGTTGCCATAGAAGTGACTAAGTCATGAAAACACAGAGAAAAATATAACTAAATATAGAATGATGGAAGAACGGACACCAACACATGAAAACTAGCACATAGTGTGTAAAAACAGATTCCATGACAACACAACTTTCTTTGCACAAACATTAGCGCCAACACCTACGCAGAAGCACGCATAGATCTGTTATGTCTGGTGCTGCTCTGTTTTGACATTCTTTTTTTCAAAGAATGGAAGTTCGAGATGGAAGCATGTCATCGTCTCATCTCTGTCACTGTGATCTCCTGCAGCCATCTGGGTGAGAGTGAAGAGAGAAAAGTCAAAGGTCTTGTGCCAAACATCTGCAGGAATGCAGAGGATGGGTAAAGAGAAAGCAGTTTCTGACTGTGAGCCATTAACACCCTCTCAGACAACAGAGCAATTTATATGTCAAGACGTTAGAATATTTAAGTGGCACGATGGTATGTGTAATGATTAACGGAAGACAAGGCGCCCATTCCTGGAGCGTTTCAGAGAGAAAGTCATGCACACAAAATGAAAACACACACCTTAAATGGGAAAACTAAAATGATTGTGTTCTCATAGTTTTACAGGCTTGCAACAAAAACACCGGCGCTCCATCATCTGTCAGCGGATCATATACATACAGTATGCGTTGACTTGTTATGGTTGCCTTTTAAAAAATCCAATGTCCACTTCTGAGTTCTCTCTTTTAACACCATGTCAGTCTTATGTACTGCACACTATCGCTGACTCTCTTTCTTAACACTTAATGCTTTTTCTCTGTCAAGAGGGGTCATTACTGTACGACATAATGTTTTGACAGCTTTTTGGCAGTTCATGTCTACTTCAGTCCTCGGCCTCCTGACACAAAGGGGCCGCAGTGCCTCTGAGCAAAATTCCCCAGGAAGCATAGTATGAGATGAAAAAAAAAAAAAAAGGTTGAGGTTGGCTTATGGATTGCACCTGTGTATTTGCTTAAGAAATGTGTTTTTGTTTCGTCGACACACACTAACAAGCTTGAACCCTCAATTAAACAACTTTCTTAAACCTACCACGCATTTAAAAAACAAGAAAATGTATCTTAGAGCAGGTCTCACTCGAGTAGCATTGAAATTCATAGCTTACAGCAAAGAATTAATATTTGCCACTTAAGGGTACACTGTAAACGGCCACTATGTCCAGTTATTTCTACCTTAGTAACAGAGCCATGCAACATAAACTATGCTTTTTACATGACATGAGCACTCGAGCCAAATACCACTGACATCATGACTTTGACCTTTGCGTGAAAGTAATTTGAGCGTGCCAATTTCTAGGCTATCAATGACATCTGGCTGTGTAAGTATAAATTTTAAGAGCTGCACTGAGATTTGGATGGCTCCTCTGTACAGTAGCCAGGCCTACTAATGCCACTTGGCAATGAATACTGTTGATAATGTGAATCACTGTAGATGTTTGCTGTCATTTACAAACTGAGGATCAACATTTAGATTCACAGTGACGTTGGGTTGTGGAAACTTTTGTTTGTTATACAATTCTCCATGTATGCTGTATCTATCTATATAAAATAAACATAAAATAAATACAGTTTAATGCAAAATTCAGAGCATAGCACTTCATAAACTCATTGTCATGGTAATGTATCCTCCAAGATCTTCCTCATCTCAAGGGAGACATCCAGCTCATCCCTATCTGGTTTTCTCATCATATGTAGACTTTTCAAGGAACCACATTTGCTCCTGTCTCCTGTCTCCTGTACCAGGGAGATTAAGGCTTCCGGTCTGCAAAGGCAATATCCTGTGCACTTTAGAAAATGGAGTTTAATTCGCACTAAACTTTAAATTGCAAACATTTCTTCATTCTTTGTAGTACCTTTTTGAGCTTTCCAAAAAAAAGAGAGAAGTCTTTAGTTATGTTATAGTACATGTTTTTACTCTCAAACATGCCATGTTTTATGAAAACATGAAAGTTGGGGGGGGGGCTCTGCATGCAAAACACTCCTGTGGCCAAGGTCCTCCCCCTTCACAGCGTCCACAGCAAAGCAGCACACACACTCTCATACACACAGTACACTGCCTTATATGGATGAGGTGACATCATTTACTAGAGGTCCGGTGGTGCTTCACTGTATTTATTCACCTTTCATTGTACTGATAACATGCCTGGAACGTGACGGTGGAAGATCTGTGGAAAAGGAGGCTCCTGCTACTTCATATGCATTCTCAGTGGATTTTGTATAATGCCAGAAAAATACTTATGTGGCGATTGTAGTGCAGCCGTAGTGGGTAAGTTTTAAATGGGATTTGTTGGGAAGTTTCTGAGATGTTCTGACTGCGTCCACGATAATAGATATGTTTTGAACGAGGCTCAGTTAAAACATTTAAGGGTTGTTTAAGCTGTAGATCAGCAATCTTCCGTGTTGCGATGGTGCTTGTATTCATTTTTTTTTGCAATGCAAAAATGTTGAATAGTGCATTAGCATATCCCTGGGAGTGTACAAGGAAAGGATGCAGCTTTGCATTCAATCTGCTTTGCATGTATTTTGTTGGAGCCGGAGATGAGATTGGGCATGAGCAGCATAGAAAGAAGCTAAGAGAAAAGAAGACCACTTGGTGAGGGGGTGTTAGTTAAACTGTCACTAGTAGTTTGTATTCTTAGTCTATATCCCAACAACAGAGATGAAGATAGCAGTGTTTGGGAATTGTAGTCTAGATCTTTGTCAGTTTTCCCTCTTATTGCTTGCTGTGCATAGTAACATAGCATGTATGATCTTTTTTTTTTGTATACTGGATAGGTTAGCAAATACTGTTTCTGTCTCAGAGAGACAGAAATTGCTTGGAAAAGTGTTGATTTGGCAGCCAAATATAATATTTTGTGTGGTAAAATAGTCAATTACTGGATTTCTGTGAGTAGTAGTTTAAATATATTGAATGAAAACTTGTATCTTGGGTTTGTATCTTGGATGTGTGTTTTGAGATGATCATTTTCGTAAAGATACACACTTTGACTCACTTATTTTCACTATCATTGAAACATTAACTGGGAATAAACATTGAAACCTTGGAATATAAATTGTTTATATTCCACAACACAATAGCAAACAATGATACATACTGTAGTTACATACTGTAGTTACTGACTTTAAATCAATAAAACACCAAACTAATCCAACTAATGCTGTTTTTCTCTTCTAGACTGAAGAGATTGCTTGAGAACGAGAAGGCCTACCAAGTAAGAAAGGAGAAGGAGCACACAAAACGTCTGGACAAGGTGCGAGAGGAGCTGGTCAAGCTGAAGTCGTTTGCCCTGATGTTAGTCAATGAACGCCAGCAGCACCTGGAGCAAATGGACCAACAGAGCCAGCGGGTCCAGGAACTCAGCCAGCAGCTCCAACAACGGGAACAAGCACTGAGTGAAGCCAAGGAGCGTGCTCAGGAGGATGGACACAGGGTACTGAGCCTGGAGGCTGATCTTAAGGAGAAATCTGCCAAACTCACACAACAACATGAAGAAATGAGTGCCAAGCTAGCCAGTCAGGAAATCCACAACCGTCAACTTAATGCCAAACTTTTAGGGCTTACACATAAAGTGGAGGAGCTAGAAGAGAGCAACAAGTCCTTGAGGAAATCTGAGGAGGAACTCCAGGAGCTGAGGGAGAAGATCGGCAAAGGGGAGTGTGGAAACTCCAACTTGATTGCTGAGTTGGAGAACTTGCGGAAACGGGTGCTGGAGATGGAGGGAAAGGATGAGGAGATTACCAAGACTGAAAATCAGTGTAAGGAGCTCAGAAAGAGGCTACAAGAAGAAGATAGTAAGAGTAAAGACCTCAGGCTGGAAGTGGAGAAGCTCCAGAAAAGAATGGTGGAGTTAGAGAAACTCGAAGGTGCCTTCAACATAAGCAAGACCGAGTGTGCACAGTTACACACTGCTCTAGAGCGAGAGAAGGGCCTGACCAAAGAGCTCTCCGATGAAGTTGTAGCTCTCAGGATCCGTATGAAAGAGCTTGAGTCTTCTGAACTCAAGTTAGAAAAGTCTGAGCTGAGCCTTAAGGATGACTTGAGCAAGCTGAAGTCACTGACTGTTGCTTTGATGGAAGAACGAAAGACCCTGATGGAAAAAATGAAATCAGATGAGAAGAAAAAGGAGGACTTGAGTAAAGTGGTCAAAGTCGAGCAGGGTAAAGTTATGGAGGTGACTGAAAAACTGATAGAGGAAAGCAAAAAACTCTTGAAGTTGAAATCAGAGATGGAAACCAAAGTAGAGACTCTAACCATAGAGAAAGGGGAACTAAGCACTAAGCTAGCCTGTGAAACTGATAAAACCAAGGACCTTAGTTCAAAGGTCAGTCAAATGAAAAAGAGGTTAGATGGGTTTGAGCAAGCAGAAAAGCTATCAGTGAAGAATTTGGTGAAATGTGAACTGGGAAGAACATCTGAACCTGTTAAAAGAGAAGATAACAAAGTTAAAGAGCTGACATTTGAAATTGAGCGCCTGAAAAATCGTCTCAAACAACTTGAAGTAGTTGAGGGAGATTTGATCAAGACAGAGGATCAGTATGACATCTTGGAAAAAAGGTTCATGACTGAACAAGACAAAGCCAACATCCTTTCCCAACAGGTGGAGGAAATGAGAAGTCAGATAGCACGAAACAAAGCAATTGAGAAAGGAGAGGAGGAAAGCCAGGAAGACGACCTCCGACAACAATGCAAGAGAGAAGAGCTTAAAACCAGGGAACTTCAGGCTGATGTTGTAGCCCTCAAGGAGAAGATCCACGAACTAATGCACAAAGAAGACCAGCTTTCTCAGCTCCAAGTGGATTACTCTATTCTGCAGCAAAGGTTCTTGGAAGAGGAGGAGAAAGCCAAGAACATGAGCACTGAAGTTTTCCATCTCACCAAAGAACTGGAAATAGCGAAGCGTCATAGTCGAGCACTAAGGCCCAGTTTAAATGGGAGGAGAATGGTGGACGTTGCTGTGACATCCACAGGAGTACAGACAGAGGCAGCGTCCACTGGTCCAACAGAGGAAGACACCCCAGCTGTTTTTATCAGGAAGTCTGTTCAAGAAGAGAATCACATCATGAGCAACCTCAGACAGAAGTGCCTGAAGAAGCCAACAGAAAAGAGTACTGCTATTGAGCGTTGCCCTTCATCTGGCAGCGACCTAGGCATGAAGAAATCCTGGATTCCCTGGATGAGGAAAAAGGACAACACCCCTCAAGAGACCAACTTGGAAAAGCCTCTGCACATTAATGGAAATCATTTACCTACCTCTGAACTGACCATGTCCCAAAAGCAAGGGCAGCCTTTACACATACGAGTAACACCAGACCACCAAAACAACATGGCTACTCTTGAGATCAGCAGCCCCACTGCTGAGGACTTTTTCTCAAGCTCAGCTCCCCTCAGTCCTAACCCGTCTCAATCTAAATCCAGAATCACCATCATTCCCAACTACTCTGCTCCAACCCACAAGAGAAAATCCACTACTGGACCTCAGGGCCCTGAAAGAGCCAAGTCTCCAGTCACCATCACAACGATATCCAGAGCCAAATCTCCAGAAAGCACCCGAGCTCCCTCCACTGCTTCAGGAAGGCCCTTGTCCCCTGTGTCTATTATGACAGTGAGCACTGCTATAGTGCCCGAAGCATCTGCCTCCCCAGAACCTCAGGAAATGACCATGGGCCGAGCTGTGTTCAAGGTTACCCCTGAGAAGCAGATGGTCCCAATGCCTATACGGAAGGGCCACAACAACACTAACATCATCACCACCACTGACGATAACAAGATCCATATTCATCTAGGCAACACCATAACCCCAAAGATGGTAGTCAGGCCAGTGTCTGCTGTAACAGAGGGCAAGGATATGACCTTATCAACTGGGACAGTTTTACGCTCCCCCCGCCAAATAACCACCACTGCTACCAGGAGCACACAGAGCAAAGTGATGAGCAGTATCACAATTTCCCCTGTTACGTCTACGACTTCCAGACCCACTCAAAGCACGGTAAGTTTTGCCTAAAGGTTGTATTCATTATGAACCATCCAAATTATCCAAGCATCCAAATTATGAACTAACATATTTTCCTAGAGATAGCTTCAGTTCATCCATTTTTGAGATACCTGCCCAACGGCAATTTACTGTCCATAATCCACAGATATTGCTGTGAACAGTAGATTCACCTTTGTATTGAACTGACTTGTATTGACCTTTCTTGCTTTAAGTGGATTTCTTAAAACCTGGGAAAATAAAACCTGTTAGCTCAGCTTGGAACAAAGATCAAGAGCTGAACTAGCTTTCCTGTTCACAAATTAATCATTTTCATATCATTTTATATCGTGTTTTTGAGTGTAAAAAATTACACTTTGCAGCGGGGTAATGTGCCAGTTTACAATGACAATACCAGATACCCAAACAAGATATTATGTGTTGCAGATTTAGAGGTGATGGTAGGAGGATTTTGTAACCTTTGTTTATTTAGTGTACAAACATGACAGAGGTATTAATCTTCTCGTGTAACTCTCAGACAGAGAAGTGAATAAGCTTCTTTAATGTCCTACAGTGGTTTCATATTCTTTATAACACATATACTGTTTCATAAGACACATATGTTCACAAACAGCTTCATCTCACACTATGAGAATCAAACACTGTGTTGGTGTTTCAATGGGCCTTATAATATGCTCTTTGTGGATGAGATGGATGGCGTGACAGATATGCCCCTTTGGGCAGGCCTCAGAATGGCAGAGCTAATGATGTGGCATTTTGCCACTTTGTTACAGTCATGCTGTAATTTATAGTTGTTACTCAGTGTTTATATTCACAAACAGCTATGCAGGGCTCAGTGCCCTATGGCTGACACAAAACAGCCTAGCACAGCATATAGAAACTTAGCTTGGACAAGTGTTCACCTACTGGGATTGAAGTGAAAGAATGCATAAATGTTTACATTTTTCTCTCCTATAGCACACACGCTCAGTTACATTGTTTAGAAATTCAGAATTCCTTTTTCCCTATAATGGGGTTTACCCCTTTTCCACATTTAGTCCTTATGTTTCTCTCAAGTGCTCCCCTGTCTTTATTTTCCTGCCTGAAACTGTACTCTCTCTCCCTATTGTCAACAGCCTGGGCATGATGCCCAGCCACCTCGCACAGGGCTGACCCGCATCCCAATGTCCAAGAGCCTGAAGACAGGAAAGGCTGTGCTGGGATCCCTGGGGATCTCGGGTGGAGTGAAGATGGAGTCACGAGCTGAGAGTCAGTCTATGAGGATAGAAGTTAAAAAAACCACTGTGAATAGCAGTACTTTACAAAATGGAGGAAAAGCCTGATTGACATGATAGTATCAAGAAAGTACTTGTTTGTAGATTTAATTTAGAGGTGATTAAGAGAACATTCAGAAAAAAAGCTCTGTCCCATGTACAACTCAGCTAGACATTACAAGGCACAGAGGCATTTTTTAAAAATGAAATATTAATTTGTCATTTTTGTAAAAACTTTTGTACTTCTCATATCAATTTCTGCCATTTAGATATAACCATATTCACTGTATTTACAGTGTGTATTGTGATGGGCATTTGGGTTAAATATTATATCAGACTTTGCTGCTACTAACTGCTTCTTGCTTTGAGTGGTTGTCTCACATATAAAGAGTTTGTTGATAATATTTTTAGGGACAAGTTAAAAGTCAAAATACCTGTTTTCATGTAAATGATGTTTATTTTTATCTGTAAAGGATTTGTACTGAAAAGTGTTTTAAATAAATGTGACTTTAAAGCGTAGAGTGATATGCTCATTTGTGTAGGAAAATAAGAAACACAAGGGAACTGTTAAATGTGAGCCCCAGTTATTTTCATTTTGTTCCATGTAATCTTTGATAAAATAAAGCTTTTATGTTTGTTTATGGAAGCAACTAAATGCCAAAATAATCTTGAGCTATACAAAGAACTTTAAGATATAAAACAAAAACAAATAGATAAATAACTGATACAATTAAATATTTTTATCATTATATAAACATTTAAGGAGACTCTAACACAGTATTTTTTTAAAAAGATGTATAAATATTTCAGTTTATTCTTTGAAAACCATTTATCTCAGTTTATATTAAAATCTATTTCTATTGATATGAAAGATGAAGTTTCCAGAAGGTAATTTTAAGTTGTACAAAATGTTTTCTATTTCTTGTTGCTGTTTTTTTTATATATTGATAGTTTCCAGTCTCTTTGTTTATAATTCTATGACAATGTTCAGATCAATTCAATTCAGGGTCAGCTGCATTACCTCGATAATAAATATACAGTAGATATTTAAATTTGTGCGTTAAGTTTCCTGTCAACTTTTAATGTCTAAATGAACTTTAATTGAATATTTTTTTTTCAATAATGGATACCTGAATGTTCTGTCTGAATTTGCTAAAACAAAATCAAATAAACTAATTGAGTATTAATGAAATATATTATTTAACCAGGAAAGGTCCCATTGAGATTAAAAATCTCCTTTTCAAGGGAGTCCTGGCCAAGACAGGCAGCAGTACAAACAAGTAAATTATAACAGATACAAAACAAAACAATTAAAACACATCAGATCTCTAAAAATAAAAATGCAAGGACAACCACGGGATTCTGTTTCCAGGTCTTTCAAAATAAAAGTATTCAAAATAATAAAATCATTGTGTTACAACTTAGTGTAATGCATTCCATTGTGAGTATTCAGTGTTGAAAAGTATAAATAAAATGTTAGTTCACGCTCTTGCAGTCTTCCAGTCTTCCATCCTGTCAAACTGTCATTAACGGACCTTTAGCGTCACGTGACGAAGGGGCGATGATGTAACGGCTACGTTTCATCATCCAATTGGCTCGAACGCTTCCGGCTTCTTCCTCTTGGACGAGATGAAGTAGACAGATAAAATCAATACTACAATGAGTAGATATCTGGATTAGATACAGGGTGAATGTCACTCCTTACACAGTTTGACGCTTCGCTTTAACGTCTCGCCTCTTGTCCGTCGTGTGGAATTAACCGGGAGCTGTCGTCTGACAACTACAGCAGATTATTGTTGCTCGAAGCGGATCGCAGCCATGATGGCGTCAAGCTACAACGCTAAGGAAGAGGACGGACACCACTCCGGCGCTACGAGTCACGGAGGCGCCGGGGCTGTGAAGAGTAAAAAGCCGGACAACACAGCGTTCAAACAGCAGAGACTACCAGCCTGGCAGCCCATCCTGACGGCAGGCACCGTGCTGCCTGCTTTCTTCGTTATCGGTCTCATTTTCATCCCCATCGGCATCGGCCTGTTCGTCTCATCTAACAACATTAAAGAGTTCGAGGTACAGTAACGCCTGCCTGTCTTTTAACCAGCTGGTTAACTTTATAACCACCGCTGACTAGCTTTGTCCAGGTTTTTCTACACTGTGTAACTTGTAACTTGACTGTAAATTGACATTTAACCTGTTGTGCTAAACAGGAACACAAATAACAAGAGACACTGTAATGGTTAATCTGAACACTGACAGTCTTAGCTGCAGACTAATATAGGAGCACTGTAATGAAAGGTTATAATGAAACTGTTTTTATTAAGGTGTTAACTGAACTTTATGGTCATTTGGAGGCTGCAGCTAGTGTTCCTATTGGAGTGTATTACAGTTTGTTTTCTAGTATTTGGTCCACATTAATATGAAAATGTTTGAAACCTCTTAGTGTGACAATAAGTTTATATTAACCCTCCTCTGTCACTATGGGCATTTTTGTCCATTTGGGCACATTTGTCCTCTTTATCTGGTCATCATTTTGGCTGTTATTGGTGCAAATGGCACTCATAGTCTCTTTCTTGACAAATTTTGGAGTTCAGCTTTAAATTTTTCTAATAGGTCAGTAGAACACCGTGGAAAAAATGTACCACCCTCTGAAGTCATTAAGGACAGACAGTGTCCAACAGTGTCTGCTTTCAAAAAAACTGCCATAAAAACTTTACAAATTAATATTTTTCCCGCATAAATCTTTGAAACAACTTCAGCCCTACTTAAAACTACCAAACATTTCATCATTTTAACCCTTTAAATGCCTGTTTGGTGACTACTTATGAGATGTTATTAATGAAAAAAGTGAAATTAACTCGTACATCAAGCAGTCAAACAGGTACTGATAGGGTTAAACCCCTGAACACAATTTAATGTTTGGTAGTTTTGAGCAGGGCTGAAATTGTTTCAGAGATTTACGCCAAAAAAAGGAGAAACAAATATTAATTTGCAAAGTTATTATAGCAGCTTTTTGGAAGTGGACGCATGAGTGTTAATGAGGCTGAATGTAAATGTAAATGTACTTTATTTATATAGCCCTTTACAACAGTCCTTTTGGTGTACCAAAGTGCTTTACAGTAGATAAATAGAAAGAAAAGTACGTAAAAACAAACAAATTAAAAACAATAAAGGAACAATAAAAACAGTAAAATACAACAAAATGACTAGGCTAGACAGATCTGAACATGCCATTTATATCAGTGAGAGTAGAGGAAATGGTACAGAGACATAATAAGCAAACTACAGCCTCCAAAATGACTTTTAAATTGAATCAGCACCTCTTAAAAACTATAACCAAACTAAACTGTGACCTTCATTAAAGTGGAATTTATTGCAGAGCTGTTGTATTACACTTGTGGACTTGATGTATTAGAGTTTCATCAAGTCAAGTCAACTTTATTGTCAACACTGCTATATGTACAGGACA
The DNA here is from genome assembly GCA_028641955.1 of Protonibea diacanthus. Lineage (NCBI taxonomy): Eukaryota > Metazoa > Chordata > Actinopteri > Sciaenidae > Protonibea > Protonibea diacanthus. The sequence goes on along the minus strand of CM053987.1, from coordinate 14,071,220 downwards.
TACTGAAAATTTAAATTCTGTTTCTGTCATGTCCTCGGTGCAAAACAAAGCAATAAACGTGAAATAGAAAATATAAACTGTAAAAGAATATAGCAAAGTCTAAAAAAATATAGCAAATATAAAAAGGAAAACTAAACAGTTTAAATGTAGATGGCAAAAAATATAAAATACATCAATGTTACTGTACATAGTACAATAAAAGCAGCAGCCTGTTTGTATTTCAGCTTGTACTGAATAAATTTGTCACAAAGTGTATATGAACAATCTCAAAAAGTGTTAATTTACCTTATCGAGGTGTACTTAATATGTCAGAATACTAACTGAGCTCTCATTTACAGATTGATTACACAGGTGTTGACATCTCCAGTCCATGCTACAGCTGTGCCAAGAACTTCAGCTGGAACAGCACAACACCATGCGTCTGCAATGTGCCCTTCACATTAGAGCAGCCATTTGAGGTGAGCGCCAGCTTACAGTATGGTGGCCCTATGAATAATGCATGCTTTCAGCTTCAAAACTGATGGTGTTGCTTGTAGTGCAATAAAAGGAGAAGGAAAAAAAATGCCCTCCTGACACTAAATGTCCATTAAGATCTATTTTAAGTCCAAAAGAAGGCACACTCAAGGTTTGTCTGGAGCCATCATTATCATCGATCATTCCAGTCTGAAAATAAACAGCCTAGCAACTTTCAGAAGGTTTTTATTGACCACTTATAAAAAGCTCTCAGCCAGTTTTCATATCAACAGTTTCCGACAAACCAGTGTCACTAAATTCAACTTTTAAGAGCAGCTAAAATAATTTAAAATGACATTTATCTCATGAACACAAAGACACCTTTGATACCTGTGAACCTTTAGTTGAAATTAGCTTAACAAATGAAGTTCTTTGTATGCTGAACTATGCACAGATGAGCACAACCGATGAGCTGCCTTGCCTTGTACACTGTCTATAACATGATCTTTCCTCCTCTGCAGAGCAATGTCTTTATGTACTACGGCTTATCCAACTTCTATCAGAACCACAGACGCTATGTGAAGTCCAGGGATGACAGCCAACTGAATGGTGACCGGTCTGCTTTGACGGTACGATCTTGGAAATGAACTGTTTATAACATGCAGAGTTTTTAATGAACGCTTTTTGCATTGCTTCAACACTGGCTGCTTTTTACAGAACCCCAGCAAGGAATGTGAACCGTACCGTACAAGTGGTGGACTGCCCATCGCTCCATGTGGGGCTATAGCTAACAGCCTTTTCAATGGTAAGTAAGACATGAGGAATAGCTTCACATTTTTGTAAAGGATTGTTGCAGTCTTTTCTGACCATTGCACCTCTACTAAAAGCTTTGTACACAGCAGAAGTCTGGCATCAGCTCATTTGTTGCGCTTAACTTAATGCAACATTATTGAATGTATTGTTTCTTTGTTTCAGACACTTTGGAGCTGTATCATATTGATTCCAATGGCACCAGTAATTCAATTCCGCTGGTAAAGAAGGGCATTGCGTGGTGGACAGACAAGCATGTAAAGTTCAGGAATCCTGGTGGAAACAACAACCTCAGTGTAGCTTTCGATGGTGATTTTCTTTTTTTTTTTTTAACAAACTGTGCACAGGATATGTTGGGCTCATAAACACCTAAGTTGCAGTGACTAGCTTGGTTCTGTCTTGTTCTTTCTCAGGCACAAATAAGCCGGTGAACTGGAGGAAGCCGGTGTACGAGTTGGACCCATCAGATCCTGAGAACAACGGCTTCATCAACGAGGACTTCATCGTGTGGATGCGTACAGCTGCGTTGCCCACTTTCCGCAAGCTCTATCGCATCATCCAGAAGAAGCCCAACACGACCCCCACTCTACCCAGTGGCAAATACATCTTGACCATCACTTACAGTATCCTTTGTGAACTGAATTACTCAGCAAAGTTTCCAGATATATTGGTAAACCATTTTCTTGAAAGAGGGTGTAAGAAGCTTGTGTGTCATGGTTAGAGGATTGGATTGGGTGATAATTAAATGAAATGCTCGCTGACTTTCAGTGAAAACACTCTTTGTACTTCTCTCGGTACAATCAATCAGTCAAGTGCTACCCAACTCCTGACAGGTTGTGGTCATCTCATGACTTGATTACTGTAATGCCCTCCTGACGGGCCTCCCAGCCTGCACAGTGAAAGCTCTCCAGATGATGGGTTTCCCCGCTGCTCATGCAGGCTGCATTAAATTCAGATTGCTATAGCTCGCCTATAGAGTAGTCTCCGGTTCTGCACCCACCTACTTTGATGCCCTGATACAGGCATATGCTGCACTAACATGTCCTAGTCTCACTGTACCTTGATTGTTTCCCTTTTTTGTAAGTCGCTTCAGATAAAGCGTCAGCTAAATGAACAAAGATAAATGTAATATATACAAACATAAACATTTATAAATATAGTTCAAGTAAAAGCAAAGCAAAACATTCCCTGCTGCCCTCAGATCTTCCAGTCATGGGTCACAGTGTGAATTTTTGATATGGGGTTCAAAGCTAAGATCACAGTCTATGATAACTGCCTGCTACACTTTTTTTAGGTTCAGTGCTTGTAGTTTCATATTTAGTTTCTCTCTCTGTGCCTTAGTATCAATAATTAAACTTTGGTTTTGTCCTGGTTCAGCTGTAAAAAAAAATCCCTGCCATCCATAACTTTATGTCTAAGACGCAGTTTAAAAAGAGCATCTATTGGCCCTGAGTCATCAGGGGACGCTGTGTGTAAAACTGTGTGTCATCAGTCAGTTTAAATGTAATTTCCTCTCAATCTAGAAGCTCCAGTCGTTTTTTCTTTAACCATGTGTGATCAGATTACCCTGTGCTCAGCTTTGACGGTCGCAAGCGGATGATCCTGAGTACCATCTCCTGGATGGGAGGGAAGAACCCCTTCCTTGGCATTGCCTACATCACAGTGGGCTCCATCTGCTTCTTCCTGGGTGTGGTTCTGCTCATCATCCACCATAAATACGACACCCGCAACAACAGCGCAGATATCCCAAACTAAACTATTCTTGTATCACGTTTTCCTGCCTCTGCATGCATGGGTGACCCGGAAGGGATCCGTTCTGGACTGCTTGTTGGTCTTAGCGTGATTACACTGGTCTCTAATCGTCTGTTGTGTGTTTGTGTAAGGACAGCACTGTCTCTCAGGTGTGTCATCAAAAGCTGTATTTATGTGTAGGTCAACTAATGCAAAAGAAGGATGCTGGGGTCTGTCTCTCTGTGCATATAGCTTCAAGTCAGCTGCTGAGAATGTCATTTCCTGTCTTCAAAAGAAAGTTTTTATCTTCTATTTATCTCTACATTATCAAAGTATCTGTGTTTTATTTTAGCAGTGCTTTGCGAATGGCTTAATTCTTGAAGGATGTATGTATTTTTAATGCAAGTTTTTTGTCAATACTGTGTACTGTAATATGTCCTGCTGATGAATGTACCATTATATTTCCTTGACATACCTCTGTAGTTCTTTTGAGTTACCTTGAATATATGATAATCATTGCTCGTGTGCTGTTTATTATAGTAAGCATTGATGTTTAACGAGAAGTATTTTAGCCATTTGAAAGACAGAATACTCATGACGAGTAGTACCAGAAGTGTGGTTATCTACCCTCTGCTGTGACTGGTTGTATAAAGAGACCGAGCCAGTCGTGAATCATCTTTTTCAAAATTCTAATATCAACAATGGAAACATTTTATCTCACACCATTATATCCAGTATTCCTTCTTCTAAAACTGAGCAGCGTCTCCGGCTCATCAGAGCACGAAGCTCTTTTGTTTTCACAGTTTGGCCTGCGTGTCGAGTTATCTTGAGTTCTTCAATGTTTGACCAAATAATATGCACTTTAAAAGTGTTGCATTTGTTAGTTTACCCGCCCCCTCTTGTTTCGACTTCTGTTCAGATGTGGTGTTGTCGATTCATTATTAATCATCAGTTCATTGTCTAAATTGGAAATTTATGGGTTTTTATAAGATTTATAGGGTCCAAATAAACAACTTGGTGAATGTATCGGTGTTATTTGTGATGTTATTGCAGATATAAGAATAATCATTTAATGAATACTAATTATAACAACCTCAACCGACCGGATGTGACCCGCACCCCCAAAGGATTGTGGGTAGACATATTGGCAGTGTCCGTCCTTGTGCTGTGTCCCCTTTTTTGTTTTTTTTTTATTTTACCTCCGAGCTCAGCGCAACCACACAGAAGTTTGACAAAATGTACAGACAGCTTATGGTAAGAGATGTGTTTAACATTTTGTATTTAACATAAAACGTTCCGGTTTTGTTGTTACAATGTTGTAATTGTGTTACTGAGAACTTTGACCGTTTGACAGCGAGCGAGTAACGGTCACCCCGGCTAAACGTTTTAAACGTAACTTAGCAACCCGGCTAACAGTTACGATTTATTACAGCTGTCAAACTTAATATGAAGTTAAGTTGTTTAGCTTGAGAGTACGCTATGAATATATATATAATAATATGATGTTGTTAGAGCGTGTTTATGACTTTATAACATGGCTTTGGTGGTCTGACAGCCACCTGTTAGGTTAAGCAACAAATCATGTCAAGTTCGTCAGCCATCATGTAGCGATGTCCACGAAGTTGTACACTCGACAAGGTTGTCCACCTTCAAAACATCGATTTAACTCAACGTGAAACACTTATATTATACTATTATATGTAATATTATATAATTACATATGTCAGGGACGTGCTTCTCAGTCTCCCACGGCGTCCACACACACTTGGTGAACGTATAGCTCCATGTTGAGGAGAGTCAGTGGACAAAGTTAAAGGTAAAGTTTGATGTATCAGGTAAGGGCAGTTCTTAATAAGTTATAGGATTTAATAAAAGAAGTAGGTAGACAGGCAACTTTTAGGCAGACAACCTAAAAACTAAGACTTATACCTTATAAAGTATCATGAAATATTTTGGACATATGTAAGTTGACTGTGTATGTTTTATTATCTTTAGTAAACTATGTAATCAAAGGTGATAGCAGTGATATGGCATCTCTTTTGAGTCTTAAATGTAATACATATGTTTGGCCAATAGATGTCACCATTTTATTACAGCTGTCAAATGCTTTGAAACGAGGAACTATTTTTAGCACTTCAGTGTGGTTCAGTGCTTCCTAAAGTGTTATTTCCCCATCACTTGTTTAAGTTAGCTTAGTTCAACTGTCACTTTGTGTCACTTGTGTCATATTGCGTCCTCATTCAGTTTTAGCGTTACTTTGTTGCCCACACCATTATCCACGGTTTGTTGATTAAAATCATAAACATTAGAACTGTGTGCACTATAAAATCCTCACTCCTCAAATGTTTGTACCACCAGGGACTTCAGCAGCTTTCCAGGCGGACCATCACGAGCAGCGCCCGCAGGCAGGTTGAAAACACTGTGAAGGAAAAACAAAAACTGTTTCAGGTATGATCGTACGTCATCAAACATCAGTCTTATGAATAACTTTCTTTCTGACGCACCTTTGTATATGTTGTATATATTCACTCTGAACAGTATGGCTGATTTGTGGGTATGTTTTCAGCAGAAGTCACAATATTAATTTAACTGGCACCCTTTGTCATACTTTTGATGTAATTAAATGCCTGTTTGATGTACTTTGCAAACTGTGGGAACAAGAATGAGATCTTTATGTACTGATAATGATAACGTTAAAGTTTCTACTTTATTCCCAGGTTCTGGAGACAGAATCTAATTTTATCATCTTTGTAGCCTGACAGATAAGTATCAGTGGATCCCCCCGCCTCGTACAATGTTTAAATGACCTTGGACTGTAGCTGGGGCTGGACTTATACTAATTGTGTGCCAGCTGCTAATTAAAATCCATTGCAAAATCAGCGTTCCAGTGTGGTAGGCTTTGCTGATCCTTGCATAGCGCTAGAAATTACTGTAGCCCTAGTTGACAAATGACCTACCCTCGCTTCTAAATCCCAGAGCAAGCACTGCTTCATTGCGTAGTGTACTATACGCCACCACATAATTGCTGTGGTTAACCAGAGATGAGTGCTAAACAAATTTGAAGCAGAAAAACGTGAAGCTAAAAGTCCATCACATACCTGTAAAGTAAGGCTGTCTTTTTTTAAAAAACAAAAAACTATACGCCTTCATTCTTGGTCTGCTCTTTGCACAGGAGGACAACGGTATGCCTATCCATCTGAAGGGCGGGTCAATGGACGCTGTGCTCTACAGAACCACAATGGTTCTCACTGTGTTTGGTATGTCGGCAATTGTCTGAGATTTGATGATTCAGGCTCGCGCCAGATGTCTCAGTCTGTATTTTAGTGAAAACACATTTTCATCCCAGTGACTTGACCCCAATGTTATCACTGGAACTGACTTTGGAAATCAAGTTATTGCAATTTGACAATTTAAAGTTTAAAGTTAAGATTATGAACTTTTTATATCTCTGTCACATCTGTAATTCTTGTCCCGTCTCTTCGCAGGGACTGGATATGTCGTGTATACGCTGCTTTCTGCTTCAATGCCCAAGAAGCCATAGTGAAACAGGAGTGGGCTTTATCATCTGATGAAACAATCATGCACATGCTGTGTGTAATTCATCAACTCTGTTGTGCAGATTGGTAATCTGGGAGATTATTTGTCCTATCAATAATATCAGTATTTATAATGTTTGAAGGGAATATTTATTGACTGTACAAATCATGTGCCGAAGATAATAAAAGTATATCTATCTCATTCAATTGTGTCACTTTTTTGATGTTTGAGTTTATAATGTAAAGTTAACCTTATACTCCATCCAGAATCTGAGCTGACTTTTTTGAGACTACAGTCTGTTTGCAACTGTGCTCATCTAGTGTAGTTTTCTGGTCTGAACACTAGAGGGCACCAAAAACCATCAAATCAATTAGAGGCTTCTTCATTGTGGATGCGAGCAGCGGGGAGACTGTTTCTGAAATACTTCTCCTTTCCCCCCACAGAAACTTATTTTCCATTGATTATAAATACACTTATGAAACAACAACACACTTGTTTTTGTTTCTTTAAGCACCTTGAACGCGCTATGAGAAACATTCACGCAACGATAGACGAAGCGTGAAGAGGTTTCTGTTCACAAATCGAGAAATTTAACTTTTATTTCAGTTTACATCTCAGTGAGGAAATAGGATGCCTGCTGCGCACTTAAAATCCTTCCCCCTCTCAGTGTTGTCTGGTTAACTGTGGCCCTGCAGTAAAATCACATTGGCACTGGAAACTCATTAAATCACCAGACCAAAGGAATGCAGGGAAAAATGTAATTTCCAAACAGTGGATCGGTCTTAGCGGGGGACATACATCAACTGGAAGGCAGGGGTTTCGTAAGAAGCCCATATGATGGTAAACTGAGAGTTTGGGAACTGCCCCCCTATTAAGTAGCCGATGGTGGAAAGATTCTTCCCACTTGGAAAGAGGCTTTTCCTTCTTGGACATCTGCTGGTGGAGCTTCCAGTAGCCAGAGAGAGGAGAGGGTCCAGCCGCAGCTCCTGAAATTTTCTCTTACTTTCCAGAGGGGGAGGCTTCAAGCAGGCTGCGCATTTTTTGGGGGGTTGAATAGGTGAGTACATCGACTTTTTTTTTTTTAATTTATTGTAAATGATTTCGCATTTTAAGTCATTTTATATTTGAGAGAATATCGCCATTTTACCTCAGTTTTGTGTGTTTTGCAACAATTTGCTTACATTTACATTTTAAATATACGATTTTATTCACTTCATAGTAAAATATAGTGTTTCATTAGTAAGGCTTTTTTTTTTAATTGTGTTTTAATGCGTAATTTAGAAATTTTAATTATATGAGCTCTTATTGTATCCGAGGGGCCATGAAAGTCATTTCAGCCCCTATAGCTGCAGTTTTCATTCTTGTGCACCAGGCGGGGCGCACAGCCTGTGGTAAAGATTTCATACTGTGGGGATGTGGTCTGCTTATCCTTTAGAGGTGAAAAAAATCACATCGCATGAGATTATTCCATTACAGATAAACTGCATGAGAAGTCCGGTATGAGATGAGTGCCTGTTAAAGCCATAGTCGCTCATTGATTTGTCATTGAATTTAAACCATTCTTAAAGAAGGAGAACAGTTAAAAAGGAAAATTTGACAAACAAAAATGTGTGGTTTGTTTCTATAAAGATGGCCCTTAATATGTTATAGTTTCAAATACATCAAAATACCATTAGGGTACTTATAAGACCTCATAATGTTCCCCAAACCCCATCCCTGAAGGACTAAAGAGAGTGAGAACTATAGGTAAGACTATGCTGCATGTAGAGCTGTATACTACAAAGATCAGGACAGCAAGAGGGCATTTCATGCATATGAGGATCGAACAGAAGAGCATGTGATAAAAAGTTTTTTTTTTTTTTTCAGTGCCTCATTACTAAATTTCTACAGTATATCACCTCAGGGTGCGGGTGTCAATGGGAGGCAGCAAGGTGTGGCTCTTATGTTATATAAGGGAGTCTAGATGGATCTTGCAGTTTTTGACTAATGGAAAGCAATGGTTCTCTAACAGCTATCAATATTGAGTCCATACATCACCAAAAATACCTAACACAGAATCTGACCCTGTTGACGCAGCAGTAAATTAAACATTTATTCATCCTTTGCTTGCGGTGTCCCTGAAAAAGGGAGCTGTGTCATAGATCTGCAGTTTCAACACATATTCTCTTTTTGTCCTCAGACTGGTTCATGCGCTGGTGACCCTTAAGGGCCAAACATGAAGATAGGGCTGTCTCTGGCCACGGCTGCCTTTGTGGCAGCCCTGTTATCCTCCATAGATGCTCAAGGTAAATCCAACTACCTCGCTTCAGTCCACTTACATACACTATCCCACTCTGTCTCTATCCTCTGCTCTTCTTCTTTCACTCAAATATCTCCACTGGATGTCTGTGTTACAGGGATAAGTCATTTGATTTAATGTCAGAGAGACAGAGTCATCACATAGACAGTGAACTCTTTGTATTGATAAACTGAATAAAGTTATTCTTATTTCATGTGTATGCTATTTGACTATGTAACTTTTGGACTACTGACTGATTCCTTGATGATTGTCATGCTTTTATCCCTCATTTGTACCGTATTTTGTCTGATTTATCTGTCAGGACTCATTACAGGCTTTGATGTAAAGTCCAAATCCAGATCTCATTTACTTGTATTTAGGGTGCAATTTAGATGGTTTTAAACCAATACCTCATGAGCAATTTTCTCATTCAGATTTGGCAAATATAAGAAACCAAGCGAACTTAAGTTTATTTCATTTCCAGTTTCTAATTAAATACATTAAACAGCTGGGCACAGAGAAGAACAAAAGTCATTTCATGGCTAAATGTTTCCCTGTAAATGTTTTAGCAGAGCTGTTGCTGTTTGAGTTTTATGACAGCGGACCTCTGCACTTTCTCTAAAGCAAAACTTGGAAGATTGTCAAGTCTTTGATAATTAGGCATTGAAATGCTAGACCACATTTTTTTTTAAAGTTATTATGATTATGCCAAGGTTGTAGTTGGATCTTGTAAACCTGTAAATCTCTTTGCCATGGTTTTAGCGGCTGCAGCAAAAAGTAAATACAGTGTCTTAAGTCATTAAATTACTTGTGAAACACCATAATAGAGTGCAATGCTTTGAAATAGATGAAAACGTTTAAAACTGAAAAAGCATTAAAATGTGTAAAAAGTAACGTAATGCATTTACGTTAAGTAACAAAAGTATGTATAGAAGTATAAGTAAGTATAGAACAGCTGTCCTTTTCGTGGTGTTGCATTATAGAGGCAGTATTGTAATTTTACTGGCAGAAAGTCTAACAAATGGAAATATCCAAGAAATATGGAAGTGCTTAAAACTGTACTTAAATGCCATACTCAAATTACTTTACTTTCCAGCTCTGATTTTGTGCTTATATGTTACGGTTTTAGTAACTGTTAAATACTTTGTGCTGTACATGTCACAAGAGTTAGCATATCATAGACTGTTAACAACCTGTCAGTTGCTTTGACAGAAAATGACTCAAAGTAATTTCATATGCAAACATTTCAGTCCAAAATAATGGCAAATATGGAAATATGGTATGGAAACCCTGATTTTTTTCCCCTCCGAAAGCTCTCTGGTGGGGGAGAGGAGTCTAACGTCTACTCTCACATATCTCCACTAACGGAATGGAAAGATGAAATACGAGAATAGCAAATTAATCCTCAGACAGCACAAAGACAAAGAGCCTTTCTAGGGCTTCTTTGCGGGCATTCGCAAAAACGCTGAGTTGCAATACATATGGAAAGTTAATATGCAGTAATGTTTAATGTCAGCACATGTTGTGGAATTACTTTGGCATCTGTCCTGCCTCTTTGGGAGAGTCGGTGTTCTTTCCTCCTCTTCTTGGTCTCTCCTCCTGGCAGTAGCCCAAGCCAGGATAGCTGGCTGGCTGGAGACTGAGGTTACTAAGAGAACAGTAGCCAGACTCTGGCCCCTGGGAGCCAGAGATGTCCTTTATTAGGAACTGATGGGACAGACACCCATATAACAAGTGCAACCACAAGGTCCAAATAACATACCAGAAATCGTTATTTTGACAAAACCACCTTTGTTCCTAAAGTATATTTAAAGTATATATTTAAAACCAGAAGGACATATGGTCGAAGAAGTTGTAACAAATTGAAACGACATGCTCACGCCATCTTGAACATTCGTGGGAGTGGCAGGTGTGTAGCTCATGCGAGTGTAGACTCACTTCAGACTTTTTTTATCAGAATTTTTCAATCCACCAACCATCGATTTGCTACTTGCTACTCACCCCCCAATTCTACACACCATACATACTACACCCACATACACTTCCATACGCATTACCATTTGGTGTTGGAGATACTCGCGGAGAAATCAGGGGGAACGCAGTCCATCGGGACTCCTTGAATTGATATGTCAGGTTGGTGATCCTCCAATCCCACTTTTTAATTATTTGGTGGACTCCTGTTTGTCATCTGCCTGTGCATTCAGTGTGTCCCAAGCTATGGCTTCCTCCTCAACGTTTATTTTACAATGATATTCTTGCCTCCGATGGCACTCATTCTTACTCAACAGCTAGCATGCAACCCCATGGCGAAACTCTTTGTTGATGCCTTACAGCCTAATGCATGCTCACTTACCATATATCCTCCCCATCATGGTACTGCCACCGTTGGCTAGCACTGCAAGTCAGTGCAAATTACATCATGCTAACTTCGTTCACCTCTTGAATGTTCTCACAAAATGTGTTTTATTCATTTGTGTCTTCTTGTCTTTCATTTTGTCACTATGAAGAAATTCTCATGGAACACTAATTCTATATATTAGCACAACTTCTTGACCCAACTCGCATGAAATAATCTCGCATCATAACAAGAATGAATTATATAATGAATGAAGAAAATAGTACTAGTAATTGTACTAAAACTAACTGTATGACACTTTTCAAATATTAACATTATATAAAAAAACTCTTCTTTGATACTTTGAACTTGAACTTTTATGCATGTAAGTGATACATACTAAATGTTAACGAACTTCTGCTAATTAATGTTTGGCCCTTTTTCTCAACTGGTAGCCTTGAAGCTGTAAGAAGGAATATCATTTTAAAATATGTTTGTCATCTCTGTCTGTGTGGTCCCAACTGTACATGGAAATTACCGTCAAGTCAATCAAAGTTGTTGAGCCAAACAACTTTCTCATGTACATGATGCATGAAGCTGTGATCAAGTCAAGTGTAAAGGCGCGTGGTCTTGTCACACTGTATATGTTTTCCTGTATTCATTTTAATGTACATACTTTCTCTTTGATAGTACATCAGAAAAATCTTTTTAGTGTCTCGAGTAAAGTTGTTCTCTCATGCCTTCATATGCACTATGCTGTCAATGAAAAAGTACACAAGGGTCTCCGGTGACGAATTGTGTATTCTTTTAAAAGGTTTGCAATGGATGTGTGCCACTCACTTGTGTAAAGAGTTTTAACCAAATAAACACAAACCACTTTTTGTCTTTGAAATATGTTTATATACAATGTACGTATATATAACATATGGTTGTTCAATTTTGTCAAGAGTTACTTCAACAACCTTAATATGGCAACCTTGATTCCATTGTATAATCGGTAACTTGTGAATGAAGTCACATGGTGAATGTTATATTTTTGTAATGCTGAGATCAACTCCATCATAAAAGCAGTTTAGTATGCGGTCGGGGCATGCTTTGTAATGACTGCACTTAGCATGTTGTTTGATTGGTTCACTCAGTGTTTGCACTTTGGTAGAGTTATGTCGTGCACATGTTGTGTATGCCAGTGCTTGAGTTGCTGGCCATCTTGGTTGAGCAACTCAAACAAATGCCATTTTACTCCAAAATGGCTTCTCACACTTTTTCAATGTTGTCGTGTTCTTTACTTGTCACCCTCACAAATGGACATCAGTGTTATGTGTCTGTCCCCAACAAGGAACAAGTCTACTTCAGTCATGAAGTGTTTGTTGTTGGGATCAATGTGAATGCTTGATCGAAAATACCTTACTTTGATTTGATCGTACATATACCATATACATACATATGTTTATGTTTGTTGTGATTTAACAGTATTTCACCTCTTATTTGCAGTGGAACCCCCCTCAGACTTGAAATTTAAAATTATAAATGAAAACACAGTGGAAATGACATGGGCAAGACCCCCATCAAGGATAGATGGCTTCAGAATACAAGTTGTATCAGATGCAGGTCAGTATGGAGTCTGCGCTTACAGTGTGTTGATTTATACATTCATTGCATCCTCACAGTTGATTTACTGTTAAATTCCCCCTCCTAGATGAAGCAGTCAGAGATTTTACCCTTGATCCATATACCACTATGACCTCAATCACTGACCTGACCCCTGACTTGGACTACTCAGTGTCCATAAACTCCTTTGAAGGGTCAGATGAGAGCATTCCCATCTTTGGACAACTGACCAGTGAGTATATAATCATACTGGGTGATTAGGATTGTTTGGAAAAAGTTAGGTATTAAGATTTTCAATTATTTTTGTATAGGATGTGGCTATAGAAAAATAATTTGTATTTTTCTATGCATTATTGTAGGTATTACAGTTTCGGGACTGATACAGTCAAAATCATTTCAGTAAAAAAGTTGCACTTGCCTCCAGAAATTATTCCGTAAATAGTCAGTAAACCTTTAGATTGTCTACTTATTATATGTAGTAATTAATGGTGTGACATGAAGAATAAATGATGTTCACTAATATCAAGATTCCCTTTTAATAAGAGAATAACTTGTTCGATGTAGCATTTTCATTCAGCTACATGGGAAAGTTGGGAAAAATCTGTTTACTGACTCTTGAATTACTCACTGTTTGTAGCCAGTGCAGCATAAAGCTATGTACTTATGTGCATGTGGTTTTGATCCACAACCAGCTTTTATGATGTGTTGATTTTTTTTCCTTTTTCCGCTGTGTAAAGACCCACAGTGAGCCAGGGGTGTCAATGTGTGGTGCTAACTCACCGAGTGTTTCCTGTGTTTCAGTCCAGTCCAGTAACACCAGTGGACGAGTCAGGAGGCCACAGTCAGATGCAATCAGTGAGTATGTTTACTCTGGTGTCAACCAAAATCTGAACAGGGCCTGCCCTCCACACGGCTTTCCTTTTTTTTTTTATTATAAGTTTTTTCCCTTTATAACTGTCATCGTAATATTTTTTTTCCCATGGAATAATTTGGTCAGGCATACTTTTTACCTCCTGTCGGGGTTGTCAGCGGGTAAGCAGACAGGGATCTGACAGTGACTGGAAGGGCATACATTGGTTCCTTTAATTGAAACCAGTGTGCACATCAAGAAAAAAGGAAAGGAAAGGAAAGGAAGGCATGTAAGACATGGGCTCTGTTATATGCCATTGGTTTGGATGAGAGCAGGAAGGGATTTTAAAGCAATGATGTATATTAATTGTGCCATCACAAGGCAAGTGCTGTCCCTTAAACTGTTAAAAGATGTGGCAAAAGGCTAAACTGTCCTCTGCTCATGTCATGAGACCAATCCTTATAGATTTACTGGAGGACATACTCACTTTCCCCCCACCTATAGATTCTTCTTGAAACTATACTTACTCCTCCAGATTGTCCTAAACCCAGCAATTCTTTCACAGCTACCCAAATTGTTTGACTAAACCCCTACTTTGAGGCCATAATTTTCTACATTAGGTCAGGGAATTTTGAGAAAATATATGTGCTTCTAAGAATGAGACTTGTGAGATGCAAGGAACAAAATTTAGAGTCAATGAGACCGAGGGGAATAAGGATTAAGGTCCATCCACCAAAGTCCTGCCAATTATTTTAATAGAGTCATAAATGTTCCAGAGAATTTCATCTATGATATAAAGCCCTGTAGGATTTGAAAGAGAATGTTGCTAGTGGAACTTCTGCTAAATGTTTAGTCTATGAAGCCACATTTTTTTTCACATCTCTGTCTGCTGGAATGACTATACCAGCCCACTGTTTGGCACTGCCTAATGTTTCCTTTGATGTCAGAATGCATATCTCTGAGCCATCCAACTAAGTGTCAGTGATTTTATTTTATTTAGACAGACAGGAGAAGAAATGAGCCAGTGTAAAAATATTGTTCCAAGACCAAGTTGTTGCTGCCATACGTTTATTTGCACATTTCTGGCTTGGAAATAGTTTTAATTTGAGACATGAAGGATGTGCTTTTCTGCATTTTAAGTTTTGACACCAATTACTAACCTGCAGTGAAACTTCAGCTTTTCCTAATAGGGATCAATCAAAACATGCAACATAATTTTTGAACTGACTGACTCTTATTTCTCCACTGTCTTTGCCCAGAGTGTTCGGTCAGTGCAATAGCAGATTTGGTTTTCCTGGTGGACGGCTCATGGAGTGTCGGCAGAGAAAACTTTAAGCACATCCGCAGTTTCATCGCCTCACTGGCAGGGGCCTTCGACATTGGCGAGGACAAGACCCGGGTGGCTGTGGTTCAGTACAGTACAGACACCCGCACAGAGTTCCCTCTCACCCGTTACACCAGAAGGGGAGACCTGCTCCAAGCCATCAACTCCTTGCCGTACAAAGGGGGAAATACTATGACAGGTATTTAGACTTATTATGGATTTGCATGTTTTTTTGGATAGTGATTTTAAGTGTCTGTTTTATGTTAAACATTGAAATTTTGGATGAAAGATTGCAAGACAGATATTTAAAAATATACGTACATTTCTCTCTTAAGGTGATGCCATAGATTATCTCCTGCAAAACATCTTTACGGAGGCAGCCGGATCCAGGAAAAGTTTTCCTAAGGTGGCCATGATCATCACTGATGGAAAATCCCAGGACCCAGTGGAGGAGTATTCTAGAAGGCTTAGGAACATTGGAGTGGAAATATTTGTCCTAGGTATGGTTTATTATTCAGTGTTTTGTTGAATATTGCTCTCCCATGTGAAAGTCTGCCTGTTCTTGGAAGCTGTTTGATTTTCCACTGATTGCAATATTCATATTTGACTTCGTAAAAGTCAAGTCTTGTTTTTTCTAACATACGCAATACTCCAAAACCGTCAACAGTCTACCACATCTGTCTCGCAGCCTCTGACTAAAGGACATATGAGTTTATGATGTTGTATTTCACATTTTCCCACTCAGGTATCAAAGGAGCAGATGAGGATGAGCTAAGGGAAATGGCCTCCACACCTCACAGCAAACATGTGTACAATGTTCCAAATTTTGACATGATCCAAGAGGTAGAGAAAAAGATCATCACTGAGGTGTGCTCTGGGGTTGATGAGCAGCTCAGCTCTCTGGTTAGCGGAGAAGAAAGTAAGTCAAAAGATCCTAATCAAATTTGTTTCATATTTCATTGGATTTGCATTATATTGGTTTTATGGTTTTGACACAGAATGATCCTAATAGGAAGTGCTGTGGACAGTCCAGCAAACAAATTTTGTTGCTGAAAACATGTTGAAAGCCCATGTAATAATACATTTCCTGCAAATTTTCCCCAGTGGTGGAGCCAGCCTATAACCTGCAAGTCACAGAAATTGCATCTAAGTCAATGAGGGTGACATGGGATGCCTCCCCGGGTGACATCACTGGCTACAAGGTCACCCTCATACCTATGCTAGCTGGAATGAAACGCCAGGAGCTGTACATGGGGCCCACCCAGACATCCATCAATGTCCGTGACCTTTCTCCTGAGACCGAATATGAGATCAGCCTGTATGCCCTCAAAGGTCTGACTCCCAGTGAGCCCATCATGGCAATGGAGAAGACCCAGCCTGTCAAGGTGTCAACAGGTAAGAAGATTTATTGTGCATGATATGTCATCTTTCCTTGACTATACTTACTTTTGATACACTTAAAGTCCCTTAGATGTTACCTTATCTCTGCATGGAAGCCATGCAAGGATTTTAACCTATTATGTCTTGTCTTTTTCAAGAGTGCTCTTTGGGAGTGGATGTGCAGGCTGATGTGGTCCTACTGGTTGATGGCTCGTACAGTATTGGATTACAAAACTTTGCCAAAGTCCGTGCCTTCTTGGAGGTCCTGGTCAATTCCTTTGATATTGGACCACACAAGGTCCAGATTAGCTTGGTCCAGTACAGTCGTGATCCACACACTGAATTTGCCCTCAACACCCACCATGATCTTAGTGCCGTTGTTAAAGCTGTGCGCACTTTCCCCTACCGTGGAGGCTCCACTAACACTGGCAAGGCCATGACATATGTCAGGGAGAAGATCTTTGTTTCTAACCGAGGAGCAAGACAAAATGTCCCCCGTGTCATGGTCCTGATCACAGATGGAAAGTCATCAGACTCATTTAAGAATGCCGCAACCAACCTGAGGAATATTGATGTGGAGATCTTTGCCGTTGGTGTGAAGGATGCAGTGAGGTCAGAGCTGGAGGCCATTGCTAATCCCCCATCCGACAGTCATGTCTTTGAGGTCGAGGACTTTGATGCCTTCCAGAGGATCTCCAAGGAGCTGACTCAGTCCATCTGTCTGAGGATTGAACAGGAGCTTCTCAACATCAAAAAGAGGAGTAAGTTGGAGTATAGAATATCTAAACCCAATAATTTTGACCAGCAGTGTAGCCACATAATATGCCATTAATGTCTAAGCATCAGTTTTGGATAGCTGCCATTTGCTAAATATGTTAGTACTGTACCATCATCTTTGTCCATGCTGTCTTTATTAGACAGTGTACCATTGAACTGTCAGTTAACCTGGTCTTTAGGAGTTGGGGTAAAAGCAAAAAGCCAATGCAAATATGAGAAAGCAAAATACAGCAGTATATTACTGTATAAATAGCTGAAAGATGAGGCACAGGCGAAAATTATCCAACTCACTTGACCATAGCCTGCCAATAATCATACCACAAAATCACATACATGCTTCATGAATGAGTTCTATCACACCATTTGTTATCACTAAGTGTTTGAAAACTCTATGGTGACAGGAACAACTGTGATATTTTTACTTGACCATAATTTTGACTCATAAGGCCACCCGAACTCTAAGCTGTGGCTGTTAGAATGACACCACACAATATGCTTATTGATACTGAAGCCTGTAGTCCCAAAACACACACCACTTAGTGTGTGTAGCATTCCATGCTTGGCAACTTAATTTTTTTCCAACCTTGTTGGCTGAACAAGGGTACAGCAACACCTTGCTTTTCAATTCTGACATTACTGGTAGTAATTATGGTCCAGGCAGTGGACGGAGAGGAGAAAGGAATAAATCATAGCTACAGCAGCCCCATAAATCTCTCAGATTTATATGATTGCAGGATTGATTGCAATGATTTTGAGTGACAGATATTTCTAACAAGTAATCTTTTATTTTCAGGTCTGCTTCCACCCACTAACTTGGAGTTCTCTGAGATTACCTCTAGAAGCTTTCGTACCACCTGGACAGCTCCTGTTGCCAATGTCATGTCTTACCTAGTGCGTTTCCGCAAGGCTGAAGATGTTACTGGAGACTACATTTCCTTGGCAGTGCCAGGTGACACCACCACAGCTGTTCTTCCCCACCTTTACCCCCTCACCGCCTACGAGGTCAATGTCTTTGCTCAGTATGACAAAGGAGACAGTTTCCCTTTGACTGGCGAAGAGACCACTCTAGAAGGTAGGAGAGATTTACTTGAACTTGACCCAGCGCTTAGTCATCAAAGTGAGAAAATTTAGGATCTAAAATATTCTTTCCTTTTCAGAGCAAGGGACTGTACGAAATCTACGAGTTACAGAGGAGACAACAAACAGTTTCAGGGTGTCATGGCAAACTGCTCCAGGTTCAGTGATCAGATATCGACTGACCTATATCCCACTGAGTGGTGCTGGGGAAATACTGGAAGCCCAAACCATTGGACCGGAGACTACCATAGTTCTCCAGGAGCTTTTTCCCATTACCACCTACCGTGTGTCTGTGTCTGCTGAGTACTCTACAGGCATAGGGGATGAGATGCAAATAGATGGCACCACCAAGGAAAGTGAGTGAGGAACATTGTGTGTTTTTAAGAAGTTTTTAACTACAAGCAAATATGAATAAAAATAAGAATTAGTATCTGAACCATTTTTGGTTGCTTTCAGTGCGTGGCTCTCCTCGTGACCTTCGTGTCTTTGATGAAACCGTATCTACAATGAAACTGGCATGGCAGGCTGCTCCAGGAAATGTCCTTCAGTACCGTGTTGCCTTCAAACCTACTGAGGGTGGTGAGAGGAAGGAGATATCCGTCAAGGGAGATACTACCCAGGCTATGCTGAAGAACCTCCAACCAGCCACTGAATATGAGCTGTTTGTTAGTGCTCGCTACTCTTCTGGTTTGGGTGATCCTCTTCTGGGCACAGGAACCACCTTAGAAGGTAAGGGAGAATGTCACATTTTTATTGTCCAAATTAGAAATGTTGGCAGAAATGTAAAGCATGTTTTGTGGTTGTGTGCTCACCGAGTGGCTACTGCTGGGTAGACAAATTAATTATTGTTCAGTTTCTTTTCACGGTGTAAGGAAACGCCAAGATTTAGGCATGTACGGTTGTTTTTTGATTACTGTCTGTCTTTTATTAATTTGAGGAGAGCGTGCATGGCGTAAAACTACTGAAATTAGGTCAGCTGTCTCCCTTTAAGTCCCTTTAAGGGTGTACCATCTGGTGTTCCTCATTGGTGACTACATCAGAGTTAAGGAAACTGAGCTCCTACTTTGCAAGGTTGGTTGAGTATATGGGCTGTGGTTGGAGAGGAAAAGACAGGAATGTCGCACTTGATGTAATTCTTTTGGCATAGACTGTAGGTTAGGGTGGCTTTGCCGCCCATGAAGGCAATGAGATGGAAATGGGTGGGGGATGCTTGTAAACTTTCAGAACTTATGAAATGGCTTGGAACAGACTTTGACAGCCAGATGCCATCATGGTAATACATATAGCCTACATGTATGTCTGAGTCTGAATTTGTTGTCTTACAGTAGTTTATAAGACATATGTGGAATATTTGGCAATGAATGGCAGGTACCATTCTGCTTTTTAATGTGGAATCAGTCACTGGCGATCATCTCAAGTTAAGTTAATTAACAGTTAGTTAACTGAAGGCAGTGATACAAATCTGTGTTTGAACATCTTTTTCCTGTCTACAGATGACACAACAGGGGTCAGGTTTTCTGTTGATGTCACACCGAGTTGGGTAATTGTAGTGTCACACCACAGGAAAGGAAGTTAAGGAGATCTGTTTTGAGAGAGAAAGGAGAAGGTCATAGCTCTGGGAGGGGCAAAACACCAATCATGAATCCCACAGAGGAAAATATCTCTGGCTTTCAATCATTTCCACTTATGGCTGCAAAAACAGTGAACTATTTATGAAATAAGAAGAGCTTACTTGGGTGGACATTTAATTACATTGGTAGTGGAGTTAGCACAACGACATTATACTGTATAGATTGGTAGTGGAGTCCTTGTTCTTTAATGTCGGCTCTTTACACCGTCCCCATTTAACTGAGACATTTATTGCCGACACACATGGACCTGTGTGCTAAATTGATCAGAGGACTTGGGCTCATGCTGTGTCCGACAGAAATTATGTTGATTTCAACTTGCCTTCCCCTTTTTTCCCTGTTCCCATGTTGACTGAAAGGCTTGGTTTTGATTATTGACTTTCCACAGCTCAAATCTGTGCTGTCATCAACCATACACCCCCACAGGAAAAAGCTCCATGACAAAGCACTTTGTTTAGGCAGCTCTATTAAGATGTCATGACGTCAGCATGCCTCAACACTGATCTCATTGTTTTGAGTGCCACTCACTTTGAGTGACCCTCTGTGAAGTCCATGTAGGCGAGAACTGGAAGAGAGTGGCTTCCACAAAGCAATCCCTTGTGGCGAACAGTGTATGGTAGCCAATACAGAAGCCTTGAGTAGGACAGAATTATAACATCTTGAGATGACTCAGAAGGTGGACAGAGAAGGTGTCACAGCAAATGCTTAGACGAATGTCCCAAATGTGGATATTATACACAAACACAGGGAAATTATTTACTTAAGAAGAGGGAGTCTTATCCAGCATGTGGAAGACGTTACCTAAGAGGACCTTCAAGCTGTGTGAGCTGTCTGTCTGTGACTAGACAGAACTGTCTGTTCCTTTTTCTCAAGGGTGGAGTAAAGGACAGGCAGAGGCAGAGAGGGTGAGGATGAGTAGAAAAAAAGGGCACTTCAGATTGTGAACCTTCAGGGTGGCCCTGCGGATAAACCATAACTGAGAGGTCATGTGTTCAGCCTCTGAAACAGTCATTATACCAATCTCAAATAATTGACTACTTGGATGATATAGCAAATGTGCCTGAGGGATTCTTTTACTTGGAGAGCAGAGCAGCACTAGGTGAAATTGAAGCATCTTGATTTTATTTCCTCCTAATCTGATGTGTTTTAGGCAGTGCCAGGTTCTAGCCAGACGGTTTTCCTCCACTACTCTAGAGGTTCTTTGGGGTAAAAGGCCAGAGACAGGCAACCTTGGCACAAAGTCACTTGAGGCTTCATTTTTGTGGCTCAGATGTATGCCTTAGTGGACCAAAAGTAATAAAGAAAAGGGAAGTCTGAAGTGTTCCA
Source organism: Protonibea diacanthus (assembly GCA_028641955.1). NCBI lineage: Eukaryota > Metazoa > Chordata > Actinopteri > Sciaenidae > Protonibea > Protonibea diacanthus. The sequence goes on along the minus strand of CM053987.1, from coordinate 14,050,106 downwards.
GTGCTGAGAGGGCACTTGAAAGAAACAATGTATTTCCTGCAGTGATTTTGGAAGAGCTTACAAAGAAATCAAGATTGAAAAAAAAAAAATAGTTAGGCTGAGTAACGTGTGTTATACTCAGATCCAGATAACTATTATCTAATACAAAGGTTATGAATCAAAATATCCAGTGATGATAATGGATCCAACAGCTATCTAAAAAATCAACAAGGGGTCTCGTCTACTGACGTTATTTTTTTTGTGCAGCTATTGGTATTTTCATTATTAGTATTCAGAAGTGAAGGTTATGTGAGGACATGCTATGAAGGAAATCCCTTAGATGATCTTCAGTTGTGTCATATGTGGTTTTCTTGAGTGGGTGAGGCTTCATTGTGAATATGCTTTGGTCTTGTTAAAGGTCTTAATTTGAGAGTGTTTAGGGGGTTGAAAAAAGGAATGAAAAGGAAAAAGGAATGCAGAATATTTTTATTAGCATAGAGTGGCATGTATTTGCTTGTATACACATCTCTCTCTCTCTCTCTCTCTCTCTCTCTCTCTCTCTCTCTCTCTCTCTCTATATATATATATATATATATATATATATGTATATAAAACATGCTTTTTGTAGCAAATATAAAACATGAAACCGATGAATTCAATACATTGGTATTGTCTAAATGCATATATAACATGCAAACTGAAGCTAAGCTGGGTCTGTGGACCATGTGTTTCATGTATGTGTGCTTTCCCTCTTGGAGTGGCCGATGTACTGATAAAAAAGTCAGCCACTATCTGCAAAAGTCATTATCCTGTGATTCTTTCGCCCTTGGTTCACACACAGCCGGAAAAGTCAGTCAAGTTCATCCTCTGCTGTTGGCAGTGATAAACCCATTTTGATGGAATGATCTGGGTATTTAAAAGTGGCCCACACTGTTTTCATGGTCTGTGAAAATCTGGAACTCTTCATTAGTTTGTGGTTGTGGCTATTACTCTTCATATCTGGCCTCTGGTCTCAAGGTGCAGATCGGTCTGCTTGGCAGGCAGGGCTGCTGCTGTTATTTCTGTTCAGATTACTTTCCAGTTTGTCTTTAATAGATGGATCCTGAAAAATACTCATAGGGTGACAGATAGACGCAGTGGCTGTCTTTTCTGCTGCACGCTCGCTTAACATTTCCAAAACGAAAGTGCATTACACTTGTGGTAGATTCGCGATGCATCTCATTCTTTGCATTGGCTTTTTCTTTTATTAACTCATTTTGTGAGGTTTGATAAATGAGGTTTGAGAGAGACCACCCAGCTGCACGTCTCTGTCTGTGATTATATTGTCATTAGGTGCTGGCATGTTTGGGCTTAGGGGCTTGAATCGGGATCAGGATCCCGGAGGTTGTGTGGGAGGCTATGTGCGGCAGCCTATGCTGCTGCGGTAGATACAGACTGGAGGCAGCCAGACCAGAGTGTTGAGAGTCTATACTCGACATGGGCATCCCTCTCAGCCATGCGTGTGCTGGCCGCTCATCACGAAACCTCACCACAATATTCTCTCCTCTGTATTTCTCTGCCTTTCTCCTTTCATGATGGTCTCTCAGGAAAAGTGAGTGAAGCAGGGAAAGCGAGAGCGCAACATCTGCAATTGTAGCAAACGCAGTTTTGTGGATCGGGTTTCCTCTGTTTCGATGGAAAATTAAAGTGCTGCCAGGAGAGGCGCGGAGAATATGTGATTTGTGATTAGTTTTGCAGAGATTTTTCCACCAGTCTCTGATTATGAAGGGAGAAAATCAGGTTGTTCAAACAGATCCTTAGGGGTTAAAGTAGAGACAGATGAGTGATTGTCAGTGGTTTATCGCTGTGGTCCATTTTGTGTCCTGCTCACTTCCTCAAACCTCCATATATCTGCATTAGAAATCAACACCACCTGGACAAAGCCATCACTGGGCTTAGCATTGTACCTTTATACTAACACTGCCATCTTAGTCCAATTATTATGCATCAGAGCAAATCAAAACAACGAAGAAGCTGAGAAAATACTTTAGGTAAACAAAAGTAAAAGTGCAGTGCTACTAATTTTCTATTTCCACATCCATTACGCACAGAGTGATGTCATTCTTCTTCTACCTCTGTTTCTAATGCTGTTCTTTTTTGTTTATCCACAGAGCTCGGTTCACCCAGAGACCTTGTGACCAGAGATGTCACAGACACCAGCTTTTTAGCTAGTTGGGTTGCTGCCCCGGGTAATGTCCGTCATTACCGGATCAAGTGGAATTCTCTGTTCACTGACGAGACTGGGGAAAAGACAATACCAGGAGACACCACATCCACAGTTCTGGATGGTCTCACCCCAGAGACACGTTATCAGGTCTCTGTGTTTGCTGGCTATGGCCGTGGAGAGGGCCAGCCATTGGTTGGAGAGGAAACCACAGATGGTAAGTTACTTTAACTGCTTTAACTCTTTGACCAAACACTTTATTCTCTCTGCTTCACTTCTCTCCCTTTCTTTTTTTTTGTTTCTTTCTTTTTCTTGGTATTTTTCCAATGCTTTCCTCCTCTCTTGTACGCACTTTATTTTTTTTGGTTTCTGAACGTCTCATCTTGGGGTTACCTCAAGAGTGTGAAGCTAAGGTAAGTGTGATGTAACCCTACAACCATAAAAGCCATTAAAGTTCTATGACCACAAAGGGGCCGCTGAATGTTTTTTTTTTTCATGTGTAACTGTTAAAGCGAGATTGTATTTAAGGCCAAGAATGCTAGACACTCATAAACACATCTGAAGCCTTAAAGTTTCATATGCCTGTTAAGTTAGATTCATAGGAGATCATCACTAAGAAATATGGGGCTGTGACGCAAACTTAAAAATGAGCCAGGGAACACAGTTGGGCTGTAAGCACCATTTTCTTGGGTGTTATGTAGAAATGATCTGTCACTTGTTCAGTTCTGTTGAGCTAAGAGATAACGTCAGAGCTGTTGGCATTCACCTGAGCCAGTCTTCGCGTGCACATCTTTAAGACTGTGTGTGTGTGCGTGTTATATGTATGTACAGAAGTGACGTTATGTCCTGCACACCTGCAGCGGGTTTTCATGGGAGATGCAGGACAGATAGACACTGGCCTCTCCCTTGTTAGACTGCGCTCATGCTCGGATGAGAAAAGCACATTGAGCGGAAACTCGCACCAGTTGGGAGGGAATTTGTCCACCAGTTAGTGAAATGGAATGTGCTTAAGGAAAAATATTTCCAGCCATCATTAATGTTTATTGATTCTGGCAAGCAGGAAAAGGGCATACATACACCCTAAACACAACCATGAGGCTGCTTTGTAGACTTAAATGTTCACTTTGCTCATTCCTTCCTTCACTTCACTCCCACTATCTGCTGCTTTCTTTGCTTGTGCACTACACAAATCATAGGTCTCGTTGGGCTGAGCCACACACGGCAAAACTTGGATGCGCTTCTTTTTTCCGTTAATAAAAGTCCTCCCTCTGAAGTAAAGCATTCTGAATATTTTCCTCAGCTCGTTTCGAGACCTCTGATAATTCACACTTGCCCTTCCTACTCTGAAAATAAGAAACACTCTACGGACGCACAATGGAAAAATTAAAACTATGGCTTCCCTCAAATTCACAAGACATCTGAGCCTGGCTTCCAAAACCCACCAACTAAACATGATCAATCATGCAAATTTGGGCCTGTTTAATGTATACTTCTAAAAATCAGATGTCTTTGGGTAGGTTTTATCCACACGCATGTGGAAACTGAACAGATATCCGGATGAAAGACTGTGAGGTAGCCAAGCGTGTTACTGTTTAGTTTACTTACCAGCAGGAAAGCCATGCTGCTTATATTTCCAAAGGTATATTGGAAACATAGGCGGTTAAGCACACATTTAGCACAGATTCCCATCTGAACAAGGCCCAAAATCTACATTTTCCTTCAGACCATCCATTCATCATTTATCCTCTTTCAACCTTTGTTCCTTTTTTCCCTCCATGCAGTCTCAGCTGCTGGCAGAGCCATTGCTGTCTCAGAGGAGACAGAGAAAAGCATGAAGGTGACGTGGCAACCTGCACCTGGAAATGTGCTAAACTACCGTGTTACCTACAAGCCAAAGGCAGGAGGACGCCAGCTGGCAGCCAAGGTGCCCGGAGGCAACACCACAACCGTGCTGAGACGCCTTACTCCCCTCACCACTTATGAGATCACTGTTCTGCCAGTCTACCGTTCTGGAGAGGGCAAACCAAGGCTAGGAGAAGGAACAACATGTGCGTCGGTTTATCATTCACCACACTACAAATGTTGTTCATCATAATCACAGTCATCTCACACTAAATGACTGAAGCAAGATTATGGTTAATGTGTGTTTTTTGTTCTTAATCTTCATTATGTGGTACTCTTCTCTCCTTAGTGTCACCTTACAAAGGTCCCAGGAACCTCCAGACTTCAGAGCCTTCCAAGACCAGTTTCCGTGTAACCTGGGACCATGCTCCTGGTGATGTTAGAGGCTACAAAGTCACTTTCCACCCTGTTGGGGAAGACATTGACCTGGGCGAACTTCTGGTTGGTCCCTATGACAACACTGTGGTGCTAGAGGAGCTAAGGTGTGTCTTCAGTCTCATTTTCATTCTTAGTTTTGAGCAACATTCTTCAGTATATCGTGTAAAATATATATATTTTTTTGTATCTACAGAGCCGGAACCAAATACTCAGTGAGTGTGTTCGGTATGTTTGATGGAGGAGAGAGTATGCCATTGGCTGGAGAGGAGAAAACCACTCTCTCTGATGAACCTGAGCCTCCCCCTTTTGTAGCATCAGGTAAAGTTGTCCAATATTCCACTAAATATATATGACAAGGTTTTACTACATCATCAAATGAATAACAAAGAAAACATGTTGTGTGCTGAAACTAACTACAGCACGAAGAACTTAAACGCTTTTAGTCACTTTGTTACTGCGTCTGTCAACGCCATTAAGGCAACGTCTCCAGTATGTTATGTCTCTGGGCAGCAACAGTCAAACATTGGAGTGTATCACATAGTAAAATTTTGCTTAGGAAAATACACTCTAAATCCATGCCTCATAAAAGCTGAAGAGTTTCTCTAAATACCTTTCCTCAGAGCTAATTGTCTCACGAAATAACAGATGTAATAGCTATTCCATCTGTCTGCCCTTTTCTCGCTTTCCTCATTGTGTCACTTTGGGCTTCCGCTTTTTATGTCCAGTCCAAGTACAGCCTGTGTAGATTCGAGCCATACGCATATAACCTGTTTGCGGTGATAAAATGTTTTTTACTACCTTGTGAGTCAGAGAACGGCAGGCAGCAAGTGTGAGGAGAGGGAAAAATGTTGTGTTAGCTGGAAGGAGCAGTAAAGGTCAGCTTGACCGCTCAGCTGCAGGCCCCCGTTCCTAATGAGGATGCAGCTCCCAAGTCCAGGAGATAAAACAGAAGAGGTGCGAGAATCTCACTCCCCCTTGTACCACCTACTGACTACAGGTCAGTTCTTAACAAGCTTGTGGAGCTTGGGGGCAAAGAAAGCCCCGTGGGTGTGGCAAAACTCTTGAGGTCTTAAGAGACATCCTCATTCATTCCTGTCCTAGTTACTTACTTTAAGAACTATTTTAAATTACATTCAAACATACCACAATGAACCACAATGTACCTTTTTAATTTTGATTCTAGCCAATGGACAGTCAACAGTCTTATTAAGTCTCAGATATTCTTACCTTTTAGTGGATATACCTTTAACAGATCTCCCTGTTGGACATGTTTTTGTACCTCTTTCTCTCTCTTGCTGTCAGTGGACACTTGACAGCTGGTTGTCTGTCATGGGGAGGGGGGGCGAGTTTGGGTTTTCTGTGTGAGCAAACCGATCTGTAAATCAAATTTATAACCTGTTTTCAGTTGCAGAAAGTGGCATTTAGTGCTACATCTGCCTATTTCCAGTGCACATCTGCAGCCCTCTTTTAGGTGCCGAGGATCGGATGCCTTCCTTGTCATCTCACAGGTGTTTGGAAACAGGATCTGAATATTGCCTTGCTGCTGCTCTGGAGGGCACAGTAATCCCGTCAATGGCCTTTGATATGTCCCATGTCCTCTCCTGATTTGCCTCTGGGACTATCTTGTGGATCCAAAAAGAACAACTGAGAGAAATACTGCCTCGACATGTCTCAAGAGAAGAAGTTAATGATTATAACACCTGGAAAATAAAACTTCTCTGATTAGAAATCCCCAGCATAAGAAGGAAATGTTTTACTACTTGCTTGTAAATATGTTTGGTTCAATGCCAAAAATGAAAATTTATGTCATGGAACTTTTCTCTCTTTCTTTCCTTTACCTCTCACAACTCTCTGAGCACCTCTTACACCATTACAGTTCACCACACAGACCATTTTCTATACATTACAATTGAACACGGACTTCTTTCTTGTATATATAGTTTGAAACTTTAACTTTGTCCACTTAAGACATTAACATTTTATCCTCAGATGTGATGTGCAGAACCACTGCACAGGCTGACATTGTGCTGCTGGTGGATGGCTCCTGGAGTATTGGACGTCTCAACTTCAAGACCATTCGTGCCTTTATCGCCCGTATGGTGGGAGTCTTTGAAATTGGCCCTGAAAGAGTTCAAATCGGTTGGTCTAAACAACTCATTATTGCTAATAAAACAAAAAGTGGTGTCTTCGGATTGGCATAATGAATATTTTTGGCGTCTTCAGGTCTTGCACAGTACAGTGGAGATCCAAAGACCGAATGGCACTTGGATGCTCATCGAACTCGGGACTCTCTCCTGGAGGCTGTGGCTAACCTGCCCTACAAAGGAGGAAACACCCTGACTGGTACTTTAATCTGTTTATTATGTTTTGCTGAGGGAAACTGTACCGCTTCCACTCCTGTAGGCACAGTAATTAATTTTTTGTGATCATCAGGATAATAAATTAACTTTGATGTCTTCAATACAGGTTTGGCTTTGAACTACATCCTTCAGAACAATTTCAAAGAGAATGTTGGGATGCGACCCAACTCTAGAAGGATCGGTGTGTTGATTACTGATGGCAAATCCCAGGACGATGTCATTGCCAACTCTCAGAGCTTGCGTGATCAGGGCATCGAGCTCTACGCCATTGGTAAGAAATCACACAAGAATCACAAATCAAATTGTCATATACTGTATATCAGTATATGAAAGTGCTAATGAGTTCCTTATTGCACTTTAGGTGTGAAGAATGCTGATGAGAATGAGTTGAGGTCCATTGCCACCGATCCAGATAGTATTCACATGTACAACGTGGCTGACTTTTCCTTCCTGTTGGAGATCGTTGACAAAGTTACTGACAACCTCTGTAACAGTGTCAAGGGACCAGGTATGTATAAGTTTACATCAAAATGTGCTCACAGCTGACTGATCAAGGTAAACTGAGAATAGTACACTGGATTGTTAGAACAGAAACCTTCTAGTTCCCAAACTTTCCAGACATTTGATAAGCAATATAAACATCACACACCCACAGACAGTTACACATCTCGCCCACCATGGAAAGCAACTCTAGAAGCAAAGAACCGGCCAAGCTCTTGGAAATTATTGCAGATATATGATTTTCTCATTCCCCTAATATTCTGTCTGCCTCCTTGGAATAGGAAATAGTCTGCTCCTTAATCAAATTAAAGAGCTGGTATTGGATACTGTAGGGGAGCTCCTTGGAGAGGATGTGGCTCGGGTCTCAATAAGTACTGTGGTGTGTACATGGTTCTGTTAGGACTTGTAACTAAATAGGAATGCTTTAATGTGATCCCACATTTACCATTCCAGCTGCTTGCCTATATGACTCATTCGTTTTAAATCAGTCATTACCATCTTAATTAAAGGTAGAAAGTAATCAGACTTGAAAATACATAATGTTCACCGTGACATATTTACAGTTTCTGTCTTTTCATGCTTTTTCCTTGAATAGGAGGTGCACCCGATGCTCCCACTGACCTGGTGACATCAGAGGTGACTCACCGCTCTTTCAGAGCCACCTGGACCGGCCCTGATGACCCAGTGGACAAGTTCCGTGTGGAGTACATGACTTTAACAGGACAGCCACAGCAGGTATACCTGCCACACACTGTAAGAAAGTACTTCCACTAATTGTGTAACATTAAAAGTGAAGCTAATCTCCCTGTGACGGTGTTGAGGGGATGTTGGCTTTAATGCATCCTGTTTCTGAGATGAATGAGAAACTCCATTCAAACTTCTATTTCCAGCCTCCTGTTTGTGTTGGACTCTTGTTGTTTGGATGGCTACATTACAATCTGATACAGGGCAATGGAACAAAAACACACAGCTTTCAGTAAGAGAATTAGAAAACAACTATTGGCGTGATAGGTCCTGGCTCTGTGTGGAATAGATGCATTTTTGGTGTCTGAATCTAACTATGTGTTGTGGGATGTTTGTTTTTGTTCCATGGCCTTGTTTAATAGTTAACATAGTTTTATTTTTGTTTATGGATTTGGAGCTTTTGTCCAGTAAAGATTTGTTACAATGAACTGGAAAGCTTTACAACATACTCGAGTCCAAGCCAGTAAATAATAATAAATGCTTCTAAAAATACATACATGTTTATGTAAAGTAATGCTCCATAATATTTTCACAAATGTATTACAGACGCTCAAACCTCATTGGATGAAGACTCTTATGGCTCTTCTTCTAACTTTCCCCCTCTGTATTAGGTGTTTGTAGATGGTACTCAGACCACAGTGGTTCTCGAGGGCCTCAACCCCCTGACTGAGTACATTGTCAACGTCTACTCTGTGGTGGGAGAGGAGAGCAGCGAGCCTCTCAGAGGAACTGAGACTACACGTAAGCTATGTCTCCTTTTTTGCTCATATTGAGGCCTTTATCATTTTTGATATAAAGAGGTCCACTTATAAAAATCCATATATGGTAAACGTTGCCAGGAGGAATGCAAATGACTTAAAATGTCTCATTCGATCAGTGGTTATAGATATGAACATTTATGTTGAACTCAAGCATGCTCTCTAAATCACAGAGACTTTTCCACTTTAGGAAACCCTGATAAATTAGGTTGTCCAAAAAAACAACAGTTTAAATTTCAGCAGGCTCTGGACCGCTCATGAACCTACAGCCTTTTACTTTTATGAACGGTAGTCAGCTTCAATCACTGAAGATCTCTGGCTCAGTAGCACAGTTTTAATGCACTCATTAACTGCGATTCCTGTGTGGTCCTCATGAATCAAATGCTCAAAGGTAATACGCTGTATATGTCTTGGCCTTGTTCATAAAACCATATGTGGCTGCAAAGAGATAGCAACAGTAAATCCTAATTAAATGCAAATTCAAAAGCAATTTATGTGATTACACTGAGGTTCAAGTGCAATTTTGACTTCTTTCTTTGTTTCTTTTAAGATGTTGTTAAGTGCAGTTTTATTTGGCCTCTCTAGAGTAGCAGAGATTTAATAGTGTTAATTAGTATCTATAAAAGCACATATAAGAGCTTGAGTTTGCACAATGCGAATGGCATACGAAAGCCTGAGAAACTCCCTCTGCAATCAAAAAATGCACAGATGTATACTTTCTATAATAGATAGATCGGAAATTGTCAGTTTCACTGTGTCAACTATCGCCTTTAACATCATTCCCTGTTGTTATCTAGTGCCCCTGAGTGCTGTGAGAAGGATGGACATTTATGATGAGCAGATCACCACCATGCGGGTGAGATGGGAGGAGGCTGTTGGTGCTACTGGCTACATGCTGCTCTACAGCGCCATCAATGCCACTCAGCCCACCGTCGAGCAGGAGGTGAGAGACATTCCCCGGAAAGCAGTGAGAACACAGTGTGACCGAATGAAACGGGCATACAGCCCATCAGCTGCGTATACGACAGTTTTGGAAGAGGAAAAAATGAACGCATGCACATGTGTTTATGGGTGGACGTGATCGCACAAGTTTGCATGCATTCAAATGCACCAAACACACTGCTGAACACTAGAAGTGACCAAACACTTTAATGTACTGTACTGTCAGCACTTCTTGACAAAACACAGATGTCACGCACTGAGATGACATTTTACAAAGCCACCAGTGTTTGGCTCGTCATTCAGCAGACAAGGCAAAAGGGAAAATACAGAGAAACATTGTTAGTCAAAAAGGGGTGGGTGAACCATGAGCTCATACTGCCAAGGGAACATCATCATTTGTTCATGAGGTGTCGAACCCACTGGGTCAGAACCGGAATCGGCAGATGTGCCGCAACCAGAATATTTCTCCCACTGTTCTTTTCCAAATGTCTCACTTTATATCACTGAGGAGTCCCCTGTCATCCGCTTCCCCTCTGACCTTATGTTATTTCTTTGGTCTGGGCCCCTTGCAGATCAGAGTGGGAGGTGATACAACTGATGCCCAGCTGGTGAAGTTACACCCCAACACAGCCTACTCACTCTCCCTCTTCGCCCTACATGGAGAGTCAGCTAGTGAACCACTGACCAAACAGGGAGTCACAAGTATGTAGCTGCTAAAAGTTGATTTCATTAAGCACATACATATTTATTTATATCCTGCCCTGAAACTAACACTAAACTTCTGCCCCTTGTTCAGAGCCCCTGCCACCTGCGGGCGAACTGAGGGTTCGTGACGTCACCCACAGCACCATGAGGCTCAACTGGGATGCTGCTCCTGGTCCCGTTCGCAAGTACCTCGTCAGCTACAAGCCTGAGGATGGAGATGCTAAAGAAGTGAGCTTGGTTCCAGTCCTTTTCTTTCTGACATTACTATGTAAAAACATTTAGCAGCAAATGTTTGTACGAGTCCTATACTCTTATGGTTTTCTTAGAAACTTTACCTTGCGTCTGTTTGAGCCATTAGGTTTGATGGCGTTGAATTTATATAGATATTTTTGACTCATCCTTTAATATTATTGGCTGAGACAACCTAATGGAGACTGCAGCTGGTCAGGTGCACATTAGGGAATGTCCAATGTCTAATGAAAAGGTTATGAAACTATCAGAACATGGTTTTGCGGGGGTTAAAGGGTAGCTCTGGTGCTGGGGATTGGATGAATACTTTATGGTTGCATGTCCCCTTTTGGGACTTCTTGGGCTGCAGCAGCAAACTTTGCGGTCTGCCTTTTGCTACTTCCCCAGCCATAAATCAGGTGGAGGTGATCCTCAAAGCTCCTCTGATGGAAACACACATGTGAAAGTAACTCGTGGGCTGAGGATGTGACTATCATAAATGTAGTGCATGGGAAGGAAGAGCTTACTGCACAGAAAGTAGCAGAATGTCATGTTTGACCTTATGGATTATGTTATAGAGGTGATTATTTGACAGTATGACGCTCACAGCACAGACTGCAGGGAATGTTTCCTCCTACTGGAGCCATTTGCATGATTTTCTGGCCCAGACAAACAAATTATGTGTTCAGACTTATAACTCAAATTAAAATATGAAGAAACCGACAAACACACAGCAGCTGTTCAATCTAATTGGTATTCAGAATTAATTTCTTATGTTTGTTGAGATTGAGCTAATAAAACCTAATTGAATCAAGGGTAGTTAAACCAACATAGTGTTTCCTGTAAATATTCCAGGTGTTCAGTAAAACTTTATTGATTTTTGTTGTTGGATGTGTGTCTTGTTTGTTCCCATTTTCCTCTGGAAACAAGCAGTTTTGTACCTTCAAGTTTCCTACTAGTCTAAGGTGCGCATTCCTGCCGGTGTTCCTGGAAACGCTTTCTGTGAACGGAATTAGAGTTTCACAAGACTTGGCTTGGCTTGGCTGAAGAGAAAAACATCTGAAGTGCTTTTTGCTTTCAAACATCAAAGCTCTATATATTTGTGTTATTAATTTAGTTTGATTATAGTTAACCAGTTTGATTGTTCTACAGGTGGAAGTGGGAGGAAGCGTGACCACCAAACAGCTGGACAACCTGATCTCACAGACCGAATACGCTTTGGCTGTTACACCGATCTATGATGAGGGACCTGGTCAGACGATGTTGGGAGAAGCAATCACCGGTAAGAATGGATAATTACTTTAATGACATTGTGGATAGTGGCAGTGGACCTCGCCTGTTTCTCACCGAGATAGAGATCACACTTTACTTCCCTCCCTCTCTTCTGTAGATGTCGTTCCTGCCCCAAAGAACCTGCGATTCTCAGAAGTCACCCAGACCAGCTTCAGAGCCACCTGGGAGCACGGAGCCCCTGATGTGGCTCTGTACCGCATCGGATGGGCTAAAAAGGGAGACCCCAACATCCAACACGTAAGAGAAAACCATCTGTCATAGATGTTTACATTTCTGATAATTCAAAAGACCTTCAGCAAGAACATAGAAAAAACAGACTTTTGCACCAATCCAATTATTATATCTCTAAAATGGATCGTGTGTCACTTCTCTTTGGTTTGTATTGGCTGAAATCTTTTGTGTCAAGCACCTTCCCACATGTCGTGTTTGTGTTTTCCTCATCAGGCCATTCTGAACAATGACGAGACAACCCACGTTCTGGAGAACTTGGAGCCAGACACGCCCTATGATGTGTCTGTCACTGCAATCTATCCAGACGAATCAGAGAGCGAGGATCTGATGGGCACTGAGAGAACATGTAAGATGAACATCCCAGCAGCTCTGTGGTGATGGTTTAACAATCGCTTTAGTTAACTCCGTTTTGCTTAAGTTTCTTGACAGAATCTCTGTTGGATCTTGACCAAAGGCTTGAATAATGATTAACTTTTTTGATTTTACCGTCTGGAAATATGCTGAGTAAAATGTTCAGCGAAGGTTACGCCCATTATACCTTTCTATTTTTGCCTCTATAGTGTCCAGGCAAGGTGGTGGCACATGTAAGTATATAAGTGGTAAAGCAAGAGGACGCTGAAAGCATGTTTGTTTTATCACTTCAGTCAGTCATCAGCACTTTTGTTCGTTGGACAGCCATCATTCCATCATCAAGCAAGGCCCTTAACCCATCCACCACTCCAGTGGTGCTGTGCTGCAGCTGACAAAGCCAGTTTTTATCATATGTTTGCCTGTCCCATTATTCATATCCATTCATCCATCCCATGGTCATCTCCATCAAATGCCAAACTGAAGAGTTGAAAATGGATTTCAACTATGCATGCCATGCAAAACGGGGATTTGAAAATCCTTGTTTTTAAAGTCCATTCCATCATCCATCATCTATTCATCCATCCATTTCTTCATCGCATTTTTCCATGCATTTATGAATCCATCCATTATCATCTTTCCATCAATCCATCCTGTTCAAGAGAAGCCGTCCCTGCTTCAGAAAAGACAAAAACCCAGAGGAGGATTGTCTTTTCTTCTTTAAAGCCACAATCCTTGATACAAATCAGTGCTATATCTGCTAAAGTAAACAAAGTACACCGTCTAGAAGTAAATGAACCGATAATTTGATGACAAACTAGTCACCCAAGACTTCTTAACATGAGCTGATCAAGACATCAAGGACTGTGTCTTTAAGAGATAATAAGAACTTCATGGAAAAAGTGCACAAACATATAACGAAAGCATGTATAGACATGGTTGTAACTGCAACGCGTGTGTGTGTGTGCACATTTTCCAGCACCTAATGCACCTCCCACCGACTTGGTTGTGTTCAATGAAACCACCACCAGTATGAACGCGAGGTGGAATCCAGCCCCAGGCCGTGTCCAGAACTACAGGATCACTTACGTCCCCACATCTGGAGGCAGGAGCCAGACGGTAAGTGGCACAACAGACTATCACACCATACCCACAATGCACCATGAAGTGCAAAGTGCCTTCGTCTCTCATGCAAGGAATCTCCAAATACCCAAAAGCAGACTGAAGTTTTAATAAAACAAGTATTTCTCAAAGGGAGAGATGTTCTGGTAGTTTAATGACAACGGATAAACACAAGTTGGAATTTAAACTTATCTTCTATAAAAGATGACCAAAATCCACATGCAACAGAGACACTTAATAAACCTATTGTAACAGCGCAATAGTCTAGTATCCAGGTATTAAAAATCTACTTACTCTTTACTCTCTCCTTCTTTACTGCACTTCAGCATTACTTAACCAACAGACTGTCATTCATGGCTCTCTGAGCTTTAAATGAGTCACTGGATTTGTTTCTTCCTCTAGAAGAAGTAAACTAAAGCTAAAACTCTGCCACTGGTGTTGCATTATTTTTGTTTATTTTAAGTCAGATCTCCTAATCTGTTGTTTGGATATGGCAGCATTAATGTGAACAAAACTCTTCCTAGCTTTCCTCAATATTTCCTGACGCTGCAGACTGTCTCCCGCTGGTCATGCATTTTTGGCAGCCGTAACTGAATGTGCAAAAGTCTTTTTGGAACACGGTCGAATGTTTGGTTTCCATTTGCCTTCAGACATTTCTCATTGCCTCCACAAGCGAGACTTAAAAGCGAGACTCAAGCATGCTAAATGGTGCTTATGCACACAGTCATACACGACAGAGTGATGGTCACGCTGATAAGCTACGAAACCTCCTCTTAAATCAACTCTAAACGTTCCAACAAAAGTTTGAAAATATTTCATTCTCACTTCTTGGCTTTTATGAGTTGTGAGGAGTTTCTGAAGAAAGATACAAATGTAAATCTTGTAAAAACTTCACATGACGCATTTAACAGCTCTAAGGGGAGACAGTAAACAGATACTTCAGAGATTAAACATTTAACTGCATCAGGGCTTTGATGGTTCACATGCAATGTGTGGTATTTGGCCATCTGCAAGTGTGTGTGTATGTATGTATACTGTCAGGTGGGTATGCTTGTGTAATGAGAGAGGACTGTGTGACAGATGTCATGTATTATACAGTGGATTGTCTTTAGAGTGCTGCACAAACCTGACTATTAGTTCGCTGTTTTCACCTATTTTAAGAAGGCCCAGATGGCATCCAACATTTGTCATCCTGGACGGCACAGCTAAAGGTTGAAGCTAATTTTCTCTCCTCATAATTTACCCTGTCAGAAGTGTTGTACCAGATTTAACTTGAGCTCACCTGCCGTTAACATAGTTCACAAGTTGACCATTAGTTTCCTTTTTAACACAAGATGGAATATTTTCCTCTTTAGCGCTTGATGACATTTAGTTGTGCTGATTGCCTGGGTGATATCACACTGAGAGGTTGATGGAAAACTGGAAGCTAACAAGCTAGTATCAGCCAAGTCATCTTGGGTCAGGGTCAGGATTTCAACAAGTATAGCCAGCCTAGGGAGTTTTGAAGTATTTAGTCTGGGACAATAAGTTTGTTTTCGGAAATGGATGACACACATTTTGCACGTGTGTACAAGAAGACTTCTCCAGCGCCAAATGATAAAATAATGGTTTGGAGACGGAGCGTCACAGTGATTAAAGGAATTCAGAGAGGTTTAAAGCAGACGTAAAAGCACAGGTGCATATGTTATCTTACACAAGATCCACATTGTAAACACACTCTCCCGGCTCGCTTGAAATTACTGTGTCTCCCCTCCTTAAAGCCTCGGCCAAAAGTAATGTAGTAAATTCATCACGAGTCACGGCTGATATGACAAGACATCCGACTGTTTCAGCCATCAGCGTACAGATTTACCTTGGCCGGTGTGCTGTGTATTAAGCATGTCCAAAAACACTTGAGTCATCCCTGGAGAGATGTTAAATTTTTTATCCCATTCTAGACAAAGATCTAATATATTTTCCCTCTCTTGGAGTGGCTCATGGTTGTTAAAAGCTTAAAAGTTAAAAGTAAGACAGATGTATTTTGTAGAAAAATTCTTTCTGAAGGAATGAATATCTAAGTTGACTTTCACTGTAAACAACTGATGTAGTAAATTATTGACTAAGTAGCTAAATTCACCATGATTACATAGGGTTTGCAAACTTTTGGCAGCTTGACTGACTGAAAAGTCATAATAATATTTTTTTAAATAAGATATTAGCTAAGCAAGCTAACATTTGTTCTTCCCCAACTAGACCCAGGTTGGAGGAAAGAAAAATACTGTCCTGCTTCCCAAGCTGACCCCTGACACTGAATACTCCATCAGCGTGGTGGCTGTGTACGCCAGAGGAGTCAGTGGAGAGCTGAATGGCCTTGGAAAGACCAGTAAGTGCTCCCAAATGACAAAGTGATAACAGTCATACCTATAAATGTTTACAGTTATGTAATGGTATTAACTATACATACCTCTTTCTTGCCCCAGAGCCTTTGGGTGGCGTTAGGAACCTTCGGGTCACCGACCCCACTACCAGCACCCTGAATGTCCAGTGGGAGGCTGCTGAGGGCAACGTTCGTCAGTATAGGATCTTCTATGTGCCTGCAGCTGGAGGAGAGGAAGAGATGGTAAGCTAGGAAATACTTCTAGAGCATTAGACCATTGGGGAAATGTTCTTCTCCTGATGTCTGTATGTCTTGTTATACAGGCCCAGGTATCAGGCAGCACCTACAGCACTGTGCTGAAGAACCTGCAGTCTGATACAGTCTACACCGTAACTGTGGTTCCTGTCTACTCGGCTGGAGAGGGTCAACGCATGTCTGAGAATGGCAAAACATGTAAGCACTGCATGCGTATAATAACTGCCGTAAATTATAAGTTACAACGTTGATCCATGCACGATTGTTTAGTCATGACGTCCTTGGAAGACAGCTTTCAGGGTTTAGAAAAGCCCATACAGACTGAAAAGAGGACCTCTGAGAATGTCGTGAAGGCTGTGGGATTTTTCTCCCGAAGTCAGGAACCCATTCATGTCCGTCCAGAATGAACTTATTGGCCTCAGTTGTTGGCTTGCTGTAAGTGTATGTCAGGAACCTTCAGTAAGGCAGCCAGTTATAACTGATGTGTTTCATCATCTAAATAAAAAAAAAACCCTGCAAGCTAAGAAACCAATCATTTGTTTCTTGAAAGATGGGTTAATGCACACTTTGCATGTAAAAACTGGAACATGGAACATAACGTGAAATGACAGTGTTAAGCACAGTCAGCTCAGTTTGAACTTGGTCAAAGAAGCAAGATTTTTCCAGTTTCTCCCACAATTTCAAACCACCAATCTCTGCTGGGAATGAGTCAGCATTTTGCGGGGTGATTGCGTAGGAAGGAATTCCTCCGGATTGGCAGCATTATAATGATGTCTCCTCTCTTTTTACCGTAATATTGTCCATTTATAGGATGGAATGAAGGGTAGTGGTCAGGATAATAGTGGGGCTGGGGAATGGGGGAGGGGATATACTGGGTAATTGGCTCTCCTTTGGGAAAAAGAAACAGAAGTGGGGTTAGAAATGAATGGAGAGCATTATATGTTTTATGGCTCTCAACTCACTTGGCTAAGGTCATGCTCCATGCATGCTACTGTTACCCCAATTTTCCCTCCTGTAGCAATGTTGCTTCATGTTTTGTGGCTTTTTCCTAGACATGTTAACCAAACTTTTATACAGTATATCAGATCTTTACAGCTATTCCTTGGAACATCTCTGTTCTGCAGTACCTCAGTTTATTTTGCTCTTTTCAAGCAGTATAAGGACAGATCTGCTCTCTCTGTGTGAGCTACCTTTGCTCATCATTGTTAATTGTGCCCTAAAATTCGAAGCAGCTTTCTGGGACAACAGGATTTGGTCTGTGAAACTTTAAAGTACGGAAGCTCTCTCACTGTGTTTTGCCCACTGTGCTTTCCCCCTGCATTTATTGGGTTATAATGGTGAGCGGCACAAAGCCTCTAAACATCTGCTCTGTTTTTTTTATACGGAAAGCTTCACACAAGGCTGCACATTCGCCTTGTATACCCTTTAGGGCACTGAAAGGAAGTTTCCTGTTGATAGCACTATTGTTAAATAATGTCTTAAACCTGTCCCTGTTGGTTGCTGGGCAGTAGTCTTCACATTTTATTGAAATGTTCTCATGTAGTCATTGAACTGCTCCGGCTGTCCACAAAAAGTAGTCTGGACCGTGTTACGTTAAATGAAACAAGGCGAGAATGACAGTACCATTAGTTAGGAGTTTCACAAAGGTGTCAACACTTGTAAATAACTCCCATTAAAGTACACAGGGTAAAACTTGCACTGATGCCTTTGTGTAGCAATATTATGGGTGCTGTTTCTGTGTAATTGATGGCTTTACCTTCTAATTTATCAACCTGCCCAGCCCCTCCTTGAGTGCCTGACCTAAACAATCTCTCTGTTCTTGTCTCATCCGCCTTACCTCTCCCTCTATCTCTACCTCTCATCTGTCAAATCCCTTGACTTTCTGGCCTTTAACCTCACTCTGTCTTCACTTCTCATCCCTCTTTGTACCTTCTTTTTTGTTTTATCTCACCCTGACCCTCCTTTTAACCTTTTACTTCCTTATCTCTGCCTCAACCTCTAACCCCTCCTCCTATCATCTACAATCCAATTCCTGGCTCGGCAGTGGAGCGTAGCCCCGTCAGGAACATCCAGGTTTACAACCCTACTACCAACACTCTAAACGTTCGCTGGGAGGCTGCCACAGGCCCAGTCCAGCAGTACCGGGTGGTCTATGCTCCTCTGACTGGTGCCAGGCCCTCTGAGTCGGTGAGTCTCCATATGCATACGAAGAACATTTACATCGGTGCACAAAAGGTTCATCTTTTTGTTAATGTCAGTTACATTACACACACAAACAGTGAGGGTTTTTCAAGAAAAAGGAGAACTGGGTGGAAGTGTGAACACATGCTGCCCAAGCAGCAAGCAATACATTTCTTTGACCAACATTTTAAGTAAACCATGTGTCATCATACGGCCGTGGCTTGGAGGTAGGGTGGTTCGATCCCCTCCAATTTGCATGTCGAAGTGTCCCTGGGCAAGATACTGAACTGAGCAATGAGCAATTGCATGGCAGCCAATGCCATCAGTGTATGAATGTGGGTGAATGAGATATGTCCTGTAAAAGTGCTTTGACTGATCTGAAGACTACAAAGGCACTATATAAGTACAGTCCATTTCCATTAAAAAAACATTAGTCTATTCACCAAATGGCCCAAGTGAATGTGTCTGTATGCAGACGTGTGGAGTTAGTGCCAGATGAATTTTATTCAGTTTTCACACAAACTGTTCAGGACTTTAATCACGACTGTGTTGTTTAAAGCAGAAATTCTCCAATTTCAACTCCCGTTCTCTACATGATATGTGGCATCTGGCACCAGCTACGCACATCTTCACGTGTAAAGGAATTCTTGGTCGGCTTAAAAAATCCACAAACACTTTTTGAAGTGTTACTTGACATTGTTGAATCATTAGCTGTCTCCAGAATCTACCAGACAGATTGCCCCATTCAGATCGGTTTCTGCACTGGGACTGTAATAACACAGTCTTTGAGTGTGGTGTATTCCAGTTTGTTGATGGAGGTGAACTCTGCCTTCATCCCGATTTGTTAGCACATTCATGGCAGGCTCAGGGCTTTTCCGTGGCCAGATCCAATGATGTGCGTCAGCGGCAATGTGGCCTTTTTCAGCCAGCACCATCAAATTTAACACAAGCTGGAGATTTGTAGCACGAATTACCAGCTTTACCGGTGTGATATTATTTTCATATTGAGCCTCCAAAGCAACTCAGTAAATTTTTGACCAGGAGAGATTTGAGCAGACTGTAAGTGACGCAATCGGAGAGCAGACAACGGGATATTGTTGGTGCATTTACATGTGATGTAAAGAGGCAGTAAGGAACTTATTTGCTGGTCTAACACTCACACACAACCCCCTTCATCACACAGTTTCTCTATTTCCATCGAAAGCACCAGCAGAAGTGTTCACACCTCCCCCTTTCTCACTCACTCACAGAGGTTATCACCAGGCCAGAGCCCTTGAGGAACACTGACCTAACCTTTTCTAGCTAACTAACCCACATGCAGAGAGAGAGAGTGGGGGGGGGTGGCCCCTGTATAATTAGCTCTTGTCACTGTCGGACTGGACTAAACAGCGGTGCCAGCTATCAATCATCAAAAGACAGCGAGGGGCTATTGAGTGAAAGGGAAGGTGTTAGAGGGAGCGTACAACACAAGCAGCTGTCAGAAGATAAGAGAAAGGACAGTGTCTGTGCATGTGTTGAGAGAGGGGTGTGTCTGTATCATGTCTGAGCAACCCTTCACAGGTTTCTTAGAAAATAACCACATCTACTAATATCATTGATTGATTTTACTGATCAGTTTGGGACTGAAGTCTACACATGCTACACTGAAACTCTCAAAACTCTCCTGACATGCTCTGTGTCTCTACACAGGTTGTGGTACCAGGGACCACCACCACGGCCCTGCTGGAACAGCTGCTCCCAGACACTGATTACAATGTTGGAGTGGTTGCCCTGTATAGCGATGGCGAAGGACCCGCCATCAGTGACACGGGAAAGACAAGTGAGAATATACTTTAGTTGAAACAATTGAAGGGCCCTGTGTACCATACTACATGCAGCTTCATTTATCTTATCACGGAAAAACGTGTCTAAGACATAGAGATCTTTAGACTGCACAGCACAAACAAACTTTTTTTTTTCTTTCTTGCTTCTTCAGTGCCCCGTAGTGGCCCAAGGAACATGCGTGTATATGACCCCACCACCAGTACTCTCTCTGTGAGCTGGGAACATGCCGATGGTCCCGTCATGCAATACCGCATCACCTATGCCCAGACCACCGGAGACCCCATCGAGGAATATGTAAGCAAATCTACATAACTCTGTTTCCTGATCTTGTCTTTCTTTTTATTAATTATCCAGTCCTAAGAAATAAACTCATTGACGCATCTCTTATGTCTTGTAGACTACAGTGCCAGGGAACAGAAACAATGTGATCCTGCAGAACCTGGATCCAGACACTCCTTATAATATCAAAGTAACTGCCATCTATGGTGATGGTCCAGGAGGAGAGCTGGAAGGAGATGGACGCACAGGTATGAACGATTAAATCTGTGCAACCTATGTGTAGCTTTTTTTTTTTTTTTTAACTTGAAGCAGAGATCATTTAAGGACATGAAACTAAGATTATTGATAGACGTATTAAAAATAGCATACACACACGAGTGAGGGATCCACAGCAGAAAATCTGAATAGACTGATCCATTAATTGGGATCTTGAATGATTGTAGCAAAAAGGGAAATTCTTGACTTTTCATGAAGGCCAAAATCCTTTGCCAGAAAATAATGAACTGGCTGTACTCCAGTGAGGGAGATCTCATGCTTGCTGTGCTGGCACGGCAAGCATAGCCTTTCTCTCTCAGACCAAAAAAAAAACCCTATTACATATTGAAACACCACAGCGCACCTCGAGGTGGCTCAGTTTTTTTTTGATGTGGTTGAAGTTATCATCCCCTTGAGCACACGTTGAGATGTTTCACTCATAATTCAAAAGACATAATGAACATAATAATATAGAAATTCCTGTGCTGACAGTTCACCAACACTGAATTCACTGGAATTCCATCACACTCTAATGAGCCGGAGCTTGTATTCACTGTGCTGTCCTGTCTTGTTTCCACACAGTGGGTATGCTTGGCCCGAGGAACCTCCGTGTCTCTGATGAGTGGTACACGCGCTTCAGGGTGTCCTGGGACCCCGCCCCCTCTAGAGTTAACGGATACAAGCTTATCTACCAGCCTGAAGGTATGGACGTGTTGTAATGGGAATAAAACAGCGCTAGCTGATAACAGTAATAATTATAAAATCATCATTATTTTCATGTCTGTGTGTTTAGGCTCTGATGAGTCAATGGAGGTGCTCGTTGGAGATGTGACCTCCTACCAACTGCATAACCTGAAACCTGGAACCACTTATGACCTGAAGGTGCTGGCAGTGTACAACACAGGCCTCAGTGGACCTCTGGTTGGACAAGGCACCACATGTAAGTTAATGATGCAATTATTTATTGGTCGACGGGTTTATGTGCGCAAAATTAAATTTGCAGTTTTGACTGCCAAGCCATTCTTGTGAAAGAGGAACATGTGCTAAGAATATTGCTTCCCCCCTTAGTGTACCTGAATGTGACCGACCTGACCACGTACAATGTTAACTATGACTCCTACTGCGTCCGATGGGCCCCTCACAGAGCAGCCACCTCCTACAGACTCAAAGTCAATCCTTTTGACCGTAAGTGTTGTTGTCTTTTTCATGCACGATTTGTTAGATTACAGCAACCTCAACCTAAACTGGATTCTCTTTTCATTTAGCCTCCAAGAGTGGAGCTCAGGAGATCACTGTCAGAGGATCGGAGAGCAGTTACTGCTTTGATGGTTTGACCCCTGACACTCTCTACAACACCACAGTGTATGCCCAAACCCCCAACCTGGAGGGACCTGGAGTCAGTGTTAAGGAGAGGACATGTAAGATAACATCCTCTTTGGCAGTATAAGACATTAACATTAAATAGTTGTGAAATGTGAAATGTAGAGTTAGAGGTTAAAACAGTTTTTCACCAGTTTTCGGTCCAGGATTTTGTGGGCGGTCCTACAGGGTGGCTCGATGACACCCTGAGGCCACCCCGAGCATACCCCTGCACCTCTAGCAGGGAGATAGAGATTAATTCATCTCGCTCAAGTGTTTCAAAGTTAGTCATGTCATTTTCTGAACTCATCTGACACGTTTCAGTCGCTTCAAAATGGCTGCTTGACTGCTTCCACGAGTGGGCGTGGCTTCAGCACATTCAGCAGGCATGCCCCCACAGTACTGGAGCTGAGAACACTGCTCATTTACCTGATTTTGACACCCAATTTCATAAACTTGTCGATAATTTTAATCATTCAAATTAGGCTGGGTGGTTAGTAACACATTATTTGGTCTGACAAACTCACAACACATATTTATTCTTACTTTACACAGACTTTAATGCTAATGTATGAGAGGACAGTGCATTCACATTCATCAGTAAAAGCTACAGGAGCTTCCAGTTTGTTTCATGGTACATGAATATGCCTTCACCAGCCACAGTACAGTATGTCATTCTGTTTCTGTCTGCAGTGGTCAAACCCACAGAGGTGCCAACTGAACCTCCCACACCTCCTCCTCCAGCAACAGTCCCCCCTGCGCTAGATGGTGAGGAGAGCTTTAACATCTGTGTGCTAAAATAAAATAATCGTTCTCATGGCTCGTTGCTGAGAACAGGCTTTACATTAACATCACTATACCTTCACCACAGTGTGCAAAGGTGCCAAAGCAGATCTGGTCTTCCTCATTGATGGTTCCTGGAGTATTGGAGATGAGAGCTTCAACAAGGTCATCCAGTTTGTCACAAGCATGACTGGAGCCTTTGATGTCATCAGTCCCAATGGCATGCAGGTCAGCATAAAACTTTAATGTTCATCACAATCCCGTTCAAGTTCTGTATAAGTTGTATTATATATAACCTTATTTGTTCTCTTTGAACAGGTTTCATTTGTGCAGTACAGTGACGACGCCAAGACTGAGTTCAAGCTGAACACCTACCACGACAAGGGCGTAGTGATATCTGCCATACAGAATGTGCGCTACAGAGGAGGCAACACCAAGACAGGTACACTGCTGAAAAAAAAAAAACAGTGGTATCTTTGCAAAAGCAAAATTGAAGAGGATGAATTCTTCAGATTGGATGCTCTCTGTCCTCTATCCTTCATCCAGGCGTCGCTATGAAGCATGTCTATGAGAAGGTCTTCATCTCAGACAGTGGCATGAGGAGGAATGTCCCGAGGGTGCTGGTGGTCGTTACTGATGGACGCTCCCAGGATGATGTGAAGAAGAGCGCAGAGAAACTGCAGCATTCCGGTATGCGTGGCATTATTAATCACTGTGATTCGTGTTATACGTAAAGCACATACTGGAGACTGTAGAGCTGTTCGGAATCATCCGTTTTCTCCCAAACTCCGATTTACTCCACCAGAGCCAAAGTTTTTTTTGGCTCATTTGCTTAATATTCCCTACAGTGATGAAACTGTTCTCAACTAACTGTTGCTTAACAATGGTCTTTTTTTGTGTGTGTTTTCTCCCCCTTTAGGCTACAGTGTATTTGTGGTTGGAGTGGCCGATGTTGACATGACAGAGTTGAGACTTATCGGCAGCAAGCCAAGTGAGAGACATGTGTTTGTGGTGGACGACTATGATGCTTTCGCCAAGATCCAGGACAACCTGATCACCTTCATCTGTGAAACGGCCACTTCCAGTAAGGCAGACATTAATATATAATGAAAACACCATTACAGTTTACTATTTCTGCATTCCAACTTTGATTTCATAATGACTATTGTGGTTAATTTGTGCACCTGCAGTAGGCTCACCCACTGCCACACATTTCAACTAATCTGCTGGCAGGAAATGTATAAACAGACATAAACCCTAGTCTGTCTTTCCAACCTTCTAAAATGTTTTGTCCTGTTTCAGCCTGCCCTCTGATCTACATCAATGGGTTCACAACACCTGGTAAGAATACAGCACCACCATGCATGAACTCATTTCGCTAGTTTCGCTATTTCTATTTCCATGCTCTCATTGTGGTCCCTGTTTTATCCCTTCCAGGTTTCAGGATGCTGGAAGCTTTCAACATCACAGACCGGACATTTGGTGCTCTGAACGGTGTGTCCATGGAGCCGGGCTCCTTCAACAGCTTCATTGCCTACAGGCTGCACAAGGATGCCTTCATAAATCAGCCCACCAAGTAAGAGCTTAGTCTAATTAGTATTTGTGGTGGAGGACTAACGGAGGGAGTGTGAGCCTCACTATGTGCATATTCCCAGCCTACTGGCCTTATCTCCTGTGCACTATAATCCTGCCCAGCCCACAGTCATTATTCATAATGATGTTCAATAGCCTCTGCAATCACAGGGCTTTCCCCAGTGCCCTGTGGCAATAAGCCTAAAGCCTCATTGTTGTTGCAGCTTGTGTAATATGAGGTGTTAGCAGGAACAACAAAACTTGGTCAAGGAATTATAAAGTTCCTGGAGCAGACCCACCTCCTCCCACCTCTGTCATACTGGGAGCAAATAAATCACTCCTGGGTCAAGAGCTTTGTCTCTTTACTGAGGCACGTTTAAGCATTGTTAGGCAATTGCAGAACTGCTGGAGTACCGAAACCTCTTCAGCATGCTTTGTTAATATGTTTATAATGATGCGAATTTTGCGTGCGTGGGTGCAGTCATTGACTTAATATGCACAAATGGAAACACTTCGAACTCCAGCAAAGGAGAGGGGACAGAAAATACTTTCAATATGTGGGCAATTTCTTCAAGGCCGGATGGGAACACTGGCAATCATTTACAGGTTCTGCAGCATATGTGACAGACTGGAAGCTGTAGCATTGTAGCAAGATTTAATGGTCTGTGTTCACTTCTAACGTGTGTAATGAGGGAACAAGTCTCATCATGATGTATGCTTTTAACGCCAACAGGGAGATCCATCCGGACGGTCTTCCCCCATCCTACACCATCATCCTGCTCTTCCGTCTGCTGCCTGACACACCTTCTGAACCTTTTGATATCTGGCAGATTGCCAACAAAAACAACAACCCCGAGGTCGGGGTCACCGTCAACCGTAAGCCTCCCATCCTGTTTTAGCCTCTCAGCTGGAGGGGGAAAGCTGCTGTAGCTGACCCAACATATACACAGCTGCACACTCTTTATTAAGAACTTAAGCTCCTGTTTTCCTCCCTCTTACCTCTTACCGTCAGACAGCCAAAGCCTATTTGATCTTTGTCAGGCATGGTAGGGCAGTGGAAGCATATTAGAAGTATAAGTACGACTGACTTTAATCAACTACTCTGAATTAGATTCTGATTTTTGGTTTGGCTTGACTTGTTTGTTCTCTCATAGAAAACCTTTATTTTTAAATAAGTATATTTTACTAATATGCACACACACACGTGGTGATTGCATGCAAATGATTACGGACATGGACCTAATCCCTCCTAGCCTTCTCTTTAGCCCTCTCCTTTCCCTACAACCATGTGTTCTCTATAGTCCTGTCTGTGCTTTGCGTGCCACCGCGTCGTAACACACTGTCAGGGTTTCATCAAAGGCTCTTGTCTTTTCAGCTTCCAGCAAAACAATTTCATTCTACAACAAGGACACCCGAGGAGAGATCCAGAAAGCCACGTTTAATGAGGAGCAAGTGAAGCGGGTTTTCCATGGAAGCTTCCATAAGGTAAACACAATACATGATTCTTAAAGAGTGGAGAACTGTGCACACCACATAGTGATATTGTTAAAGTTTGGCTTTGATAGGACAGACTGAGAATCTTTTGCGGTCACCTGTGGGTTGATTATCTTTTTCCAATCCAAAGAATAGCGTATTCATTCCTTTGACTTCCTTTCACATATTTTGTTTTTAAATCCTTTCACATGTCTCTGTTGGCTGACTCACCTAACAGCTAATATCATGTTACCTGCTATCCATCTTGGAGTGTTGATCTGCTGTCAAAGTGGTCTTTAGGCCTTTTTTATGATTTGACGTTAAGTTTTGTTTTTTTTACCACGGGTAGTTAATGTGATAAATGGATGGTGGAGGCTATAAATACATGTAAAGAGAGGTTGGAGGGAAATTCTGATACCTCACTGGCACAGCATAATGTGCAAACTGTTAGACTTAACCATGGAGGTCTGACCACATCAAGACTGGAGAGTGAATTCCAAACCAGTCTGCTCCGACCTGCTGCAGCACCGGTTGCACGACTGGGTTGCTTTTTATTTGTCTGTATATCCTTCAGGAGGAGGAGGAGTTTGGGGGCTGAAACTGAGGCTGAGAAATCCTGATTTTTTAGTCCCTAGCATAGGTCAGCCTCCAAAAGTACTTGATCCCACATTCCCCATAATTCAATGCATCTTTTGTTAGACTTCCCGTGCCATGTTTTTGACAGAAAAATGCAAGCCTTGCAAGCAATAGATTAAAAGGTTGAATTCAGAACTGTCTCATGATACGTGATTCTTGACTCCAAAACTGATCCATGGCATCACCTGCCCTACGTTTCATGCACGCACTTGTTGAAAGATTCATTAACATCAACTACTCTTCAAACAATCTGTCAAAGCATCTCATGTAACTTTCAAATAACCACCCACAATGCTATTATTGTTTTGCAAACTCTTTGTTCCTCTTAAGTGGTTTAACCGCTAGATTAACCCCACATGCCAAACTTACAGTTTTGATAAACAGCATTTTCATAGTATGGTGCCTCCTGGGGGCAAGAGCAAAGGAGGTGGTAAAGTCCAACTTAAAGCAGCAGCAATGAATATAAAACATCCTCTGTTATGTTCAACCACAGAACAATGAGAGACAGTATATTTTCAGACTGACCTGGAATGACTTAACATGTGAGATTCATCAGTGTAGGAAAAACTCAAACTGCATTTGAGGTCAGCATGGCCCTTATCTGGTACACAGGTTTCTGTTCCCCCACTAATTTTGAGATCATAAAAATGAATGCCAGGGTCTTATCTGACATCAAAGATTGCCCACTTCCTTTACAGTTTTTTGAACTGCGGTACTCATGAGAGCGATATTTTGGCCCTCAGATCAGAGAGAAATCGCTTTTGTAAATGGCTTTCAGTTTGACCGTCCACACAAGTAATTGAAGGGTAACTGCATGGAAGAATTGGACCCTGGAAAATGTTGGGTCAGAACTGGATGTTAATGACATCACTACTGGTCCACTTGGACAGCGGCCCGATCTGTGTGTTTGTATGTGTGTGTTCTCTCTGTCTGTGGCCACGGTGGAGACTGTAGTCTGACTGTACATTAGGTGGCCAGTTTGTGGTGAGAGCAGTTGTTGCTCCATGAGCTTGGTGAGTCTGCAGCGGTCTACCTACCTGCTCATTTACTGGTCTGCTGAGTAAGTGCCACTGCCGTCTGCTGTGGTGGTGTGTGTTTACACGCTGTCAGTGGCTTCCCAACAATGTCCGTAACTATTACGGAGTGACCTCAACGCGTGGGTCTGTGTTGAAAGTGACCATGAGGGTTGTTACAAGTAGCAGCCAGGTTTATTGTTAAGATAAACAGAACGAAACCCAATAAAATCACATTAAGAGCTTTAAGTTCTTTTTCATAACGTAGTAGATTTATTAGGTATTAAATAATTATTTTCATTAGCGATGAATCTGCAGATTATTTTCTCCATTAATTGATAGTTTAGTCTTTAAAGTACAAGATGCCCATCACATACTCCCAAAGCCCATGGTGGTGTCTTAAAATGACTTATTCTAACAGTCCAAAACACAAAGATGATCAGTTTATTATTAGAGAAGACAATGAAAACCAAAATATATTCACATTTGAGAAGCTGGAACCAGTGTTAAATGTGTTAATTTCATTGAGAATTTGTGTCAAAAGCGTCATAAATCTCCATCTCCACCAACCAGTGTTTCCTTCCTTTGAACTGCAGTTTCCTTTTCTGACAAGCGTTATGATACACTTTATGTGCCACAGTGCTGGGTCACAGAGTGCCTCCAGATTTGGTTTACCTCCTCAGGCTAGTTAATAAAGAATAACTCAGGCTGGAGGGGTCTTGGTCTACCACTAGTTGAACATGTGGGAAAGCTCTCAGAGATGACTTAAGCAGATGCTAGCCACTCACTAGCCCACTGGGGAATCCCCTCCCACACTCAAAGGGTGGGAGTCCGCAGAGGGAACTTTCCCGCTAAGAGGACCTTTTCCACGAGTCGTAGTGACTAGTCTCAGACTGTTTACTCATGAGTAACACCAGAAGAATTTTGAGTTTGTAAGTAGTTGTAGTGAGTGAACGGTTCACTGTACTTTAACCTCAGTCCTGAAAAAAAGGACTGAACTCAACTTTCAAACTTTCCTTTCAGGGACATGGTTAGGAAGCTTGTGCCAATATATGCATACTCTAATCAAGACAGAGAGTGAGGTTTTTGGCCAAATTCTTCTCTGACTGCACTGTATTGTGCTCTTCATTTATGACAACTTTCTTCGAGACATAAAGACGTCGTCTTTGTGTGACCTGAACGAGTAGACTTACCGAACCGAAAAACCACACTGAAAATACAGGAAATTATATATTAACTTCTCCTTCCAAAGAAATCACAATGCCTTGACTGTTCACACGTGCCAGATCAGCCATGGGAGCTTCCCAGCTACAGTGATACAATGATCAGGCCAACTGGTGATTTCATGATCAGTTAAAGCATTGTTCGCACTGGAACACCAATTTAATTTAGATTTATACTGATTATTTATTTTTACTTTACTCTCAATAAAAGCAAACTTGGATACATTTTTTGTACAGTAGAGGTTAGGGGTCCACGACGATGATAAAAATAAAGGAGCAGAGCAAACAACAATAAAATCTAATCTGATAGAAATCATAGAAATATGTCAAGTGTACTGGAGCAGAGATGGTCTCAGCCCGAAATCTTACCATATCCACCTTAACTGTAGAGCATTGACATAGCAAAACACATTGAAACTGTATGTGTTAACAGCTGATGAATGGAAGTTGTTCCTCTGTCAACACTTTGATGCAGCATGACCGGATCACTTAGCAGCAAATACCTTCAACTGAGGGAGCAGTGGTCACTGCTTTTCGGAGGCCTCATTTTCTAGTGACTGGAGTGTTTTTATTATGTTTACTTATTGGTCAGTGAGGTAATATATACATGCTTATTATTTGCATTCCCAGTATATCATCCAAAACTGTTTTGGTAAGCCCTCAGGAGCATCGTCGCATAATATATCCATGCCAGGATCCTGGGATAAACGACACCCCTCTCTCTTTGCGGTCCATCAGATAGTTTGTTCTGTTGCCAAGGAAGTCAACTATAATTTTGTGATTGGTTGCCAAGACCTGTGGCCTGGTCTGTGGTTGGTATGGCTTTGTAGAGAGAAATGGTAGCTTGCTTTTCCTGACATAAAGAAAGCTTGTCTGACTCTTGAGCGGGGGAAAATTTGCAACTGTGAGGGAAAACTATGGAAAGTGTAGGACTTTTGATGGCGCACCGCAAATGATATTGTTTCAAGATGTGGAGCAGGGTTCTCTGGACAGGAAACTTCAAAATCTGGCACTTTGTCATTTTGCGTTGTTATACAATCACTGACTACAGCTCTAAGGCTGCACTGAAACGCCAACTGTTGTATATTTCCTTATTTTATGGTCCATTCATCTGTAGAGGCATCAAAAGCAGCTCCATGCCAAATCGGTAACCACTCTGGGGTAATATCAGAATCTATAATCAACATCTTCTGCAAAGTTTAAACAATTCCCCCACTCTTGCAATTATATGGAATACAGTATCAGCCCCCTTTTTAAGCTTGATACAAGATGTTTTGAAAAGGTTCAGTGAGGTTGTTCCTAGCCTTATGGTTGCACTTTCTTAAAGAATTTCCCTTCTATTTAAAACGTGTAATCATGCCACTGCCAAATGGAAATGAATGCCAAACCCAGCTTTTCAAAAGCTGCACTGTTCTTAGTACTCGTTGCCAAGCAATTGTGTTGCAACAAAGTTGGCAGCTGTGAGATATTGCGAAGACAAGAATGTTTTGTTTAATTGTGCCCTCTCTCCATCACCTGCAGCTCCACATCACCATCTCTCCAGAGAAAGTCAAGCTGAACGTGGACTGCCAAGAGGTGGCAGAGAAGCCCATCAAGGAGGCCAGTAACATCACACTGGATGGTTATGAAGTGCTTGGCAAGATGGTCAAGGCTGGAGGCGGAAGGAGGCAGTCTGCAACAGTAAGTGAAAAAGAAAGCCTTTGAGTTAAAAACGCGAAGGCTTGGAAAAAACGCACGTTTGGAAGCGCGTTTCACAAGTTTCCAGAGAATCAATATCCAAAAACCTCTTGTGTGCGTAGAAGCACAATTAAGTTTTAACTGCTCCCAGTGAGGGCTGGAAGGATGAAAGCTCGCGTCTTTTCTGTTTCTCTGAGGGACTCATTGTTGTCTGTTTTCAACAGTGTGCATTTTTATCACAAATGGGAGCCATTTGTAACACCCTTCTTCTCCATCTTTTCCCTTCTTCTGTTGTCTAGTTCCAGCTCCAGATGTTCGATATTATCTGCAGCTTGAGTTGGGTCAGCCGAGACAGATGCTGCGACCTGCCCGCCACAGTAAGAACAAGTGTCATTTTAAGAATCATTACGTAACAGAGTCAAGTCAGAAGGCCAACTATAGATGCACTAGGGTGGCTGATCTCTCACATGTTTCAATGTACATGATTGACTAGTTGTAATTAAATCGGACCATTAATTCTGTAGAAGGGTCATTGCCATGGTGTTTAACTGTATATAATGTACGCATGCATACCGTCTCAGAGGGCTATGTGTGTTTGTATGTAGTTGTTAGGCTGATGACGAGATCGCTGTTTAAAAAGTGTCTCAGTTGAACTGAATGGGATCTTGTATCCCGTGTAATTGTGCTAATCAGACTGTTGCCAGCGTGAAACAAGTGTTCCTTTAGATCAGAGCGGGCAGTAAATCTCATTTATTTTGTTACAGTACGGTAAATACCGGATGCATGCACATTTATCCAATTATCAGTAATTCATCTATAATTTGCATCAGATATTAATACATACATACAAGTCAATGACTGCAGTGTTACAGAGCTCATTATGTCAGAGACTCAGACTCAGAAATGTAGACAAACTTTGCAGCTGTCACTGGGCATCTGGTCTTAAAGCCCCACGCCGACTTTTGCTGATTTGCAGTTCTGTTTACGCATGAGCCTCTCTGACTTTTGCAGGGTTTCTAAACTCTCTTAAACTCTAAGTAAAGTCAGAAAGATACTGTCAGCCCTTGCAAAGGCGTAGTCTCATGACGTGTATGAGTGAGTGTTTATTTCTCTCTCCTAATTTCTTTATCTTCTGTCTTCCTTTTCAGAGAGATGAGGCCAAGTGTCCATCCCTCCCACACTCTTGCACATGCACACAGGACAGCATTGGCCCTCAGGGGCCTCCTGGACCTTCGGTAAAGACACTTCTGTCATCACTTCTTGTCCTCTGTCTGTTGTCACCTGAATGATTTTCTCAGAAGTCTTACATGTTTTGATGATGAGGAGGATGATGATAAAGCCATGCTTCTCTCGGCTCGTGTTTTAATGACTGCACAGCTGTAATGAGCTACTAGATATTTGCCTGCTATGCAGTTTGAACTTAAGCAGTCTGAGGAAGTCCCTCGCATCAGGAGTGGTATTTTCTTTTCCTTTGGAAAGAGCATTTGAGGATGAGACCAGTGGCATGCAATGAAATGTGGGCTTAGGGAGAAGTGTCAAAAGATAAATGCCTGTCGGAAAAACAACAGTGTCTTGAGGAAAAGTCTGGAATATGAGTGCTCGGTAGCCTCGCTAAGCCCCGGTGAGGATTTCGAAGGACTTTAGGGCTTTTGGAATCCACTCCTGTTGTTACACTCGCTCTGTGTTTTTGGCGCCTTGTTTTTCCAGGGCAGCCCAGGTTCTAAGGGACCACGAGGAGATAGAGGAGACCAAGGCAAACCTGTGAGTAACACCTAACATTACATTGAGAACTTACTTTGTTGCAGATTTTGAAGTTGTAACTCATTTTATTGTAAAAATCGACCAGCTCATATCCACTGAAGCTTGCTGACATTATCAATAATGCTAAATCCACACGTGATGATGGACAACGTCTCACAGCTATGGTGCTTCAGAAGCTGTTACGGCTCTGCTACTGCCTTCCATCTGCTTGCACGAGCAGACAAACCAAATTGCACACATCTGAATTCATTTACCGACTGTATATGTTTTCTCAATCTGCCAGCTATCTAAAAGGCCCATTTCCACTGTTAATATTCATTGTCTATACGTGTACATTACAAAGTCTTTCATAACTTTGTTTTTGTTTGGTTAATGTTATAGGGTGCAATGGGTCCACGTGGTGAGCCAGGACTTCCAGGCTCTATGGGACCACCGGGTCCACAGGGCCCTAATGGACTGTCTCTACCCGGAGAACCTGTAAGTTAACCCGACACTATAAAAGTCCAGTAGGGGTAGAAATAGTTAAGTATCTATGGTAGATGGAGTTTAATGTATATGACAGACACGATCATTTATGATTAGTGCGCCTGCTGTGTTTGTGTGAAAATTGCTAAGGTCCACAAGTTAGGTCCACAAGTGAGTGGGATTTACAGCTAAAGCCAAAACACATTACACTCCCGTGCTACTTCTAGCCAGGCAGCTAGACTGCTTCTTTATTTTTCTTACCTTCAGATGTTCTTGGCAAAACATGAAATAAATCACAATCACAGACTGAAAAAAGATGAAACAAAGACCAAAGCTTCTTCTCTTTTCTTCTCCTCCTCCTCCATCTTCAGGGTCGCCCAGGACCAAAGGGAGATCCTGGAGACCCCGGCATGACTGGTCTGCAAGTAAGTACTCCCCCTCTCATTTTGTGGTTTATGAACAGGAAACAGGAGACTATCCATAGAGAGCAGCGCTGCTACTGGAGCCTGGATTCAGTCCACATGGACTGATTGAAACCACACTCGGAGTGGGAGGTTTACCATGCCATCCTCAGGGAGACCCACACTCTCAAATCAGCCCGTTGATTGACAAACAGTAGAAGGCCAGTGATGCAGTTAAATTATTATGGAGCACAGACTCGTGTTACCAAAGGGAAAATAGGGAATGGAACATGTTCTTCCCCAGCCTTGTAATTGAAGATGATCATGAGTTGGTGAAGACTTACAGTATGTCTGAAGCTTAAGAGCCTTTGACTTACAGTAGATGTCATCCTGGGGGGGGTTCTTGGATGAAAATAAAAGTCAAATAAAACTAGACTTAACATTACCGTAACACTCAGAGTTCTTCAAAAAACTCAATACCGTTTTATCAAGTCCGAAATAGATTTGAAGTTAAACCCATTACAGGGGAACGATTTGGCGGAAAGGGCATTTTTGAGTGGGTTGGTATTACATAGCAATCTCTTGGCCGAGCCACCGTTCATTCATCCAGCTGAGGTCATTCAGCCAACTCCCACCATTCAACTGGAGAGAACATCATCA
Source organism: Protonibea diacanthus (assembly GCA_028641955.1). NCBI lineage: Eukaryota > Metazoa > Chordata > Actinopteri > Sciaenidae > Protonibea > Protonibea diacanthus. The sequence continues at coordinate 14,016,239 of CM053987.1, read as the reverse complement.
CTGGTTATCCTGGCCTCTGAATATGCAATTTCAGACACGGGAGAAAGTCCTATTCTATTATCTTCAGCGTTTACTGGCAGCATTGTGTCGGTTACTTTACACAATAACGTTTATTATAACAGCGCTGTCTATGCAGATGTCTCACACACATCATGTGTCAACAGACCACATGGAAATTATTCCAGTTTTTTAGTAACAAGATGATATATTATCTTTGGCTAAATAACTGGGAAACTGCAGGATTTTTTTTCCCTCCTGTAGTTTCTAGTTCAGCAGAGGCATTAGGGAGCTGTATAAATGTGTTGTTCTTGATCATTAGCATTTGATTAAGTGTGTCTGCTTTTTTCCCAGGGTTCTCCCGGGCCACGTGGTCCTCTGGGTCCCGTCGGACCAAGCGGAGCGCGGGTAAGATTTGCCTCCAGGTCTGCTTAGTGTACACACTGTTGAAAGCCTACAAATGGATCCAACACTTAGCTGAGCTAATGTTTGCATGTGATCACCCACTTAGCTCAGCGTGTACACAAGTGCTGTCGTTTAGTCTTTCGCAGTCACACTACATGTTCTCGCTTGCGTCAGCCAGAAAAATTGAGCCACTGCTTGTAAATGTAATTTAAAAAGACAGATTCAAGGCTGAAACCAATATAAAGTCATGACACTGATGTGTTGCATGAATGGAGTCCCCAGCGTGCTGTAAACCACGTGTGATTGTATGTTGTTTCTACATAGGGGCCACCAGGAAAGGAGGGACAATCTGGACCCAGAGGCCCACCAGGTCCCATGGTGAGTGTGTGTTTGTTTCTGTGTCTTTGTGTTGTGCAGTTGAGAGCAAAATAAATACTCCTCGGAGCGCGCTTTATTTCCTGATATATCTGCGACAATTACTCCACTGGCTCCACACTTGCACTCTGCTGGAACGGCACATAAAAAAGAAGACTGTAGGCCCCTCACTTACGAGGACGATGCATGCATCTGTGGTTTTGGGGAGGTCTGAATCTACTTAATCCAGCCATCATGCCAACAGGCAACGTGCCAGTAGAGAATTCACATGCACTATACCAATAGGACTCATTAGTGCCTGGTGGCTGGTGTCAATGTGTGTGTGTGTGTATCCTTTCCCTGTTGGCTGTTTCCGTCTCCTCTTTGTGTGTTCTTGGCAGCTTGTGCCACACGATTACCCCCCTCCCTCACTGCAGATGTCAAAGCATGGGTCCCAACTTGAAGCGCGCTACCAACCGTACCGACAGGGAGCAGGAGTTAAACGTTTGCAATCATGTTCACTGTGCAGCGATTTAAAATAAACACTTCTCTTCTCTTTCAGGGAAGCCCCGGAAATCAAGGTGTACCAGGAATTACCGGAAAACCAGGGAAACCAGGAGACCCCGGAAGCCCAGTATGTGCTGAACAACAGGACCCAAATAATCACAAATAGTCACGTGAGAATGTGTACGGGAAGTCGAGGTTGTTCTAACGCTGTTCTTGTCGTTAACAGGGGCCTGTTGGCATTAAAGGAGAGAAAGGAGAGAGGGTGTGTATGTTTGATGAAAGTACCATACAGCATTGATGAGAAAAGCACTGCACTATCTTCATGTTAACGTGTCTTTGTTTTCCAGGGAGACTTTGCATCCCAGAACATGATGCGCTCCATTGCCAGACAAGTCTGTGAACAGCTCGTGAACAGTGAGCGAAACAAAGCCTTAAATCTCAATTTCATTAAGTCATTAAAGCGCAAACACGATCCAAACCCACATGATTTTTGTTCTTCTCTCACAGGTCAGATGAGCAGAATCGACATGATGCTCAACCAGATTCCTTCTGGATATCGTAGCAACTCTCCCGGGCCCGCCGGTCCTCCTGGCCCTCCTGGCAACAACGGACCCCGCGGAGAGCCTGGACAACCTGGCCGGACTGGTTTCCCTGGAAACCCAGGTTTACCTGGAAATCAAGGAGAAAGAGGTGCTTTCTTCTTTTTCCGAATGTTTTGTCATCTTCCAAAATATACAAGCAAACGCTAAGCAATGAATTAATTAAGGTCATGGCGACATGGACTCAACAACATAACTACATTAACTTGTGTAAACGTCATTCAAGTTAGTGTTGTCTTGTTTCAAGCGTGCCTTTTAGATTTGTACTCTTTTCCAGATGAACTTGCTTTACTGGTGTGAACGTGATTTCTGCTCTTCCCTTTGTAGGTTTGCCAGGAGAGAAGGGAGAGAGAGGATCTCCAGGAACTGGTATCAGAGGACAAAGAGGCCCGAACGGGCCACCAGGTAACACAGTTGTTGTTTTTTTTTCTCTCCCTTTTAATGAGTGAAAAATGCCATGTTTTCACATGGACGTTGTTCTTCAGCAGCTGCAAACAGCCTGGAGGTCTCCCACTGTTCTCTTACAACTTCATTTCAACACTTGAACACAGTTTCGTGGTGACAGCCTTTTCACCTTTTTCTGTGGAGCTTTTCGAGGCCACGGAGTTACTCCCGTTAGTCCAATTAAAATACACACATTCCAGCCAGAAGCCAAAATTTATCTACATTATATATGTGTCTCAGGCACCTTCGTTTGGGCAGCTGCACTGCATAAATTCTTTGGAAGTTTCCCAAACATATTCCCAATTCTTTCCTTTCTTAAAGATTTATGTCTCGTGTATATTATGCTTCTCCGAACACTGTGCACATCAGAAATGTTACACTTAATGGAAGGTATTCAGGCCCATCGTGGAGGAGAAAATTTAGACTGTGTTGAATCAGTTTTCAGTGAACGCCGTGTTGCAGTTTGAGAAACAATCATTAAAAAAAAAAAAAAAATTGGCTTATTTGTCAGTTTGAAAAAGGCCGTAGCCTTTGCTCAGTTCCCATTTGATATGCAATATGTTTCTCTGGCAAGCACACCACATCAGACGATTTCCTTTCCCTGGGGAAGCTTGTGCAAAACAACAGCAACCTATTGATGTCTACCCCAAAACACCAAACAGTGACATGTCTGTTTCTGTGAATGAAGCGGGAAATAACTGACGACCACTCGGTGGAAGTCCGCACTGATGACTCACTTTGTATGTGTGTGTGTGTGTGTGTGTGTGTGTGTGTGAGCTGTATATGTTTGTGTGTGTCAGTGAGTGTGGGAGATTGGATTGTTATACAATGAGCTTTCTTTGGTGGCTTCATTGACAACACATGGGCTCACTTAAGAGAGAGAAAAAGAAAGAGGGGGGAAAATTCCATCCTGAGTTTTTAGCGTCTAGACAGACGGGGCCGGTGGGGAGGGAGGGCAACTCCACACAGCCCAAGACTTTTTTTTTTTTTTTTTCTTGGTCAAGCTTTTTAATTGAGCCATTGAAAAATGTAAATTACAGTGCTTGCAGCCCTGTGTTAACCCCGCTATTTTCACTGAGGATTTATGGGTGATGTCAGTGTGTTTTTGTGCCTTTTACTCACCTTCTCTTCTCTCCCCTTTACAGGGCCACCAGGAGAGTCAAGAACAGGACCCCCTGGTCCTTCTGGCTCCGCTGGGGCTCGTGGCCCTCCAGGTCGCCAGGGTACTGCAGGAGTGAGGGGACCACCAGGACCCCCTGGATATTGCGACTCCTCTCAGTGTGTTGGCATTCCTTACAATGGACAAGGATACACAGGTACACTCAACACTATCTAGGTCCTGCATGGTACTACATTAGATAAGAGACTAAGTGTATGCAGACTAATTACATTTGCAACTCAGTGCACTACTTCTTTCTTTGATAATGTATGGAGTTATGAATGTAAGTGTCTGAGAGCATTGATTTGTGAACAGAAAGCTTATTTCCATAAGAAGTTCAGGAGACTGTTCGCTAAGCCCCACTCTGCTGTTGCTTTTGCTATTTCAAGCCTGCAGCCATTAATTTTGACGCCTGAAATTACAGCTGACGCTTAAAGATTTTATCAACTGGAGCTACCTAGCTAGCTAAGTAAGCTAACATTAGCTCCATGAGCTGGTTATGCACTCGCACTGGCTGACTTTTATTGTTTTATTGTTTAAAATGAAAAGGCTGTAAAATGTTATCTTAAACCTACATACAAGAAATTATGCTAGGAGGCTAAAGCTATGTGGTCAATGCAATAAGTCTGCATTCTCACCAGATGATGTACAAGGAAAAAACAAACAAAAAACTACATTGTTCCTGTACTGGCGTTCAATACTATTTAGTACCAGCAATAAAAGATAAAATATATAAGATTAGTACTCTAGGAAGCTCATTCTAATGCTTACTTGGACGAGGTAATGTGCAGTGACTGTAGTTAGCAAACCAGTTAGCGAAGCCTGCTAATGTTTGCAAATTACAAAGAACATAAATCACCATAAATCACTTAAACTTTTACTTTTATATTTTTGTTTTTATAAAATGTTTATGTGGCGCTCACTACAGCTGCACTTCAAAATCCCCCCAAAATTAGCCATGTTTAGTTACCGTTGCTAAGCTAAGATTGACCAATCACTGCTGAGGGGAGGGGCTTAGTGAACAGTCTGTTAGGAGCCACTATATTTCAATACCTCCATACATTTGTTGTACAGTTTGAAAACTGGCATGTAAAGCATTGTAGAAAGTGGTGAATGATGACTTGCATTGAATCAAATAAGATGCACTTTGTTCCACAGAGAAAACTCACACCCTCTTTGAACTATTTTCAGGTTTGGCATAGTAAACGTTCTAAGTCACCTGTGCCGCTTACACTTTGAAGTCCTGTTTCTGAGATGTTTGCCCATTTGCTATGGGGCATGTAAGGATAATCACCATGGACATAAATTGAACATTAAAAAACAAACAAACAAACAAACATTACGAAAGCCAAAAAAAAAGAAAAGAAAAAAAGAAAAGAAACAGAACGGAGCAGACTGGCACTAACATCATCTCACAGCTACAAGCTACAGTGATGGCAACCTGCTGGCCTGTTTGCATCTTGAACCACAAACCGCTGGGGGATAAAAAAAAAACAAAACAAAAAAACAGAGACTGAGTATTTCCACGAAGGAAGGAGCATGTACAAATACCACCCAAAACAACTACTAACAAAGAGGATTTCATAACTGAAAGCAATGTTAATGTAGAGGTGATGTGTGTAAATAAAACTAATTTTTGTGCCTTGTAAATGATTGTATGAACCAGGACATGTCACTAAAAATCAAGTTAACATCTGTATTGAGCTTGTGCCTCATAACCCTCTGCTTACTTACCACCAGCATAACCTCTGTTTACGACGCCTTAAGTGCCTTAAACAGCTCTGGTCCAGACTGAAGCATGTTCCATTTGTACTCTTATTCATCATGTTCTTTGTGTACGTTGACCAAATCAGTGCTAAATGTTGCTCTCCTACCATTTCTGTGTGTCCTTTGTAGTATGAGCTGGTTATTTTACTACGTTGTATTATCCAATAGCTTGATGGATTTTATTGTAAATGTCATCACAGAATTTTGTCTTTGTTTTTTTTTTTTTTATTTAGTTTTTTCTTTGGTACTTTAGGAAGCAATAGTTTGACACAGGGAATCTTTGGGGGAATTCCATAGTGCAATATAATTTAAAATTGTGCATGTGAACAGTTTTAGATGAAACCATTTTTTTTTTTTTGATTGGCCGTCCCAAATATTTTTCTAGCCACCCGCTACCAGCCTGAACCTGAGGTAGAGTCTATACCTGCGGAGCCAGCTGGAGAGTTTGAGACAATACAATCACCCGGTTACTCACGAAACCTACGAGGAAAAAGATCACTACCACAAGACAAAACAGAAACACTAGCATCATAGCTACGATAAGAAGTTCTCAGAAAGTGTAATATTGAAATAACTTTCACGATCACTCACGTGAAGATGAAGGTATTTTCAGAACAAAACTAATTACTTATATGGGTTTGATACCCCTGGCTATATTGAACATATATTTTTTTGACAACAGAAAGTTTAGCAAGATGAATACAAACCTACATGTTCGTTCATTACAAACCTGTGTGCTTGCTAAGTGTTCCCCTTTAAGTGTCTGCTTGTAATATAACTGCAAGTGTTTATCGGACTCCATTGTGTAATGCACTAATCATGTGAAAACCAGCAGAAAGTATGTCGAAGGAAGTACAGTATGTATGTTTTTTTTTGTCAAACTTCAGTATGTAAAGCTGTTTCAGATTCTCCATCCTGTAAAAAAAAAAAATAATAGTAATACAATTAATTTGATGATGTTTTGTTGGGCCTGTAAACCAAATGATAATCTGACTCATTGTAACAAACCAAAACTTCTTCTTTTTTTTTTCCTTTTTGTTTTGTTACCAAAGGTGGAATTGCATGTTTGTGTTGTATATTTACTGAGGAAGTCAGAATATAGTTGTTGTTTTCTATCAATGCAGTTTGGATTTGGTTGCAAGACTATGGACATAGAATTGCTTTTCTCATGTTGTAACTGCACATTTTTGTGAATTCCACACAGCCTTATTTTCTTATTTATTTCTGAAACAGAAGAGGCATTTTTCAATAAAACTACTGAAAATGTAGCATCTGTTTCTGCTCTCCGTTCATTAACTTCTCAACCTGATACCTGACACCTTCTCACATCTGAAGACGCTACGTCAAGTGTTTTTAAGGTTTTGGAAAGATTGAGAATCTTCCAGGCTTACAAGACTACAACTAGATTCAATTTGAGATTTATTTCCCATCATGCACCTGGGGAGAAAACCTGTTGGAACAATGAAACAATGGAGCGGAAACATTTTGAGAGGTGATTCCCCTTTACAACTCGATGATGTTACAAAGGGAGGACACGTCGCAGACATGCTCATGCTCACTTCACAACTCGACCAATTTCTCCTTCTTCTGAAGTCCAAGAGAACCCAGACCCTCCATGTCCCTCCATGTTTCCTACTGCATAGCCAGCTCTTCCTGATGGTGTTAAAGAGAGTGCACCTATTGATGGTTGAGACTGCTCACGTGATTGAACGTTTGACACTAAAAACCTAAAATTAAACATGCTGAGAAAACATGAGAAAAAGACCAACTTTTTGCAAATTGACAGTTTGGTTGCAACAGTGAAATCGTTTGAAAAGTCTTCTGGTGAAAGGCCATTATTATCTGTACATTAAGACAGTACCCTTAGGAGTACCTATGAAATACTTCTTATATTATTACTTATTTACTTCCATTACTATTTATAATACTTTTTACTTACTGTTTTACTCACATTACTTCCATAATAACCATTATTTGTTGGTTAACTATTCTTTCTTTAATTGAACAAATTGTAGGAGCTCACACAATTACATGTCATCATGATTGTACCTGTATGATAATATGTGACGATTAAACTTAACTTGAACTCATGTCCACAGCCCAAATTATCATTATCGTGTCAAATCAAAGGTCAGATCCTCAGCTGCAGACTAATGACACCTCAGCATGCAACCATTTTCCTCTTTCACAGAGTTTATTTGATCTTGAGTGACAAAGCCGGCTCTTCCCAGTATAAGGCCCTCGAGATATATGCTTTGAAGTTCAAACCTTTATTTATTTTGACAGCTTAAGATATTTTGTTCCGTCCAGAATGTCAGTTCATGTCAGGGCAACAAGGAGAGAAGGCAAGAAGAGTGTGAAAACAAGCAGTCCACAAATACTTTCCTGTTTTCAACGTGAACTGCCTCACAGTCCTGTACATGCACCCACTTGGCTTTTGTCCTCTCGGTTTGTAATGACTGCGCAGAGATTTCCATGAAGATAGATAGGGAGGATCCAAGTCTGGGAAAAATCACAGATTTCCACCCATTAAGAATATCCAAAGGTGAAATAAGAGACGTATGAGGTAAGGAACAACTGACGCCATGACTCCCCATATCTTGTTTATTGTGATGGGAACACACAACACGTCTGAGGAGGAGTTCTGCCCAAATGCCAGAGATAACGACCAGGGGGGTTGAGAACGCTGAGGTCGAGAACACCACCACAAAGGGACATGGAAGAAATCCACTCTGGAAAGCCTCTAATTTGTTACTCTTATTTTCTAAAGCCCTACAATTAGTCCTGGAAGCTCAGATAGATTTAATAGAAATATTTTATAAGAGAAACTCTTGCAGGTACGCTTGTTTGAACAGCTGGCGCATGTTCGTTATAAAGGAGGTGGAGGTGGTGTCTGCAAAAGCATTTACTGAAAAGCACTTACATGAGAACAAATGTAGAGAATACTGTCTGACATGTAAATCTGTCCTTAGCAGTACATCACAGTGTGGAAGAACATGACAAAACACACACTGTCTGATGTGGCTTTTCTATGAAGCCCCTCTTCTTTACAATGACCTGACTGCAAACACACACACCGGCCTTGGTGAAATATGCTCACACCTGCTATAAGTGATCATACTATTTCTCAACTCCAGGTTCTGATTTCATCAGTCCAAGATGACGCTGTAGCAATCCCCCCCTCCTTCACCAATCATACTGTGTTTTTCTCTAAACTACAAAACTAAACAAACTGTCTTCAGTGATGCCTAATACCATCCTCATCATAACCCTGTCTGGTTCCTGTCTGCTGATTTATTCGAGTTTGTTGACAATCCAGCGTGCATCTGTGTTCACTTTGTGGCAAGATTTTCAAGTGGGCTGTTCCAGGGTCTGTGGTCGATACAGATTTTAACGAACTCCTGCTTTATCTCCAGTTGTCCCCTCGCGAACAGCAGACAAAGTGTCTCTCCTCTATTGGTGGCCTTATGTAGTATTTCATTTCCACATTAAAGTTTAAACCTGCATTAACTGATTTTTTTGGCCGCTCGGGAGCAGTGGAAACATATTATGACATGTTATTCCTTTACAAAGCTGATATGCCGAACACATTAGCTTGCCTGCAGTTTCCACATCCAGCTGACACAGAGCAACATTAGCATTTAGTTGGTTTGGACTTTTTTTGGGATTTTTTTTAGCTCTGTTTTGGCCTTTTAGCTGCTAAACACTTCACTAATTCACCAGCTAGTGGCTAACTTTGCTTGCCTGCTGTTTAGTGCTAAGTGGGTTGCATACAATCAGGGTATTTCGAGATATTGTACTGGAAATGGCACTGATACAGTGCAAGAGTATTGTTTTGACCCTGTTTTGACTGCTGGTTGGGTGATAATTCTCTACAGCTTCATCACTACAAGCAACAACTTTCACATTACATTAGTCATCTGATCTGTAGCTCATGTAAAAATATCAATTAGTTCAGCTTTAAGCTTATATTTTGATATTCACTAATCAATCAGTGTATGTGAATGTGCAGACATACGCTCAAAAAGTGATTGTTAAACCATATTGTCAATATTGGATTCAATGCCATCATAGAATGGAACCATAGGAAATGGGCAGCAGATGAGATGAACGAGTCTGATATTGAAAAGTAATCATAAGTGATTAAAAAGTAGGATTTTATATGGACTTTTAGGACCGCTATGAAAGCACTAGTATGAGAATTGGTGAGGTGACAGCTAAATGGAGATCACATGCCATGGAACGCAGTCAAAACATCTCACAGCTCCGCTCATAACAGAACCTGCTGCACAGCACTTCAATGATTATAACGCAGAGATACACAGAGGCAGAGAGACATAGAGGACACACCTGGCAAGGGAAGACACATACAGTAAATAAGCTAAATGTTGCTCTGATGTGCCAACATAGACAGTAAACATATTCATATATGGAAGTTGTATCCATGACGTCATCACGTCAGTTTCTGAAGAGCTCAGAGTGTCTGCCATTTTGGCAGTCCTACCTCTTTACCTAGGCCTTGCTTCTGATTGGTTAGTTTAGTCACATGATGAGTGAAGTCATTATAAAGTGTGGAAATCACTAAAAGGAAGTTATCTTGAGGAAGTTATCTATCTCCGTCCTGCTGTTTTTACAGCTAGCAGACACTGATAACACTCTCATGTTTGTACAGTAAAGATGACCATCACCTTTAACGCTCACTAATTAATACATATTTTCTTAATCACAGTACTTTTCTAGAGTTGGTGATAAATGCTAGTTTATTGTATTTGGACAGAGGCTAGCTGTTGTCCCACTTTCGAGTCTTTAAGCTAAGCTAACTAGCTGCTAGCTGTAGCTTGATTTTTTTTTAGCATACAGACATGAAGGTGGCCTCAGCTAACTCATCTAACAAAGCAAATTGTACTTCCAAAAATGTTCCGTGAAGAGGAATCTCAGTCTTTGCAGGAGAAAGATTTACTTGAGGACACTTGGGCAGGGTGAACAATGGCTGTCACACAAGCTTCACCTGGCTCTTGTGCAACAAAAACTGACTTATTACAGACGAGAGAGTGTCTTCACACAAGAGCTGAACTGAGGTTTCAAACTAACAATGGGATAACAAGAGAGGTTGACCATTAAGTGGTTTTGACGACCAATAATAACAAAGCTTTTTATTGGATGGTCTTTCCGACAAGCCAAAAATCTGTTCTGATTTCATTTTACTTTTATTTTCGGCGGTGTGGACAAGCCTCTGAACCGGCATTTAGACTATCCGACACTCCAACTTTCCAGTGAAGTGACGCGTCATCATTTATCCTTATGGATACTTTTATGGAATCTCGTCAAAAACTCAATAAAACCAATTTACAGTAAGTTTCCTGTAAACATATCATACTGTATCTCAGCTTTGCCTTAATGTGGTTTAGAAAAGGCAGCCACTGCACAAAGAGAACCAGACACAAATGTATATGAATTATTTCACCAGAGGCATCGACCCATTAGCACGGAGTGGCTTTGATTCTTGATTTGCCAACCAAAACTCGAGGAAGGAATGAAGCAGCCCCTTTGAACTTGAAGGGGGATTGACTCCTCAGAGGGCAAATATTCAGTCAGCATGTAGACAGTAGGTTTCCACTGACTGAGATGCCAAAAGCAACAGCGAGCAGCACTCCCCTTTGAATATGGGAAGTGGAGAGCCAACAAGTCTTCAGCTGACCTTGTAAAAATAAAGCTTTGATTGTGAATTGTTCCTCTTAAAAAACCCATGTCCTCATTTGGCATGTTACCTGTCACCAAAACTCTGTCGAGACAGGAAGCAAAACAAGTAACTATGCAGTGTTTCATAGATAAAAATCACACTTCATCCATTCCAGTGGTCCCTAAATCACAAATAAACCTTGAATGCACAAATTTAGAATCCAAGGATTGATCAGACCATTTATATAACGCTGGTTATAGTGTTTTTTGTCTCAGTCTTGCTTGATTTGGCACATCATATAGCTACATTGTCAGAAATACAATAGAGGAGCCACTAGTGTACTTTTTTTTTTTTTTAACAGTGCAGCCAAACAAACTCACATTGTTCTAATAAAGAAGTCAGTCCAAAATAATTCCTACCACGATCAGATTTTATGCTGCACACGGCATGAGTAATTTTCCACACAACAACAACAACAACGGGGCAATGCACTGTGTGCTGAGAAGCCTTCAAGTCCTCATCAATTTGGTACCCCGGTGCACAAATCTAAATTGATGCACTGCTTAAAAAAAGTTTTTTTGGAAACTGATGACTCCTTCACAATAAGAGCCACCTTGTGTTGTCTGCTTTTAATGTGAAGCAGCAGTGGGACTGTTAATACAGCTCTGATACGGCTGTGGAAACGTGAACAGCAATGGCTGATATCATTTAGATAAACTCTGCTTAGGTAGGCAATTAGCATCAAGGGCCACTAAAAGTAAAACACCATATCATGAGATCTTTCCATCCATCCCTCCATTTTCCATAACTGCTTATCGTAATCAGGCTCACTGGGGCTGGAGCTGATCCCAGCTGGCGTTGGGAGAGGTGGGGTACACTCTGGACAAGTCACCAGTTCATCACAGGGCTGACACATAGAGACAAACAACCATTCATTGCTCATATTCACACCTACAGGTAATTTAGAGTGACCAATTAACCTGCCATGTCTTTGGACTGTGGGAGGAAGCTGGAGTCCGAACCAGGAACTTTTCTGCTGACCACTGCACCACCACACCGCATTATGTAAATATACTGAATGACAGCATTACAACTTTAAGCTCCCATGTGTAATGTATTTTGCAAAGCAGAAGAGTCTCTGAATGTCCTCCACCCAGTTCAGAGCTCTGCCCACTGATACAGGAAGCAACACATGGAGAGCACAGCTGTTGAGATCACTGGTTGAAGGCCAACACGTGTTTTGATTCCTCTGCCTGTCCCACAAAAGGTTGTACTGGTGTTTATGAAATGTCTGACCTTCTTGCAGAGTGAGCTTTGGTGGTATATTTATCGAGAGATGAGGGTGGTCTCAGATGCTCTGTTGTTGTGACTAGGGGGGCTAATGAGGTGAAACTCGTCCAGGGGATGTTTTGCAAACACACAATAGCAGCTGAATGTTGTAGGCAGGCACATTGTCATATGAAAGTCAACATCATTTCAGTTCATCCGAGAGCGTAGGTATGGATGAGTTTATTCTTCTACATGCATTTTGTTCAACTGTTAACCAGTTTACATGTTTATTCTTTCCTCTTGAGGGTGTTTTAATGCTCCCAGGCAACTGTGAAATATTTTATTGGAATAAGTCATCCCAATTTTCGACATGGTCCATCTACTTCTATTAGACCTCACTTATTTCAGTCTTTTTTTCCAGTGCTTTCAGCCCAGTGAGGTTTTACAGGTTGCAAGCCAAATGATGCTAAAATCAAGTGGGTTGTGGCAGCAGACGGTGCCTCTAGTTAGCAGATTTTAGACATCCTAAACGCAGCGGCTTGTCAGAGTGATGCAGCTCGAGTCAAAAATGAAGTGCGACAAACACGGAGGGAAGATGTCATCTGTGCCATCTTGCATTGATTAAGTTACGACCACTTGTAAATACAGAAAGAGTGATTTCATGGGAGGACTGAGGAAAGGTTTAGTTGTTGCTTAGGTTTAAATCACGCTGTCGTCTGAAGTGGTCTGGAACAGGACACATGGATTCATGCAATCAGCTGTTGACTGTAAAATAAGATGAGATGCGATTAACAACATGCCTCAGAGGATGGTGTATGTTCTGGGGGACAGTCTGACTTCATACAGTTGAGCTGAGCTGAGACAGGACGCTCCTATAAACAAGCTCTAAATGATGAACGGATAACTGTTAGTAGATGTTCCACATCTCTTTTCTAAGATGGGCACACTGGAATGAAAATGGTGCATAAATACTGGACTGAAGTTATTGCGATACTGGCCAAAATCTCACTGGTAATGATATCTAAATAGGCGGTTTGTAAACCCTTAACCTGTTCAGTGTCTACTTGTGACCTGGCAAGATATGGGCCTAGTTTCATCCTCCTTGGATTTGTTTCATATGAAGGATATTCAGAAGTGGTGAAGACATCTACTGTAAAAGATTTTTTTTTTTTTTAAAGTAGAGGTGCCAGTTAGCTCAGTTGGTAGACGCATGTACAAAGGCTCAGCCTGCACCGCAGTGGCCCAAGGCTCCAATCCGACCTGTAGCCATTACCCCTCTATCTCCCTGCCTTGTGTAGTGTTTAAATGTGTTCATGGAGATTAAACAAGATCAGCTTTAAAACACACCGAGAAGAAAAACTTAATCGCTTGCCACACTGGACACATACTTCAAGACTGAGATACTGAGTCTTATGTTGCTTTCACACCAGGATAGTCCGGGGGACTCGGTTCGACTGGGCAGGGAGTGCTGAAAAATTTCAGTCATTTGGTTTGGTTCACTTTCACACTGCACTTTTGTGGCCCAAACCGCCTGGACAATGTCATGCAGTTAAAACAGCTGCTCGTTCGGGGCGGTATTTCTTTTAGTATTTAAAAAAACATAAGGAAGAAGAAAACTTGGCTCATCGACTGACCAGGACCGAAAAAACGGAAATCCATCCCCTTCAGCCGGCTTGTTCACAACAAAAACAAACAATGGAGCAACACCAAATTTATGCGGTCTTGTTTCTGTTTTTACTTTGGTGTTCAAACCTAATCATTTTTTCACAAGAAGCTCCTCAGTATGAGCAGCAAGCGAGGCAGCAAGTTATCCAGCATGTTGTTCTGTACGTGAAATGAATGCAACAGCACCAAAGAAAACGGCGGAGAGCAAGAGACTAGGGACCAGGGTTCACTTGCAAGAGAACAGAGACCCACGTTCTCAGACGGACCAGAGCTTGCTTGTTTGGTCCACACCAGAGTGTTTCCCAGGTGTGTGTGTCTGGCAATGAGAGAGGCAAAGGGGTGGAGCTTCATGCAGCTGAGATGGTGGCATGTTAGGTCAAAGCCTACCTATCACATATGTTCTGTTTATTTCCTCCTTTACTTCCTAATAGTGTGATTGTCCATTTGGTTCCTACCACAGATCGTAATAGTGTTAGAAACAGCCAATGTACAGTTTCGTCAGCAGCCTAATGTTTTTTTTAATGCATGAGAGTAATTGTGACCAGAGAGCTTACAGCAGCTGCTTAGCCTGGTCTGGACTTTTATTGTACTCTAAGTACTCATTCAACTTTTACTATTTTGTATTCATTGTTTTATGTTACTTTTTATTGAATTTTAGCCTGTTTATTTAACAATCTTTTGATAGTTTTATTTGACATTTTATTGTATTAATATTGCGTTTTAGTAGTTTGGTTTGTTAATTTGGTTTTTACTTTGAGAGGGCTATTAACTCGAGAAATACATTTTAAGAATATCCTTACAAAGGTGGTTGTAACATGCAGGAGTGTGCAGAAAACATCATTACAAAGTTAGCTTTAGCTCCTCTCCAGTTCAGTATTATTTTTAGTTATTTATTTACTTGCCTGTTTTGGTCGGTGAATGGTGGTTTGGTTTGAGAAGTGAAAGCAAATTGAGTTTAAACTAAAATGATTGGATTTCATCTTTGGTTATTTGGGCAAAAGACCCAAGGTGGTGTTGACAATTTACCTGTAATAAAATTTAGCCATCCTCCGGCCATTGGCCCATGCAGTTACATGTACAAAAACTGAAGCGTAAAAACAACTTGTGGTTTCACAGGCGGTTAAATACCAGACTATTTCTTGGCCTGAAGCAGCGACTTCCTGGAGTCAATACTGTAGCTTAGTCAGTACTGTACTTTTCCCAGCTTTTTTTTAGCTTTTTACAGAGCGAGGCTGACTGTTTCCTTGTTTCCAGCCTTTTTTTACATGCTAAGCTAACTGTTTCTTAGATATATCGTCATATTTACCAGACAGAGAGAAGTTTTGATCTTCTCAGCTAACTCTTGATGAGAAAGTGAATAAGCATATTTCCCAAAGTAACTTTTTCTTTGAGCATTTTGAGAGGCATCGGGAGAGTAAAGTATCCAGTATTTGACTTATGTTATTTTAATCTTTAGTTAAGTAACCAGAATTTAAATCATTTTTATTTTATGGAGTTTTAGAGGCCTTAAGGATTTAAAGTAGCCAACACTTCACAAAGTGGAGAAAGGTTATAAACCCATAAAATATTTTTAATACTTTTTTCCTTTATCCCTTCAGTCATGTAGTGACCCTTAAGATTTATCTTGGGACAGTTTGGGAGGTCTGATCCCTGAGACTGGGAACCACAGATCAAAATTTAGTCATGGAATATTATCAATAAATGATAGCTGACCTGGACAAAACCCCTTAAATAGGCATGAAAAACAAAAATCCACAATAGCGGGAATAGAGCTGGATAGATCCAGACATTACACTCATTCAGATATTTGTGTGGGTGATGGTGTGGGGGTCTGATTATGTGGCCCTTGGCCATCACTGCTAGCTCCCTGGAGGGCAGTGAGGAAAATCGCTTACTGGGGTCAACATAATGCTGTGTCACTCTTTCCTTGCTGAGCAACTTTGAGAAACTTCTCTCCAGTTTCGCCTCCAGGCCAGAGCAGCTGGCAGTAGTCGTCATGATGACCTGTGAACCCCCAATGGAGGAAGAGTCTCCGTGACTCAACTCCCAGAGGTGTCTGTGAATGTCAATAAGAAAAAAGAACGAGGCCTGCTGTTCTTGGAAAGACCAGAAGAAGAAAGGAAGTACGGAAATATGTGTCAGCATGGATTATATTTTAATTCACTCCCTTTTTTGCTGAGAGGAAATTTGTGTAAAGAATTAATTGTTCTTAAGATTTATGGATAATCACAAACTGTTTTAAATAGAGCAGAAATGTTCCAATTTTCACCATCGAGTGGTATTTTTGGAGTTATAAAGTAATTACAAACCCTCCTTTAAATTATAGCAGGATGTGTTAATATGACCACGAGTACTCTGAATTTATAGCCATGGACTTGCTTACTAATCTAAAAAAGGATGGAACACTTAAATCATGACACACCTAAATCTTCAGGCTAATTCTGTATTATTTCCTATTTTCTATTATGACAACTTGAGTTTTTAAATTCATGTCAATTTCCTGTCTTACATATTTGGTAATGATTTGGGTCAAGTTGATAGTTTGGTTTAGCTCAGCACAGACTGAGGTCAGATCTTCATTACTAGATGCAGTCAAATTGGACCTTTCTTTAAATGCAGTTGAGAGCTCAGGTTTTTTTTTATTATTATTATTATCATGGGCTTTTTATGCCTTTATTTAGATAGTGACAGACAGGAAACACACTTCATCGGGTGAGTCACCAGGGTTTTAAAGTTTTCATCACTGAGATATACTGTATGTGTAAATATAGGATCAACGTTGTACAGATAATGCACTGTCAAATTTGTTTTAGTAGTAGACTAGTTGTTGCAGCTATGAAACCCTCATTGGTTATCCCGCTATTATTGGGATTTGACTATGAGACTATGAATATGTGTAAACATATCTTGTAAAGATACCTTCTGAAATATATATTTTGGCTTGAGTAAAGGGTGGAAGGTAATAAAAAGCTTCATCCTCGGGTAATTTTGTGTTCAGATAAGTATTGTTTGATGTCTTAGAAACAAAAGTTGAGTGGGAAGGGATCATCTTCCGGGGACCATGACTCTTCTCTTCTCTGCTCTTTATGTTTTGATATTTTGGCCTGACAGTGATGCCTCAAGTGAAGGTATCTTTGGATGTCGTATACAAGGTAGGAAGGAATTCAAGACTGACGACAGATGTGTTGCATCGGTTCATACTTGTGGTCTTCAGTTGAGGTAACGACCAAAAGGATGGGAAAACGGATAAAAATGCCTGGAATGAGTTTCATAGGTTACCTGGGCTTACCCATAGACACAGGGTGAAGAGTTCAGAACTGCTCCTTGTCAAGATAATCCAGTTGAGATGCTTCAGGCCTCCGATAAGGATGCCTCTTGGACACCTCCCTGTGGAGGTTTTCCATTATGTCCAACTGGGAAGACACAATTTTATTACACAAGGTTTATTGTCAACTGACCACTCACTGACTAGACAATACCTAACTAAAAACAAGTTTAAAGTGTATAAAAACTTTGATGAAATTGACCAATAAACCAATGGGCGGTAGAGGGTTAGATGCAAGCTAACGTAATTTTACTTTTATTAACCTGAGCTGGTTTGTTTTCAGTGAACTTACAATACAATACAAGCTACAAGAGCTGTCTTTTTAGCTGTAACAGATGTTTCCTCCAGGTTTGTATAATGAGTTTGAAAATTCTTCAAAAAAAAAGTATAAATAATGCATTTACATTACACTTTCACTAAACCCATTGTATTCGACAAAATGTTTTGTATTTTAGTCAATTAAAATAGACTAAAACTAGCAAAGAAAACAATTCAGATGACTAAAATATGACTAAGTGGTATTTTGGTCAAAAGACTATGACTAAAACGAAGAAGACTACAGGAAGGACCCACAACACACTGGTGGGAGTCTTTTGATTATTTGTGACCTGGAAATACCCTGGGCTACTCTTGGGAAAGCTGGAGGATGTGGCTAGGCAAAAGGAGGTGTGGGCTACCATGCTGAGCCCGCGGGCACTGTGAGTTAGACCTCAGATAAGCGTCATATAATGGATGGTTGGTTGGTTTCTAGAGGAAAGGGTCAGCAAGTCACCAGAACAAGGATTTCTCCTTTGGGAGACCTACAAAACCTACACAGATTTCAGGCTATTAAGTTGTTTTACGTAGGGGAGCAACGATACATGTATCTGTATTGAAATGTTCAATACAGTGGTCCTGGTTCGGTACGCATTACAATTCGAACAATATGCAATTTTATATTTATTTTATCAACTTCAGACGATGCGCACTGTGCTGAAAGCTCAGTGGATCTACACTTGAGTGGATCTACTCCGCCCCGAAACCCCACTGCACACATCGCGTATGCGCAGCAACTTTGGTCCTGCACGCAACTTCAAACCGTGATTTAGGATTGGACGTGTTGGATAGATCAATTTACTGGACAACAATGTCATCCAGCAGAGCCACTGGTTCAAGTGTAGAGGAGGATAAGGATCGAGTTTCTTTGGTTTCAATTATTCTGTTTAAGTGTTGCTGTTGATTTTTGTGTCAGAAATTTGAGATTCATTTCAAGCTTAAATCCAACTTAAACAGAAGCTAAGTCTAAGTTGATTCATCACCTATTTCCTGCCACGTCAATAAGCTCAAGGGAAGGAGTCTCAACACAATGACATATTGGAGAACTAAGCAGTTTCTGTCCACACGAACTGGACCAGAATACTTGAATGGCTTCACATTAACAGAGAAAACAGGCCTAATTCCATCCATACTGCCGCTGTTAACAAGTAGTGAACAGCCAGCAGAATAAAACTACAGACACAGCAGCCACTCCATGTGTCCCTTGCTGGTCATTTGGAGGCATTTTACAGCTTCACACTGAAGTCATTGTCGAACGTCTCGGTGGAACGTGTTAGTTTAAGGTTACAGGACATACAGTACTTCATGAATCGATGCAATGAGGTGGTGTTTCCATCACGGCCTTTAAAGTTGTCATCGTGATGAAATGCAGCTACAACAGCTTGTATTCTAATGATAAAAGTGTCTTTGGAGGAGGTTTATCTGTAAGTTATTATCATAGATGAAACTCATGAAATCATAACATGAATCATTGTTTCTTTTTTGTTTCCTCTTTTGAACTCACCCGCAGGTTGACATGAGTAATTTCTTTCTTGGGCTTTAAATGAAGGGGGTAACATGATGGAGGCGCTGTGAAGCCCGATGGTCTTCAACCGTGTGGGAGGGACATTCCAAGTGGATGATAGTGGGGGTTTTATAATCCTGTTCCTATCAGTGATGGATTTCACAGGCGATCACAGTCTGCTGTGAACACTGCTGTGTTACAGAGGAAACGGATGACAACTGGAGGAGTTGTGGTCTTTTGCTTTTCCACCCCCTGATCGGTTCCCCTAAGAAGCATATGTCCTCACTGAATAATTTGTGGCAGCAGTTGGTTCTGGTTTGAATTGAATAGATTAACAATTTTTCAGTGCGTTAGATTTAATGTAAAAAAAAAAAAAAAGTACTGAAAATAAATACTGTGTGTATTGTGTGGAGTTGAAAGAGCCTGTATATTCGCATTTAAATCTGCTGAACAACATATGCACAACAACAATCACGCATAACTGTAGCATATCTTCCACTTGAAATTCTTATTTCTTTGAGTAAACCATGACTGGCTTCTCATTTCTAGCTGATGCTGGCAGATTACCAGCTCATTTAAAAGAAGAATCTTGAAAAAGGTCTTATGCTACATGTAATACTAAAAGACACAGGCTCAAGCTATCCTAAACTGAGCCAGTTAATCCATAGGTACGTGTATGTTTTCACTTTTTTTTTACTGGCAAACGTAACACAGTCTCTGGTATCGTTAGCTCAGATTGCTGGAGAGTCTTTTTTTCAAAATTATCTTATCCTCTATTAATGTGGCTACCTGATCTTAGAAGTAATGCTTGCTTACCAGTGCAAGTATTAAGCTTGCTAGCTGGCCATGCTAACAAATGTAGCTGACGATAGGGCCGATTGAGATGGACAACATGGCAGCTCCCCAAAAGTGAAACCAAACAGTGTTGCCAACTCCTCAGTAAGAAAAGTATTTATTGGCTGTCTTAAAAGTCGCTAGAAGACGCTAAATGATGTCATTGCCTAATTTGCACAATTTTCCATGTGCATGTAATTGTAATGGACGCTCTAGGAGAGAGGAATAATGTTGTGAGAGAGACTAAAAGTGAGTAAAAAACTACTATATATGTGTGTGTGTGTGTGTGTGTATATATATATATATATATATATATATATATAGTAGTTTTTTACTCTATACACACACACACACAAAATTTTACATTTATTTTATTTTCATTCAATTTTACATCATTGCGCATACGCGATTCATTCACAGTCTGGATGCAGAGGGGTGAACATCTCCTGCTCTGACTACCGTTGGGAGAGACTGCTGCGCGAGAACGGAGTGCTTTGGGACGGGGAAGGAGCCCATGGCAGTATCCACTACTCGTTGAAAAGACGGTATGTGCTTTCACGTCAGAGACTCCAGAAGTCTCCAGTCGCACCAGAAAGAGTCGCTAAACTTATCGCTAGTTGGTCGCTAGAGGGGTCTGAAAATTCGCTAAATATAGCACCAAAGTCGCTAAGTTGTCAACACTGAACACAAGACAGTATCTGGTATTGTTTGCTCAGGTTGCTAGAGTGCAGTGACAAACTGCTAACATTAGTCTAGACTAGCAAACAGGCTTTTTTTTTTAAACATATCCTCTATTCATAGTGCTACTCGATCTTAAAAGTAATGCTTGCTTATCTGTGGAAGTATTATGCTCGCTAGCTGGGCATGCTAACAAATCTCACTTACGATAAGGCCGATTGACCATTGTCTGTAAATAAAGATGGACGACACAGAAGCTGAAAGTGAAGCCCAAACATCTTGATCACCCGCTGGTGGTTGACTGCGCAGTCATAAAATCCACCCCCGCCATGTGAGCAGATAAGACATGGGCCAAACGTCAAATAGCTGTTTCCCCAAACATGGTTGTGTCATTTATCACGCTGATGTATGTTCAAGTGTTAATTAACTAATGAATTCAATTAAAAGTTGGATTCAAGTTATGGTTATTAGCTGAGCTCTGCTGGTGAGATGCCTGTGGGGACAGTGGGGCACATCGCCCATCTTTATATGCAGTACATCAATGAAATCAACACACTGTTCACTCCATTTCTTACACGTTCCTCCTGTATTTTGGGCTTGGAAAGGTTTTGTGAAGAAATATAAAACTCGACAGATCTGCTTAGCTGTTACTAGACTATGACTGGACAATTATTTTGGGGAGGGGTTTTAGGGCACAGTCAGTCAGCAAATCCAACCTACACTTATTCAATAGTTCATCTGAATCTGTGGCTTTTGGCCACAGTCAAAACAAGTCTGATTCATCATGATCTTTGCTTGTCTTGTTTCAACATGAGGTGAGCAGCCGTGCCCAAACACTACATAATATCCCTGTAATTTACTCTTAACAACTGCAATTAGAGCCAGATTTTTTTGAAAGAAGATTAATCATTATTCCTTAATGGTCTAATAAATCTTCAACTGAACAACAGTGTCTTGTCTTCTCAAGGTTTTACTGTTCGGAAGACTTCCCAGTTTTAGAGAAGCACACACACCAGATGAAGAACTGCAAGTCTGTTAAAACTATGCAGTTATGGTAATAAACTAGATTAATTGAATCAGTTTGATTAATAAGATCCTGCTGTAGCTTAATATAAAACTGACAAACATTTTGTCATTTTACGACTTCTGAGAGCTAAGAAGTGCAGCTTCATGTTCCTCTAAGATAGAGAGGTAGGTAGTGTAAAAGCGCTTTGAGTGGTTGGAAGACTAGAAAGGCGCTATATAAGTACAGTACATTTACCATTAAGCACGGTGTTCTAGTTTCTTTTTTAGAAAATCACATGCTGACGTTTTTGGATGATTCTGGGAAAAACGCCGCCTAGTTATCTAATGGAAACTCAATCAGTGGTTTAAGCTGATTATGGCTGAGAGCCCTCTGTCATTTTCAATGGCAGGTTGACCATTTTGCCAGACTGAATCAAATTTTCTGTTAATTTTTTGCACTGCTGCTGAATAAAATAGTTGAATCATCGTGTGATCTCACTATGCTTTTAGAATGAATCATAAATGGGAGGTTTTGATGTTTGAAGTTTGTAATTTTGGGCTTCATCTCTAGCCGTAGATGTCAACTGACTCGTGATTAAGAGGCTGTTTTGGTGGTTCTGGTTTTGCCCTCAAATATATTCAAATTGCACCACTCAACAAATAAATACTGTAAAATGAATGGACTTGGAGTTGCTTCCAGATTTGGACATCTCCACAGAAATGTGTGTCTCAGTCAGTTTTATTCTGCTCTAACTTTTTTTGTTAGATGAAAAGAAAACAGTGGTTGTGCTTTTTGTTTGACCCAGGCGTACTTAAAGGATAAGTCTGGTGAAATTTTGGTTTTTACATACAGTCATTGAATCCCATGAAACAACTAAATTCGTGTGTTGTCCGACTTGATCCAAGTATTTAGTCTGTACAGCCAAACCCTGATATATACAGTATATCTTATGCCTCTGGAAACACCCACAGTTACGTTAGTTACACCATTAACATGGACGCTGTAGTTTATTTTGAGTCCATCCCGCATGCACCACCTAGCTGCCATAAATAGTCACCAAATGTGTATTAATCCAAATAGTCCCCATCCCATCCGCAATTTATGTATATTTGAGTATTGGGTAAAAACTGCAAAGCTCAGATGTTTTTTGAGTGAGCCTTTTTGTTAAAATATGAAACTACATATTTGTAATCCATTTTTATGGATTTATGTCTTTGGTAGGAATAAATGGGTTTGGGCCTGAGTGCCACAGACATAGTGGGTAAGTCAGAAATAATTGAGAGATGAAGAAACACATTGTTGGTTTGGGGTTTTTTTATGGGATTTAGTGACAATAAGAAAAATATAGAAACCAAGCTTTACCCTTGTCTATATGTGTGTGTATTCTCTGATATGAAACATTTGTTTTACGTTTATATTCTTTCTGCACCTTCAAGAATCCTTTTCAGCAGCACCTTAAATCATTTTGCTTTTTAATTTAGCTGGTCAGTTCCAGATTTAATGTTCACTCCTAGTGTGCAGGTGGCTATGATGTAGTGTAAAGACATTTACTATACAGACAGTTCATCCAGCTATCACTTGAAGCATAATCTTGTTTAAATTAAAAATGGTTATCATCGGTCTCTTCAGCAGATCTTCACTCACTGGCACCAAATGACAGGTAAGATAATAACCTGGTGGTCTTCCATCACTAAACCACTCAGGCGTTGCCATTGTTCAAGCAAAATTCATTGATATTCACTTTGTACATCTGTTACGGTTAGGTTCATGAGGTTCATTCATTGCTTTCTGTATATATTTTGACTTTGTACTTTTAGAACTTAAAGGTCCAAACTTTCCTCCACTCATGCAGAATTTTGTTACAGGCAGGAAACGCCAGAGACTAACAGTGGAGGTGATTTTCTTGTCTGCAAACGTCCCATTTTCTTCTGTTTAGCTTTTGGGTTTAACGCTTCCTTCTGGGCTGTATTCAGTGCAATTCTATCAGAGAGGTTTGTTTCACAACTTGCCCACTGAAACTGATCCTGACTCAAATTAACATGTCCTGGTGACGTTGTGGTTTAAGGTGTTCACAATGTCAAATCTGGCTTTGAGTCTACAGTATATTTCCTTCCAATTTCTTGTTTCTCTCTCTCTACTTTGGCTTGTGTAATAATTGGAAAAATTATGAAAGAAACATAACCACTGATTATTTTTGTAGAGATATCTTCATGTGCATGTAACAACAGAGCTGCACTCAGTGGTTAGGTAACTTGGACTGAGCATTTTCATGGGTCTGAACTTCTTCCTCCACAAAGTTTATTTTGCGGTTTTGAAGGCCTGTTTGACTGCTACTTGTAGCAGCACGATTCAGTCTGCAGCTACAAGCCTCTGCTGTATTGTTCTCATGAGTCAGTGAAGCCAAAGCCAGCGCTTCCTGGGGAACCCCAGGCATTCCCAGACTTAATGTGCTATGTAGTCCCTCCACCAGGTTCTCTGACTGCCCTGGGGTCTCCTAGTCTGCCAATCAGATGCCCAAACTGCCTTGTTTTGATGCAACAGAGCAATGGCTCTACTCCAAGCTCCCTCCGGACATCCGAGCTCCTCACCCATAACGTGATGTAGTGTTGAATTTTAGAGCAAAGTAAGCTTACTTTTTCCTGGCTGTATCTTTAAACCTAGCCAGATAGGATAGTGGCATCAGTCCTCTAACCCTTGCCAACACTTAACATTATGTGTTATATTCCATGTATTAAACTAAAGATTATCAAACACATCCTACATAGATTTTTCACGTACAGGCTTGGTGATTGGCTTTAGCAGTTAACGATGCCGTCAGTGTGAAAACAGTAATTACATCAAACAAGGGTGTGTGTTTGAATCTCTGTGCTTTGGAAAAGATGACTCAGCTTTGGGCTTTGGTTTTTTTGGTAACAGCCAAAACATTAAAGATTGAACATCATCAACTCTGGTCTTGGTCATGTTGTACACAGGCAGGTGACACAGTGCTAATACATGGCATCGTCCCATTCATCATTCATGTACTATCATATTTACTTCACCTATCTATGAAAACACACCACTGCCCATGTGTTCTCCATTACCCAATTCTAGCTGTAGTATTTCTGTGATGTGACAGAAAGTCCAGCCAGAATTCAGCAGATGTCTCTGGTTTTGTTTCTTAGTTTCCTCCACCCCATGAGGGTTTACAGTGTACACCAGCTTGGATTAGATCGGAAAGAATACGATGGAAGTGGAAGTGCGTGATTCAAAGGTAGTTTCAGGCTAATCCTGGGGATTCCTCTAAGATAACCTGCCTCTGTATTATTTTACAAGGACATCTGCAAACTGACTCAGCTTCGGGACAAGGTGATTTAATTTTCCTGTCTACAGATTATCATAATACTTTCCTATAGCACTTTTTTCATCTTCCTAGAAACATATCATACCCTCATGAAGACAGATTGAAAGATTTTACCTTCAAAACTGTCATGTTGTCAGTTTCAGAGAGGATCCACGGTCTCATGTTTGAATGATGACGCTCTTAGTTTCCTATCAGCAGCATCTGTTTAAGTCTACCTTAAAGAAGTATGTGATGTGACGGCATATGATGTGATATACTACTGTGCTCAAAGACATTTCAGTGGACTGCCGGCTAACAGGGATTTCTAGGAGAGCGTGTCTTCCTCTAATCAATCCAATGCCTTATCTGTCTCTGTGGGACTACCATGAACTTTTCCAGATTTAGGCTAAATGACATCTACTGAACCCTGACAGGGCTGCACACATCAACACTAACTACCCAAATCTACTTCAGAACTTCGGAAGTTCATAAAAACATGTCTCACAGTATCCCAAATATCATGATAATGACATGGATGCTAATAATAATCTTTGATGGAAAGGTAATTGATAACAAATGTTTGGATATTATTGTAATGCCAAGATTTATAGCAGTTAAATGGCAGTAATTTGACAGGACATTATGGGTAATTTTCTCTTTTAAATGATTTTAGTAGCACAGATTGATGTTAAACAGCAAAAGAACAACAAGTTCATTAAATATAAATCACTAATCTCTTGGGCGTGTTTACATTTAGTCAGTGTGTACTGTAAATTAGGAATGACCTAAAGTCGGGTCCTTGGATGCACTACACTGTCCAGACATCCTCAACATAGAGCACTTTATTATTATTAATTTGTGCAGCTGTTTTCTTTGGATGCTAACATGGATATAGAAAGACCCCTTGGTTGGTTTTGTCTGTGAGTCAATGCTGAAAGTTTCTCTTAGTGTCCTTCTGCAGTGAGTCAGCAGACGGACTTCCACCAAAGCATGAGATCCTCTGGCTGTGAGCCACACTGTTTGGGCCACTGTGGCCAAGTTTATGATGACGGCCACTCAGACGTTGCTTGTTAGAGGAACAGTGCTGCCTCCAAGCGCTTGGGAAAGTCCAGTCAGCCAGTCTCTGTCTGTATGTGTGTGTATGTGTGAGAAAGTACCAGCTCTTTTGACCAGCACAACCATCCCCAAACTTCACAGGATCATTAGAGCCTTAGCTGTGACTTGTACGAAACAGTCTAGCATAGTATTTTAGCTTTTATCTATAAAGTAATTCAAAATACCTGAATGTTAGGTTTCTGCGGCACTTTTGGTTAGACATCTGTTCCCAAATCATTGTCAGGAGCAAATAGGTGCCTTTCATCCACATGCTTTTATGCATGTTCATATTAAGTTTATGAGCCACTAACCATTAAAAGGTACCCTGTAGAGTTTTGAGCACTAGTAGTGCTGTTGAGCAAGGTTTTAATGAGAGTTTCCTGATTTTGTTTGTATTGCACATACACACAAGTAAAAAGGTGAGGCAATGTACATTTATATAAGCCGTTTTACCACAAGCTCCTCGGTCACTTAGTCTGCAGAATGTATCTTCTGATTCAATCTTCTTGTGAAAATCTGATGTAATCATGATGCAATAATAACTTACAGCGTCATAAAAGGTGATCCAAAATCATAAATCTCAACCTAATCCTATTACCAACTTGATGCTGTACCTGTATCAAAAACTTTTGGGTTGATCCATAACTCTGTTAACTTGTTTGCATAGTATATCACCATGCTCCATACCTTTTTCTGTGTCTATCTGCACTCAAAAACTGCCTTTCGACATTCCCAAGCCTGTTGTAAACTGCAACAAACTTTGTCACAATGACTTAGAACAACAGCGTCTACAAACATAACTAGGGATGATCTGTTTTTTTCACCTCCGTTACCGATACTGATATCGGAGGTTTAGTATTGTCCAATACTGATCCGATACTGATACAGAAAAACTGCACGGAATTATGGTAACAAACGGTATGTCATTGTGTGGAAAAGACTAGGATTGTTCTTTTGTACAAGGCAACATCAGACTTGACTTAAACATTTCTTTCCTATTTTTTAAAAAACAAATAAACAGGCATAAATGTACTGAATTACTTATTATTGGGACCAATACCGATACCAATATCGGATCAGTGCATTCCTAAACATAAGCTTGACCCACTATTCAACATATACATTGATTGACACATAAATAATAGCAGAACATAAATAGCATGTCACAACAACATTTTTCATAACTTAAGTGGCACAATGATCCTGCTTAAAGTTTACAAAGAAGCGCAGACATGCAACACGGATGTAAACAATGTAGGTGTTTTGTGAGGAAGCATGAGGTGTAATGTGTTTGTTAGATCTCAAGGACACATACAATGCATTCTGGTTAGAAAAGCTCTGTTGTTTTATGAGAAAACGCTACAGGTCAGCTTTGAATGTGGGTCTCTTTTAGTGGGTGTTGCTTTGAAGACAGGGTTGTAATGACAGTAGATATTTTAACATGTCAGAGTAGAAAAAGCACAAGATTAAACAAAATGAAATGTGACTGAATTTCAACTAGCTGCTTCAGTTGTGTGTGCTGACTCACCGTCACACAGTCATGTCTTACTGGGACAGTTGAAACAAGTAGAGACGCTGTTGATGTTATTAGTAACACCTGTGCTATTCCTGCTATGACAAGACAAAATGTCTGCTGTGGGAAAGGCCTCTTGTGTTTGTATACTGTACAGCAGCAAACTTAAAACTTCAGCTTGAGCTGCTGCCTTGCTGTAATGCTGGGTGTAATGTGTGACATCTGCGATCGTTTATCACAAAAAAAAAGAAAGAAAATTAATACTTCATGAATGTGTGGCACATACAAGTGTTGGGCTGCTTCGCTGATCAGCAGTTTTTCTTGGAAAAGTGAGTGTTTTTGGAAAGTATAAAGTAAGACGGAAATCTCTCCAGTGCAAATAAAAAGAGGTCTTGTAAAGCAGGTTTTAACATCAGGTATCATCGATGCAAAAAATCAGCTGTTCCAAACTGTTTTAGTCACTTAAATCAAAGGACATTATTTCCACTGGCAAATTGAGAAGGCTGAATTGTGCATTTAAGTTAGTTTTAAACCAACTGATGCTTAAAATAATTTAGTTTTATGGTCAAAACATTGCAGCAAAAAGCAGTCCTTATATTCATCTGCACTGGAACACTTTTGTGAAGACAGTACAAAGTTGTGAATGATGGAAAGAATTATGATGATACAAAAACAGATTACCTGAGAGTAAGGAAAGCTCAAGGCAAGGAAAACAAACCTGGCTCATCTGGAATGAAGGGAAGACTTGTGAAGAGACACAAGGGACATCTTTGAATGTTCTCACACGTTTTGTTTGTCGCTTAGCCAAATAACATCCCATAAGGCCACAGGAACAACAGAGATGTTCTTTCAGGAACTTTTTTTTTTTTTTTTTTTTTAATTTGGTACTGTATTTAACAAGATTCTTTGTCAAATGTAAGGTCTGCTTTCTGTTAAACGAGGTGGCCGTGAAAAGTCTGCCTTGGCACTCTGCGGAGGTTTCACACTTTTAAGTGGTTATTGATTTATTTATCCATGGCCTGAAAGTCTCTCATGCCTGCTGTGAAGTATGTACAGAAAATGGGATCCTTGTCTGTGCAGTCAGGCACTGTCTGCTTCAATTAGAAATGTTCAAACCATAGCCGGAACTTTTTCCACTGTTTGCTCTTCATCCACTCACATTTTCCATCTGCTATGAAAGTTTAAGTTCCAGCGTTTTGGGAGCAGGGAGTCTTTTTCTTTTTGCTCTTTATTTAGGTAGAAGGGAAAAAAAGGCCAGACAATCTGTCAGTTGATATAATGATGCTGTATTCACTTTTGCGTCTCACATATCAGACTGAATGTAATAACATATTAATATCAAAATGCCGGGAAGGTCTGGTGCTTGATTAGGACTACCTTAGATTGTGAGCTTTTGTTGGATTTTATTACAAAGTTAGTGACCTGCAATGTCTTTCTGTTACTTTAATTTAAAAAAGCAAAAGTAAAATTTTCTTGGCCCAAATTTGCACACATCCTTCTCTATCCCTATTAGGCACAGCTGTGCATCTCACATTTTTATAGCATTTGTCCCCTCTTTCCACCCTCTTAAACCATCTCCTAACTTGTCATTTATAGACGCTTTGTAATTACAATCTATTACATAAGCTTAAGAAAAAAATCATGAATCATTGGAAACCTTTAAGACGTCTTCTTGTGTCATTTTCCACAATCATTCCAGTAAAACCTCTTTTTTTGGGAAACAAGAAATAGCAGAACAGTGAATGTTTCTTTGGCAATCGTCTTATGTAATGATGTCAAACCAGGCTGGTGTGCTTTGTATCATGTGAGGTTTTGGTTTTGGTGAAGCGTTTCACCAAGTGAACCATGAGGTAGAATAGCCTTCATTCATTCTGCTCTTTTGATGCCTTTAACTATCACTCTCGTATAGAAATCACATACATTTACTTTTTCCGGGCTTGTTTTATTTCTTTTTTGGGGCAAATTTAGGTGTACTTTAAATTACATGGTTTCTGTCAGAGACACTTATGTCGGATGATATATGACTATTTGCTACATGAATGGTCGTATATACTTTTATTTGACAGAATGATTTTAAGAAAACACAGCTGGTAAAAGATGTAGTGGGTAACAGAAGCCAATTTATACATACACGTTTGACAAAAAGTGAAGCCCAGTTTTGTCTAGTTCACTTCCTCCTATTGGTAAGTTCTTCAATGTCTGTTTGACCTGTACAGTAGATGATTAATGCTGTACTCAAATGTCTGGGAACATGGCGACGATGCAAAAGAAGAGAGACTGTGAACTTTCCTGTGGGTAATTACATGCAAACCAATTCCTGTTTCATGCAATGGGCCTGGACATTTGGGGTTTCTTTTTGATGGAAAATTAAAAGGCTCACCCCAGCATTACACCATAAACTAAGGGGGTACAATACCCACATTCCCAGAAACACTGCCAGGAATCAGGATTATTATTTTTTTTGTTTCAAACCATAATGCGCTTGCTATTCTCCTCCACAAATTAGCTGAAGCAATATTGAACAGAGGGTGAAAGATCACATTCTTCCAAGCCAATACCGTTTAATGGCTGCACACAGAAGCAAGAGACAAACCAGAATTTTTTCCTAATTACTTTAAACCTCTTTTTGAAGGATGACGCAGGCGGGGGGACTGAGGTTGCTCTGGCGCTCCGAAATGCTTTTAGGAGAGGAAGGACCTCCTCTGGACAAGATCGTAATCATTTTCCTTAAATCCAAGGTTCGACTCTGTGCTTGTATGCTTTGATAAAACAGACAGCTCCTGTCTAAATGGTCCTATCATATAATTAGAGTCATGTAAAACTATTAACCACTTACTCAGACTTAATGACAGGTAGAGATCTGGGGAGTAAAAGTGGTTAAACTAAAGTTGTCTTCATCCTGGATATTTTGAATATATATTACGTAACTATTCATTCATTCACTTTATTCGTAAGTAGCTGATCACAGCTGACATTGGCTGGGTACACCCTGGACAGGTCAGCAGTTAATCACAGGGCGCATTGAGACAAATAACCAGTCACACTTCACTTAATTCACACCTACAGGAAATTTAGAGTCATAAGTAGTCACAAGTTACCTGGCAACACCCATGGTTACCTTTAAGGTTTAGGTTCTTTCAAAATGACACACGTATCGACTATTTGGAGGAGCAAACATGTCTCGAACAGCAAGCAATGTAACAGAAGAGGAGTGACTCATGGGTCTGTTCGTAGGGCAGCCAAACAAACCTGAAGCGACAGGATTTAATGCATCATCTTGTTTGTTATCCAGCATGTTTATACAGAACTCACAACCGATCACGTCCAGTACGTGTATGCATCATTTTATCTAAATGGGTATGTCATTTAACTACAGGGGAAAGGTGAAATCTGCCAGTAACAATAGAGACTAATGGAGTAACATAAGTTATAAAGAAAGTGAGGCACTGTGAACAGACCCGGAGGTGTGCCTGTTTACTTTAAAAGAAGAAAGTTTTAGTGGTTTGAGTGGTCATTTGAAATTGATTGATAATGACCAATCTTAAGCGTCTTTATTTATTCCAAATGTACGTTCTCTGTATTTGGAACGGCTTCCATCTTTGTAAGGCCCAAAAAGGACAGATATATTGAACGGCTGTTGCTGATCCTTACAGCAGTATACAATAGTTCAATGTCCACCAACTGTCACATCTATTTAGCTCACATAGCTTGAGCATAAGAACTGAATTAAATAGCTCAAGAAAAAAAAATCCTACTTTTGAATCATAAATCCTCCACATGCAACTATTTCATAGCCTCGGGAATATTGGGAAAGTGACTCAAGAGCAACATGCTTTCTAGTTTAACAAGAGTCAGCTAAGGGAACCTAAACACTCTTATTTCCTGTGACCCACCACGCATGTATGACTGAGAAAGTAGCACATTTTTGCCCTAGGTTACATGCATTATTTTGTGCTGAGTTTTTCCAGACAGTCATTTGTTAGCTTGAACATTTAAACAATGGGAAAATTTGTCACGAACGCAATTACGGGCTATTACAACAGTAGTTAACAATGAGAACCATTGCACCTTAGATGGAGGAATCCCTGGTGTTTTGGCTCCAACACAGAGAATGAGAACCATGACCAATCCTCTGTTTTTTTTTCTCTGAACACTGTCTGCCCATTAACCACAACCACAAAAGTGCCACTCAGCAACATGTGAGCCTTAGGCCAGTTGTAGCTCATTTTCAGGGTTTAATGGTTATGGCGGCCACAAAGGTTACTCAACCAAACAAAGAACAGTGCTTCTCTGTTGGTGGTCTGAGTCCAATTCTTCTTTGACCTTTTGACTCTCTCTCCTGGAGTATGAGGTCATCCTCTTACATTATTAAAATGAGTCTGCTTCTTTTATTTTTTTTATTTCTAAAAGTCTCAAAAATCTGAGACATTGTAATAACAGGAAACTTGGACAAAACACAACAGACTAACTTGATCAGTTGATATCTGATCGTTCTGTTTAAGTGACCGGCATGACAACCATGCAATTATAGGTTTTGCAAAAATGTCAGCACCTCATTGCACTTGTATCCTGCGACGAGGATAAGGAGTTTGCAACTCTCACTGGCGTCGGAGAGATCTCCTTCAGTATGGTTACATGGCCTAAATGTCACAGGCAGTAAAATCTAATACTTCTCCTGTTATCGCTATTACGGAGGATTACTGCGCATTGTAATTGTGGTTCACATGCTTGATCGGCCTGACCGACCAAATGTTTCATCTGTTCAAAGGCTGCAGGGGCAGTGTTGAAGCATCAGAGGCTGAATATTGTATCCGCCCCCACATGATGTCATGTGTACATTCAGAGCGCGGTTAGCAGTCTGCTGGCTTTCAGACAGCTACAGTGTGAGTATGCTTCTCATTACCCCGTGTAAATAGCACATCCTGACTCACTCTTTAATTTAACATTAGGAGGGAGCTTGTAATGCTGAAAATAGCACACATTGGTCAGATTTGCACTTAAGTCGAGGGCAAACACTACCAGCTTCCTTGCCCTGAGTTGTGGTTTTAGAGTGTCTAGCTTGATTTCTTAATTCAGTTTTACACAGGCTGGT
Source organism: Protonibea diacanthus (assembly GCA_028641955.1). Lineage (NCBI taxonomy): Eukaryota > Metazoa > Chordata > Actinopteri > Sciaenidae > Protonibea > Protonibea diacanthus. The sequence goes on along the minus strand of CM053987.1, from coordinate 13,983,709 downwards.
CTTTGAGGGTTATCTTAGCATCTGTTGTGCTGAAGCCAGAGCTAAATGTTCTGTTGTGCACTCAGTAGGAAATAGATGTTAAAGGAAAAATACACCATCAGACCTCAAAACGGCAACGGTTAGTGTGTTTGATCAGTGTGTAATGTTTAGTGTATTACAGGAAATGGCTTTCTGATGAAGTGCTGTAGTTTAGTTTTGATAAAAGGTTTACCCTTTATCCTTTAGAGTACTCAGACTTGATGTTTCCCTGCATTTCCCACAAGATCTTTGCTTTGAATCATGTACTTACTACAAGATATGATATATAACCCTGCCTCTTACTTAGATAAGTTTAGGTTCACGCATTGGATTTCTTCCTTTATGTCCTTGATTGAACGGGAGAGGAGATAACATGCAAAGACTGTCAGGCCACCGGGATGCCTTTTTACGTCCTTGATTTAGAAGAGAAAGTTAATTTTGAAAAGAGAAGCAGTGCCCTCCACCTGCCCTCCTGTTCCAAGCCTGAGGGAGAAACTACGGTGACTCTAAAACGTCCTATCGAGAGCCAGTGTTTGGTTTGTTCATTCTGGGCTACTGTAGAAGCATGGTGGTTCAACATGGTTGACACAGAAGAGGCCAGGCAACATCTGTAGATAAAAAAGGATCATTCAAAGTTGATAGAAACATAATGATTCTTATTTTTAGGTAACTATACGCAAATGAAAACATTTCCATTTCTGCCATATTCTGTAAATAAAATCCTCTAAATTTTACATACTGGACCTTTAAAGCTAGATTATCTAACCTTTGCTAAAGTGATGATCATGGGATAATGTTAAATGCACAACTGTAACGTTTCAGTCGAAGCAAAATAGACAAAGAAAAATCATAAGTCTGCAATAATGTGAGTTAACACTAGCGACAATTAGCTACTGGTCATACCAGACTAAGTAAGGTTGTTGCAGCAAAACCCTTGAATGTATCGACGTGAAATAGTGTGCATTTTATTGGTTATGAATTTGCAAAACCACAAAGGTTTTATTTCTTCCTTCTAAGTCACATAGTCTCTCTTTGTCTGTCTGCTACCAAACCAGCTGCACTGTCTGCGCTTGGTTAATTAATCATAATAATAAGACACAAGACAACACCACATATTTAGCAAGGCCAAGAAATACTTTTATTGTGCGTCATTACTCGGTATAGCACGGTGTCTGGTGATGAAGTGATTATTACTGATGTTAAATGCCGTGCAATCACTAATATTGGTCTAATTATTACTTCATGCACAGCAGTAAAACAAGAGTAACTGTCTGACAGTCCTGTGAAAACACAGAGACTGGCCTAAGTGCCCTGAGCTCTGGGGAAAATCTGAACAGGATATGGCCTCTAAACTCGATCTTTAAAATGAAGACAAAATAAATACAGTAGTTACATGAAGTAGATAAATGATGAGAGCTGCCATAGTTGGTCTTATTGCTAAACGATGATTTCAATTAGTGTAGGCGACAGATTTCTACAGTGACCTAATATCAGGCTGTAAGGACTCACGGGAATCTAAGGTTTCATAACAGTAATGTCTTTCATTAGAAAGAAAACAAATGTAGCTTGCACCGTGAAATGATGAACTGCACTTCTCTTTGCATCTTCATGAAATTCCTTTATAAACATAACAACGTTCCTATGGTGTATTGTATGACATGTAAATACTATAACACATGGACTTTAAAAGGAACATATTTCATTAGTCATCATTGTGCATTAATAATTACTTCACTTTGGTCAGATTTCCATGAGAGGGTGCACAGTCTTGTAAAGTCTCATATTCCACTGATTCATTGACTCCAAACAATACTTTTGTTTCCTGGAACCTGTTTTTATAGATGGAAATTGTTTCATAAAAAAAAAAAAGAAAAGAAAGAAAGAAATGAGAGCTTGTGCGCAATGGCTCATTTCTTTGTTGTCTGGTTCTAACTTTATGATGGCAAGCATGACCACTTTCACTCCTTCATCCAGAGAGCGATCACATAAACATTTTACTTGATGTATTTAAATTAAAACACCATAGAGCTTTAAAAAAACATCAACTGCAGTGCATAAATGATAATACATTTGTTATTCTATAGACACCCAATTCAAAATCCAAGGTCTTTTTGTAGATGGTAACATTGATTGTAGTGTAATTTTGCTACTATAGATCATTCTATGCCTTACACACACTGGTTATCTGGTTCATACACTAACATTACATGACCAGAATCAAAGACAATGTATGAAATCTATCAGCCTGTTGTAAAGTAACAAAAGAACCATCCGAAAGTCTGAGGGGTTTCCAGGATAAAGATGCTCAGACTTCTCCTAAGTATTCTGTAACCAAAGCAGCAGTAAAACTAAAGGTGCCTTTGTTGGCCTTGCCCTGTTGTCCTTTCAAATGAACCACAAAACCACACTTTCCATGGTGCCGTTCTCCCAGACAGTTCTGCCACCGCCGGGCCCCACTACCTGTAGAGGCAGGATCTGAGGGCCATCTGGGCTTTGTGACTCATAATGTCCACAGCTGAGATGCCTTCCACACACATTCATAGCTGGAGCAGTAAATCATTATGCACATGCTTTACAGCACCTACAGTACAAGAGGCCTTTAAAGTTGCAGCTTGTATAGGAATAGTTTGTATATTAGGACTGAAATAACATGTATACCAACATCTATATACTGCCAGCTTTCTAAGGCACTATTCATCCAAGGGCAGGATTATATATTTAAATAAATAATTAGTGATAGTTGATTTGAAACAGCTTCTTAAAAAAAACTGAAACATTCAAGCTGTTTTGTCTTTTTAAATGAACCATTTTCCATGGTGTCGACTTTCCAGACAGTCATGTTCAGCTGCACCATTAATATTTCTATTCAACCAAATAGTTTACTGTAATAAAACACACAATTATAACACCAGATTTGCCGGTAAAGGGTCATATTGTCATACCCAACCCAAGGGCCAATGCATTGAAAAAGACTGAGCTACAACAAACTGGAAAACCTTACCTACGCCTAACATCCGCCTATCACTAATAAATCATCCTTTAAAAAGAATACGCTGAGGCATTTATTGGCATGCAGATGACAGACCAAATACAGTAGTAGGTGTGTTTTTTAACATCCGTGTTTCGCTTCATATGAGTTGCATAACTCTCATTCTTTTAAAGTCTGTGTAAAGTAAGAATAAATTTGTGTCCTGAGGTTGTCAGACCAAAGAAGAAAGTGTTGTTAACCACCTAGCCACATTTGAATGATTAAAAATATCGACAAGTTTATGAAATTAGCATGTCTGCTGAAGCCCCACCCACTTGTTGGAGCAGTCAAGCAGCCATTTTGAAGCGACTGAAAGGTGTCAGATGAGTTCAGAAAATGACATGACTAACTCTGAAACACTGAGTGAGATGAATTCCTCTCTATCTCTCTGCTAGGGGTGCAGGGGTATGCTCAGGGTGGCCTCAGCGTGTCATCGAGCCACCCTTTAGGACCGCCCACAAAATCCTGAATTGGAAACTGGTGAAAAACTGTTTTGACCTCTAACTCCACATTTCTGTAATATATTGTTCAAAGTCTTTTCACATTTCAGCAACTTTTTTCCAACATATTTAATGTGTTTTGAAAGAAATATCAGAACTGCCTTTACACAGACTTTAAAGCATAATCTGTATAGATTTTCTCTTTCATTAGTTAGGGAAGTTTTGTTAATTATCAATCGTATAATGTGTCATGTATTGTATGTTTGGTGTGGACCCCAGGAAGATCACACTGCTGATTACCAGGAGATCAGAGTTTAAACAGCAACTGAACCTAAAGATTTGAAGCGCTCGCCAACAGGCTCCAGCAAACTATTATTTACTCTACAACATGGTATTAGTTCAACAAAACAAAAGCTTCAAAATATTTCTTTTTACAATTTATTTTATTAGCTCTGAATATCGTTGATGACATTGGCAGGCATGAACATCACAATGAAAATCGTATAACCAGCTCCAGCTCTAAGTAAAAATCCTCTCCCTTTCTCATCATAACATTTACAGGACAGTTAATCATTTTTATTGTTGTTATTTATATGTGATAAAAGAACTAACCTCAATGCAAGTGCCAGACAAACTCATTTTACCCTCAGTTCATGAGGAAAAACTTAGATGATGTTATTTAGTTCACATGGTTGCAACAAGCATGTTTTTAGTGTATCCAAAAATATCTACCTCATAGCTTTTTCCTTTCTCCAATGTCACGCCGTGTTTACTGACCTTTACTGTCAAGAAAGATGGTCATTTGGTCCACTGACTTGGTGGTTTTTTCATGACTCATCATTCTTCCACCTGTCTAAAAAGCTAAAAACTGAAAAAGTTCATCATCGACTGTGACATACAGGCATCAGCAATTGTTATGTCCTGCCAGACTGCTGCCATAATACAGAACATGGTCCTGCAAGATTTACAGATGTCTTGCAGAAAAACGGTCAGATGACTGGCAGCAGCAGCTGTCAAACAAGAACCGTTAAAATAAAGTAACCATTTTCACTAAATGTGAATGTAATTAAATTTGTTATATTGCTCTCAAGAATTGGAGTTAAAGTAAAAGTATGCATAGATGTAAAACTAATTTACTTTAAAATGAGTATAGACAAATATTCTCTTATGTCATTATATTATAATCCAGCCATTATCTGTAACTGCTTATCCTCATCCTCAGGGTCATTCATGATGGGGCTGGAGCCTATCCCAGCTGACTTTGGGCAAGAGGTGGGGTACACCCTGGACAAGTCACTAGCTCATCACAGAGCACATAGAGACAAACAAAGATCCACAGGGGTGTGAACATGTACCAGTTAAACTATTAAGTGCATGTCTTTGGGCTGTGGGAGGAAGCCAGAGTACCCAGAGAGAAACCATGCAGACACGGGGAGAACATGCAAACTCCACACAGAAAGGCCCCAGCTGAAGTTCAAACCAGGAACCATCTTGCTGTGTGGCGACAGTTCTAACCAGCCTTAACTTAACCTGAAGCAAATAATAATTGCAGATAATTATTGTCATTTTACACATGTGTATGTAATACTATATATTAATATTATTACTATACTATATATTAATATTATATTATTATTGATAGTAAAACTGCACTGTCTGTGGACGCTGGTCTGCTGGGCTTTGAAGCTATGCTTCATGCTTGCTGCAAATACTGTACCTTTGAAAACAACTCATATTCAGAATACACAGGTTAGATTTCCATAATGTTTGGTAAACCCTGGAACCTTGAACTCCATGAAGTGGAAAGAAAAAAAAAATGCATGACAGATTCTCGCACCGGTGGAAAAAAAGATCTCTAAGTGTTGCCACATGTTCATGTAGACATCAAGCAACCATCATGTAACAGGAGAAATGCAGACAAGCACAGATAGTTTCTGCTTTGCGGTTTGCCATAAGATTCAGAAATGAAATTACCATACAGCTCACAGTGATTGCCAGGATGGATATTCTCAGCTGTCAAGAGTGAGGCAGTGAAGGAGACGTCTGGGATGGTCACAAACTGCAGAGTTTACATTCTGACATGATTGTACACATCTGATGTGTACCTTCTGCTGTCCTGACATGTGACCTGTTTGAGATGCATGTCATGTTTGGTTCTTTCTTTTGACAGACCAAACAAACAAACGTAAATTGTGACTATTAAACTGGTTAAAAACCTGAACTGAGCTCAACTCACAAAATGACACAATTATGTCATTTTGTGAAGCAGAAAGCCTGCACATATATCTATATATCTGCACATATATCTATTCATAAGATTTACAGGTTGGTGCCCTGACATTTACAAGCATTTGGCTGGCACCACACCCACATGGGAGTCCAAGATCATTATATATTATACATTATACCATCATTATCAGCCATGTTGAACTTCTGCATGTTGTTTTTACTGTAAAAGCACAGTTTGTCGCATGTAGCAGGTACAAGAGAGCAAAGAAAGTAAGCCATGTAAGAATTTTAACTTTTACTTTTGTCAGCTCAGGTAGATCTCTTGTTCAGCTCTCCAACTTAACACTTTCAGACACATGCCTTGTTGCCAGTATAACTACAGTCTGAGCTGTTGACCACTGAGCAGCTCCACCGCCGCAGTGGGAGGTTAAGGTCCTGCTCATAGGCCTCAAAATGTTGCCAATGAGGAAAAGACAAACATCAAATCATCAAATTGTTTGTTTTATGTAATAACTATATAAAACATTTCTTGATTCAGTTTATTATCTCATTACCGCATCATAGCCTGGCCATGGTTCTTCATTTTCTGTTTTTTTTTTTTTTTTTTAAAGTGAAACATCTATGATTCAAATTGGACAACATTCATCTGTTTCCATACCATCAGTCCTGTCCTGATTGGACCAAATGGCTTCTTCAATTACAAATAATGTGACGTAAAAGTCACTAATTGGCCCAAAGAAAAGTGAATTATTCCTGATTGCACTGTTTTAACATCTAGGTTTGCATTTTATGCTTTCCATCGTCTTGGCTGGCTGTGGTCAGCTGTTAACTCTTTGAGTACATTCTGGCCAGCCGCACTTTAAAAATGCTGAAACAGCATGAGCAGGTGGGGCTATAATCATGTCTGGAAGCTGCAAACAGCATTGGAAACAACCTTGGGTCCAAACGCACTTGAAACATAATTCATCACTCACCTACTCATTTGCACATCTCACAACATGTTCATAAAGCTGTCACTGGATTTTCAAAGACACCCCATCACGCACCTCAGTGGCTCACAGATTATTGGAATAACTGGAAACACATGCCACAAGGAGGTCCTATTAACGAGGGGCTTTGACATACAGATCAGACAATCGTTAGAATGAAACTAACAAGAAAATAATACAGCTGTCACTAGTGTTGATAACCAGTTACAGGTTAGCTTAATGGGATCAGATGAAGCAGTCTGTGTAAAGTGAAACATTCAGGCTCTCTTCTCCTCAAGCTAATGTACAATAACAGAGTTATTAATCGTGTCCTGATGTCAAGGTGGTACCATTGCTACTGACCTGTTTCCCCCTCTTATCACCCCTGGTCAGGTTTGTACTTTTGAGTGTTTTTACAGCATAACTGGACACAGACTTTCCACTAAGATCTGTCAACGGGGGATGAGTAAAAGTCTGCCTGGGCCTCGTCCATCGGAGGAAGACTCCAGATTACGGCTCTTGCCAATGGGCTAATTCACAACACATGTGCTTGAGAGTTAAGAGGAGGAAACCTGCAAGCTCGAGAGACAAGGACTAATGCGGCTACTGCTTTATTAAGGAAGGGTTTAAAAACATTACCACAATGTGGCACCCTGGTGGAATGGCATGTGCGACATTGTGTACGAAGCCGACCGTCACAGCACTTTCGTCATCCCATTTGTCTTTGCTGTCTCTCTAGTATATTCTAATAAAGCAGAAACAGTCGTACGTAAAAATAAATCTTTTAAAGTTTACAACATCTAATACCTCTCATCCTCACTTTATTCCATGTTAAAACCTGTTTAAATTTGCAAACTCTTCTCATTATTAAAACCATAATTTCTCTGCGGCAGGCATATTATCTTCATTTCAACAATGACATCATCCTGCAGACACCATGTTAACAACAGCTGTAGCTATTAGTGATAGCCATTGCGGCTGTAAGAATTGCAGATGAATTATAGCGAGGCAGAGGCAGTTGTGAGTTATTTTTCCTCTGTTTGTCCGTAAGTCACTGACAATCCTACGGTATTAGCTGAAAGATGTGCCCTGGCCACAGCTGACAGTCTGAATTACAGCCTGGTTGTTCCTGGCTACAAGCATGCTAATCTGTCCGACAGGGTGGTCATGCCACCAGGCTGCATCCTCCCCAGAATAACTGCAGCCACACAGCCAACCCAAAGTGGACCCAAAACTAACAAAAAAACCCTTGTATACCCCTGTAGTTATGCAAAAGATGACTGCGTTTGATACGGTCAAAGGTGTTGATTCAACCATTGTAACTCATCATCCGTGCAGTCTTTGGCAGTTTGTGAAACTTATGCAGACATTAATGTATGGCAGCAGCTATGGTAAATCCCAACTCTTTCACACAAAGTTAACTTTGAAAGGTCTGATAGTTAGTGCAAACCTTTAAATCTTTGAGTTGAGGAACAACATGAGGCAATTTAGCAGTATACCTATGCCAGACAGTTGCTGCCTGAATTGATGAGGCACAAACACTGCAAAAAGGAAAAAGTTTCATGGAAACATATGCCATACACATGAAAAGTAGACCCACACTAGCAGTGACACTAAACAGAATATCTGCATATCGGCACTACACAAACTGCGGCCTAAAAAAAAAAGCTGACAGTCTCAACAAAAAACAGCATCACAAGTTTTGCCAAATCGACATTCACTGCAGGGCGATTGTATTTGATTCAAGGCATATTTCTTTTTACGTATTTCTCTTGATATATATTGAAAACAAACCAGACAAAGGGGCAGATGCATTATAAGGTAAATGCGTCCCATCTGTCTATAGTTTTGTCGCATGAGAACGTTCTTAGATTAAAGGATTGTATTGAAGAACCAGAGTGTAACATTTAGAGGGATTTATTGCCTGAATATGGAAGTCTTTGAAATATAATATTTTAAAGGTATCTTTCCGTCACTAGATAGAAGTTAGAATTAACCTTTTTCAACCTTTTTTTTTTTTTTAAATCTGCAAAGAGAATGGAGTCAGTGGCATGTTGCATGTTTCTACAGTAGCCCAGAATGGACAGCATGATTAGAAGAGAAGTGTGAGGCGAGGACTGCTCAGTTGGTTGCAATGAACAAACTCACCACTGAATGCCACTCCCTAAATCTCAATTTAGTTATATAGCATCTTTCAAAATATTTGGTCTGCCACTTACTTTTTGGTGGTGGACACCAAAGTTGAAATGTCTAAATGTCTGTAGTGTGTAAGTAAACAGATCATAAAGGGCACAGGATAGATCGATACAGAAGTCTTGTTTTTCCCATTATCCCGTTATCTCAGGAAAACAAAGTCTCGTACTAATGCATGACTGCTTAGGGCTGCCGTAAAATATAATATGATATGATAATATGATATGATATGATGAATGATAATATAAATGATGATAAATATCAACTGAAAAAAAGGGTGGCTGCAAAAGACTGAGCTTAGCAACAGTCCCACAGGAGATATATAGAATTTTCCATTGTGAAGTTTTTCTGTAAAATGTGACAATGACTGTAGTCGACATAAGTCAAGCAGGTGTCCGACTGATGCTTCTAATTAGAGAATCTGATCTGCACATCTTGGATAAAACAATGGAGGGGTCTTGCATTAGTCTTGCATAGGCTGACACATCTGCACATTTACTGATTTATTAGAAGAAAGGTCTGCTTTGTCCTGGGCAGTGCCCACGGCACAGTGATGATTCTTTTGCAAATGAGTATTGTGAGATAACGGAAGGGGATGAGAATTCCCTCTTACTGTACAGTTTACTTACAGCCCACTTCGTGTGAGTCAAACTATAGTACCATTATCCAGTCCACTTACCTTTGATCGACAACAGTCACCACTTGTCATACTGCAAATCTGTTAATGGTTTTGAAAATGTTCTGCAGTTTAAACATTAAAGGATAAGTATTTTTGTAAGCAGTAACATTAGTACAAAAAACCCACAAGGCTCAAAGAGATATTTCGTTTTATTTTATTTTCCTTTTCAGCTGTCTCTTGTCCAGGGTGACTTGAAATGGGAAATTTTGAGAGTTTTTTTTTTTTTTGTATGTTTTTATTCACCACAGAGAATTAAATTTAGTTATTTTTGAGAACAGTGACTTGCAGAATGAAAACACTGTAAACCGCAGTGTGCTCGATTTAAAAATATTCTGACCTTCATCTACAACAGTTTTTTTATTTTTTTGTCTGTCTTTCCCTGGCCTATTGTTGTATACAAAAACAAAACAAACAAATCTGTGATGTTAGGCCTGATATGAGTACTGACAATAAAATTCTGAAACAGTCTGCGCAAACCACTAAACACCCTTGGACAATCATTCCCTTCACCTTTAATCATCTCGGAGAAGAGTGAATGCACAATAACAGGTATTTTTAATGACAGTTTCAGAGAAACAATCAACACTGATGTGATTTGACGGGTGTTGGTCCATGGAGCGTAAGCTAAAATCAAGGTTTATTAGCTGGTTGGCTCTGGTTGTTTTGTGCCAATTATGAGGTCATGTACAGCGAATAATGCGGATGATAAACAGACTGGAAACAAGATACATGTAAGGAACAAATCATCACCACAACCACATTAGCTGCAAATGAACTGCAGATTTTTGGAGAGAACATGCAGGTATTTGATAAGTTTGATCTGTTCTTTCACTACAAAGATGTTGAACGTGTGGGAATGGAAACTCTATGACTGTTCTGTTCTTGTAAAAGGATGGAAGAATACTGGAGGTGGAGTGGACGGCTGCCATAATGAACCATTAAGCAATCTCACTGCCTGGACTGTTGTTTTGGATAATTTGTAATATGCACTTTGCTCATTTACTTTATAATTACATTCAGGCATTTAGGGCTAAATTAAAGAGTAACTACAACCATGATAATAATCTTGCATGTGCTGCCAACTAGTGGTGGCAACATGACCTCTCCGAACCCTGAGCATAAGACTTCACACTGGACTATAGTGAAATGCTACATCATATACAAACCACATCTAACCGCACCCACTTGTGGTCTTGTCCATTTTTATGCAACTACCAATGACAGTATAAATATGGATGTCATATCCATGATGTCACCCACAGGTCTCTGAGGAGCTGTTGTGAAACTCAGAGTGTGGTGGCTCTGGCCGCCGCCATCTTGGCAGTCCTGCCTCTCCCGCCTCAGGGCTAATCTAAAAATGGGCAAAGATGTGGATCATGGGTGGAGCTGAACTAGGCTGAATGAAACCTGGTTGCTCAAACAAGCCTCCTGTAATGACACCCACCTGTCAATCATTATTGCTACATTGTTAATTATGCATAACTTTAAGCCTTAATATAATCTGAATGGACCTCAGTACAGTTGTCATGTACAGGGAATTTTTTTTGGACCAGGCTGTAAACGTGTTTATTTCTGCTGTGAAGTTGGGCATTTTAATATGGGGGCTTATGGAGATTGACTTGTTCTGTAACCAGCCTCAAGTGGACATTCAAGGAACTGCAATTTCTCGCACTTCTGCATTGGTTTCACTTCACAGCCACAGAACATGCTAGTGCTCATCAGTCACAGCTCCTTAAGCTTCTTTTTATTTTCAGTGTACTGTGCTATTTATTACCCATCTCACACCTCTGACTTTTTTTTTTCTTTTATTCAGTGAACTAGCTTGCTTACAGCAGCTAAGTGACAGCTAGTAAGCTTGGACCTGTTTGCACCATTGACTCACTGTCAGTTGTCCACCAACCACTGCTCTTTTATGGAGCAGGTAGTACCATAAAAGTTGTTGGTTGTCTAATAAGATTCCCATGTCTTTCTTCATTGCAGACTCTCTGGCTTTCACTTTCCCCACAGACCAAATCTGCTATTATGGTTTGCTTTTGGTCAATGGCACAAATTCACGTATCAAAAGTTCACCAAAGTTTAATTTTATGCAGATTTACTTTGCCCCTATGCACAAATCCACCGATCACGATTGTACAATTGAAATTTATTGGTTTCATCGACTCATGGAGGTTCAGAAAAACGTTTTTGATTTTCAATAAATAAACATACTTGATTTTTGCAATTCCCATGTTTATAAAAAGCTAATGCTTTTGTATCATATGGTTGATGTGGAGCCTGGAACATTGAGCTACAACCATTGAAACCGATGCAGTTTAATTGTCCAAAAGTAAAACAGACACATGTGCGAGGCTCCTGATTGTTTTTTCTTATCTCAGAGTGCTTTTGTAATTGTGTTATCCACTTCAGCTGCGGTTGTCTCAGATTTGGTCATTTTCCTTTTTAACACAATTATCATCCACTCAACAATCGTTTGTTCTTTGTTTTTGGGCTTCTTTCTTTCCTTTCCATGTCTCTTGCTGATGGAGTTTGCAATTTTGCGTGTGCTCTTTGCTTTTCCTGTTCAGCCATTGTGGCTATTACTTGTACTAACCACTTAATTCATCTGTTTATTCCAAAAATAAACAGACAATATACAGTATAACTTATTGCCAGAGGATTTGTTTTTCTGTGAGAGTCCAACAATAGATGGAACAGCAGATGTAAAAGCTTTGAGCAACTGGAAAACTGTTTCCACAGGATGAATTGGCGAGAGAGTGCAGTAAAGACTTTGCAGATTACTACAAAAGTCTCTGCGGCTTCATCACTTTATTAGCTGAGATTTTTTTTTTTTTAATCAGATTTTCACAGGGCAAATTATTTAACAGCTCGCCCACTCGGCAGTCAATCAAATCAAACGTGTAGTGCTTCCTCTTCTGGCATTGTGAGGACATTGTGCTCAGCTCATCTCATCTCATCATAAACTGTTCTGGCCAAGGAGAGTGAGGAGTCTGTGGGTTTAGATGTGGTCGAATGTATGACGCCAGCTGAGTGGAGATCAAGGTGTGAGAAACTGGAACATCACAGCTACTCACATCTGTGCATTTGCTGAATAAGCAACCAGAAACAGGTCATGTCTATTCCAACACACCAACACATATATTAAAACACACACGCAAACACAAAATAAGTGGCCAGACCGTGTGATCTCTGAACTAGCAGTGGGCACTGGACCAAAATCCCTGAGCTCTTACTCCTACTCAGTAGTGCATCTGGCCATATCATTATACTCATGCACCAAATGGATATTAATGATGATAATAGAGGCAAGTACAATTACCTTATTTCACTGAGATACTGGTGCCATGAAGATTACATCCTCAATTAAGATTTAAGAGACTGGATCTAATGGAAAATGTTGTTTTTGTTCTCAGTGCTGCAACATAACATCTGGGAATTTTATGAGCTGCTGTTTAGCAGATGTTTGTTTGTTTATTTCTTTATTTGATTTTATATATTTTTTACATTTTATGGCGAATCTATGGCCCATGGATGTTTTTGTGGCACGCTATTTGCTATTTTTTACATTGCCTCATAATGATGTCAGACAAAAATCAGTTGGAGATCCTATTAAATTTCAACAGTCATTGTCAATTATATTCTGCAACTAAAGCCATAGAAATGATGCCTTCAGAGTAGCTAGCGATAGCATTTTTACAGTACGTTTATTGTTTTTCAGTTTAGTTAGAGGTCCAGTGTGTAAGAGTGAGTGGCACCTAGCAGTGACAAGTAAATACTCTCCTATGTCTCACCCTCTTCTTCCAGGCATGTAGGAAAAAGTGGCTGCGAAATTCACATAAAAGGCAAAAGGCGATATCTAGATCAGTGTTTGGTTTGACTGTTCTGGGCTACCGTACAAAAATGGCGGTTCAAAATGGTGGACTCCGTAGACGAGGACCCTCTCACTGTAGATATAAAGAGCTCATTTTAAAGATGAAAACACAATAACTGATATATTCAGGTCATTATACACTAATGAAAACATACTGATGAATATTGTATTCCATTCCTGCAAAGAAATACTCCTAAATCTTACACACATCTTGAGGCAAAGTTTTTTGCTTTGGCAAACACTGACTGAAAATATGCCCGTCTATGATTTCAGTGGATTTTTTTCAGTGAATCCTACCTCTAACAAAAACACACCACATTCTTGGGGATAAGAGTTTTTGCATGATGACTGTACCTTGTAGTACAGCTTAAATCACTAACTGCTGAAACTGTTTTACAGTATCATAAACTCATTACATAAACTGCAGGCATTACGAGGCAGAAATACGTGTACAAGGACAGTCTTTCAGTAGCCTTACATAATATACATTTTTGTTGTTCAGTGGTTTCTGGCGGTGTCACCCAAACAGAGTATATATTACCGTCTGATCCTCTCCGTATCTCAAGCCAGCCATGTGCTGAAACATTTTCCTCCATTTTCTCTCTTGCGGTTTATGGGAAAGCTTGTATTTCCAGGAGATTTGTTTGAGGCCTCGTACAAACACTGGAAACACCTCAACTGGATTTGAAATTAAGCTGTAGTCTAATCACAGACCGGTGGGCGAATGCACACAATCAGCAGAAAGTTCCACCAACCAGAGGCAAAAATGGCTCGGGAGGAAGGAGATGTTTAGGCGCCACAAAGAATCCACAATACTATCACAATTTTACAGGCTGATCCATTAACATTTTTGGTTTTGCGGTTTTTATCTAATAAAAGCAAAAGATCACAAATACTCTGAATTTTTTAACTTGTTTTGTACTTGAACCATCACAGAAACCAGTAAGTAGTGTTTTAAGAGTAGTATTTTGTCCATGTTGTCGTCTCAGTTCAGGCCTTCCACAGTTTGTGAGTCATTCTGATAATACCAACAGAAGGTTTCCTGTGCCATTACAGACTCTGGCACTTTTTCTTGTTTATATTCCCACATAATTTATTGACCATCTCTTAATTTCAACCTTGATGCCACTGTAAACAAATTGGATGAAGTATGATAATATTATTTAAAGGATTTGCTGCTATGGAAGTCCCTGTTTATGTCTCCTGCCAGAATGGTAGGAAAGAGTTCCTCTGACTCTTCCAAAGTAAACAGGACGATTTAATGATCTTCCCAGGTAATTCTTTTGAAAGCAGCCCAGCTTAAAAGCACAGAAATATCAATGCCTTGCTGGCTTGAAGCCTCATCTCTTGAATAGTCTATTCTTGCCTGTATAAAAACTGAGCGCTGGAGTTTTAGTCCAACTCAATAAATTACTCGATAAATTTTTAGAAATGAAGAACAGCCTGTGTGTTTTGTCTGGAAATGAAGAATACCAGGAATATAAGACTATCATTTGCCTAACCTTTAGAGAGAATTTCCCGGTGACGTTAATAGCTGTCTTTAATGATTGGGAAGGAAAAATAAAACAAAATTTAAGAGTTTAAGAGTTAAGAGTACAACTGGTCATTTCTTTCTTGGCGTATGTTTCTTTTTCCATAAACATTTCTATTTGTATTTTGCATTTTGTTCTGAAACATGCTGAATTATCGCTATTAGACCATTGTTCTTCTGACAAGTGTAAAGAATATGAATAAGACAGGTAAAGTAGCATTGAACTGGTCACGTGGTATTCATCAGAAAACACTTTTTTCTCACGTCTGCACTTTGTATTTTATATCGGGCTTGTACGCCTGTTTTTCGGTTTGGCATTCTCCATTTTTTCCAGTTATTTTCTCCAACACAGGAGCATAAACTTAATAGTAGCTAATGTCGATATCTTCCTTTTTGACAGGGTGTTAGGGAAAATATTTTGTGAATTTTCCACCACGGAGATACAGACAGCACCATTGGTCTACTAACTTTTGATTCGATCTCAGGCTGTAGATGCAGAACTGAAATTTAATATGCCTGCCATTGTATTTTTGTACCATAATCTTTAAGGAATCCTCATCAGAATCCATGTTGAGGTGATCATATTGAACATAATATTCACAGTGTGGGGAACACAACACAACTAGATGGCTTAGTTTGGCCTCTGTGCTTGGGGACTCTGGAGATTTCCAAAATGCTTGGTGCATGACCCTTTTTAAGAGTTTCTGCAGATGTGTAAGATATATAATCCGCTGTTGGCTTTGGGCATCATGTCACTTACCTCCTATCAAAACACCCCGCGCACCTCAACACCGTTCAGCCAGCAGTCAAACCTGATCCTGACCAGAACAGAGCGCACCAAACTCCCTTGACCGTTTTCACACATTTCCGTCCGGGCTGAGATCACTCAGTCTGTGGGCAAGAAGACTCCCTGTCGATTTGTCTCATTGTCGCCAGGTTTCTGCTGAATGGAGGATGCAGGCGGCTCTCTTCATTCTCCAGTGAAAAGTATTAGAGGAAATTGAACATCTCTTCACGTCTAACTGTGCGAAAAGCGAATAAGCTGCATTGCAAATTCATTTAATATAAACACAAATTTTGTCAACAGCTTACCAGAAAAAATTTCCATGTTTAGCAGAAGTGAGGAGTCATTGGTTGCAAGAACAAATAAAAGGAAAGAATAATGTTTTTAACAGATTTTCATGTGGACAGTTAATAGTTGCAGATGTTCCCAGTCTCTTCTCTTTTTTCCCCTTTTTTGGCCGTCTATCCAAATTTGTTCTAGCCATGATTCGCGCATGTGTACATGTGTGTGTTATTGCGGCTGTGAGCAGAGGGAGGATAACGGGAAATGAAGCAACGATTTGTCAGCTTTCCTGTTCATCCTTATTCACAGTTTTAACAGGTGATGCTCAACAGAACTTTCTCCATTTGTAGAACATGCTGCCGGTGATTCAGCTGGTATGAATCTATGTTGTTCACTTCATATGGTCAGGCAGAAATATAACTACCAGTGATGAGCAGAGAGTTTGGCGGCTGTTGCCCATTATGAGCGTGGCCTGATATCTGCTGCTCACTGGGTCTGTATTTTAGAAGTTGACATTCTGCAGGGATGAAAGACATTTTCTATTTCATACCAAAGACAGCTTGAAGTATTTTCAGAATTCATAAAATCCAGACTCACTTTTTATTTGAAATAAATCATCGGCAAACATAACTTTAGTGGGGGTTTTTTTTTCCTTTGGAATTCTGATAAATGAAACACACATTTCATCGCAGAGTTTCATTAAGAATGAATTGTCCCCGCGCGATCTATCAATGAGTCTGAAGCTTTTTCTGTGACATTATAAGACATGTAATCATCGTCAGGTGACACCGCCCAACTCTCCTGTTGGATAACCGACTATTCTGCCCCCAAACAAACGTTCTTAGACACCAGCAAATTTTTCTAGATTGCAATATTTGATTCGTGGACATCAAAATTAGCTATAGAAACCAAACCTAATTGTTTATTTGTGAGGTTAGGTTGGACGCTTTAACATGGGGCCTTATGGAGATTGCCTCGACCTGTAGTCAGCCTTAAGTGGATGTTTGAAGAACTGCATTTTTTTTTTTTGGCACCTCCGCATTGGGTCCATTTCACAGCCACGGAGGTTGCCGCTGTACACATTATACCTGCAAAACATCATTGTTAGCATTGCACCTGGGACCTCCTGGGACGTCTGCAGAAGTTGTCCACTTTGCCTGGGTGGTAATCGAGTGTTTTCCAACATTAATGATTATAATTAACAGTGTTTTAAACTCAACTGGATGATTGCATGGAACTTTACGGGTTCAAACACAAGGTTTATTTTATTTTTTTCTCAGTTCCCGAAAAGTTATTTGCAAAAAGAGCTTGTCGTTACAATATTTAACAGCTTCCATACAGAGTAATTCTTTAATTAAAACCACAGAAGTATTTTAGTTATTTTCTTTCAGGTTCAAACAAGATCCTAAGAAAACACTGTGTTCATCTACAGCCTCTAGAGGAAATAAAAAGCAGTGCATCCATACTAGGCGAGAGACACAGAGAAGTGCAGGAAAGGCGTTTCCACAAAAGGGATTCCCTCCATCATAACGCTAACATGTGTTACTGTTTCACAGCCTCCTGAGTTCTGGCACAGATGCCATGCACAGGTCACGGACAGTCAAAACCAAAACGGAGGAATGTGACAGCAGCCACTTTTATTGCTCATATCTTTGGATGCAGGCGCTATGCGTGATGGGGATTTTACAGCCTCTTCTAAAAGGTTAAAAAAAATGTTCAAGAGTTGACATCTTGCGTTGAGGAAGCGGTTCATTGGAGAAAGGTGCTGACCAGGACACGTCATGTTTGAAGTGAACTGTGGCGGTGGAACATTCATGTTCTGGCAGGTGCACTCTATGGATGCTTGTGAAACTAAACAGAACTTTAAATTAAAGTCTAAATGTAATTATTGGTTTCTTTGCCTTTAATTTTCAGATGCTTATCGTGCGGTGAACTTCCCTGCAAAACTTTCCGATTGTTTTTCCTTCAGCTGCGCTTGACGCATTTATTTCTGGCATCATAGAAACGGCCCTCCCAGCTTTCTCTGATTGCTGGCTGTCAATCATCTTGTGAGTTTAACGGCTTGTCCGCGTGTGGATGTGGAGCTCCCACAACAAAGACTACTCTGCCTCGGCAGCTGAGACACATGAGCAAATAAACGAGCTGGGAGTCAACCTTAGAAATGATTACGGAGTTGTTAGCTGATTACAGTGTACTCAGCTCTCAACGTGGCCCACTCATTTGTACATGTTTGATTACACTTCCTCTTCTTGTTGCTGTTTTGTTTTTCCATAAGTGTACGTTTTAAATCAATGAAGCCAGTGCATTTTATTACCTACATACATGACTGCAAACAACATTCAATCATTGTACAACTCCAATAATGGAATCAAATGAAATCCTTTAACTTCCAACTCTGTGATTTTGCGAAATTTGCTCTCTTGCTGAGAATCAGCTGCAAACACTGATACCACACTTGCGTCATTAAGGAGTTAGCAGCTGGTTAGCTTAGCCCAATGACTGGAAACATCAGTAAGGCAGCCTGCCTCAAAACAAACAAAACACGCCTACCACTCCCTTTAAAGCACACTAATTAACATGTGTCGTTTAGGCTCTACAATCTGTACTGCGTACAACACACACAAATACAACTTGTGCTAACATGCTAACTGTACTGTTCATATAAATATTTTGTTGAAGGAAGTTTTACTTTGGCATGTCATTACTAACACATCCACATCATTCACACGGTACAGTATAACCAGACTCCTTTAGAAGAAATCATTGCATCCTAGTCTTCATGGGTTTTGGACACTGCAGTGGAGTTATCCTCTCTGGCATGAGAGTGTCACTTTTTTCTGCTGCCAGTGGAGCAAAACCATGAAACAAATGGACTTTTACCAAAAAGGAAAATATAAAATCCTATTAATTCGAAGCACATTCCATGCCGTATATTCATTGCAGGCCTAACAATGGTTGAATTAATATGAGCAGCTCCAATGTGATCTGAAATGAAGCAGCGTGAAATTCTTTGGGTAAATAATATAAAATGTTGAAACTTGTGTTAATGAATGGACGATCTGAGTCTCCAGTGTGCTGAGATCTTAGACCAGGAGCGTCAAACTGTTCCACAAAGGGCTGGTGTGGCTGCAGGTTTTCTTTCCAACCAAGCAGCAGCACACCAGACTTGACTTATTTAATCAACTGATCTCAGTCCTCAGAGAGCTGATTGGTCAAACTGTGTGCTCTTGGTTGGTTGGAACAAAAACCTGCAGCCATACCGGCCCTTTTGTGGAACAGTTTGTTTGCCTCTACAGAATTTAGCAATTTCTGTAGAGGCATCCTGTGTTTGCAGATTTCACGTGTCAGTGTCTTCTTGGTATGACACTTCAGCAAGGCCACCTCTCTACTTCTGCACCGCAGAAATGTATTGTTCCATAGAAGCTGCTGGAAAGAGCGTAACAGCAGTGGACAGAAGCAGACAGATTAAGATCTGGTCCCTTTACTAGATTTTGTAGAAGCTGTCAAGTGGAACATTCTTCAGAGATGTGTTGAGACACTTAGACAAATCATTATAGCAGCTTTTAATGAGGTCAACTTGCTCTTAATCTATGAAATGCTGGTAACTTCTGGTCTTGGAGTTTGGCTACTTTTTGTGATCTATCCCCCAGACTGGTCCGAGGTGAGAAGTCCTATTTTAAATAGCCATAAGGGCCCACATTCTTTCTAAGAAAAGAAAATGATTTTTCCCCTCCATGACAGGTTCACTACTATCCAAACAACTCTCGCATAATATTTGTCCAACAGAAACCATCATAAATAACTTTAGATGGCAGTGTTTTTTTCATCTAAAACTCCCTTATTCACAGTCTGCTCTATACTAATTCAATTTGTTATGTAATAATATTAAGACTAAGTCTGCAAATTTCTGGTTATTTCAGGAACAGTTTCTCCTCTCCACGTTGCACTGATCTGTTTAAGATAATGTGTTCTGTTTGTTTAGTGTCTAGCCAAGACTTCTTCCCATTCAATACACAATCACACATTGAGTGCAGATTTGATAAAAAAAAATATAGTTTTTTCCTTGCACTGGTTTCCTTAGCTGTCATGGAAAGTTCTAAAATACATCTTTAGTTGAACTACAAAGTATGCATGATTCATAATTATAATTTAAAAATGCATATTAAATGATAGTGGTGTCAACAATAATTGATTCGGCGATGCATTGCAGTGCGGGGCATGCACGATTCAGCATCAATGCGGCAAAGTCCCATAATCAATTATGTCATTGTTTATTTTCTGGCCACAATAAAGTTGTGAAGTTTCAATTACTTCCAGGGGCATAACAACAACAATCAAGATGGCTGAGGTGGAGGGAGATGACCGCGATAGACGGGTAATTAAAAACGCACCCAAAGCTTGGAAAGCGGACATCTGGGCACATTTTGGATTCAACAAAGTTAATGGGAACCTAGACAAGACTTATGCGGTGTAAAACCTGCCACACTAAAATCAAGCACATTGGCAATACAACCAACTTCACGAACCATGTTGATCGTTGGCTTCCTGAGTTGGCTTCAACAACAACAACACAAAAAGTCGACACATCCCAGCCAAGAATTGATGAGTCGCTAGCGTCAACGTTGCCACACAATTTCAAGAGAGCAAAGAGGATCACACGATCGGTAGCATGTTTCATGGCGAAGAATCTACGACCCTATTCTGTGGTAGAAAATGCGGGGTGTCACCACATGCTTAAAACAATTGAGCCCCGGTATAAGCTACCAACAAGAGCTACCTTCATTGATTCTGGGCTTCCCGCATTGTACAAAGAAACCAAAGCAAAGGTAATGGAATCAATGTGTAAAGCCAGTCGCGAAGCCATTACAAGTGACGCCTGAACTTCAGTCGCAACAGTCCTATGTAGCCATAACAACACATTATATTAGCGAGGATTGGCAGATTGTATCACATGTGTTGCAGACGAGAGCAGTTTATGAGAGCCCCACTGGTGCTCATATGGCGAGGTTACTCTTGGATGTTTTGGAGGAATGGCAGCTAACAGACAGACAACGCCGCTAACATGATAAGTGCTGCTGAAATGGGGAAGTTCCCTCATGTTAAATGCTTCGCCACTAAAACCTGTTGTTCAATATCTGACTGCTTGTATTGCCTCATGACTGATGAAAAATTTGACTTGTTGTGTGCAGTAGAGTTTTGATGCATCGTAGAATCGAATTGAGTCGAGTTGTTACCTGGTGAATCGTATTCGAATCGAATTGTGAGGGCAGTGCCAATGCACACCCCTATTTAATGATATTCTTCAGAAGTTAAAGTTAGTTAACACCACACATACTGATAAAATTGGCCTCTAGATTATAGTTTCCACTTTAAAAAGGGAATTACCAATAACAAATCATTTCCTAAAACAGCCGGGCGCTGTATTTTGTACCAAATGTTTCTCAGACCGGTGGATTAATACATGTTTAGTGCTCAAGTGAATATTTACAGCAGCATGATGGTCTATGTGTGATAGGGGTGGAATGATTGTGAAACTATAATGCATCATCACAAACTGGTTTGATGCAGATGAGGTGGTAAGTGAATTTAAACAAAATAAATAAAAACCAATAAACAGAAGTCCGAACAATGG
Organism: Protonibea diacanthus; assembly: GCA_028641955.1. Classification (NCBI taxonomy): domain Eukaryota; kingdom Metazoa; phylum Chordata; class Actinopteri; family Sciaenidae; genus Protonibea; species Protonibea diacanthus. Next base: position 13,962,057 of record CM053987.1, on the reverse strand, counting down.
AAAATCTGGATGTGGGACACAAGAACAAGAACACAGGGAGAAGCACAAAGACTGAAACAAAGAAGTAGGGAACAGAATACAGAGCTCGGGGACAGGTGAAACTAATCAGGCTGGAACAAATAATAAAGTGACGGGGACACACAAAGGCAGGAAGCAAAGTAACACAAGACACAGAGAGGGGAGAATCACGAAACAGGGAACGCTAAAGATGACACTCAAACTGTTACATCTTCACAGCACGGCAAATGTATGACATCTTTGATTTGCTGGGTTTGTTTTGGAGTTTTTCTGAACATAAAAGAAGGAACCGAACATCTCTCACAGTATGCAGGCGCTACGCCATTGTGGGGATTACATGTCGTTTCGGTGTCTGTTAAACAACTCTTAACTCACTGATACTTTGACAGAAGTGACAGAAACACACGGTGCAGCTGAGCGTTTACGGTTACAAAACCCTGACATGTTAAATCTGGGTTAATCCTGAAAACGGTTAAATGCTGCATCCCTAATGTGGGACTGAGTCAAAATAAACTACAGTGTATAGTCTGATAATGAAAAACGTGTCTCCCACTGCAGCAGTGCGGCTGATTTATGTGCTCTAATAGTTTTTGGACAACAGCAGTCTGGCACGGAGGAATAAAATATATCACACTTAAAGCACTTATCAGCACTTGTCAGTAGTATCAAATCATTGTTGGTTTTGGTCTTTGGTCCACAATAAGAAAAATCACCATCCCTTTGTTTAAAAAAGACCTCAACTGCCGAGGCTAATAATGATGATGAGGAAGTATCTATTTTTCTGGTCAAGAACATGCATTCAAACTAAACACAACGGCACACATCGTGCACTTCTATTTGGAAGAATTCTCCGGACGTTAATTAGTCTATAAATCTACACTGTGCCGTCAATGTGGCTGCTCTGCCACGAAGATTCATGGCTGGATTTAGTGTTTGTTTTTCTTCCACATAGTTATGGATTGATTAATGACCCACCCACGGGCTTTTAAGGGAAATACCACTAAATCTCATCTTTAAAATTATAACAGGAAGTAGCTGGACAGAGGAGTTTTCTGTATAGCTGAATTAAGATGATATCAGGATATCAGACAGTGGCTGCAATAGCTTTTAGGTGGTAAACACAGGTTTCATTTTCTAGTCTGGGCCTAAAAGTGCTCTTTCAACCACACACAGTTGCAGTTCTGCTCCTCAATAAGCGTCTTTCTATCTCTGTTTATATATTTTGTAGGTATGCTGTGAATGTCTTGTTAGCTTTTCTTGGTTTCACAGTTTTAGCCTTTAGGAATTTACAAGGATCTTGATCTTGTTAACAACGGAGGACAAGATGCTAATTACATCTGAATCAATGTGGGAATAATAAAGCATGATTAATTCATTATTGTCAGATTTGCATGTGGAGTGTGTTCAGTATTTTTGAAGGTTATCCAAATATAAACTCTCCAGAGGGAAAACTAAATGATGAAAACTATTCTTTGAACTTGAGTGTGAGGAGAAGGCCCGAGTTTGTAGCCAGACACAGTTCAACTTAACAACTTTGTTAAAAAATAATAAATATTCTGTGAAGTAATGGACCACAGTTTACTGATCTTCTCCTCTACTGTATGCAACTAGCGACAGATGAGTATTAGACTGCATCTTATGACTTCACAGGCAAATGCACAGATGGATACCGCACTCCAAATGGTGAATTTGAACGTGCTAATTGTCCTTGTGCTTTGGTTTCCCAACAAACCTCATATTTCAAAGGATTAAGAATTAAATAAAACGCTTCATGCTGTGCTGCGTTAAACAGATCATTCTGCATCTGTTTCCACATTCCACGGACCTCCATGGGTATTATTTCAGCACGACGGTGGACAGAATCACATGAAATGCCGTGTACCTGTCCTTCCTGAATGTATTTACTGAATGGACAAAGCTGATATGGACCTCAGTCCAGATGTTTTTTAAACAGTCACATCTGGACGGTTAAAAATACGCTGTACACTACATCCTTACAGCTGTAGCAAACAGCGGAAGGGAGACATGCAGCATCAATTATTGTAGCATTTGTACAGTAGATAGATGGAACTGATTACACACATGTACACTTACAATATTGTATTGCCAGTTATTAAATTGAAGAGCCATGGTGTTGTGAAAACTGTGGAATAACGTACAAATCTGTCTTGTACTCATGTCCAAACACAAACGTACTGACAGTGAGCTCCAACAAATGTAAAAAGATAAGTTGTTAAGCCTGCTCATCATTTTTCCCTTTAGACAACAACAAAAAAAAATCTTTCATCTGCGTAATTAGGCGCAGATGAAAAACACTCTGTGCTTCAGTGTTCGTCAGCTCGAGGGCTTTGCGATTCTCTCTTTGTATAATGACAACTGACAGTCACAGTGTCATCTAGCTGAAGCAAGCCGTTGGGGATTGCAGGGTTTGTGTTGCCTTTTCCATGACCAACAACAGCAGCAGCAGGCTTTGAGTTTGTAACCGAGGCTCCATCCACTGGCAGAGGTATAATGTGGAAAAGCTACTCTTCAGGAATTTAAAATGTCGTGTCTGTTGTTTTGAATCCACAGAGTGGTTGATTTATGACGATAAACATGTTGTGCGTTCATGCAATGTGACGTTTCGGCCTCTCTGTCTCACTGACAAACATGCAAACAGCCATGGATCACGACCAAACAGCAAGCATGCGAGGAAGGATACAAGCAGCTGAAACAACAAGGTTCAGTTGTTCTCAGCAAGTCACACGACTGAATGTGCAGTTAAGGCATTTTGTACTGTTGACATCTTCTCCATCCGGTTCGTGTAGATGAGAGGAGTCCTGATCAAAACACATTAAAGGATGGAGGGATGGAAACATCTCAGAGCCCAACATTGAGGACAAAGTGAAACCATGTTTTCCTTATTACATTCTCACATTATCCCATTCAATTTCTGCTGACAGAGGTATTGTGTTATATGCCAACATACAATTACTGAAGCGCTGATAGAAATCACACGACGGGTTAGAGGACTGGCATGTTTGTGGAGAAGACGCTCGTGGTAGCACTCTGACGTTTTTTTTCCCATTATGTGGCAACTGTGTAAATTGTTTCTGCGGTGGATGTGGTATAAAAAGCAAAGTTTAAACGTGAGTGAGATTATCAGAAAAATCTATATTATCATATATGTTTAGCAGATGTGTTTCACTCCTACTATAACTTTCTTTGGTTTCCGTCTGCTTCAGTTACAGTTGTACCATCTCACGTCCGGGACACACAGGGGGCAAAAGCGCCATGAAAGTGATTCATGCGTAAGAGTGTGTCTTGAAAGGTTTTCACCAGAGGCGCGTTCAACAAGCAATTTGTTTTCTAATCACATGTAGGTCTGATCTTTATAATGACCTCATGAATTATGCGTTCACGAATAAGCTTGGTGTCCAAACACGCAAGAAACAAACTAAGAAATGTAATTTATGGTCTAAAAGTATAAGAGTAACCATCTAAAAAGCCTTAGAAATTAGTTGTTATTGTCATTTGACTTTCTTCCTGATATTGAACTGTGTGCTTATGCTAGGGAACCTGGGAAAAATGAAAACGATGCAATTCATACTAAAAAAAAATCCATGTGCTCCACCAAACTTAGAGTATGTGCCAACAATCGCCACTACCGAACGGGCAACTGAACCCACACACAATCTGAAGTTTTTTCTCTCCTTTCTTCTCTCTATTTACATGTATTAGAACATTTTTGCTTTACTAGACACTTACAGCTGGAGGAACAGATAGGAAACCAGGGGAGAGAGAAAGGGGATAAAGATGTAGCAAAGGACCCAGGCTGAACCCGGGTTGCTGAGCCCTGATACACAGGGCACACGCACCACCAGGTGAGCACCCCTTTTACTGACCTGAGACCAGCTTAACTGCCTTGTAAACTCATAATAAAAACACTTCATTCAAACTGGACACAGACAACATACAGCATAACAAAACAGTCTTGGTTATCACCGACTCTGGTCCTCAATTCAGTGAGTGAAAGAGTGAGTCTGGACTGGTGGCTTTAAAAAGAACAAAACATCTTGAATTGTCTAAACAGCAAAAGATTTTTTTACTTTTCTAATAATATGAACATTTATTTTCACTTAAGTTGTTGTTGATGCTTAATGAAAGACTTTAATATCATACATGCGCTTTTACTATTTTAAGCCACATTTCCAGAGGCTTTAAGGACTGTAATGATCTGCAGAGAGTTTTTTCTCCCCTGCCTTCCTGCCTGCTGCCTGCCTGCTCGCATGCGTGTGTCTGCTTGTGTCTCTTGCTCTCCGTTTACACACAATTGACAAATATGTGGAATAAATGCGTAATTTAAAAAAACACAATCCCAATTCCAAAAAGTCGGGACACTCTGTAAAAGGTAAATTTAGCCCAGAGGACACGTCGTCCGCGATTTCCAAAAGAAATTTGAAATGTGGACGCGTCAGACCACAGCGCACTTTTCCATTTTCCCTAAGTCCATCTCAGACGAGCTCGCGTCCAGAGAAGTCTGTGCTGTTTCTGGAAGTTCTTGATGCATTCTGTTTTTATTTATGTTTTACACATCCAACCTTCATGGACTCAGGGTTACAGTTACAGTAGGTAGGCAGTGGGAAGATGCACAGAAAACTCTTGCTTGCAAGCATGGGATGCATATGTCATAATTTATCAGGAGAGATCATTTTATACAGTTCATTCAATACATTCAGTAGATCATCAGTGTGTGTGTGTGTGGGTTTTTTTTCAGATTTGTTTGCTTGTTAGCTCACTTAGCATATTAGGATGTTTCCCACTTATTGTAAACCTCATGAATACCAACTCTGACAAACATTTTCTCATTTTCATGCACAAACTAAACAAAACCTGGATTTAAAAACTTAAATCCAACTCAGCACTTATTTGATAAACTGTACTGCTATACAGTAGCTTGTGATGCTACAGTGACTCCCTGTTTGTAGTTGATTTGAACATTCCAACTTTCAAATCTGTAGCGAGCAATCTTCACAACATTATTTTTATTTTCTGCTACTCCTGTAACAAACAAAAAGTTTATGGTTCTACTTACTGTATTCTACATATTAGTGGAAAAAATGTTGGGAAACGAAGCCAAGTGTTTAAACCGGGGACTGATGTGTTGTGACACACTACATTTAATGCATGTTAAACCAAGCCCTGCCACTCTGCTGGATTTGGGATATTTTTTTTTTACAAATGTGGTATCAATATGTCTGAAAAAGCTCTCATGCTTTTTTTTTTTTTTTTTTCAAACAAGCTCAGAGCAGGAATGTTCCCTCAGGTCCATTGTTCCTTCCAAAGCATTCACTGTCTGTTCTGCTGTCAACACTTGTGAATATCTGAAGGTAAATTGGGGTGAAATAGCAGCGGAGATATTCGATCTGACAATTACTGTATCGTCCTCCTACAACGACTCTCCTCAAGGGACTCTTTTCAATGCAACCCAACTGGCCCAGTCACACAATAAAAGCTTTGCAGGTGTTTCACATCTGCTCTGCAAAATGGCCCCTTAGAACAGGCAGTTCTGCAGTGTGAATGCGAGATATGAGGAGGGAGTCACACGTCTATCATTTAAGAAGGAAATTAGAAATGTAGATTGCATATTTGGGGTTAAAGGCATTTGAAATTAAACTCAGACACCTCGAGCTTTAAAACACAGATTTTACTCCGAAGATGGCACAGTTACAGATGCTCATCAAATGATTTGATCTGCTGTCAAAACATCTTGTGTTCCATTTGCATGTTGCCATGTTTGAATGGATTAAAGCTGGAGAGACACTTAATACTCCCACTGTTATCAAACTCTTTGACTTTGAGTGTCAGGTTTGATTACACCATTACACCATTACATTACACCAACATTTGATGCATTTCAGCAAACGTAACAATATCTTGGATTACAACACGAGAGCTGTATCATCTTCTGAGTTATTGCACTTAATCCGCTCATTGTCCTTTCATTCCCACAGCAGACTTCTACCCGGGCCGTGTGCCCAGATGTCACCAATTACAGTAAATACTGTTTATTATTCTTAAGAGTGAGCACTCAAATTTGTTTGTCCCTGTAGCAAAACCAGCTTTCATTATGTTTTATTTGCAATAAACAAGGTCTTCCCATATCGCTGTCCTCAGCTGCTAGTAAAAGAAAAATAAGAGCTCCCACGGGTTTAATGTGCGATAATATTCATTAAAACCACAACAATATGAGCAATAACAATATGCTTTATTTCTCTTTAAGGCCTACTAGCCGTAGAGACAGCTATATATCTCTGCATTGTGAAACAGTAATTGGTTGTAATTGAATAGCACAAAACCTTGGAGGCACATGCCCCTATTGTTTACACAAAGAACCACAAGTTTATTTTCTATAGCAAGTTATAAATCCTCTTGTGCTAAAATATTACTAGAGACCTTGAGAAACACTTGCCAATAACGTGAGAACAATCTACAAAGCAATTACAATGTCTGTGGTATCCGCCACTATCACTAGGCCTACATAAGCTCCATTGTGTTAGTATATACAGTAACCAAATGTGTCGTTATAGAAAGGCGGCAAGCAAATGGAAAACTGAAAGTCAGCATATACGTAAATCTTAAATATTTACATTCCAGACCCCCAATGATGAAGCAAACATGGAGCACTTTGAATCACTGTTGATTAAACCCACTTGAAGAGCTAATGGTGTCGCTAGATTGTGTATAAGAGAGATCATTAGGTAGTGTAAAGCTTACTGACATAAAAGGACATGTTGATGTCATATAAGCCCATAGTTCATGTTCACATGTTCTCATGTACATCCTGTTTGACAAACTCCCAGGGAACTGATTTCAGCATGAGCCATATTTATTTTTAGTTTGTGCGTTTTATTTGATTTCAGCAATATCAGGACAGAAAATGATCTGTATTCTGTCATTTACACTACAAGTGCAAACAAGATGCAAATACAACTCTGACATACTGTATTATTATTATTATGTTAGTTTTATTGAGCTAACTTGTTAGCAAACAGTTGCCTGTTTTACACATGTAACAGAAGCATCATTTGGAGTGTTTCTGACCACCTTACTAATCTAAATCCAATATACACTTTGCCTTTAGCTCTCGCTTTAGCTGTTTTGCTCTCACCAGCTGAAATATGGCTCCTTAACAGTTACATTTTACACTATGTTCACTAGGGACTTGGCTTAGGAACTGGAAGGTGGGTTGTTGAAGCCTAGCATAGATAGCTAGCTAGCAAGGTGCTAGTTCACCTTGTGGCCACGTGAAAGTGGCTTCAGCCCTTCAACAAGGCACTGAACCCCTAACCCCCAAACCCCACCGGGCACGTCTCTGTCACGTTGCAGCTGCAAAACTCCACAAGACTTCAAACCCCACCAGGAGCGTTTCCGAAGCGGAGCAGTTTGCCTGCCAGATTTTATTAACTTGCTCAAATTTGATCATTTTCCTTGGTTTAGGAGCTACTAAATATGCTTCTATATGTTTTAATATACAGTGTAGTTAAATTGTTTCTCTTCTGGCTGCTTTCACGACCATCAGTTTGTACAGTTTGGGTGTTTTATTTTGAAAATCGACCACATTCACTATGCTGTTTCTATGTCTGGCTTCCGGCCAGCTCTGTGCAGATTGACGCAGGCTGCTGGCCTGGCGTCCAACAAGAACAGAACAGCTGCATATTCCCCAGGAAGCCGAGTGGAGGCCTGTTTCTGGGATGCTTCTGAACCGGACCACGGCGGGGCTATGAAACAGTGACTGAAATGGCTGTGTATAGCTCCACCGGCTGCAACGCAGTTCATGTCTGATGGAATTTGGGGGTAAGTGTTCCCAAGGCAGTACTATATGGCAGCCCATCACTCCGCCATTTCTCTACATTTGCATGTCCCTGGACCATTTTCCCCTTCAGTCCTCACCATTCTGGGGAGATGAGGGACCACCAGCATTGCAATTGCAGCAGAGGAGCTGACACAATGACAGTAAAGAACACAATATACAAATGCAAGTTGTATGCTTTCCATTTTTTCAGTCAAATACTGGTGCTAAGGCTGCACATGGTTGCAATTCGGAAAAGACAGAGAAAAAGAGGTAAAATCATTCATCATTTTCAGTAAGTGAAACACTAGCCTGCCAAAATTAGCACACTACAGCATTTAGAGCTTTTTCGCAGAAAACAGCTGCCTGCTGGAAACGTCATGCATGAGCGTGGTGAGAATGAAAATGGGGACACACATCCAGAACAATAAACTGAGAGAGGCTGAAATGCTTGAAGTGCGGAGATGTGTAAGATGTCCAGGGAGTTACTAGGGTAAAACAAAAACGTGTCTGCAAGTAAGATAACAGGCCTAACAGCAGATGGCACAGGAGGCAGAGCATGTGCAGTCCAAAAATAATTTAAAAACACAAAACTTAGTGGTGAGGCAGGCAAGGATAAAAAGGTCCAAATGAAAAGACAAGGTCCAGAATCCAGATCCAAAAACACAAGGGTAAAACACAAAACAATTGACAGAGAGTGAACTCTGAAACCAAGGAACACAAGGACTAAATACAAAAGTGAAGGCAGGATAACAAGACACAGGTGAAACCAATCAGGGTGGAACAGATAATCAAAACTGGTGGGAAATGCAACAAAGGCAGGAAGTAACATGACATAGGGGAGAATTTCAAAATAAAACAGGAAACACTAAACAGGAAACACAAAACCATGACAAAATGAACACCATCTTCATCTATCAGCTGTAGTTTTATTTAGGATGGACCTGAAAACCTTCATAAGCAAGAAAAAAAATCTGGTTATCCAGATTGATCCATCCAGTCTGATCTAACATGTACTCTCCTGTGTTTATGATTTACATGTGTGGGATTTAGCGCTATGTTGCGATGTTGTTATTAATCGCTACCCCATCATCTCACCCTCCCCTTCCTAGCATAAAAGAGACACTACGGTGGCCGCAAAATGTGCAAAAATGGTAAAGGCCTTCTTTAGAGCCAGTCTAGAAGAAATGGTGGCTCCACATGGCAATCTCTGTGGAAGAGAAAACAAAAGAAAGACATGACAGTAATGTTACATAACTTGCCTACACCATGTACCTGGTGTTACATGGAGAAATGAAACAAATGCTTTTTAGTCATAGCACCACAGACAGTATAAAACATGGATGTAGTATCTGTGATGTCACCCACAGGTTTCTGAGAGCAACTACTGATTGTATGAACGTTAAAGATGTATGTTGATCCACACAAAACAGTCTGTAAATTTAAAAAATCAGTTGTGGATGTAATAGAAATTAGCAACCTCAGATAAAAATAGGCGATAAGTGCATACAGCAGCTATTGTTCCATTAAACACCTAATTATCACTCGAGCTACATGCTAAATTTAGATTTTGAGGTTTCTCTTGGGATATAAAATGACCCAAAATCAAACATTTTATTGTGACTCCAGGGGTTTCATGGTCTCAGCTTTTATGTGGGTAGGTGCTGCCTATATGAAGCAGTCAAAGGAGCAGCTGGACCTGCTGTGTCCAGAGGAATGGAAAATCTCTCTCGGCAAGCCAAACCTCATGTATGGCCCGGATCCCCTGACTCCAGTGTGAAGCTGTCTTTTGATATAGAGGATCAACTTATGTCCCCTCGATCCAAACCACAATCCTGATGAATGAACATACAAAAACTCATCCAAGACCTAAAGGAACAACTTCTTTCCGTTCAATAAATGAACAGAACGTAAAGAATTTTACTTTTACATCCGAGTGTCTGCAGGCCACATGGAATCTGGTCTGCTGCCCTTCGAGCATCTGCAACAGTTAACAAAATTGCTGGGCAGACAGAAACAGGGAGGCATACATGGTGCAGGGTTTGTCTTCATTCCGTTGATGAGGGATCCGCTAAAACCCCTTCCAGTGCCACAACTGAGAGCTGCATGGCCACAGATCTCTTTTGGTTTGGTTGCTTGTGTGGATTGATGTCCCATATAGAAGCCAGTAAAGGAGGAGCACTGAGAGTAGGGGTTTCTCTTTGGCCATTATTATAGAGTTTGGTAAATAGTAGGCGTCTAACAGAAGGCCATAGCACTGGTGTTTGGTTACTGGTATCATAACTCAGCACTGAGAAGGTATTGTTCCATGTGACACACTGCCATGGGAAATGAAAGAGTGCTACTGACATTACTCTATGAATTCCCTTCTGTGTAAAGTTTTTGGAAAACTCACCCAATACCAGTTTTTACTCTTTCACTCTCTGGGGGAAAAACACATGAAAAAAATGGACCTTCTCTCTCCGAGTAGACTTCTGGAAAATGTTACAACATCAAACATTTGATTGTTTAATTACATTCTAACAACCGTGTTGCCCCTTTTCTCAGCCTCAGCCTCAGGACTTGCTTAGCAGGGATTAATTAGACTGTTTCTTCTTGTTTACCGCCCAAGAGCAAGGAACAGATTTGAAACACACACACAGTCTAATGTCAGCATTAGAGCTCAACCCGAAGAATTGACCATTGTTGTTGTGTTCAATCATTAACCAACGGACCATTTTCCATTTATGTTCAAGCATGCTATCTTGCAACTTGATGACATGCGGGTAAGCCCTCTGGCATGCCCTATACTCAAGGCGCTGGGCAATTCAGAGCCATTATAGCTCTTTAAACTTATCTTGTGACCATGTTGGGGGTTTTATCCAAGCTTTACAATGAGCTCGTAGGTATGACGGGAATCTGGACTCAAGGATTCCACTCATTAGGAAGATTTAAAGAAGACTATCATATATGGGTTTCCAGGAAAGGATAAAGATTTCCATAAAGATGACAAAATTTCTTAGAAATTGAGGACATCTTACTGAAATGTCCACAGAAATATCAATACAGATCTATAGTCTATAAGGGCCTGCCTATTCTTCTGTGTGTGTGTGTGTGTTCATGTGCATGTGTTTGTGTGTACAAACATCTGTAAATGTGGGTATGAACCACTATTGGTGCATGTTGTATGTGTTTGTGTGAGTGTATCCTGTAGCATCCAGATGCCCCAGATGTGTTTCAAGGCCGCAGAGCTTCATGTGGCCTGTGGTTATGGGCCTGTAAGGATGAAGATGAAGAGAGACATTCATTTTTAAACAACACAGAGAGCAGTGCCCTACAGCCGAGAGACCAGATTAGAGGATTAGGAAAGCGGTTCATAAAAGACCCTGAATCACAGAGAACAAATGATAAAAGGCTAATTATCCCCCAAAAGATTTGAGATCTTCTGATAGAAAACAATGAATGACTGTATGGCAACAGCACGAGATGAAAAGAGTGTGTGCGACTGGAACTTTTTGCATATAAACATGAGTCCAAATTTCTCCTCGCCAGGGGTCCAAGTAATGGTGAAAATGATTCATCCAAATGCCAGGTGATCACATCTGGAAGCAAGTCCACTCCAGAACAACAGTCTTTCCGAATTAACCCGCAATCATCATTTAGGATCTAATGGTTTCATAATGCATAAAGAATCCATGAGTGTTTGTGTGAACTCTGTGTCAGCAGTTAGCTATTAAATAGGCGTCCCCCAGTGTTTCAGTGATCTATCTTTCTGATAACCACGCTGACCCGGATTGCAGGCAGGGTCAATGCATGGTGAAAGTGAGCAATGAAAAACACTACCAGTGATGGGAATAACGGCGCTATAAATAACGGCGTTAGTGACGGTGTTACTTTTTTCAGTAACAAGTAATTTCATTAATTACTCTTCCCATCATTATAACGCCGTTATCGTTACTGCCAAAAAATGCGGCACGTTACTATGATTGAAGGCAGCTGTTTTTCATCAGACCAACTAGATCTCTAAGCCGAGCGGCAAAGATTTTTCTCGTTCCTCCTTGCTTGGTGAGGGCGGGGGCACGAGACAGTCGCATAAATGATGACGACTGGCTGAGGTTGAGTAAAATTCCACGGTGAGCCAATCAGAGGTGGAGTTGGGTGGGTGTTGCTTACACAAATTGTCAGACACACAAAGACGACACAGGACATTCACGTGAGTCAACGAGAAACAGGAATGGCGAATGCTGAATAGTCCAAAAGTAGCCTTCTTTAAATGGAAGTATAGTATAGTATATATCATAAATAATTGAACACGCACATGTATTTTAAGTTCCGTCAAAGAGGGATGGTGGGGTCCAAATTCTCTGACACATCTGAGAATTAAAAAAATTACTTGAAAGTATGCAATAGTTGCTTTTATAATTTGTAACTCAGTAACTACTTTAGTTACTTTCTGGAGAAGTAACTAGAAACTGTAACTTTTTTAGAGTAACTTGCCCAACAGTGAACACTACTAACTGAAAACATTTGATTGTTTGACTAACAACTAATTCTTTCACTATTTTGACATTGCTTCGTATAATTCAAAGTTTAACATCTACTGTAATGAAATTAACACTCAAGACTGTCCATTGGTATCTCAAATGTGGCCATCGCATGCATCACCTGACAAGAATTTAGTTGCATTTCACTGTAATTTTTATGATGGAGACTTAAAGTAGCGGTGCAGCACGACAGTTGGTAGAGGAGCCCTAAATGCACTCAACTTTATTGTAGGTAATAAAATGCAGTCAAGTAAAATTCAAATGAAACCAAATGACATAACTACCTCAGAAATGTTGGGAGGATTGAATCAGTTTCAGCCGAAGTGTTTACAACTCAGTATTTCCAGTAATTCTCTGGTATTAACAGGAACACATCTGTAAAAACGTAAAGACTTTAAAATAGCTGCTTCCACTTATCCCCATCTGTATGCGTCCTTTGAATCGTCTAAGTCATGAATTTAAAAGTAACAATGCTATGGTTGTGCTTGTGTGATTGGAAAACACGATCAACCATGTGATTAGAGGGGGATGAGTGTTGGTCCGTCTGTAGTTACTTTCATCTCCAAAGACGAGTTAGATGGTATGTTCCTGAGAGGAAATTTCAAAGTCTCATTCTCATGTGGAATGAGACAAAGGCTCCACATGTATTTATTATTTATTAACCCTCTTAGGTGACTCAGAAGTGACAGATTTTTTTAAAAAAAGAGTGTCAAAATTGGAGCTTAAAGGTTAAAATATTTCTCTTCATTAGAGACCCCTGCCCTCATCATTTCATCTGTACGCCTTCAGTTGCGCACAAGTGTCGTCTACTGAGTTCACTGTCTAAAATGTCAGACAACATGATGATATTTCTTCAGCAAACACCGAGATAAAGATTTAAATGGTTGACCATCAACACTAATCCTAACGTACTCATTCCTTCTGATAGAAACCCGGTGTATACCCACCATGACATCACCTATTGGTTTGCAGACAACTGCTTTGAAGCCTTAAGTCAGGTATTTGGCCTTTGCCATCTTGAGCTTTGGGAGCTACAAATGTCCATATTTGGATGAGTTGGGCTCAGCTTTTTTTCTTTTTTTTTTCATTTTCAGGAAAAATGTTGGTGAGCCTGATGACTGACTTTCTATTATTACAGCTAAACAGAATGTTAAAATATGTATTGAAGTGATATGAAAAGGCGTGCAATAGGTAAGACTGTAATAGAATCTTGATTCATATTGTTTTTATATTCATATTGTTTCGTAGAGTTTCTTGAGCTCTGTGTGTTGCACTTCATCGATTAATTGAGATGCACGTGCTGCTTTTACGTCTATTTTACTCTAAATGGGATCATCATTTACAAAATTAACATCATGCTATATGAAAGAAGACTTGAAACTAGTGATGGAGAACAAAACTGGTGAGGACATTGTTTACTTAGGTCATAAATGAGTGAGGAAAGTAAGATCATTTCTATGACCATATTGTTGCAGCCAAAGGAGCTGCTCCCTGCTGGCCATAAGGAAGAATACACTGCTGCATTAGCTTCACTTCACAGACGTGGAAGCTCTGTCCACTAATTATGATGCAGGTTAATAAAGACTTGATTTGAAACAGGAAGTACTTCATTTGTACATTCATCTGTTTGTTTTTTATATTATCTTTTAGTTTAATTTGATGATTTTTTTTATATATTCATTCACATCCTCCATCCTATCTTTTTATTTATAGAGCTGTTTCCTGATGACAACATCAGTTATTTCTTAACCACTGGGAGACATTACGAAGCTTTCAAGGCTGAATAAAACTCCCTGTGAGTAAGTAAACTGAAATCCATTTGTAGAATTGAGTGCCCCTTAAAAGTTATCTCAGACTGTGTTTATCTTATGCTGAGTCAGTCATGAACATAGTGCGACACATTGGCAAATGTACTGCACATATCAAGAACATCTGCATAAACAAGACTCAGGGGTCATTTTTGTGGGGCAGAAAAATGCCTTCAAAATGTGATCTTGCACCAAATTTCCAAACAACAACAACAAAAAAAACCGAATTCCTCCCTTTGTTTTAAACCACAAACCTATGGGGAGCTGTGGGCGAGTTCTTGAAGGGGTCAGAATACAGTAAGATACCCACAGTGTTTGTGTTAAAAGAAATACTTCACAGACTAGCCAGATTTTCACACTTGGTATGTGACCAAGAACCTTGAAGCTTTATCTGAGCACAGCAATGAGCATCTTCTTTCTTTCTTTCTTTCTTTCTTTCTTTCTTTCTTTCTTTCTTTCTTTCTTTCTTTCTTTCTTTCTTTTGTTTTCAGACACAGACACACACACACCACCACCCGGCCTGATCCAGATTTCATGCTTTTGCAGATAGAAAAGACCACTGACCTTACAGAGGACAGCGTAGCAAGAAAGACTGTGCAGAAAATATGTTCAAAATCAAAGGGGAAATATTTTAAAGTGTTTTTGAGGGTAAACTATGTATGGGAGAGAAGTTTACATGCACAAAAATGTAAATAAAAGTCCCTGGAATAACAAAACAGGAAGTGTCTCTTTATAAATCTGAGCACAGATTTTTGGGAAAAGACACACATTCCTCCAAGACCGCTAACTCACTTAGGTGGGGAAAACAAAACTAAACTCAAACATCATTGCATCACCGAGTGTGATATCTGACGCTAACAAATCCGATCCATGGTGAAACAAAACTAACCAGACAGCAATTCAGTTGAACACAGTCAAAAGTTGTTGTTAAATCTGCGATCTGTTTGCAGTTCTGTCGTGCCATATATCCATCCACACGCTGACCTGCCTTGTGTTTCCTCACTGACATCATCCTTCACCACTCTGGATCCTGTAACAAGATCCCGGTCCTCTCCTTCCTCCCCTGAGGAGTCTGTGATGTCTCCTTGTTTCTCTGCGCTCAGCTGACACTGCCACCATCTTGTTTACTTTATCAATCAGCTACATCTCTCTCCCGGCTCTCTCTGTGACCTATGACCCCTTTAAAAGTTTAAGAAGCAAAGAATAACAAATAAAAGGCCTGTTAAGTAGCGCATTGGTGTTAGTGTAACCCTGCGTATGGGATGCAATCAGATGGAGTTACTGCTCTCTTTGGCTGGGTCCTCTTTGGCTATATAAATTACTGAAGAGAGACGGAATGTGTTGTTAATAACTTCCCCTCCTTTCTCGGACCACCATATATTCAGCAGAGGCTTTTATATGCAGGTATCACATTGAGAACTTGTACTGCAGCATTGACCCGAGGTGTGATGTACATAGTTTTTGCAGATTCCATCTTGAGTTCCTGCGTTCCTCTCCACCCTGACAATATACTCAACATCTGCGTGTTGAACTTACGAGATCCTCCATAAAATGCCTCTGAGCAGTTCCTCTGTCTGGTTTGACCAAAAGCTTCAGTGAGTTTATTGACATCCTGCCTTAAGAGAGAGAATAAAAGGGGCTGAGCAGCTAAAATCTCTGCATGGAGGCAGGCAGACTGCAGACAGCCTCTGGTTACAGCTTACAAGTAATCCTCCACAGCTGAAATTATGGTGAACACACATTCTGACTGAGTGATGCTGATTGCTTTTCTGTTTGCAAAACTGCAAACAAATTGCTCTGACTTCAGGCATGGCTTTGTTGAAGACTTTGCACACAAGCTGGAGTTCCAGCTCCTGAGTTTTTTTTTTTTTTTTTTTTTTTTTATTAGCTTTAAAAATATTGATGATTGGAAATTCAAGGTGTTAGTATTCTTCATAAGAAATCTTAAACCCAAATATAGGGGATAGATTAAACATGACAGCCTTTGTTGTCAAAACATCTCTGGCATATGGGTGTCTACCCTATGGGTGAATCATAAACAGATGTCAAAAAACAATAAATCCCTGAGATTTAATTGCTATTGTAGACAACCACTAATCCTGTAATAGAGTTGTAGTTCTACTAGAGACCTGATCAAAGCATTTGCCGAAATCACTGTCCTCGTGAAACCATTCAACCAGTGCCATGTCATCCCCGCATGGCTTATGTAATTAACGTCGTGTAAATAAGCAACATCTACTTTCTTCCACAGTTTACGTGACATTATGCCAAGCCGGACTTTGTATCTGTAATCCTGGAGGCTGAGGACAAAGCAAAGAGAGATCAGTGCAGTAATGATCTTCTCCTGCACAGATATACACAGCAGGTAAAGCACAAACTTCCTGACCCGCCTCCACTTCAGTACTTTTTTGTTTTCAGTTTTTTTTTTTTGGAAAAACGCAGTGGAGCCGTGGACTACACTCCATGTCACCTAGAATCCCACAATACCTTGCTAACACGACACTGCCAACATACACTTCAATGATCCTCTGAATGAAGCTCCCCATCATGGGTCCCGGATCTTCATAGTGTTATTGATAAGATTACACAATGCTAGTGTTTTCTTTAACCTCTGTGAAGTGGGGCAGTGGGTCAAAAATGCTCATGAGATGATCAGGATGGGCGTGCGGCAAATTTCTTGGCATGTTTTTTTTTTAACAGTGTGCGGTTACCTGGTGCTGTAGGGTACACGCTTTACAGAAGCCATTTATAATAGCAGCCTCGGGTTTGTTCCAGTTGGGAAGTTACACATCGTCTAGCCGGAGCCAAATGAGGTCATGCTTTTGAGTAATGATCCGACCCATTTCAGGCGACACCATTACCTGCTAGATGGTCATTATTTCTACACATGCAATCACTGATGTCAAACATTTGTCTCACACCTCCATTTCATCCACAGAGTGTTAAGCGGCAAGCTTTTAGTTTCAGCACCAGCATAAGGAATGTCACAACTGAGAAATGAAATGGAAAGATTAAAAAAAAAAAACACGATTAGATGAGAAACGTTGATGAGAGCAACACGGGGTAACTCAACCTTACTGGTCAAGAGCATAAACTCCCAGACCATGGTGATGTAATGTATATTTGAGTGCATGTGTGTGTGTGTGTGTGTGTGTTTGTATGTGAATCACCACCTGCAGCACCCACACCTCTGAACCTTCTCTCCAACAGTCAATAAAACAGTCCAGCCTGAGAAGCAGGCGTCCTGCCGCAAAAAAAACGTGGGAAGAGGAGAGGAAGTGCTGAGTCGACACACTGTTGTATTGTTTCAGTGGAGAAATGTGATGACCGGAGAGATTTGTCGTGCTGAACCGGAGTTTGAGGGGCTGTTTTTAATGAGCGGAAAATGAAGCCTGGGAGCTGAATTTGCATGAAAGGCTTGGAAACTAATCACAAAGCCCCGTGGGCGCTGGGAAAGACAGAATCCCTGTGCTGTCTATAGTCGACAGAGGCTCAGATTCCAAAGATTAGCTACTTTCAACACATGTCTAAATAAAGAAATGGTGACATGACTTCATTTGCTGGAGTTCATTTATCACTTTGCTATTTTTTTTGTTTTAAAAAAGGCATTTTTATCATCTATCTTCGGCATCTACACAATTGCTATCAGCACCTTCCATTAAGGTTTGGTCACCATGTGTTAAATTTTAAGCATGAGGTCACTCTTAAGGCAGACGGATTGTGTCAGAAGTAAAGATTGTTAATGGAGCAGACTGTGTCGAGCTGAAGTGATGTCATCACTTCACATTTTCTTTTTTTTTCTGCTGCTTTTCACAAGTAACAGAAAATAAGAAAATGCTGTTAATCTCATTATCACATTAAGATTGTCAAGCCACATTTGGAGATAAGCAGCAGCTCTTACTCACAGCAAATTAAAACCAGAAACTGTGTGACCCTTATACACTGTGGCACAGCTTGACGAGGTGATGCATCTACTGAGTGGCCCATATGGTGCCTGCATCATTTAAAGGTGGCGACAACACTGTAAATAAAAAATATATATAATATATATATATTATATATATAATATATTATATATTATATATATATATATATTATTATAATATAATATATATAATATATACTCTTTTTATAATTAGTCTTATATCCAGATTTAGGTTATTTCCAATGCATTCTAACTTAAATGGTGAACTAGTTTCTGTGATAAAGGACAGATGGTAAACTACACATAGAAATCTTTAAATGGTCTGGAACGTGAAAGGTGGAAAATAAATGGATTGTTTCCAGATCTTGAGGTTTGGAAATTGCACAAAAAGTCTGGAAAATGTATCAAAAACATTGTTATCCTTTGCTGACATGCAGCACATGCCACATTTTATATTGTTTTATATCCGCTGTCATTTAATATAATACAATATTTCCTGTTGTGGAGAAGAATCTGGCTATATAACCGCCCTTCCGGTAAATATCAACATGCTGGGATGGACTAGTAAAAAGTAGTGAGTAATTATTTAAGCAGGAGTTTGTCATTAAAAAGTAAAGAATGTGGAATAATAAACCATCAAAACACTGATGCAGGTGACAATCTCCTAAACCACCATATTAGAGCAGAACAACACAATGTGTGGTTTAGTGCTTTGAGAGGTGTACAGTGTACTGTGGAGATCTGGATTTGATTCCTGCGAGGAAACTCTGTCATGTCATCACTTCACTCATGTCTCTTCAACAAAAATACAAAAAAAAAAAAAAATGAAATGCCAAGTTTGAATGAAATATAAAGTCTGCATTCGAATCTTTGAAATAGTTCTAGGATGCAGGTTGGACAGTTTCCAATTACACTAGTACAAATGACTTCCTATTACCGTACACATGTGAAATAAAAGCAGCAACTTCCGTGGCTGTAAAGTTAAGCCAATGTGGAAGTGCCAAAAACTGCAGTTCCTTGAACATCCACTTGAGGCTGGCTACATGATGAGCCAATCTCCATAAGCCCCCATGTTAAAATGTCCTGCTTCACAGCTGAAAAAAACATGTTTACAGCCTGGTACAAAAAATGGTTTTGGTCTTTTCCCCATTCACTGAGCAGTGAGGGTGATTTTTTTAAACTCACCTCTTCAAATTATTGTAACGTGGCCTGATGCCACTGTGGGTACTTTCAGCAAGGACACTGCGGATGACGTTTTGAAGTGGGTTTTATTCTTTTTGTCAGCACACACACACACAATACACGCCGTGTCTTGGACGGCCTCTCTGGTCTCGTCGTTCACAGCCGTGGGCCTCCGTGTGCGCTGTCTTCATGTGTTCGGCCTCCCCCCAGGCCCAGCACACTACTGTTTTTGGAAGGAGAGTGATTAGTTCAACCAGACGCAGGTGTGTCAATCCCTCCCATGGCGCTGCTCTCCTGAGCCCTCCCCACACCTCTCTCCTACAGCTGATGCGCCACGCCCCTCCACAATTATATTAATAACAATTTCGATATTCAAAACAATTCTTCAGAAACCTACAAGTGATGTCTCGGATACGACATCGGTTCTTCTGTCAATGGTGAAATATTATTATGCTCAGTTTCAATGTAGAAACCCTCACCATTCTGTATTTGTCCCTACTGCAGCTCTCTGAAGCCAATTAAGCATTAAATCAGTCGATCAATAGATGAAGAGGTTCCAGTTCCAGTTTAACCTTACTTTCTAAACCAATAATCTGTAATTGAAAATTAATTTGATGAAACAAAACATTAAATTCATCAGAACAGTTTTCTGGTTTAAGCAGTTTACTTGCTTTTAGAGCCAAATAAACGTCTGCATAATACAGGATGTTACAGATGACGAAACCAGTAATGATGGTGGGAAAAGATATGAAACTATTCAGCACTGTTTATCCTTTCAGTGTAAAACATTACGCCCACCTATCATTCCCATACAGTTAATGATTTTGAGCTATTTCTAGCTCTTATACACAAACACACATACTATGTTTCAAGCATCCTGTTTGTGTCTGAAGTTGGGAGCTGCTTCTGTTTAGTCTGGAGTTCAATAAGTAGTCCACAGTGGTTAGAAACCCAGTATGGAACACAATCAACACGACTGTATTTTAATTATTATATCTTAATGCTTTTTATTTTGCCATTTAATTAGATTTTATTCCACGGACTTGGTGGGTGCAGATAGTTTTGTCACCTTGTTTCCTAGAAGAGATGTTAATTTGTCTGCAGTGAAAAGGACCACATCATCTCTCTCTGGAAATATTGAAAATGCAGTGCGACACTTTTATCCCAAGAATAATGTTGTCTTGGCTTTTCTTTTCCGAGTTTTACAGCCTGCAGCATGATGACATTAAATGTGTCATTACCTATTTGAAATCCAAAGACTTATTATTACTGTCACGTTGAGTGACTATGAGAGTAATTGTGATTTTATGGTTAAGATTACTGCTCCATCGAACCCATCGAGGTTCATCCAGCAGTTAGATTTAAAAAAAGGGTCAGTTAATGTCGTTTGCCAGCATAGTGTGGTGAAATATGTAAAAACACATACAAATCTGAACAAAAAATATTGGGGCAAGGTTAGGCTGCAGTCAAGTCAAGACCACAGTGAAGGAGAATCAAAATATTTTTCTATGAAATTAAGTCGTACGTGCTCTGGAAGGGCCTGCTCTCTGTCTGCAGCAGGTATTTCAATCTGTTGTTTAAACAGAGACACAATAATGACATCAGCGCCCGACGCGTGTCATAACTCTTCTGTGCACTCACAGGGATGGCAGAAATTTAGGAGAAGAGGAAATCCTTTGACTTGGTATGCGTCTGTTCAACAGCTCAGCACACGAGCCAAATAGATGAATGAGTGTGTTATCAGACCGACGACCAAGGACTTGTAATAGTCTCGTGGGACAAAATGAGAGTCACAGCAGGCTGGTTATATATAAAGAAATGAGAACTATATAAGTAGTGAAAACCCTTCACGTGTTGGCACTGCACTACTTCTCTGTACATACAAAGAGATCCTCTATACAGAGAAGATCTAAAAAACATTCCTCTTGGCAAGCCTTACTCCATGAGAACATCTTATAGCATGAGATCTCACAGGACAGTAAACTTGGATATTTCCCCTTTCTGTTCTGCAGCATTAGGGTGGCCCTAACTTCGGCCCTCTGGGGCCTCTGGGTCTACTGATTTTCATAGCGCTTTAGCGCTCAAGTGGCATAACGACTTGGCCAGGAAGGACCCTCACCTGGGTGTTCCACCAGAAAGCCAAGCGCTGATGTTAAGATTACTGCAAATGCGGCAAAAGCGCGCCCCCTGAGAGCTGTGAATAACCCACGTTCTGTGGTGAAAAGTATATAGTGGGCTCATATTGGGCCAAACGTCTCTCTGTGGGTTTGTAAAAGCAAATGCAGGAAGTTTAAAGGTAATATGGTGCACTTTTAATGCTCTTCTAGCATATATGACAAACAATTATATCAAAGAGTAGTGGAGGATGGTGATTTGACTGGTAATATATGAAGGATTTATTACCTCTGACACTATAAAATCACAACCAATAAGGACACACTGAAGTGAAACTGTTCTGATCGGTTTCGTTGCTCATTAGGACCCATGTTTCACTTTTACTGCTCGTCAGTGGGCGGAGAAGCTGACAGTCCGACTCACCAGAGACAAGACACAAATCACCCCTCCCCAAACACACATCCACTACCCCCCTCCCATCTGTGCCCTCCATGAACGTACCGGCATGTGCGCCTTGTGGTTTGAGGTGGAAAAAAATAGCTCTAAATCAGAGAACCACAAATCGCAGACAGGCTGGAGTTCACTTCCAACAATCACCAGTAAGCACGTGCAGGCACACGTATGCACACACACCTCTCAGACAGAGCTTTCTGGTTTATGTTCTCATCAATGCGTGCAGCTAGATAGGGAAAGAAAGACGAGAGAAATAGTTGAGGGAGTGAGGGCATCCAATTAGGCAATTACAAGCTTTGGGGCCCGGATTTTCCATGACTTTATCTTAGCAACTTCTGGAGTTCACCATGGAGGCTCCGTAGCGTCTCCTGGAAAGAGGCCTGAGACAGGGAGATGGTGGTTTCTGATACAGATGGATGTCCATTCCCCCCATTGCCCCAGGGTTCGGTGGTTCAGGCTTCCATCATAGATCAGAGTGAGTCTAGACAACATACAGGCTCCTACCATGCTGAGAAGAAATAGTGCTCAATCAATCTTCACTTCTATCTTCTCTAGCCTCACGTTACTTTCCTATACATCCTCAACTTTCCTTTTTTTTGCAGCAGCAGTAATTTACTGTCTCTCTCAAAGTTAACTCTCGAAGAAACGCTGTCTGCAGAGGTTACCTGGATCAACAAAGGGAAAGGGCTGGGCTTTAGGTCTGGAATACAGCCTGTCTGGGCAAGGTTATGTAAGACTTGGCATGACTGGCTCTCACAGCTCCTACCACAGTGTGCAGGCTGCAGCCCGCATGGCATTGAGTTTAACGCAACTATATTTTATGCCAGACTCTGCAAAGAGGAAGATAATGTCTGCTGCTGCTCACCTCTGCTTGATGTTTTCTGCATATGCTGGCTCCCCCAGCATGGAAGGAGCGGCTGTAAAATCTATTTAGGTCAGAGCTATTACTTTCAAGCCTTGTTCCCTGTCTCAGCATTTTAGGGGGTTCACACTACCTTCACTCCATTTGTCTGTATCCAGTAGATGTTTCTGCGTTATGTATGGTGCATCGTTTACAGGAAACATGGGGGACAGACCTCGCAATAAAATGGACAATGTTTTCTAACTTTTAAAATATGAAAGGTCAGGTCAGCATGTGTGCTCTTTTTCAGTCACACCTTCCTGACAATAGTGTAGTTACACACAGCCACACTGTCGGCTCGTCGCTGCCGTGCAGCTTGTGAGGTACATCTCATAAGGGAACCTTAAACACAGACTGCCCATTGGGCAAACCTCCAGTTATTCCAACTTTTGTAGAGTTCACACATTATTCGGTACTCCTGTTTCTAGCCAGTCACATCATTTAAAAGTGACGTGTTAGATTCTGAGGTATTTCACACATTCGTTTTACTGCTAATGGGTAAACAGGTTGTAGCATGACTTAAAAAAAATGAGCCCTCCACAACTTACAGGTTGCTTATAACAGCCTCATGTAAAGGATTCAGACAATTCTGGGAGGGAAATCCAAAGGATGTTTCTGTGGAACATCAACTGTCACCCAACTCATAGAGCCCAACACGAAGTCCAAAATCAGACATTACTGCAATCTATGTGGTATATTGTGGTTTTAGTTCTGTCTAACATTAGCCTGCTTGCTAACATGGACAGACTGCCAGCTAGCTAATGTAGTATAATACTATCATGGGTGGATAATGTCAGCCAATTCACTGACCAGACTCCAGAGGCTGATCTGGCTGGTAAATCGCCTGGCTTGCGGTTTGCAGGTTTGCTATACGAGCAGTGTTGCCTGATTGCAGCTGGCTGGTTAACTTGCTAGCTAAAGTTATCAAAAAAAAAAAAAAAAAAGATCTGAGTGCACATATTATGTATAACTCACTAATCTGATCCATACTAACATAGTAACGTATGTATTACGACCAACAATACAACTAACGACTGCAACCAAATGTACGTAGCAATAACATCTAAAACCACAACTTTTTATTTATTTATTCATATTTTTTTTGTACGGATTAGTGAGCTTGAGAGGGGCATGTAGGTGGATTTTGTTACCATAAGACAGAGCCAGGTTAGCTCTTTCGTTGTTTCCAGTCTTTTTACGATGCTTGGCGGTCTGCAAGAAAGCAAATAAGCGTTAACCAAAATGTCCTATAAATGTATGATACATGTTTCTGGGCCTTTTCCCATCTTTGTTTTTTACTTGCTACTAAGCAAGAAATTACATCATATACATAATAAAACCTAAATTTATTTAAATTTACAGGCAAGTACATAATGCATCATATAACAAATCATCACTTACCGTAATTTGCCACGATAAAAGAATACCGTCATGGATACCTTGTACCTAAGCACTGGACTGTAATGATTTCCATCTCACTTATTCCAAGGGAAATATCCTTTCAATGTGTCTGTGTGTATTTATATACAGTGTGCACTGAATCAAATCTGTGCTGGACTGGACATGTTTCCAGGTACATAGGCAGCTACACAAAACCAGTTCTGGAGAACATCCATGGCAGCAGATGACCGACCAGACTCATGTGGACCTCAGATGTTTGAAGTTGAGCTGCTAGAAAAGGAAAGAATTCCACAGAGTACAAACTATAATTCAACAGCAGCAGACACCGCAGCTGCCTGACAGTGTATGGTATGGTATGAGCAGATCAGAAGGAGTCAATAGGGAACAAGAACAATATGGCTGACAGTTGTGCAAGTGAAGACTTCAGCAGACAGGTCATTTCGGATGTGGGGGATGAAGGCATAGAGAGGTTACAGTTCTATCGTAAACTTGGGACTATGCATCCTGGGAACAGAGAGATAGATGGTCTTAATTTAAGAGCGGACTCTCCTTGTCAACACAACAAGGCCCGAGACTGAAAATCTGAACGCAGCATGCAACATGGCTAACAAGCATGCATGTAGTCATGATGACAATGATGGTGTTAAGGCCATGTCTAAACCTATGATGAGCACTCCAAATCATCCCTTTGTTACTTTTATCCTCCTAAGGTGGAGACAGAAGACAAAGCTCTCTGAAAGGCTGAAAATCAAGACAAGACAGATGGTGCAGTCTTTCAATCAGACTGCCCTGCAGCTTCAAAGAGACAATGCTAAATCCATATTCAAAGAACATAATGTATCTGTTATATATCAAAGTTTGACAGGAGACAGCGACCATTTCTCCCTTTAAACAAATAGTTTGAATACATTTTGGGAAATATGATGCGTTTCTTGCCAAAAACTGGGTGTGGAGGAGGTGAATTTCTATGTTATATTTCTCCGAAAACAGATGAGCGGGGTTAGCTTAGCATGGGATCGAAAGACGACAAGAAGCAAAGAGAAAGAGAGCTAGCTTGGTCCTGTCCAAAGGTAATGAACAATCTACAGGCGGATCTTGAAATCAATAATGTGTTATCTTAACACAGAATCTCAGCTGGCTGGTTGCCTGGAAACTCCATGGTGACAGCAGGACTGCGGGAATTCATTGCTCATGGCCGCATTCATGCAATGCTGAATGAAAAAGTGCGCAAATAACCCCCCATAAAACAAATTCCACCTAACCTACTCCTGGCTCCCTCTTCAAATTTAACAGAATGATATGAGTGCAGCCCCCAACTTTTAAGCAAATAAGCAGAAAATGACAAACTATTCATAACTCTTCTTCTTTTTTAAACAATACTTCTGTGTTTGAGAAATTCCAATGTATTTTTCCTCACTGTTGCATTTCTCATTTTCCTGTGATATCCGCCTGTTATCATTATGACGCGATGCAGTGCAGACTTTTCAAATCACTCCAAACAGTGCACCACACAGAGATAACTTCAATCAACAACTAATTCATTTTCTTATTACTCAACAGCAACAGGTCACCGTTATTTCATTTTACACGCCATTGATGTGCGACCGTCCAACACTGCGACATTTACACAGCAGTGAAAACTAATCAAGTTGTGATGCACACTGTGTCTGCACCGGGTTACTTGAACAGAAGGGCGTGGTGCAGCAGTACTGATAAAACAGAGCTTCTTGTTTTGGCTCTGCGGCTTACAGCGGCCCATTAGCTCCTGCTTGGTTTCCCTCCAGCTAGTCACATATGTCGTCCTGACAGACATTCCTGTTCTGTCCGTCTGCCACAGCAGGAGCTCAGCTTGTTTTCAAACAACACCAGATTGACAGGGGGGGAGTTAAGTGTAAAAAAAAAAAAAAAAAAAATCAAGAGCAGATTGGGTGTGTTTCCCTGAGGTGTTTGATGTGTCAGCAGCCTCCACATGGGTGGAGTGCTTGTTCACTCATTCGAACGGTGCATGTACATACAGATGTTGTCTGGAGCTAAAGTAAAGAAACAGGCAGCTGCACACCTTAAAAGAACAAAAATAATGATCGACTCAGGTTCAGGCATTCCTTTATGACTGTATGGGTGCGTGACTGTACATCAAGGGCTGCGTCCAACATCCAGCCATTGCAAGAACTGTCCTGTACTATACAGTATTCATCCTGCAAAAATACCAAACTATTCCCCACATTGCTTTAACAGAAGAAAAATGGGAAAGACATTATCCTCACAATAGCTATAGGACACAATACTTGGCATCTGAGATCAGTCAGAATCTTCCACAGATCAAGTGTTTATGCTGCCAATAAATAAAATTTAATGGGACAGAGAGGCAGAGCTGAGAAAATGGATTTTTTGAAATCATTACAAGCTCCATTAAGGTTGTAAAGAGAGAGCTGGATGCACACTTTAGTTCACAATGCCAAAGGCTGTCACATAATCTGTTTTCTACAAATGGCCTCTTTTCTTGCTGTTGCTGTTGGATGACAGGACAAAAGGTGCAGTACGGCCTCACCAACAGGGTCCGAGTTGTAAAGTTTACGAGCCCTCGACTGTGAATGTGAACAACTTGAATTTCAGCTTGAGGAGAATGTGCTGTAGAATGTAATTAGTGAATTTAATTTGAAGCAATCGGATCATATAAAGATTACATTTACAAACCTATTGATAATTAGGTCTGTTCAAGGCTGTATCTTTGTCTTTTATGGCCTGGATTTATGACTTGCTGACAACATATCACATGTCCCAATGCCACTGCTGAGTACAAACATACAAATACACCCATTAATGGTAATAAAGTGGCAACATTTTACACCTGAAAGAGTTTTGATTATCTTGCCTATATGTCCACCCAGGGAGCCTCCCTATAACTCTGTCACGCACTATATTGTAATGGGCCTGAAGTGGCTCACAGCCCAGTAGCCAAATGGAAATATTATGCTTCTGAGTTTTATACCATCTGCCCTCCTGCAAAACTCTTTAAACTGTGACAGGAAATATTTAGACAACAAGATCAGCTCTGTTGAAATCACAGGACAAATGGGACCAGACAGAACTGTGGACAGTGAGTAAGAAAGAGAAACAGACTTTTGCACAGTAGTATGTGAACTGTCTCACTGCGAAAATGTGAGGATGTTTTTCTGTGTGTTGCCCAACTCAGTCTGCAAAAAATATGGTTTACTTTTAAATAGATTTATTTTTATCCTTTATCTGTATCAAGACTAGTGTTGGCAATCTTCAAAAAGTACTTCAGTGATTTACTATTGCACTTAGAGAGAACGGTTTGAACAGCCAGTAACATCTTTGTGTTTGTCTGGTAAATATCACTTAAGGCCTAAGCTGAGATAGAGTCAATCCTGATGTCATCCCTAGGGTCGTATTTTCTTTTCAGTCTTTGGAAAGATCCTCCAGAGCTTCAGAAGACATTGTGCATCTGTTTTCACAGGCTGAGTAATTCTCCCTTTGGTGCGTAAACTGATCTTGATGTGTAAAATTGAAGAGAGTACCTAACCGTTCTTTTTGTACAGTCCATTTTCCACCATAAAAATCAGTCTCACAGCCTCGATCAATATTATTTTCTCTTCAAATATGAAAAACAAATACCTGTGTTTATTCTAGCTGCAGTTTTAATGTGAAACATGATTGATCACAGTGAGGAAATTAAGCTTACTTGCCTGGGGTCGAGGTTGGGAGCTTAACACCACCCCCAACTGTGACACTTGAGTTGTGTCCCAGTTTCATACTACACGCTAATTCATAGCAGGTTTTGAGTATGTAGTGTGTTCATGCTGGAAAGGTGACAAAGTAAGTACGCTCAGAGCACAAAGGAAACAAAGCAACTGCTGGTGAGATTGATGGAATGATCTTGGGAAATTTGGATCAACATTACATATATATGGTTAGCATGTTAAATCATATTAAATATTTAGACATACATTTTGGTGTTTAACTGTCACAGTTTGATTGACATCTGACAGCACACAAGCTGTGTTAAATGGTAAAGAGAGTACAGAACTATAAAGATGAGCTACTTTACACAGTTGGCATATACTGGTAATGGTACTCAGCTAGTGTGCTGCTCAAGGACACTTCAGCAAATGAAAAATCACTTATCCTCACTCAATATTACATCTAAATGGGTTGCACCATTTGATAAAATGTAATTAATGAACTGCTGCCAGAAGACAAGGCAGAAAAAAAAACATCATATATTATTTACTATTCTCCATCTCATCTGTGACTCAAGTATTTCCAGCAGCATTCAGGTCCACCATTTAAGTGTTCATTATCACCGAGCCATACGTCAGTGGAATAACAGAGCGGGAGAGTTTATTTTCTCAGCTCCCACCATTCATCAATCCTGTGATCCCTGCTACTGCATAAACCCTCACGTCACATATGTTTAACTCAGTTTGTGTGTTTCCTCTGCGCAGAGTAATCAAAGCAGTTGATCACACAAATCCAGACAGTGTTTGGGTCTTAATCAGTCCAGGAGTCCAGGAGTCCCCCTTCTCTTTTTATGGCTTAGACACATATTAATACAATATAGATCAGGTATGTCTGTGCAAACACACATGCGCTGCTGTTTTCATAGGTCTCCCACTGCCTTTCGCACATAAACAATCTTTGATTTCCTCTCTTCTTTTTTTTTTGTCTGTCCAACTCTGTCTTATGTCCACATACAGTACAAACACACGCACAATTGCACATACACATTCAGGAGCCGGAGCCGTGAGGTGAACCTATTTCCACCTGTTTCTGATTACTCTAATTGGCCAGTGAAGTTGAGGAAATGTGTGACAGCTGAATCCCGGGTAGCAAAAATGACCCTTGTGAAAAATGAGTGGAAAACTAGTTGAGAGCCTAAGTGAGAGAAGACATATCGGCATTTGGAGTCAGGGTTTGCTACCTTTGTGTGTGTGTGTGTGTGTGTTTAAGACCGGTTAAGTTTAGTCTGTCTTCTACTCTGAATCATTCATTCTCTCATGCACTCTTTAGCACACACACACACACACACACACACTCAGATTTAACAGAAATCCAGAGCCTGGCTGACTCACCACCAAATACGAGAATGAGGCCTGATAAATGGAGCGCAGAGGTGATGAGTCAAGAAACCCTCTTGAGCCAGACAGGCTTAATCAATCACACCCAAAGGACTGGCAGGCCTTTCCCAATGATGCCCCATCACCACAATGAAAACAGCTTCAGTGGGGCTGCAAGCTGAAGTGGCCATTCACTCACACGTAAGGAAATATACATTGAAGTAGCTGCGAAATCTCAGAGGAAGAGAAATGAAGAGTGGTGGAGAAAGCCAAGAGCTGTGTGCTATTTAGATCTTATCCACGACCGTATACGTCGTTTCACAGTCCTGCACGGCTGTCTACCAGAACATTGGAGGTGAATATAACAAATACCTTTGTTGATTCGAATCATTCCTTTTGGAGTTTTTAGTCACAAAAATGCAAACTCAAGTATGTTTTCTGAGCTATCCATACAGGAAGCTGGGAAACAAGACAAAAAGTATACATACTGGTGGTGTCACACTGACATCCCATTATTCCGAAACCCAGTCACAGTACAAAACATGCCCCAAAAGCCTGTTTGTTCGACAGCCCATTATCCCAAAAGCAAACAACTTTTTTTTCCAAAGGCCCATTGCTGCAAGAATACTAGCCTGGTATAACATCGTAACATAACAACTTATGAAATTTGAACCTGATTACAACGCTATAGGACAAGGTATCACTACAGTGATAGGGAACCTGGATTTGTTAATCAAATTTCATGGCAGTAAATACAATTGCAATGTAGACATTTAATCGTTGTTGTTCATTGTCTGGACATCATAAATGTCTGTGGCAAATTTCATGGCATTCCATCGAATAGTTGTTTTCTGCTTGGACTATAGTGGTGGACTGACCCTACAGAATGCAGCTAGCGTGTTGAATTTGTATTTTAAGCAACTTTTAAAAACAGATCTGTGACACAAATATCGAAGCTTTATGAGATACCCATGCTGAATCATGACATGATTTTGGATCTTGGCAGTGATGTGTCTGATTGGGCTAGTAGCAGCTTCTACTTGTACAAATACACAGACACAGTAATTGCTGACACACTTAAGAGACAGTGACTCACATAAGCAGCACACAGACACGAATCATCTTAACATTATCTTTGGTGGTGACGAAGAATGAACCAGATTAGTATCATCTCCACCTCAGAGGATCATACCATAGTGATAAGATCACGGATAGCTTCCCTCTAGCAAGCTTTCCGAGCGGACCTTCAGCCCTGCTTTGCTTTCTCTGTCCCCTCCGTCTGGGATGGATTTGTCTGTCTGGGCCGGCCTTTGCAGGGTCGCCTGGGGGTTGTGTAAATACACAATAACTCTGGGTGGGATGAAAGCTCAAAGGGATTTTCCATGACTCGCCCCGGTGAATGGAGCGTGCCTTGCCAAACAAACGCATCATCATCCTCCTCCCAATCGCAGTCGTTTAGGTAGCATCGCGAGGCAGCTGGAAGTTTTCCCTTCGATTCATCTTTGTTCTTGTTGCAACCCCCAATTTCTGTCACGACACCACCAGCTTTGGGTTTCCATATGATGTGGTTGTTTGTTGTGATGGTGATTCTTTCCTACTGATGTCATCTGGAGCACGGCCACCGGGAGCCATTTAGTATCTCTTTTTCAAACTGGAATGAAACTGCAAACTTGCCAGCAGCACTACCTAACCACATTATCTTACACTAATTTCTTGCGGTTAGAAATGTAAACTATAGAGTCTTCATTATGCAATTTATTATTCTAATATTCTAATATATCATATCAGTCACTGCTTGGAATTAAAAGCAGCAAGGGGACTACACAATGCAGCACTGTCATCTCTCTTGTACTTGTTGATAAGTGTGTTCGGCAAAGTTTTTTCAACAGGAGACAAATTTCCCTCATCTGCAAAACCTGCTATCAACGTGTACCAAACGCACAGACTCTGTCTTCCTGTCACAGTCCAATAACAATATTGCATGGTTTTCTAATAGCTCCCATCAGGAGATGAAACTCATAAATAATCATCCCCTTCACTTTGTATATCCCGTTTGCATCTCCTTGGTGACAGGCGTGTTGCCAGCATTAGTCCTCTCACTGCCACATTGATGGGAGTGAATATTAATAAATGTCACCACACTGAATGGACCTGATTTATGAGCTTAGACCTCGGTGTCGTTCTGGGCACGACATGACCCAACCACAAGCTCCAGAAACTTCCGTAGGAATAGAGAAGAGTGATTCCTGCAAAGGCTTGGCATGGGAAACATTACATTTTGTTCTTTTTAATCTTACGTTGCTCTTCACAATAAGATGACAAAGTGATGACAGACAGATGCTCTGCAAAGTCATAAATCTTTTTCCTCTCTCTCCGGTATACCTTTTTGTTAAGAAAGGCTTCCTTTAACTCATCTTAAACTCTTTCACTGCACTTAACCTAAAGTCTCTGTCAGTTAGGGTCACTACATTAGGACGTTATCTGACATAGTAAATGCATGACATCATGCCCAGGGACTGCCACTGATTGATGTCTGTTTTTTTTAAGCCTGACCCATAACGAGGCCGTGGTTGGTAAGGGTCATTTGTCTTGACCTTTACGTGTGTGGTGTTATCCCACGTGAATATCTTTACAGCAGAGTAAATCAAACAGCAATATTTTTTTACAGGCAGTAAAGTTCTCAGAAACTTTCAGGATGCAACTGGCATTTTTTAATTATTCTATACATCCCAAAAAAACTCTGTGAAACTCATCAAAGCTGTGCTGGACTCGAATATTATTCCGGATAGCACAATGATGTCTCATGATATTTAGCAGTGAATCGTAACTCATGAAAATGTGCAAGGCGAAAGTATTTCCTGCTTGTGATAGCATCAGCTTATAAAGGATTGGGAGCTCACCTAAGTTTTTGAAGCTGTTGCTATTATGATACCAAGCCTGCCATCTAGTGTCACTAAGTCTGGTACTGCAGCTTTTCAGCTTTAGGTGAACTAAAGCACTTGGAAATTGCCAATAGGAATTAAATATACCGTTTATATTTTTATGGAAACTGTATGGAACCGTTTTATGCGTGCATTCAGGTAAATCTGGCATTGCACTTGCCAAATGTTTTCCATCTATCCATAATGTTTGTGTATGGGAATGTGTGTTTTACTCTTTGCCTGAAGCTGCTTCAACCTCTGTAAAGTCAGAGCAACATGCTTATATAAGGTAATGTCTTATACCAACAACATATGTGACTCACGGGGAGAAGAAGCACACGTCACTGTGGTCACATATGGTCAAAATGGGTCAATATGGTCAATATTTACAGTAACATCACCTAGATCATCGAAGTTCTACCTGACTTTGATGTAATTTTGTAGCCTTTTCATGTCACACTAACACAGTAAGGACTGGATGGAGGCAGGAGAAGGAATTCTGGGAGATTTTACTCACAAGTTGTAACCATTTATTACATCAGAATAAAGCCAAATATTGTTTGTCTGAGGTATGTGTTTGCTTTTTTTTTGGTGTACCAACTCATATTCTCAGCTTCATTCCATGTCTGCTTTTGCTTATGAACAAAAAGCTTTATTGCCCCTGGAGGGAAGCTGCTTTGCCAAATGAGCCTTTTAAAACATCTTACACATAAAAACCAGACATGCATTGCCATTAAAACACTGAATGTCAAGGCAGCAAATTTTGTTTTAAAAAAAGCACAAAAGCACAATGGCAGTAGAGTGGGGCTAACCTCCAAAGAAATCAAAGGTCAGGTTCAGCTACAAACCAGAAGAAAACCTCCCAGTGCTGGCTGACTTGACAGACACTTCAAGGACAGATGTTTGCTGAAACTTAGCTTGAACACGTTTAACCCAACAGTAATGTTTTGGGGGATTCAGTAAGAGCTGACTACCAATATTTTCCATATAACTGCCATTACTGGGTTTTATTATGCTTCCATACACTGTATGTGGAGACTAAACTTCAATATTGTTGTTACCTCCAAAGTGCAACGCTGTCAGAGTGACATGACTGATTAATAGGATGAATGTAAAAATGTAATCATGTTCAGACGAACATGGCCTGAAATATTTATGTTTCATGCCATGCACACATCTTAGGAATAACATTCATACTTCATGATACGTCAGTGATGCCAAACCTGATTACTCTCCA
The DNA here is from genome assembly GCA_028641955.1 of Protonibea diacanthus. Taxonomy (NCBI): domain Eukaryota; kingdom Metazoa; phylum Chordata; class Actinopteri; family Sciaenidae; genus Protonibea; species Protonibea diacanthus. The sequence goes on along the minus strand of CM053987.1, from coordinate 13,928,664 downwards.
GTGATGACTTATGTGTGTGTGTGTGTGTGTGTGTTCCCTGTGCATACTGCTGCAGGTCAGTCTGAATTCCTTCAGCTCGGAGTTTCATGACGTGGCAGAGGGTGAAGTAGAGTTTACCTTGTTCCAAATGATTTTGCAGGGCATTTTTTTTTCCTCCTGGGTGCCACATTTAAATTCTAACTCAATGACGTCTGGTTCACTCAAGCGTGACTGTTATAAATCAAGAAAAGTAAAATATGAGCTCAAATTATTTTATTCATTTTCTCATGTGTCAAACAAAAAAAAAAAATATATAGTGAGTATATAAATGATATTTAACAGAAAGGTTTCCAAAGTCATTAATTACTCATTCACATTATGTCTGAACAATACAAAACACACTGTAAACAGCAGAAAGCCTGTGGACTGAGCAAAAGAGCAGCATGCAATTAGGCCTCTCTCTAAATATTACAATCATTTGTCAAGACGGAACACTGGATATAAAACATTTACATCCAGTGCATGTCAGTGTGTGGACATGCTAAAACTGATGTCAGCGTATATTTATCACACACGTACCTTAGCTAATTAGACTACAATAAAAAAAGAAGCCACTCCAAGAAACAGGCAAATCAAACTGCAGGCGGCGCTGCTTAGTGAGTGAGACGACAGCATGGAGGACACCGCGATAGTGACGCCTGGCCTGCAGCGATCACAGTTTTCACCACAAAAGAAGCAGGAGTTCATGTTGTGTAGGACATCTGAGCTGTATGCTCTTGTTGCTTTTCTCGCTGTGAAACAGGAAGAATAACCACATGATATGATGATACTCCGGGCATGACAGCATGGTGTAAATCACTGGCTAGTAAAATGATTTTAAGACCATAATATCATCATAGCTTAAACAGCATACTGTATTTCAGTTTCAGGTTCATGGTTTTTGGAAAAAACTGTGCTATGAATTTCCAGTAATGTTAACTCACAGTTTGCAACAATACTCACTAGGTTCATAGTAGTCGTAAACCTGCACCACAGCGTCCTGTACGTGGGCCACTTTGTAATCTCTAAGGAGTGGAAGGTTGAAGCAAACCTCTGACTTGGTAAGCTGCACATGGGACCAGAAAAGTGTCATAAAACATGATATACCTGACATAGGAAACTATTTATTCTTGTGGTGAAAGGAGAGAAGTCAGTGAGAAACGCAAAAAAGAAATTCTCCTTTAGCCACCTCACAGAGACAAATATTGTCATACATCATGTAATGTGTGAAATCTATTCTTACTTTATTATAAGAGGAACATCTGTTGTTCTAATCCTTCACTAAAGCTTTCAGTGCTGCTACAGAATACCAGCCACTGCGCATAAATAAATATCTTTCTCTGTTAGACTTTAAATTGTATTTAACAAGAAAACTGTGGTTCTTTGCAGACCTTTAAGGTGCTACTTTAAGGTGGGAATTTGAGATTTTAATGACCCGAGGAGGAGTTTGCCTCCAGAAATGACACAAATTACACGTTTTTTTTAATGCTTTCATGCAATAAGTAAGTATGATTTGTATAAAAGGTATTCCAGAATGAGATTCTTGGTATTGTGGTGAAGGCTTGGGAACATAATTTTGAATCAAGATGTAGGGAAATACAAATCATGAGAAAAACTTCCCCAAAATACTGAAAAAAAAAATAGAATATCATTCTGGCAATGTGTTTTGGGGTTTTAAGTTTGCATTCAAAAATGACACATAGGCAATCGACGTAAAAGTATTAAGTAATCTGTTACTAGAATGATATTGTTGGCAGTGTGGTGAAGGCATCAATTAAATCATCATGTGTGGGAAACAAAAATAAATTAATAATCAGGTGAATTGGATCAATAATAATAATAAATAAAGATGTTTGAGGAAACATCTTTATTTTCAAGCGGATCTGTTTTGACAAAATGTCTGAATAACTAAATGTACAATGCGGTCCAACTCAACTCATGACGACAAGATGAAACACTTACTGAATCCAGGTACAGGCTGACTTTCTCAGGCTCTACCTCCACCTTTCTGATGAGATCTGTTGGTGTGGTAGCTCCAGGAGAAAGACTGAAACCACTGAGCATGCCCACTTCCAATATAGCCATGCCTGTTTGAGGTATCACCTGACTGTCCTTTAATCTAAAGAGGACAAATGCAAAAGGGTCCCATTATTCGAGCTCCTTGTTTTACAGAATATTTGACATGCACAGCGAATGGCATATCTTATGGTAAATGTTAAAACAAAGGAAGTTAGCTTTACACATATGTCCACCTGAGTTACAGTAATTACCTTGTGCATATCGATAATCGCATGTGATTGTGGTCTACGTCCTCAGTAACTTTCACATCCAATAAGAAAGCCTCTTCATCCATAGTGTGCTGGGGTTTCTCTGAAAATACTTTGCTCTCCAGGTTGTAAAAGATATTCATCTGGAAGGATTTATGGAGACGTTTAAAAATGTAAAAACTTCTGCCTGATAGCATGGCCAGAGATTATATGAGTCTGTAATGTAATGATTAAGTGCAAAGGCCTCACAGTCACAAAAACAATATCTCTTATAGTCTCGAGAAAACTCGTTTCCACAAAGCAAGAATTAAGAGATTTAATCTCTCTGCCTTCTTGTTTACTTGTTTCAACATTAAAGTACTGAATCGTGGAGAGTTTAAAACTGGATATATAGTGTAACAGAAGGGGGCTTGAACAGAAGACAACAGGTTGTAATTTAACATAGTGAAAAGATTAACCTTTCACCTTTAGTCCTCCTCTGAGTGATACTATCTGGACACAGTGAACACAGACAGGACTCCAAGTAGTACAGTATTTGTTCCAGATGTTAATTGCTGAGGGTCCATTATCATGCTGCATTTGCATTTAGCTGTTTTAGTTTAGCATTTACAATGCAGTACATTGTGCTGGGTGAAGCTATCATGCACAGCTGCTGTGTTTAATTTATTCTGGTCATGCTCTGGTGGTTAAACTACTCTTTATGTTGAGCTGAATGTGCTGGAGGTATGAAAATATTCCAATGTTGTGAGGGGTAGTTTGGAGTCATGGTGTTACAGTTTCCTTACGCAGGTTTAGCAGCCCTTGGAGATATGAAAGCTTTATTATCATATATCTTTTTAATGATTCTTGCAGCTGTTTCTTGTTTCTGTTTTGTGAATGTTTCCTGTCTTGAAAGCTAAATGCCTGATTAAATAAAATATAATATGTACAGCGCAGAGAAAGAAAAACTGTACCTGAAACATTGCAAATCCCCGTCCTTCCATGTATATATTTAGGTTTAGATCTTCGGCATTAATCTAAAAAACATGAAGTAAAAGCAGAAAAATAAAGAATGCTCTGAGTGGTACAGTAAATACAGCATCATATATCTCAAATCATACAGACATTTTACAGCAAGCATGGGTTTCCACCCAGATCTACAGTAGTACCTCTTGGCTGTGATACGTCCGATAATTGGTGGAGTTGATGTGAAACTCTGACACAAGCGATGACGTTAGGGAAGATATATTGAGCCTGAGGTCGATGGCGATGGCACCACTGAAGGCAGAGTAGTAAGCAAGAGCCTGGAGTGCAACTACTGTGTCCTGAGGGAGGAGAACAAGAAAAAGAAAAGGTCAAAGTACCTGCATCTGGATTATATCACCGAATGTATGATTTGGTGCAGAATTGGGGGGTAGTCTTGCAATATGGGACCACAATTGGAAATTGAATAGGTATAATTTATAGTTTGCATAAAACCTAATTATGAAATTGCCATTTTGAGATGGACAGACAGTTTAAACACAAAAACTGGAAACTGGAAAATCAGACGAAATCCCCCCAAATCTTACAACTCAAAATACAAACTAACTATTTGGCTTCTCAAGTAACAAAAAACAACAAACAACAACAAAAAAAAAGTGTCACCTGCGTTGTCCCAAAGCCTCCGAGATAGGTTCTCTGTCTGCTCAACCATTTCATGAGCTCAATGCTCTCCAGCAAGCTGCCACGTCTAAAATTAGCTAGCAGCACGTAAGAGGCCATCTCGATCTGCGCTGAGCGCGGCTTCCCCTCATGTGAGTCCTGGCCAGCTGAGGAGCTCCACATCATGACCCCATCTTTGGTACAAAATGACAGTGTAGTGTTTTGGGTAACCATAGAAACATGTTTGATGATCAGGCCTCTAGTTCTCAAATCATTGGTGGTAGGAAACATTCCCAAACTTCTAGTCATCCACAAATGTGACATGCATCATGTCTTTATAATTAGAGTGGAAATTCCTTTAGCCACCATGAACACACACTAAAAATAACAATTAAATATTTGTAACTTGTAATAGTTTTCTCAGTCTGACATCTGTAACATCATAATGGAACCAAACCTGGTCAGTTTAATGCGCCATCTTTGATGGTAAGACATTAAAATAGAAATGTAACTCTTGCACATTCCTGAACATAAAACAACAGAGTGCCTTCACTAAATTACCTCTGTAGTCTGCTCTCCTGCTGAGCTCAGTCAGGGCAGTGCCAGCCACACGACTATTGGCCAGCGCTAAAGCGTAGGCCACCAGACACAGGCTGTAGTTACTGGCCACTCCACTGGACACCTTGTCTTCCAGGTACTTCTGGGCCCGAGAGATATCGTCTGCGTACATCTCCTGCACACAGAAACCAGATAAAATATCATTATTCCACATATACTTTATTCAGTATACAACACTTGAATATGATAAAGTCTGACTAGCTAACTCTCCTGACTCACCGCATAGCTCTTGTCTTCCAGCAGCGCCATCAGTACATAAGCAGTGAGCGCCACAGGACCATTATCTAGTCCTCCTTGCATCTCTGTGTGGATCAACCTGCCCACCTCACTGAATTCTCCCTGGGACCCCTGGTGTTTTAAGAGCCACGTCATGGCCCTGGTCTGGATACTCTGGTCTATCTGCATGTAGGGCTGAGCCTGGAGGAAGCACCTCAGCACGAAGGCTGTCAACCTGGGACCAAAGAAAGGACTATTAGAGACAGAGCAATCCGTCTTGAAAAACGCAACATGGTGTCTGCTCAAAAAAGACAAAGCTTAGCTTGGTGTCCTACCATATGCTACCAGGGGTGCTGGCTCCAAAAGCACTAAATGAACCATCATCTCGTTGGTAGGACAGCTGTCTCTGATATCCTTACAACAGAAAATATAACACAATACTCAAAAGATGTCCTATTATATTCAAGTAACCATATAAAAATAACTCAAAGCACATTTACTGTACGTCAGTGACTCATATGAAGGCAGCTTACCTTCCATCATGTAGCCCAGAGCCCTGCTCCTGATCTCTTTATTGTCCTGGTTTGACTTATCCAGGTACTGGAGAACATAAACACTTGGAGCAAAGCGGATCATGTTCTGCTCCCCACAACCAACAGGCATCTGAACCAGTGAATCCAGTTTGCTGATGGACAAGGCCAAGATATCACCTGTGTAAAGCAATACAGGGATGGAGAGGGATTTAACTAGTTACACAACATGTTCACTACTAGGCTTCAGAATGGACCTGAGGGGAGTGTTAGTACTGGGATATTGGCATAGTTTGTGTGTTCTGGTGTGGTTTTACTGAAATGATACATGCTCCAAGGAAAATCCTAAAATGCTCTACCATAGCAGTTACATAGTGGCTACCTGAATTAAAAGAAAATAGCTGGAATGGCTGCTTGAGCAGTCACAGCAGCGATTTCAGTCACAAAATATGGCAGAATGTAGAAGAAACTATAAAAGAAGAACTATAAAAGGCAGTCACAAACAGAAGACAAAACTCTATCCTCCGTCCACATTTGTCAGATGTTTAATAAAGCTCACTATCACAACAAGTACAGATTCCACAAATTTGGCTCCAACTAAAGAAAATACTGAGTCTTGCCTTTCTACCATAACAAATGCCCAACACCCTTCAACCTGAATGGAGCCAAGCCAAACAGCCTGACTGCTGTTCAGAATCTGTCCGCCTTAAACATTCCTGATGTCCATCATTTCCATTTTTCAGCATTCAGTACCTAACGCAGGACAGTGCAGAGCTCGACGCACATATACCCGAGCTCAACATCTAAACACAAAGGGAAAAAGTACAAGCACATATCACACATGCCTAATTGACTAAAAGTAAACACAAACAGCACTCAGATGCGACCAGCACAATAGGGAAACTTGACAAATGTTTGACGTACCAACCAATGCCACATGGGCCCTCTGGCTACCGGGTACCACATCTGGTGGAAAGGAGAAGGAGATGGATCTGGAATGGTTGTATTTCACTGGTGCCAGCTCCAGGAAGAGAGTCTCTGAGTGGAACTGTTCAACGCCCTGAGGCTTCAGGAACATGGAAGTGATTCACTGTTATCATAGGATTAACCGTATGCCACGTAGCACCATGTATTTCATACTGCATCCTTAAATCCAAATACATTTTTATATTATTGAATAGCCAGAAAAAAAGAAGACGATTTGAGCCAGGGGCCTCTTTGCCACAACCACACTATTATACTAACTTTTTCCCACACTAAATTCATAGATATTATCCAGTGTTTCCATCATACCATACCTTCACAAGCACTCTCCAAACAAGGCTGTCTGATGCCTCTGCAGATACGGCGTCCACAGATATTTCCATCATGCCCAGAGCAACAGGCCTTATAGGGAACAGAGCTGAAGCAGACACATGACTCCCTAAGGTGATTTTTTGGGCATTTACCACAGAGACATCCCCTCTGTCTGCCAAAACAAACTCAAAGGCCTCACTCTGTGCTAGCAGCAGGATGACCTATGGAGGGAAACATATGGGAAGACAATCCTTTAAAATAAAGAAAGTATCACTTTCCGTGGGCCGTAAATGACGTGTTTATTATTGGAAGACACTAATCAATCATCAGTTGGGGAGTTTCTTGTTGCGTCTAAAGAAAAAAGTAATACTTGTGGAAAAGGTCATTTCCTATTTTAGTCAAAATATTCCACGTGTTTTGCCCTTCTTACCTCTATGTCGCTCTCTAAATGGTTGATGATTTTCACCTCCAACACAATCTCCTCTCCTCTGATGAGGCATGATGGGACATCCAGAGATAAGGAAAAATCTTTGGATACACTCAACTGTGAATGACAGAACGTAAAACAATTCAAAGGCTATCATGAGCAGTGGATATTAAAAGTTAAAGCTTCTGCTAGTAATCTTACAGAGATAGTACGACTGTCGTAAATGTGCGCTTCAGTTCTGTGAATTAGATTAGATCTATTCATTATCACACTGACATAATGACCACTTAATTTATTTATCCATGCTAGCAGCCAGTCTGTCAGTTCGTCCACCATGACGTTATGACAGATTGCCATGAAATATAGCACACACGTTAATGTTTGCTTCAGGATGAACTGTAATTATGTGCCAGACATTTCCTCTAGTATGATCATCTGGTTAAAATGTCAGCATGCCACTTTGGTTTATGACCAAATACCTGCAGAACTGATGGATCACCACCTTCAGCTGTTTAGTGCAAATGAACAAACGCTAGTATGCTAACATGCTGAATTAAGATGGTGAACATGGTAAGCATTTCACCTGTTTATCATCTACATGCTGGCATTGTTATTGTGACCCTAAAGTCGTGCTTCACATTTAAACCAGCGGTTCTAGATTTGAACAGACGGCCTGTGCATGTCAGGTAATCACTATCATGAAGGCATATTTGCCAGCTTTGCCCATCTGTGTACTACATTTTATCTCCAACAATCAGACCTATTCCAACACAAATCAGACACTTTGTCCAATCTAACACCAGCGTTCCCAAATATCCCTCTCCCCCCAAGAACTGACCACCTTACACCGCAGACGACAACGACAAACCGCCTTAATTTCTTTCTATGCGACCTTATAACCCAAAACACACGCCCTCAGTAAAATAAACACAGAATGGGAAACAGAATTACGACTTCTATCTCAGACATGTTGTGGGAGCAGGCACTGAAAGAGATTCACACTTACTTGTCCTGCAAAACTCGAGCTTATTCAGTTTAAGATACTTCACAGGTGTTGCATTACAGCAAATCCAGATTATCAAATCTCTAGCTCTGATATTATTGACTCCTGTGAAAGATGCTCACAATCTCCCTGTAACCTTACCCACATGTTTTGGTTATGCCTAAGACTGGCTGATTTTTATTATTGTTACAAACTATGGTGAGCCAGCTCACAGGGGATTTGGTAATGGACGTTTGGGTAAATATGTGTGTGTGTGTAAAATACTTTTCCTTGTGACACTGATATCTTTGTTGCTGCGGTACTGCAATAACATGAAGTTGGCACAACTGTAGCCTTTATGACGACTAAACTATGAAGAGGAAGGCTTGAAAATCAAATGCAAGAATCACTTGCCATTTCCCTTTTTCAGTACAGACACAGAAGCACGACATCCTCTTTGCAAAAGGAACAAACGCGATTTGCAGGAGATACAAATATCACTGGTATATAGAGGTGAGTAGTTAGTTACCTTTTGTGGCATAGGAGTGAAGCCCAAACCCAGATTGTCTGACATCACCAGTGCAACAGCTCTCAAAGAAATAACACCATCTGGCACTGTTATCTTCTCACTTGTCCAAGTGTTATTACTAGAAATGACAGAAAAAAAAAAAAACATGTAGTGAACTGTGCTTATATATTTGACAATATCCATCACTTATTTCAATTACCTACACACTTCCAGCACATGCACCTTCAAGCACTCACCTTACATTAGTGTCTAACCACAGCAAGGATTCAGTGGTTTCCATCAGGTGGCTCCAGTATTTCTTTAACATTAAGGAATTTTCTTCTACATAACCCAAAAGAACAAAGAGAAGAGATCAGATGAAGCTCAATCTGTCCAAATATCCGAAGAATGAAGATTGAATCCAGTAGTATTGAAATTGTTGGACCGATCCAGTACTCAACATGGCCACAAGAGGGACTCTAAATAGAAAGTAGATGTTATATTTAAGGGATCACATTAATTCACTGTGTTATTTATTATCATACCATTTTTAGGTCCATCGGGCTGCTTTTGATTTTTCATAAAAAGTCTGGTATTGGTCAGCATCCCTATATTACATTCCTGTGGTTTGAAAGACACAAAAAAGATGATAATGATAATAGATCTGTTATACTAGCTACTACAAATACAGCTATAAATATATATACACAAGACTGCTCTGTCAGGTCTAAAATCAGAACATGCATCATTAGTGTGGCGACAAATGAAATATAGGTCAGGTTTTGGCAGGTGATGTAAGGTGTAGGGTGTCTCAACTCTGCAGACGCCTGAGGAGGTCTCACTTTTACGGATTATTTCAGACAATACACCTCACCAGTGCTTTGGGGGAATGGTCAATTTGAGGCAGCTCACTGTGATAAAACCCCATCTCGCATCCATCAGTTACCCTCAGGTCCTGCACCCAACACACTAAAGTTACCTGTTCTTAGAAACAGCAGTCGTCTCCTAACAAAGCAGACAGATATGTTACATCCAGACTAACTGGTTTAGCGGCCACACACTGGCTAAAGTATCTAACTGGGGAATCTGTGTCTGAAAAGAATTTACACCAGATTTAGGAGACTGGTGTGTTGTAATTAAACTGTGAAATGGACAAAGGAGAAATGCCAGTATCTAAATAAATGACTTTCCTAAGAGGTTTACAGAAGTTTAAGCCTCAAACATTATATTTTACATACAGTGATAAACTTTTAGGCTTTGGCAAATAAAAATGGTTGTCATACCTGCTCCACTGTTAAGTCGAGGTCAGTCTGAACAGTGTCACCTTGCGTCCCCAAAACCATGATTGCTACCTGGGACCTGGGTTCAAGAGTAGTCACGGTGAGCGAAACCTGCTCACCTGGCTGGGCTTTGTCACTGTTCCAGTTTAGAGATACCTGCAGAAAGCAAACCCACAATCACAGGCATATCACAGATAATCATGCACTTAATAGTAATAATAATAATAATAATAATATGATGGATTCTATAGAAAAAACAACAAATTAAAGTACATAGTTGTGTTGGTTGATAGGTACGCGCGCTGTGTCACTGGTGACCTCTCCGTCAGAAAAGATGCAGTAGACAGTGACACAGGCCTCGGGAGACCAGGACACTCTTGGTGTTAGAGAAAAGGAGGACGACGTCTTTGTCCCAGCGGCCACCACTTGACCTCTAGAGCGCACCTAAAAGGACAACAATAAAAGGGAAGTTTCTGTTCTCACATTAAACCACAAACCCCTGCAATTATTTTGCTTAAAGAATAAAATGTGCAGTGAGGTCCTTAAGTTCCCATAATCTCTTGTGTTGGATGTTTTGGCATCTATTGAAAACATCATCTCTGAATATTGGCTAATAGTGCTGGATAAAAGGGTTTACAGATTCACAAAGATTATAGTTCTCTATACATCAAAGTAAAATAGGAATCAGTTGTAGATGTGGATATAACAAAGCGGGATCTGAGAACACACATCTGTGAATTTGGTTGGAATCTCACATTTAAAAGCAAAAAGTCCTTGTGTGGGCACATAAACATCCCCACATTTTCTTGCCATGTGAAAATGTTAACATATATTACAAGAAACATTTAAAGTTATTTCTGTGAATAGTAGGGTATTGTGTCTTGGATTGATAACAGATGTAACAGATGATGTCGTGTTGAGAAGCAACCTGCATATCCGTAAAACTCTACTGGTTGCCTGAAAAACAATAACTCAACATTGGTATAAAATAGGTGGACAAATATATACAATATGTGATCGAAGACGGATGCAAACAGTGAGAACAATATCATATCTGGACCTGAATAGGTTAGGGTCAGTCAAGTCAAGCTCTACATCATGATTTCTTTATGGTTCTCCATTTGCACATTCAATATATCGCTGTAGAATAAAAAAATTCAGAACATGTGATATATTTGATCAAACATACCACAAAGTGAAGCTTCGTCAGTTGAAAAGTGCTCTCCACATGTAGTTGAAGAGGCAATCCAACCTGAAAGTTAAATGTTATCTGAATTATGTCTTGGTTGCAGAAAGCATTTATGCAACATCATCATTCCAACATGTTTATAGCATAACAGGACAAAATGTATGTGAAGAGTTACCTGTGCAGGTAAGGTGTTGATTGGGGATATCTGAATATATGAGCCATTAGGAGAGGAGTAGTTTCTGTAGACCATCAGAGTCTCCTCACTGGATTGAAATTTTGCCTGAATATAAACACAAGATAGAGAAAATATGAGCCTAAAATATATATTTTTTAAACCTCAGATCAGTTCATAATATGTTACATGGTGTATGTGCTAGGGTCATTTTAATGATAGATGTGGGTATAATCCGACCGTACTAAAACTGCTCATCTTACGCACAATGAAACTGCTCTTCCCAGAGGACCAACATTCCAGGTACTGTAAATCAAAATACTTGCCCGTATAGAAAGCATCACTACTTGATCCTCTAATTTAAACTTAATGTGGACATTTCCGTCCTCAGGCACTGGCAACGTCTGAGTTGTGGATTCGGCGTTCATCATGGATGTTCTCTGAGTGACTTCGATCACAGCAGACTGCTTCAGATCCACTAAGCTGAGCGGCTTTCTGTCATATCTGGAGATCCTTAGCTGTGGAACAAAAGCAGAGAAGGTAACTCCTGGAAAAAATGGTTTAAAATAGATGTCAATTAACATAATAATAATAAATCACTCACTTTTGAAGAGAAGTGTAAAGATGGTTTAAGTGTAGGTGGAAAATCGTGGAAGGCAAGGACGAATGTGTTCTTCATAAGATGGACTTCAGCTGTTTTGTTCACTTTAAGTCCTTTCGGGTGACAAGGGATGATTTAACCACATTGTGTGAGGATACAACTGAGATGCAGACTACGCTGATATTAACAATTTCCAAATATATTTCACCTGTGGAGATGTCAGTAATGCTGGCAGCAATATATAAGTGGCCATCGCTGCTGATTCTTGAAGTGTAAATGGCTTGAAACACATCTTTGCTGAAGAAGAACTGTGTTGACCCATAAATCTGGAAAACAATGGTCAAATGTTAGCCAATGCTGTTTAGATGCTCTAACTGTAAACCATTGGCTAAATACACAAAGTTGACTTATGGTGCCTGTTCTTTCATAAATGAGCTGTGGGGGAAAATAAGACTCACCTCTTTAGTTTGTGTCTGCATCACTGGAGAGGCTGCCACACTGACTGAGACAGTCAGTGTTCCCTGTACAGGTTGTCCACTAGAGTAACTATAGAGAAAAACAAAACAAAGTACTACTGTATACTTGCTTAGCATGTGTGTAAATGTGATATTATTCATTTGCATGAGCTAATTAAACTCACAGAGCTCTTACTGATCCTGAGATGCCATCACCAACGAGGACCTGTGGAGGTGTCTTCAGCAGCACTTCAAAGTGAGGACGCTCTGCAAAAAGCAGTCAGTAAAATTGTGGGAAATGACAGTAATTAGCTTACATACAAGACCAAATAGTCTGGAGCCATGCTAGCAGCTCTGTGAGGCTGTGGAAGGAGCTAAATGCTAACATCAACATGCTAACATGCACGTTTACCATGTTAGTTTAGCATGTTAGCATGTTAAAATTAGTACTAAACACAAAGAACAGCTACGGCTTGCTGGCGTTAGTTTTGCAGATATTTGGTCATAAAGACAATAAAGAATTTTTGATAGTGGTGCTAGAGGAATGGTCAGATAATCACAAAGTATTTGCTATCTACCCTCTAGTGAATATCTCCATGCAGTACTTGTTGGGAAATTTCAGTAAAAACCTACAATGTCAACCTCATGGTGGCACTAGAGGAAATCAATTGTAGGATCACTAAAGTTAGTAGGAGTCCTCCTCTGGGGACCATGAATATCTGTACCAAATTTCATGGCAATCCATACATATTTTTAGCTTGACCAAATTGTTGGACTGGCCAACTGACTGACCACGGTGCCTTCCTTTAGATCTGCTGGCATGGATAAAATATAATATTTTGATAAACTGATCTCTTACCATGATGCTCCACAATGAATGCTCTCTCATAACGGACGCCCTGTAGAGGAGAGGATGGGATAATGCTTCACTTAACCAATTCAAAAAACAGTCTTTTAAACAGTATGCTATTGAACCGTAAAGACATTTCTACATTTCAGCCTTACATTCACTGTGGTTCTGATTGACCATTGTCCAAGAGGAACTGTCTGGGATAAAATGAAATCCTGCAACACAATCCCCAGATTCCCTGTGGACTTCCACCTGCTGACAACTTTCCCAGTGGGATCCTGCATGTGACAAAAGAACGTCAGTCAAGTTTCTCACCACCAGACAATGGCTGCCTAAAATCTTTTCATCTCCTTTGGCTTTGTTCAGAAGACTGATACCTACCTGTGCAGAAATATCCACTCTGCCTTTGTATGGATGGTTATCCAGCTGAACGGACACAATTCTGACTTTGACGGTGTCACCTGGTTGGTAGCTTGATCTGTCGGTTTGAATGAAAGTGGAGACATTCCTGGGGCTGAAGCTGACGGTGGTGGTGTTGGTGAAAAGGAGATTGTCTCCCTTGTAGCCCTTCACTGTCAAGTTAAAGAAGGAATCCTGGGCTATGGATCCGAGAATCTGGAGCGAAGCATTTTCAGAAATGTAATATTAGGCTAAACATGTCATTCAAACATTTCCATTCATCTGTGAGAAAAACCAACAACAGAATTTCAAATGACAAAAGAACTAAGAATGAACAAGGAAGAAGAAATTCATACTCACAGGAGGGAGCGTGACGACCGTGGTCAAACCTTAAAAAGCAGAATGATACTTTAGCCCTCCAGTCAAAAAGTAATGATGCAAATCAACCCTAAATCTCTGTCATTTCTGTGTCACCTCCTTGGAAGATGTCTGTTTGGGCTACTTTGATATCGCCATGCGCCGCTTCAGCCATCACTCTTCCAGAGAAGTCAGTAAGGACGGTGACAGCAAGTGGAGTTGGTGTCCCACCATGCAACATCTCTGGACCCGAGACCAGAAACAATGTCCTTGTAGAAAGAGGAGGCATGGCTTGTTATTGATTGGTGACACAAGTTGAATCATGACATACAAAACGTGTTAATATAGAAAATATGATTTCAGGTATTCAAAAAAAAAAAAGACCACATCTCTTACTTGGATGAATCCTGACTCGAACTGGGGACGGCAGAACACACAACTCCCAAACACACAGCCACTGTCCAGAACACATCCATGGTTCTGTCCCCCTGCTTCGCCACACGCTCACCTTTCAGTTCAGACACTTAAACTGACAGCAACTGCTACGTGAAAGTGACCTGGACCTACGAGTTACAAAACCCCGCCTCCAGTCCTCTCGCTAACGCCCCATTGGGCCACACTCCCATGCTCATTACACGCCGCTATACAGACATATTATCACATATATGTTCTTTGTCATACACACAAAGGAGGAAGTGATGGAGGGTGTTCACTCCTAACGCCTTTGCCCAGGGGGATGCGTCTCGTCTGTCTATTCAGTTCCCAGTCCAGTCCGAAGCACAGAGAGACAGTCTGGTGTTACTGTATCCATACAGAGACGAAAATCCATCTTAAATGTCAGCAGAAACACAACTCTGCAACCAAACACAAAACCACATGGGAGTTTAAATCTTGGCATACTGTCTAAAAATAGAGGCTGCAATTTGAATCTGCAGTGTTTTCATAAACATTTTGATACCTTATATAGCCTCCTGTAAAGTTTATATTATCACGCTTTTTTGTGGTAAACAGGTTTGACATTTTAATTGCCTTGTAACAGCACTGGACAGCTGAACGTTGAGGAGTTAGTGAGGCCTTGTCACGGGAGAAAGTGATGATCAGTCACACAAAAAATAATTTACTTTGTTCAAGCATCAGCAACTACTAGTCTTGTTTTAGTCTTAGTTTTAGTCTACTGGTCTTAATTTTAAATTGAAAGGGATGTCATATAAAGAAATACACAAAGAAATAAAAAAAAGCAGCATGGAACTGACAACATGGGACTATGTTGTAACCGCTAAGCTGTAATTAAAAATTTCAGAGGGACATCCAGGCATGATAAAAAGCTGTATTACCTCTCCCTTACCAGCAGGGAGTAGTAGAGTACAGGACAACTCATCACCTAATACCTGGGGCTTCTTCCAAACCAAACGAGAACCTTGACAAAGTCGGAAGAAATGGGAATACTGTCCTTGGCTAGAGGCCCAAAAATGGATGCTCTGTGTTCAGTACAGTTCTTTTGTCATCAAGTTTTTAATGTACACAAAGTTTTCCTCTACACAATAAAGACACACTTCATACGTGCTTCATATTAATATTTTATTTCTTTGGTATAGTTTTTTTTCCTCCCACACTAGTTACATATAAACATGTTTTACATTGGTCTATTTCCACAAAAAGGATTATTTTTCCAACACTTGGCACTTACGACTTTGGCAACAAACGCAGCTTTAAACTTGTTGAAACAAAACCAGTTCATTCATTTCTCAGGTGGCGTATGAGGGTACATTTGTGCATCTGCGAGGATGCAGGTGCGACGTGAGATGTTGCAGCAACTGGATGTGCGAGCCTAGGCTTGTAATTTTTTGTAATTTTACTCAATGTCACGTCTGTGATGCACATCCCTGAGCACCTAAACCGCACTGGCACATTTGTGATACCAGAGGCACTTCTTAAATTTTGATCATTGCCACACACTTGTTTGAGAAGACACCAACTGTTTTCCAAAAAATTTGAACTTGACCAAATCTTCTGATTGGTCTACAGCCTTGTCACTGAATGTCTGACTGAACCCTTCAAAGACTACAGCAGCTGTGTAACATCTGTACTATACATTATTACATTCATACACCAGCACAGTGCTGGCAAAAGTGCATATTTACAGTGAGTGCTAAAAGGTCCAGGAAAAAGTAGAATCTCTGCAGAGCGTCACAGACAAAATTAAAAGGCAAAATATGTTGGCAGATAAAAATAATGTGCAGTTTAAGGATTGCTTACAGAGTTTATGAAGGACATGATGTTGTGCAGTACTTTCGGCCAGTGAAGTACCAGTGTGGAGACATTTAGAGCAACTCTACCTGTACGTACATCTTCTTGAAATGCTAGAAAAAGATCCAGAATCTCTGTGCTGATGAAAGCTAGAATATCTAACTTTTTGGATTAAACAGTGATGTTTTGTTAATCTTTCCCCTCCTTCTCAAGTTGGTCACATTCTCCCCTCTGCACTTTTTTTATAAGCTGTCTAATTTCGCTGCATCTGAATTCTTCACACTACATACTGATGTATGTGGAATGTCAGCTGATTAAGTATATGAGCGATATAAGAAGGCACACAACAACAAAAAAAACAAAATACTGACCGTGGAGCCGATGGTAATACTTTGCACCTCCTCACTTCCACCTGACCAAAGGACATTTTTCAAGTCCAATCCACAGACATTTTTTTTTTTAGGTTTCAGGTATCATCATTGTAACAATTTCATGATAAAACGTCTTTAACAAAAGATTTTCGTCCAGTGTTACAAACACATTTACCTGCCTGTGAAAATTTAATATCATCATTAATATCATAACGCAGGCTTCAGTCTTCATACTGGATTGTATGCAGCGATAGTATTTATTGCTCAGTAAATATTTATAATATTATAATATAATATTATAAGTATGTGCAGTGCAGTGACAATTAACACACTCTTTCTTGCCTGAGTCAGCATCTGTAACGTTACATTAAAAATGGGTGGGAAGAACCAAAGTTTTTGCCATTGTTGTTTTCTAAGATATTCTGTACTTGCAAGCAAAAAAAATGTTTTGTGGCCGAAAAAGCTTCAAATTGTAGCCTTGAATGTCTTTTTTTGTTAACGGAAGAATCAATTTCTCCAGTTTCCAGACACCCAACAAAGGTATCACATAATATTCAGGCAGCCATCTTTACAAACAACTTGTATTGCTTTTTTTGAAGAGTCCTTAAGGATCCACTATGACGGGATTGTCTGTCAGTACCTCCAGCAGTCACATTTCAAAGTGACGGTAGATGCTTTCCACGTAGCTCAGGACCCTTTGCCAGTCAGGGCCGCCTGCTCTCAGCATCTCCTCTACAGTCTGTGGAGCGAAGATTTAGTAAGTTTATGTGCTTAAAATCGAAATGGAATGTGTCTTTGGAGACTTTACAGCAAACTTATTTGTGTTATTTATAAAAAAGATGCCAAGGCTTACCAGAGTTTGTGCAATCCCAACAGTCTCTCCTGTTTTGAATGCCAGGCTGAGATTCTCCCTCTACAAAAGACAAGTCTGAATCGATAAGCTGAACACCATAAATCACTTGGTCGAATTCATTAAACGCCGGGTGCCGGGAACAGACCCTACCTTGTTCTCTGGAGTAAGAGTGCTGTAAGGGATGTGGGAGGGGAGGTAAGTGTGGTAGACGGCACAGAAGGCGAGACCGTCGGCCCAGCTGCTGCTGAAGTTGGTGATGTCAATACTCTGCGTACAGAGGAAAGTCAGAAAACGTTACATGGTGACACAAGAGAAGCAACTGTCTGAAAATTCCAGTGGTTTTTGAAGCGGGAAGCATTTTTCACAGAATGGCTGAATTCCTGCTATTGTACATGCTGACTCACTGTCATGGCTTACTGGGACACTTGAATAAAGCACAGCCATCAAGAATTTTAGTAACAAGTGCGCTTGTCCTACTATGACAAGTCAAAATGTCAGCTGTGAAAAGGGCCTGCTGGGATGTAAAATCCAAAAATCACAATTCAATTCAAAAGATGTTGTAAAAGTGGGAATATCAAAATCAATGAGACACGTATTCATGTCAGGAGGAAAGAGTATTTCTCATAATCAGATCAGCCTGATAACATAAATCATAATGCCCACATATGTGTCTATAATCCTCACAACACACCATACAAAATCAAGCTGAAGGGTGATCATGAACGATAGTTCCAAAGACCATCCAATTATTCACGTTACCCAATCACACTTTGTCACAACCTTTGTGAGCCAGTCGCCAAGCTACTGTGAAATCTGTTCCCTTCATGACACTGTATAACACAGATCAACATCACATCTATGCAGAGGTCGTGGTCATGAAGCATCAGAGGACAAAGATTTGCTCCTATGTGATGAAATTCTCAGAAAGTTCTTAGAATTTTGACTTTTTTTTTTTTTTTCCATTTTAATTTCATTCACAAAGCATCTTAGCTCTCAAGGTGAAAACTGTTAGGAGCAGAAAGAAGTTTAAGACTTCCTTCAGCAGAGGAGAAAATGGTGGAAAGACAAAGCGGTAAGAGAAATGTTCGACAAACGCTCAATGACAGCGGGTTGAAAAACTACAGATGAGATCATGCAGGGATCATGTTTGTGATCGATTACATTAAAAGACGTGCTCCACCCAAAGCAGCAACGCAGTGACAATAACACTTTGATATTTGTGAAAAATGTAACAGCGCGGCAGTGATGACTCGGGTCTGTCGCACCCTCTCATCAGCAGAGTGATCACACAAATATTTACAGCGCTTTCACTCAATGTCCACACCTGGCAGGCTCACAAAAGGGCATTCATGGACATTAATTACCTCCCTGTGTTTCAGGAACTCTGCCACGTCCAGCTGTCTTGTCATCTCACCTATTTTTGGATTTTTTTTAATTTTTTTTTTGCCTGCACCATTCCAGATCACCTTCACCCAGAATCCCTCCTTGTTTTCAATGAACCGTTACTGATTACATTCTGCTACTTTACATACAATATCACACAGTGCCGCTTTAAGAAACTACCATATCCAGGATCACCTTGTATCCTTGTGTTCGGCTCTGACACCAGCGAAGCAGCGAATTTCTCTTCGAGCCTCCGTGGCGACGCAGCAGCAGGTTGAAACCGTCCTGGGACCTGACGACAACAAGATACATACTGCTGAGAACTCATTTTAACTTAAACATTGCAGCAGCTCCCGTTATTAATTGGGCTTATGTGTAGCTATAAAAATCTTGTTATTGAAAAGAGATTCACATATTAACACACTGAACCAAGTTAGAGGGGTGTTTTGACCCTGTATTGAGCCTTATGAGTTCACCGGACCAAACGTACTTGGGTCAAAACGGGTAATTAGATTCACATAGGAAGTAGCAATTGGGCTGGTTTCTTGGACACAAACTCACTTGATGGGAGGCAGCTCGGTGAGGGCAGAGTTGTACTTGTTTAGAGACTCCTCACGTTTTCCTGTAAAGACAAGCAACCATACTTCATTCACTGTATGAAGTAGTGCGGTAATCAGCCAGCAACTGCCCATTTATACATCCTGCAGACAGAGCAACATTCATGCGGACTTGTTTTTCCAATCTTCACTCTCCTTACAGCTCTGCTTTGGTCTCAGGCTCCTCAGAAATAGGAGTGACTCTTGACCGGATAACTATCCCGCTATGTTACCCAGGTAGTAGCTAACTTTGTGTGTCTGCAAAGTTAAAAGATGGGTAATAATTAGGCTGGAGTTTAACATTATGCATAACCATTTGAGCAAATGTCTATATGAAAAAGTTGATTAAGAAGCCCTGTGTTTTTCATTAATGCCTTACATTGCACATTGTATGTTGAATACATTTCCTTCCAACTTATGTAACGCTGATTTATTGAATATTTCATACACATACCTGTGTCAGTACTTGTCCTGCTGTCTTGCCAATCCAAACTTCTTCGCCCTTTTAGTTGCCCCAAGTTCTGTAAAACAAGAAACATTCCTTCAAGTCAGCAAAACATGAATTAAGTGTGTAAACATTTCTTCAGGGATCTCTCTCAAGACAAACTATCTGACCTTGTTTGAAGGTCCGACGGTTGAGGCAGTATTGGACTGGGAAGTTCCGTTCTGCATGGCCGAGGAGTCGGAGGAGGAAGCAGGTAACCCGGACAGGCTTCTGTAACATTACAATGCGTAGTTAGGAGAACAGACCCAATAAAGCTAGAAATGAAGTGGTTCAAAACTGTCCTCAAGTGGCCCTGTGAAGGCCTGTGAGTTAAAAAAACACAGAAACCACAATCACAGGCCTGACCAAATTTGGTGATTCGTATCCATTTGTGCCTGCTAAGTCACAGACAAAAAATGTGGAAGATGAAAAAGAGGGTTTTTTTGTGAAATATCTGAACACAGTGCCACCTACGCAAAATGATCCTCTAGTCACGTGTCGCAAAAGTACTATTTGTTCTTGTGTGAATTCCCAAAAAAACACAAGAGTTTCTCACCTCGACCTCTCTGTGTTCACCGTCCTTTGTGCCTCGCTGGATCGCAGCTCCTCTCCATTCCTATCCTCATTGGTCACATTTCTCAGGTAACGCTTAGTCACACCTTTACAGTCTGTCCTGGCCTCCTCGCTTGCAACATTCTTTGTCAATTCATTCTGACTCCTACTTTCCATCTCTTCTCGTCCCAACCTGTACACCCCCCTCTCTCTGCCCCTCTGGGTCCCTTCTTTGCTTTCAGAGATGTTGGCCTGTCCTCCATTGGGCTTCTCTGGTTCCTGACATGAAGCCTGGGTGTCTGTTTTGCTTTGAACCTGGGAGAGAGTAGCCAGTCTCTGCCTGCTCTCCTTCAACTCCCCTCTCAGGGTGACCAGTTGCATATCGGCCTCTTTCTGCCTCTGCTGGGCGGCAGCCAGCTCCCTCTCAACATCCGTGTGGGCAGTTCGGAGCGCGTTCAGTTCTTCTTCTGCCTCGGCTCTCAGACGGTCTGCCACTGACACCGCCACCTGCAGGTCAGCCTGGAATTGCAGCCATTCCCCACGCTCCGTCTGAAGGAAAAACAATAGTGTTGTTCACGTGTAGAACACACACACAGGGTTCCTAAACACTTTTAAAGATTCATTGTAAAAGACTTCTTGGTAGATCTGTCAAATAAAGATAAAATGTTGCCACTCTGAGCTGTTTTGCAGACAGACAAGCGGAGAGGCAGCTCTGCATGTGCGTTCAGTCACAGGCCATAACCTGCCTTGCTTTCAACAACGCGAGCAAGCTTGCTCTGGACCGCATCCTCTCACACTGTGGTAAACATTTTGGCTGCAATGGCTACCTGCTAGAAAAACACTCTGCATGCACAGTAAGTTCAACTTATTTTCTGGTTTGAACTCCGGCTGGTGCCTTTCTGTGTGTAGTGTGCATATTCTTCCTGAATCTACATGAGTTCTTTCTGGGTATTCTGGCTTCCTCCCACAGTCCAAAGACATGCGATCAGTAGGTTAATTGGTGACTCTAAATTGCTCATGTGTGCAGTGTCAATATGAGTGTGGATGGTTGTTTGTCTTTGGTGAACTGGCGTCTCGACCAGGGTGTACCATGCCTCTCAACCAATACCAGCTGGGACAGGCTCCAGTCCCCCACAACCCTGATAAGGCTAAGCTGTTACTGAAAATGGATGGATCAAAGGAGATTGGTCATAAAACATCGTGGCATTAGATGACGTTAAAGGATCACCAACACTATTATAACTCATCCCGAGCTGCAGGTATGGCCAAAAAAATTCACTACTACAAATGTCCTGAAAGGCGGTTTTTCCAATTCAAAGTGTACCTCATCAATAATACGTGCAGCTTGTGTTTTCAAGTCACGCTGCTACATTTTGACAAGCATTATTCTTCTACAAAACATTTCCTACACTAACAGAATACAAAGCACACAAAAGGATTTAAACCGTTTTAAACCCAAACTGGGTATGACTGCCAAAAAACAAAACCCTCAGCAGACAGCGATTATAATCAAATGAACAATCAAATATCAATTTGGCCTTCATTAAGAGAAGTAAAGAGGAGTTCAACTGAACTGAGCAGCAAGCCTCAGCAAGCAGAGAGGAGTGGAGTCAACTCTAATGAGGCATAACTGAATTGCGAGCCAAAAGGTTTTTGCTCAGAGTGTTTTACTCATCTGAAGTCAACTAAACAAGAATACGTGCTCAAAGCAAAAAGGACCCCTAACAAGTCTGGACACAGACAGAAAAAAAACAAAACAGATTTAAGCAATATTTTGGGAGCATTGTGTAACTGCCTTCTGTGTTATCAACGCTGTGGCAATGACTGATACAGACTCTGTCTCATATCTCTGAGGCTGACTGAGCTTCCAGTTTTCATTCTTTAAGAGTATTATTGCCTCAGACATGCACAAACACTGACCCTCAACTCGACTCAGTGAAGCCAGTAAACGATACCAGACCATAAAAAACACTATAATCACAGCAACCATCATCATAAAAAGGAGAGAATGAAGGACGGGGAGAGAGGAAGGACATTAAAAGTGTTTGGAATCAGGCTCAGATTTAAAAACTGCCCATGGAGCGATTTAAGCCAGAAAGAGATGTGAGGGAGTGCTGAGGAGCGGAAGGGGCTGGGAAGTTTGGTAATTAGACGAAGAATGGATGGAGATGTGGAGGAGGAGGTGATATCTGAGCCAAGTTGCTCCCTCATCTGACCAGTGACTCAAGACCACAGCTGGACCCGATTATACTGTATACATACACACACACACACACACACACACACACACACACACACACACACACACACACACACACACACACGTACATATCATATTCCCTTCTTCTCTCCCAGCCATACAACTCCCTTATTCTTTTACCTCACCACCAAACCACACTGTTAAGTTTTCTCACACTCATTCAGGGTAAGTTATAGTGCATTCTGCCTGGCAACACATGTCCAATGAATAGTAGAATAAGTCTCTGTTGGGAAAAGTTTGACATTATGTAATACTGAAACACCCGGTTTCAGAGATCCTTTGTTATCTGGACACGGACACTCCAACTGGAGCTCCAA
Source organism: Protonibea diacanthus (assembly GCA_028641955.1). Classification (NCBI taxonomy): domain Eukaryota; kingdom Metazoa; phylum Chordata; class Actinopteri; family Sciaenidae; genus Protonibea; species Protonibea diacanthus. The sequence goes on along the minus strand of CM053987.1, from coordinate 13,905,813 downwards.
CTGTTTAAGGAAACAGGAAGGGACGCTCCTCAGTCACACTGAGATAAGGGCGTGGACTGTCAGTCTTAAGACACACACATACACACACACACCCACATACTCCCTCAAGAGCTGACCTAGTGCCCCACTGCAAGACCAGATGTGGTATCCAGCATTCAAGGCAAACACACAGACACACTTGTCTATACTCTTGATGCACATCTCCTGACAGTTTCTGGGAAAGGCCCAGCACACTTGCAGATTGTGTCAGTCTGTGTGTGTGTTTTCCAACAATCTGTCCCTAGTTCACCTCCACACCCAGTCTTCCTAATAAATACTTGGGGAAACATCCCAACTCTGTAATGGTTCTTCTCTCCAGTCTTCCGCAGCCTATGATGTCTATTCAAAAAAGTGGTTCAACGGGGCGGCGTTTAGCTCAGTCGGTAGAGCGGCCGCCCCATATGCGAAGGCTCCCTGCGGCCGGCCCGGGTTTGAGTCCCGACCTGTGGCCCTTTGCCGCATGTCATTCCCCATCTCTCTCTCCCCACATTTCCTGTCACTCTTCAGCTAAGCCAAAAAAAAAGAAAGAAGTGGTTCAACACATTGTTACACCTATTAAGAGACTTTTTCACTCCCCCTTCAGAAGTCACACAGACGTACAAAATGGCTAAATTCCCCCCCGACTGAACCAACATGAAGATGACTTTGCGGAGGCTACAAGCTGCATATCTAAATATCCGCAGACATCAAAGTAAAAGGGTCCCAAGACATTGCCATTTACTCCGTGCTGCAAATTCGACACAGTGCACACATAAGCCCTCACTCCTCCTCCTCCCTGCGAAACACACTAAATCTTCTACATGTGAACAGCCTCCGAGGCCTCCAGATACTCAGTCTTTACTGAGTTTGGGTTGTTGAAGCAGCCTAGCGAGGAGAAAAGGGAGCAGAGGGAACCTGGAGATCATTCCTGGAAATCTACGGCAGCATTCACCTGGAACTGATTCCAAAGCAGGGCTGTGAGATAGGCTAAAACTTCAGGAGGGAGGGAACGCAAATCTGACCCGACACACACACACACACAGACAGACACACACACACACACCCCAGCCACGAATGGAGTGTTTTCATTTTTGTTGGTTAAGACAATTGAACACTGGTGGTGCACATAAGCACAGACAGATGGTACATTGGACAATATCCTTAGTAGTTCGCTGCACATTGGGTGATCATGCGTCTCCTTTTCAGCATTCACTCTGCGGAATACACTATGGCTGCAGATAGACAGGGAAAGAAGCGAATTTGAGAATGCAGGGATGAAGACAGATGAAGAGGCGTGGAGGAGAGGCTGACAGAACGTGACGAAGAATAATGGCTCCTTAAATTACATGGAAAGTCAAAAAAACAAGAGGTCAGAGCTAAAAAGGGAAAAGGCCTAAGAAACTTGGATGGAAGTGAAAGAACAGACTAGGAGCTGAAGAAGCGAGACAGAAGAGGGGTGAGGAGAAGATGGAGCGAGGAAGGGAGGGATGAGCTTGAGGGGAGCATTGAGGCAAAAGTTTGGAGGGTAATTATTTTGAGTTCTTGTGCTCAGGGAGGAGCGGTCAGCGCTCTGATGGGGAAAGAATAAGGGAATGAAGAAAAGGGAGTGAGGCACAGCGAGGGAAGGAGCTCCCCCACAAAAGCTAAAAACCTCTTACACCATCCAAGGCTTACAATGCATCTGTACGTGTTTGTGAGGCTTCACACAAAAACACATGGCCAGTCAGTCACTGCTAGCCGAAGCCCCCCCTCCCACCCCACCCCTCGTCACACAGCTCAAAACAAAACAAGTTTTGTCTCCTGAACAGCCGAATGTGAACCCCCCCTCCTCCGCACTACACTCCCCTTCTCCAGCTCTCCACAAAAAGGCTCCCAGGACAGCAGAGCAGACTGAGAGGGTTCATAAAGTTGAGCTTTGCTAGCTTATATTGCCCCATCGAGGGCCCATGTAAACACAGTGTTGGATTGGACCGATGTCTAATACACGGCTACCTCTCAGTGCTATACCACAGTCTCTTTGAGGTTTAGTTGGCCCGCGGAAGGCTTATATTTCCAGGTCCCTTATAGAGATGTGGGAAAGTGGAGGAAAGTGGAAGGAAAGGCAGGAGGGAGCAGGGATTGAATATCAAGTAGAGAAAAAAGGTGACACCAAGGAAGTGTGAAGTAGGAGAGATGAAATTAAAATTTTCTGATACGTGTCAAAATCAAAGAATAGAAGCGGGGGGAGGAAAAGGGAGAGGAGAGGGGGGTGGAGGGAGGCATACCGTGGGTCATATTCCAGCTGTTGTAATCTGTGGCGGATCTAGAGGAAGCCGAGAGCCTCTGGCTACAATCCTCATAAGGGAGGGTCAGGAATTGGAACGAACGACTGACAGGAAATTACCGCAGCATATCGCCATCCTCATAAGAGTATGGAGCGCTTGAGCAAGAGGACTGGAGAATGTCTGCAGAATATTCTTATCGTGTATAGGTTTTATTCAACCAATAATGGGTCGACCCAAAATAGTTGGTGGGTCCTTACTGGAAAGCATTACCTGATAAGAGACAGAATTGTCAACTTGTTACACTCCATTTCCATCTTCAGTCTCTACTCTCACTGATTTCTAGAGGGCGGGGGATTGAATTTTCTCTAACCAGTCACTAGAGACCAACGCATCCGCTTGAATCAAACATCATTTTAAGTTGACACTGCCCTGTAGCCACATACTGCTTTTGCCGGGGGTTTTAAGAGTGGAGCGGAGTGGAGTGCAAACAAACTGCAATAAACAGCATCTATCTTGTCTGTAGCGGTCACTACTGTTGTTATTACTCCTCCTTAGTTCTGGCGCACAGCTTGAGAACAGTGTAAGTCCCCCTGCGGTGCTCACTCGATCGATAATTTTTCCAACCGAGAAACCACCGTTTCATGTCATGATGCCAGACCCAAATCAGTCAACTCAGTGGAGCGTATAAATTCAAAAAGGAAAAGACAAGCATCATTTGCTGCGGTCCAAGAAGAAAGAGAAATAAATGCATGTGATAGTAACTTCTTACTTTTTAAAGTAATTCTATGACAATGAACGTAACCAGGTGTCCTGAAAACTAACAAAACATGTGGTCACTTTTAAGAGGGAGTTACAACCATATGCAGCCATCTCTGATTGCTCTACAAGTCTGACCTACAAGGAGCTTGACGGAAGATTATCTCTACAGTTTTCCTATTTTGGGCCTCTCAGGAGAAGCAGAGGACAGGACAGGAAAATCTCAATCAACAAAGCTGCACCTCCCAGGGGAACCCATTCCAAAGCCTATTGTGACGGGGGTGGAGCGTGACAGGGTGTGTTTTGGGGTTATCTCCTGGACAAAGGGTCACAACCACCACTTTGACTCATGTATAATTGGAGTCTGTGCCTTCCTGTTTACTATATTTATCCATTTCATTCTGTGTGTTGATAAAGAATAGGAGTAAAGATTTTAAGTGGGGAATGAAATCTGAATACACCCAAACTACAGTCTTAAGAAGCCTGAGGCATTTTCTCTGTCGGTGTGTGGTCTCTAATTGACCATTCGCTAAGCCTGGCCCTTCTTAGTTAACATCAGTATGTCAAACATTCCAATTTTGCATGGCACACATGCAGTTACCCGTCTCCAAAATCATAGTAATTTTTCAAACAATGGGTATGTCATTTCAGACAGTGGTAGACAAAAGCAGGCTACTCATTTCTAATGTTTTCTAGGTTTTGCTGTTCAGAATGGTAATTGTTGATGCAGATTCTATCAGTTAGCGAATTAAGCTAATTTTACCTCCATGAGTTTGTTGAAAACTTTCTTTCTCTGGCTAATTGTCAATGTTTCAAAGATGACTCATTTTAAAATGAGAACCCTGTAAAATGAGTGTTATTCTGTGTCTCAATTCACATACCTCTGTATTTATTCTAGCTATTTTGAGTACATGTACATATATAATCAGACTCATGCTTTGTTAGCTAGTTAGCTGGACATTAGTCAGCTGGCTAACGTTTGCAGCTTATGCTACAATAGATAAACACACTATTTTGTTTTTTGTTCGTTTTGCGATGGCTAGACTTCAAACTGTCGAGTCATACTGTTAATACAGCTCCATTCGCACAGTTTCAACATAGAGAAATCCAAAACAGCATTGTAGTGTTAAGGCTGGACAATTGCTGTTTAGAGGCAAATAGTCCCATACCATTAATATCATGCTGAGCACAATTGGAGAAGAAGAAACTGGCCAGAACAGATTTAAAAGCAAACAAGCTTTCAAGCACATCTCACCTGCAGAGTACTCTTCAAACTCTTCACTTCTGTCAGTAGATGCTTCAGTATCTCTGAGGGAAGGATATAGAAATGTCAGAAGACACCCCATGCATATCAATTACAAAAAAAAAATGTCAAGGAAATGGATTTGCCCTTCATGTTATGACCACAATGAAATGAAATGCTTTAGTGATCAAACAAAGATTGTGTGGGCATGAATATTATTTATCGGCAGTATAAAGTATATTTAGGGGGAAACTGTATTGAAAAATGAAATACTAGTACTATGGCAGACAAATGACTCTTGCCTGCTGTGTTCGTGCTCCCCTCCTCACTGACAGTTATACCCAGTGTTGTCCGACACTCCTCCAGAAGCTTCTCCAGTTCCTCATTCTGGCTGTCCCCAGCTTCGTGACCTGGCAGCAAGGACTGACTTAGACCACTGTCCCTTTCTCTCCAGCTCTGCCCTGAAGAGCTGCCTGCCACAGGTGAAACACTACAGGGGGAAGAGGGGCTCTTTGTAGGGCTGACTGACACAGTCTTCCCCTGAGGAGTCCGAGGGGTGGAGGTCGGAGGACCCCCATTCCTCCCCAAAGCAGCTTGTCCTTTAACCAAAGTATTTCCTGGCTTGTTGTGCACCAGGCTAACTCCAGTACCAGTGGTGAAGCTATTTGAGCTAACTGGTGGTGGATTTGGCCTCCAATCAGGTGGGGAACTGGAAGTGGTTGGGGTGGTGCTGGGTTGCGCTTTTTTCCCACTGGATGCAAGGCCTGGGACTGGCGGTGGAGATGAAGCTGGGGCTGCAGAGGAAGGTTGAGGTGAGGTAGGATGAAGGAACTGGGGAACACCAGGCATGTAAGGAGGCCCATCACTCTGTGGAGAAGCAGGAGGTGTGTGGAAAGCATCCCCATGGACCCCTGGAGAAAAAAACGAATGAAATAAGAAACAAATAGACAGTTTTAAGATATATGAAAGTACTCTGCTTTGATTAACGTGTACTGGATTGTGGTCAGCCTGTTAGTTGATAAAATCATACTTGTACATACACTTCACTCAACAGAGGAATGTACCTTCAACTGCGCATACATCATTCTACAAACTGAAGGTCAAACATCCAACGAACAAAACATACGGTGAGTGGATGGATACTTTAAAGTTATGAATAAGTGCGAGAGACACAACAAAACAGCTGAATCGTGGACAGAATGAAGGAAAAATAACAGATTAGCAGTCACTAGTCTGGTATGTTGACAATGAAAACACCATTCATTGAGGTGGCCGAAGCAGCAAGGCCCTCATTAGCCAGTAAACATCCAGGCCATGCCCCTGAAGATGAATGCTTTAATACAGACATTCCTTTTGGCCTGCTCATCCATAATGTTGCTGTGACACTCATTCTCCAAATTCAGGAACACACACACATGGACAGAGGACAAAATGTTCCCCATACACAGACAAAT